>CM052201.1:13433701-13619631 GCA_028455805.1 Lasioglossum figueresi | reverse complement strand
CTGGGACCTCGAAAAACAGCCCCGAAGAACCGAGAACCATACAACGTAGAAATGTTCTCTAGCAATTGCGAGTAGCAGAAGCCAAAGTAAATCGCTCTTTTTCTTCTGGCTCATTTTTGATGAACTAGATAGTTCATTTCGGGAAAAAGACGCCAGACGTTAACCTTTCTTCATCGTTTCTTCGCCAGCGAGGTCCGAGATCTTTATGATCGTCGAATGAAATTGCTCGTAGAACGTCGGCGAAAGGTTGTAGATTGCAACGACGATTGCTTCGTTCAATAAAGTTGTTCCCGAACCGAGTTATCGTCTTTTGAAGCTACGCACGAGAAACCTTGATTACTTTTTCTAACAGATTCCGACAGAATATATCAGTACAGGCTTATAAAAAAATGGTTAAATAATACTATACAGTCTCCTGCAATCGTTAAACAGCGTACAGTAATCGTCAATTCGATATATAGCACGTTACAATGAATTAAACGCGCGTAAGTTGGTCGAATTTCAAGTTCCAAGTAGAACAACCCGGAATTGGTCAGGCACGAGTGCTTCAGCTCGATACATACAACCCAGTGGAAATTTATCGCATTGACCTAGCAGAATACACAATTCACAATGTAGATTACACTGCTGCGTACCATTCTCTCCGAAATATTCATTACTATAGTTAATATTCGCCACGTTTCATTGTCTCGAACTTCTTAAGCTGACTCCATAAAATCCGCAGTTCGCTGATGGAATCCGTCAATTTCCTCTTCATAACGAAGTTACTTTTAACGCTATTTACCGTTTGAAATCTATTCGAACGAGAAGATTTTACGTGGCCGCGCGATCGTGTGCAGAAATGGCAGGACGTAATGGAACGCGAATGGTTAACAAGCACTGGCGTGTAATTTCGTATTAAACTTTAAAAAGTGAAATGGTTACAACGGATTGCTTCACATAAAAACTTGATTGCTCGCCGGAGCGTTTCATATTACAACTATATTCATTACACTCCTCATTTGTTCCTGTTTCCTGTCTGTTTTTTTTACGTTATACTATATTAATAACTAGACTACGGATCTTCATGGAAAATAAAAATTGTCCGCATTAATTGCATGATTCAGGAGCTACGTAGACATTTAATTCTTTGTATCGTATTATAAAAATAACAAGAATTAAGTTTATTTATATTTGGTGCGGTCTCTATTATAAAATATACTGGAATTAAAAAATGTATACAATCAATTCGCATGAAAACACCCACAGAATTTCAATAATTGTGAATTTAAAAATTTAAAAACGGTCGTTCGACCGGCGGTGGTAGGTTTCGCTAAATCAATGATAGCGAAGCTCGGGTCAATTTGGACCCAGGCTATCAAAATAAAGATCGGTCCTAAAATCCGATAAAATCGCAGCAGTTCTGCCAAAGGGACATAAAATCTTCAATCTTCTGATAACATTTGGCAATTTTCTTTTTATTATAGAGGAGCTGTTCTCTTTGGGGTAGAAAGGTCCGAGAAGAGCGAAGGGGTTTGACAAACGACCGACTCAAAAGGGTCGCTAAAAATGATCCATCAAGCGAGTGATCGACGCCCCATTCGCGAAAGTACATCGCCCGGTCGAACAGCCGTGCGACATTCGAACGATTCGCGGGTAATCTACCGAGACGATGTTTTCAAACCGATTCTCACGCGATTAATTAGCTCGGTGCAGAGCATCGTGCTCGCCGAGAGCCCTGAGGCCACTTGAATTTTTAATCCCCCGCGACGTTCCAATTTCTCGGCTGCTGAATCCGTCGGGTTTCGAAACCCGCGAAGACTTAGATTGCCTTTCGGTTAACCTTTCGCGCCCACGCGATACCTAATTTTACGGTCCAACCGCCGCGCCGCCATTAACGAGAGTCCCACGATGATCTTTCATACCCCGACTATCGCGGAGAAGGTTTTACGATCTCTTGGAAATTTTTTCTGCGGTTGAAACGCGCCATCGTGTACCCAACAGACCAGTTAAGAATACTGATTCCGACCAGAATGTATAGTATCCAGTGATCTACATTGCCGGAAAATGATAGGACATTTGATGTATTTGTATATTTCGTATAACACAATAGGATATATCTACATGTTACACGCCCTGTATATTAGATACGTCTTTCAAACTATCCATATAGAATTTCAAGTTTGTATCTTGTACACAAAAGAAATTAGAGGAAGGAGTGTAAACATGGGCTGACTTTGCTCGATCAAATTGATATCCTATTGTATTATATGAAATATACAAATACATCAAAAGTCCTGTCATTTTGTCCGGCACTGTAGTCCTCGTTCCTCCAGAGGCCGGCAATTCCAGGATATTCCGCAAAATGCTCGCAGTTATGCTCTCCATAGTGGGTCAGTAGTATGTGTCGAGTATCGACGCGGCATCGTGCGAACGCGTCGCATGAGTCGAGTCGCCCTCTGTCCTTTATCCAGCTTATCCACCTTGGTTCCTTGACCTCCACAATGGCGCAAAGCAGCCCACGTGGGAACCCGCAGGCTCGCCTTCCGCAACACCCGTTCGAGCATGAATTCACAAACACGCGTACGACTTCTCTCGTTTCGCGTCCGCGAATTAGGAATCGATAAGCCGTGGGACGCCATCGATGTACGCCGGTGAAAATCGAAAATTTTATTCCCAGGGTTCTTTATAGTTTCGTTCCGGGGCTGCGCGACACGTAAGATTATCGCCGGAATCGCACCCCTCTTCTCTCCTCTTCGCTTTCGCCCCGAAGTCCCGGTTTTATACGCTGTAAACGTTTATTCGCGGCCCTGTAAACGCTTCTTGCCGCCGAGTTGCGAGGACAATCGAGCGGAGCGCGCCTGATACCCGGGTAATATCGTTCCCGAGGAATTTCTTTGCTCTCGCGAGAGACCGAGCTCTTCCCGTCGAACTATGCTCCATTTTTCTCCCCCTGTCGCTGTAATCGACTTTGCGAGCCCCGCGTCGTCTATTTCTCGTGTCATCTATGCCGATATCTGCATGTTTCTCGAGGACGTTCACGGTTTTTGCCAGCCGCGACCGAGAGGAACCGTTATTGCCGCTTCGCAACCTATTCAAACTATGCGGGACACTCTCAAACTATGGTTCTTAGACGTTCGAGCACAGCGTGTCTATGCGTTTTATTTTTTATTACTGCGGAGACTGTGCTCTCGAGGATTTTTAATATACACAGAAATCGTTTCGAACGTGCAAACAAGGGAACCGTCGAAAATATCTTAGTAGCTCGGTCAATGATTTACTCACCTGATTCGAGAGAACTACAAACAGACTAGAATGATTTTTTTCTATTTTGTAATTCTGAGAAATCAGTTTCTCAGCCACTCGAGTGTTAACTAATTGTATGACAATACTGATCTACGAATTCATAAAAATTTGCAGAGAATATTCCAGTAGTTCGAGTCAACGATTCGGACGTCGATTGAAACTCTGAAATATTCTAGTGGCGCGAGTCAACGATTAGGTCGACAGCCCTGAGAAAAACGTGAATACAATATAATAATAATATAAAAAAATATAAAGAATATAAAGAATATCATATAAGATCAATAAGCCAATGTCAATCTTTGATCACGATTGATCCATAATATTAAACACAGTTAACCTGGAAACATTGTCTGCTCGCAGAAGAGTATCCGACCAGAGCTTTATTTTCAATTTAACTAATTGTTGAGCAAATCAAATTCTAACGTACCTGAACGTGTTTTGAGAAATAGGGCGGGATTTCAAACAATTGAGTCCAAATCCACGTATGGATTAATGGATCCCTTTGTTGGATATATTGGTGAATATAATAATCTTGATCTTATATCGAATTTCGGTCTTTGTGTTGCCATCTAGTGACAACAGACGTTTTTGTGCAGAGAGACAGTAACAACAAAGAGAAGAGAGAGAAGTAAAAAACAAAAACACACTCTACTGTAAATCTCCGATGTAGGCAGACGTGCCGACTGGCTTTTGCCACCTTCATTAAGCCACATTTATATTTCTAACTTTAAATCATTTCTCATCCTTTTTACCACGAATCTCAACACCTTTAAATCGTATTAATCCGGACTTTACCTCGCTATATTATAATATTGACTTTTCCAATGGATCGTTGCAATCATTCGAGAGAAAATTGCGGTACAATTATATGTTAATTTAATATCTGTATTCCTACAGCTTACGGCATATCCCTTTACAAGTAATTCTAGGTTAAGACTTTAATTTTTGTTTTTCTATTGCATTGTAAACATTTGTATAAATGGATTTCGGTCCGCACATAATAATAATAATATGAATAATATACAAGAGTAATTTGTCGCGGTCGCCGCTGTTTCAGCGTCTCTGTGTACGTCGAAAAATAATTAACCAGTGAAGAAGGAAGTGTGGAGATTTGTGAACGGACAATGTGTCCCGGAGAACTTTTGCCCGCTGGAATTCAGATTTCTCGTGGAGGGACGGGTCTCGTTCCGATCGATTTCCAGGCGGCCGGCTTACCGATCTTCCGGCGGTGAAAGCTGCGCGTCTGAAAGGAGTCTCGCGGCTCAAAGACTCGTCCGTCTCTGCGATCGATCGGTCGAGAAGAAAGAACGCGAGACCGTCTTTCTACGGTCCCGAGGCTGCATTTGACTCGAACGATTCGCCCCGATCCACCGTATCAGCCCCGGCAACGATTCGTTTTCCGGACGAATTCTCTCTCTCTCTCTCTCTCTCCTTTCCACGCTCCTTTCTCTCTTTCTCTTTCGTAGCACACGCGGCCAAGCTTTGGCAACCGAACACCCCCGATGTTCCCACTCCCTTCGATTGATAATCGATCCGGCGACGTCGATGCCGTCGCGAAACGTTTTCATTACTCCAGATAGGATTCAGAGCGATATGGGGCCAAAGGGAACGTGTACGTGTGCGCCTGCGGACGGGTCCGCATGCACGTGTGTGTGTCGCCACGAGAATTTCCGGCGTATCGTGTTCGTTTCGCGGAAGGCTAGACACGCGGAAGGCCGATACCCGATCGATAACGAACGATCATTTCCCCGTGAATAAAAGAGAAGTCGCCGTCCAATACCGAAATGGAATTGTTTATGCCGCGACGCGGATCCTGCGAGCCAGCCGAACCGTCGCGAGAAACGCGAGGCAGCCATTATTGCATGCAAGTTCTTCTGATTGCCTTCTGCGACAGTAATGCCGTGCCGAGGGCGATACTCCAGTAGTACAGGTCAATAATATAGTCCTCAGATTTCTCTGCTTAAAATTTTTAGATTCTTAGACAAAATTTGTATAAAGTGAAACAGTTTTACGAGTCGCGGCTGTGTCTAATAATTCCTTGCCAATGGTTGTGCGCTATGAACGCATAAATGTTTTCAGTTTATTCGTTGGAAGGGCTATATCCATTGATCAAGTTAATATTCTAGTGATATAGGTCGACGATTTGCTCGACAGTTTCGATAAGAAAACATTAAACAATGTGATAGAATAATTTAATGTAGCTATCACTGCCGTATATGTCTCTAAATATATATTGAAGAAGTGTCCAGTTTTCCGAGAACGACACAGTTTTGTGAACTATCCGTGTGATTTTTAATTATTTCACCATTTTTGCATACAGTAAAGTCGGGTTTACTGTCCTGAGTCAACACCGGGTTCTAAGTCCAGTGCCTACTCATCTCGCTCGGGTATATCGGTGTAAACACCACGCATTGACTCGAATGAATCGAAATGTTCAACTTTCTTAATTTTCATTATTTTCTTATGAAATTTCGCTATCGCGTTTCTGTCATTTTTCTGATTAAAATGCGACCGAACACGATATAATTCCAATTGTATTTGTCGCAAGGAAGGACAGCGTATGGGAAAGAAAGAGACACTCATTCTGTCCTTCTCTATGTTCGGCTTCTCCTTTGAACTTCATTCTGTCCTTCTCTATGTTCGGACTCTCCTTTGAAGTAACAAAAATTCGATCGCAACACCAGGATTACTGTCCTCCAAAAACACGGCTGTTGGACAGTAAACCCGATTTTACTGTATTATCAACGTACGAAAAACCGCAAGACACTTACTGTTCTGGATATACTGATCCATTCTGAAAATAGTCCAGTAGTGCAGGTCAATGGTTTTGCTCACTGGTTTGAAACGAAATATTAAAAATATTCTTAATGTTATGTACGTGGTATGTAGAGGTGAGCGCGTTTGAACGGATCCAGATCAATTATTTGACAAGTTGAGCAGACTATAAATCACCAACACCCTCGCGAAACAGACCTCGGCCCTTTCAGAGATTCCAATATCCAGGAACCTCGCGCCACCCACAAAACCCGGAGCATCTCGCAGCGTTGCGAGGCAGAACAATTCGAAAATAGGGTCGGAGATCTCCGAAATGGAATTGTTTAGCCGGTCGAGGCTAGATTTGGTCGCCGTTGGTTTTTATCGGTCATCGTGCCTCGGCCAGCGAGTCCTGGCGCAGGATATTAAGAGGAGACAAAGGACCCAGGTTTTCGCCTCGTTTCCACGTCGTGCCGAGCCGTCCCGGGGCGAAACTATTCCAATTATTAAAGGCCATTCCGTCGCGCAAATGTCCCGGCAACTCTGATTGCCAATCTTGGTCCTCGGGCCGATCCCCGGGCCGGGCCACTAGCGAAAAGTGTTCTCTCTCTTTCGCGAAAACGTTGAACGGCCGCGGCTTTTCCGTTCGTTTAGGAGACAAGTCGCTGGTTTCAACCCTTTTTTGTTTCCCCCGAGCACGGACGTGACTGCGGCTCAGATTCCAGGTTTATAGAGACGTCGAACTGGAGAGGACGATCGAGTTTTACGAAACGTTTTATGTCGCGCCAAGCCGGCCAGCTGAAAATCTGTCGACGCGTCCCCCGGTGAAAACGGCTCGGCAAATATTTGCACCGGCAGTGTATGCCGCCGCTGCTCATGCGTTTCCGGTCGCAGAAGTTCGCTTTCGCGGAAACAGGTCACAGATAAAGAGCCCACCCTTCACCCAGGAAACGTCTTATTTATTTCTCCACTCTTTATTGACTTTATCCTGCCGCCCTCCCATTCGTTCTTTTCCTTTTTGTTTCGATCGTTGTCCCTTTTCCGATACGCTCCGGAATTTCGCGAATCCGGAAAATTTTCTTGGCTCGAAATCAGCTACGCCGATCGGCAGACCGGTGCAAAAGGAATCGAGAAAATTCGCCCTGAATCGTAATTGCGCTGCGGAGCTCGGTACCCTAATATTGGTTGGATATCTTCGAACGGCGATGTGTTCGTTTTAACTCTCCTTGAAATTTTTCGAATTTTCCTTGACTCTTTCCGGAACGAAATTCTTGTCGGCGTTTTAGGAGAAACGTCCCCGCCGGGACGCTATGAAATTCACGATTACAGAGTGGGCGGAATATCTTTGCAAGTATTAATGAAATTCTGCGGATACGTGCGCCGAAACTGGAATATAATTAAAACTCGTTCTGTTGTTTTATTAAAATGCTCGCGTAATACAGAGTTTTGTTAATCGTTCTCGTAGCCTCGACGCGAGAAATATTTATATACAATGTTTCACCATTGCAACGATGTTTCACCAATATGTGTATTCGTAAACGCGGGTAACATTCCGCGGACTGGTCCCGCGAATAAAATAAAACTGCGTGCACCGTGCCGGAGGTAAATGTTTTATTGAAATATTCAAATAATATAAAATTGTGTCAATCATTCTAGCAGACTGAACTTGGAAAATGTATAAAGGTTTCGACAAATGTAATTACAAAACACGTGCGCTTCATCGACGCTTTTACAAATATAAATAAAATTCCACAGACGTATCCACCACGAACGAAATAAAAATTCAGCTTTTCGAGGCTTTCGCTTTATCGAAATGTTCGAATAATATAGAATTGCGATCGTCGACGTATAGCAGACGAAGTTTTCCAAGAGCTGTAGAGAAACTTGTCTTCGTCGGTGCCGAATATTTCGGTGTTGTTTATGTCCGGAAGAAAACTTGCCGTCCGAAGAATCGATTTTGGGAAAGTGGGAAGTGGAAAAGGAGGGGAGGGGCGTCGAATGAGATCACAAAATTTCCGTGGGCGTGGGAGGGCACTCAGCCCAATGAAACTTCGACGGCCGTCATTACCGGGCATCGAGGCCGCGTTTCTGTTCGCCGAGACGTCACTTTCCGGTCTCGTCGATCCGACGAGGATGGGGGACCTTCTCTCCGTTATCATCGTCCGACCGCGATAAAACGTGACGTTGAGTTACACCAGCATCTCCCCTCAACATCCCCCTTCCATCTCTCTCTCTCTCTCTCTCTCTTCATGTAAAATTCCCGTCGACACTGTCTGCGACGCGTGCTGCTCCATTTTTCATATTTTTTCCCTGCTCTCTCTTTTCTTGCCGCGAAAGAAGAGGGAAAGAAAGAGGGAAAGAAAGAGAGATGAGGGAGGAAGGAGGGGGGAGAGATCAGCCGAGGGACAAGCGCCGAAAAGACCTTGTTACACTTAGTACCCCGTGTCCGACGATCTTTCCCCGGGCGATGTTTAACGGTTTGTTTGCTCGGGAAATATCCGGCTTCGGGCAATTGTTCGTGACACGCCTCATCCCTTATTCACGCACTCCCCAGAAGGGATAATAAAAGTGGAGCGGCTGTTAAGGGTGCGTGCCATCGCCGGGAATAGCCGATTTATCATGGCTCTGGCTTCCTGATCCTGTCCGCACGCAGAAACCCCCCTTTCCCTCGAAGATCGAACCCCGAGTCAATCGTCCGCCCCTCGATACCGCGTGCCTTACACCCCTTCTGTCGGCCAATCTTTGTATTAATTAATAGACACGGGGCGAACCGGAGAGCGGTTCGTTTGCACTCGTACACGAAAGTATTCGAACGCTTACAATTCTAACATTCGACAAATGAAATACGTACTATGTTACATTGAAGTGTTCGAAGCAATTTGCCACATATAACAAGGGGCTGATCTTGAGAATTCATAAGTAACAGTAGAAAATAATCCAACGATACAGGGTGAGTTCGAAGAAACGGAACACCTAAATATCTCCGTTACTGTTCGTTCTACAAAAAAACTTCTTAGGACAAAGTTACACCGTTTGGAGGGCAACATGTAACGGTGTAAGGGAAAAATTTTCAAGGTGATTTTTTAATGAGATTTCAAGGTCATCGATGTTTTTTTTAATGGAACGATATATCTTCGTTAACGTAAATGTTGTAGCTGACAAAACAACGAATTCATCCATGTAACACGATATGACCTACAAACGACCTTCAACCCAGAAAAATGGAATAAATAAAATTCAACGTGTACGATTCATTTGCTTTATTATATTATCCAGATCCACCATCATGTTTAATAGTCGGCCGTAGATTTCGCGATTCCAATTCTGTGTTCTGTATATCGAATAAGAAGCTGGAATGCTGTAAATCAGTCAGCAATGACGTAGGATAACGTTTCAGGTCGATATTTATACCAAAAACGATCACACGGTAGTCGCAGACATCATGCAAATTGTTCGGCAAGCATTCAGCTACGTGGATCATGTTTGATTATCACGATTCGACCAATTTTCCCATGCACCCCATATATCCAAGAGAAGTTTACATTGCGCAAACCATGTAATTACAACGTTTACTGAATTTAAATCAACGTGGTAATGCAAATAGCTTTTCCACCGCGAACACTATATTAACACAGGAAAGGTTGTACAAGGAAGCAGTTGCATCGGTCAGTATGTTCTCTCCACTAACTATGCAAACGTAAAAACGAAGGAGAGCGCAATTTGCATTCGCGTCTCCTAGTAGAGCAAACATCAGCTAACAACTCGAAATTGCTTATTTACATTTAAAACAACACGTTATTACAATTAATTCACCATAATATACGGGGTGTTCATTTGAAAACTTTCCAGCCAAATATCTCGAAAAGTATAATGGAAACCTATTTTTTTTATTACGGGATATTATTGTACGTAAAAAGACCAGCAATTTTCGTGGGACACTTGTTTTTATCTGCGCACTAGTTTCGGAGATGTTTGAAGTGAAGTAGAACGAAATATTTGTTGCAAAATATAGGTTTCCATTTGAAGAAACAGAGTTGACATTTAACGCTTTACCCACCGGAAGCATATTAACCCTTTGCACTCGGAGCTATTTTAACTGCAAAATTAAACATTTCTTTCGATCTAGAATATTTTCATTCTGCATGATTTTTGAAATTTGGTGGATATGAAGTTGATGTAATGCTTCGTACAATACTTAAATGTTGAGTAATTGATCGGATACCGACAGATCTAATAATGTAAACAATATTTTAATTAATGGTACAGCAATTATTAATGTCGCCACAGAGGCGTCACTCGAGCGCTAAGGGTTAATAGGATTTTCAATAATTGTGCTGTATCAAAAGAAAGCATAGAAATTTTCTTTTACACTGCAATCTTAAATGAAACTATTAGATGACGTTATTGTGGGTGATTTGTTAGCTCGCAATGAAAATTGTTGTTGCTATCGAAGGTTTCATTAAAAAGTGTTTAGCCATGTGCCATAGATCTTTCAAAATTATGCAATAATCGCTGGTCGGTAATGCGTTAATTTCCCCTCGAAATCCTTTGACACGTGTTTTACACTTTTCTAATATCTTTCATACTTTTCGAGATGTTCGGCTGGAAAGTTTTCAAGAGAACACCCTGTGGATGAAGCAGCTGTGCAACATTACGGTCTGTCTAAAAGGCTCTAAAACGCTTTCTACTCGATGGGCGAAGATTAATTCCGAAAGAAAATCTCAGAGTCTCTCATCGCTCGTCGATTCGACGAGGTCCCGGGTTCGGTCAAAGGAATAATCGCATTCGGCTATGGTTTCGCGGGCAGAATCTGTAATCTCGGATCGCCGATTGCCCAGGAAAATCGCGGAGGCGATCGATCGTTGACGAAAACGGGGTCCGCTAATTTCGAAGGTTGCGCTTTGATGGGTCGACGGATGGTTTCCGGTCTGGCGAGCCTTGAATCGGCTTTTCCTCGCAATCGGGGCCAAGCAGCCGCGCTTATTACAAGGCACCTGTGCTCCGATTGATAGCTCGATTCTTGTGATCGTGCCGGGCAACCAATTCCTTCGAGAGTCGTTCGAGATTATCCTACAGGCCATCGTCCATTCTGTGTTTCTCGAATCAATGTAACCGAAGTAATTGTTTTCCGCGAGGATAATTGAGAAGCTTCTTTTCGAGAGCGGGCCCGCGAATGCCTTAATTCTGAATGCTGCAGCTAGGAGGATTAGAAACTTTCCCGGAGACTCAAGCTTGTTACAGCAAATTCGGGCTTGCTGATCCTATTACCATGCTGTGCAACCTTGCAAATATAATACATCACAGAGTTGATCCCGTCGCCGGCGCGGCACCGGCTACCGCCACGCTAATCTTTCCGTACACAGCTATACACGTAGTTATCGACAGTAGCCGGTGATTTAGTTCCCGGCGCCAACAGACCCGTCTTCCCAAGTGTGTCTTGCCTCCTTCGCTTCCGGATTACCGTCCCGGCAAATGAGAAACACAAACCTCGATCGGAGAGACGCACTTCGAGCTTTTCATCCAATTAAAATGTTTTAATGTCCCGAGCCGGCCGAAATGATATCAATGTTTACGAATTTTTTTCTACGAAACTATGAACGTGACAATTATTTTATTATTATATGCGGTTAGGGCGTAAATTAAAGGATATGTTGTGTAAATTTCGTAAAAGAATAGTAAAAAATGGCCGAGTTATCCGTTGTCCTGCAATATTCCTTCGCCAGGACTCGCGCAAACGGTGTAACGGATTGTGATGCTCAGAATGATCAGAAACTAGAAAAATTTATGATTTTCTTGTTCGTTGATAAGATTGTCTATCGCGTAGCATAGGGATTTTCAGAAAAAACAGTTTTGTAGAAATGAGAGGAAATGGAAGTCGAACATCCTGTTTTTACCAAAAAATGTAAACTTTAAACGATTATTATGAAAAATTGTGATATCGTATCAAAAAAAATCCTATGCTACACGACAGATAATGTTATTAGAATTATGTGTATCAAATTTCAAGTAAATCGGACGTATAGTTTCCGAGACATTTGTTATAAAAATGTTGTTGGTTGTGAAAATGTAATTTCGAGAAAAACGCAAATGAAGGAATCGTGCGACTTGGAAAGGCGACCTGTCTGCTCGGAAACGGCGGCTGCCGCACGAAATTCTAAGCACTGTAACTTCGCTGTTTTTGGGAGCTGTTGCATCTGCCATGGCTTAAATTATTCCCTGAACTCTAAGTTATCCTCTTAACTGCGGAATTTAGTTTTAAAAATCCCCCACAGAGTGTGGAATTAGAATCAAGCAAAGTCAAGTATACGCGTCGAACGCAGGGCAAAAGGTCCTATTACAAATTTTACGAAAAACGAGGAAGGATTACATTTATATTTGATAAAAAGTTAACAATTCATTCTTGAAAAGGTTATTGATATTGCGTCGCAATAGAGTTCTGGATTGCCGCGTATACACGTCGAACGCAGGTAACTGGTTAAAGGAAAATTTAAAAATGAAAAATATCGATTCTCTTAAAATCTCAGAGTGTCGTAACCTCTTTAGAAAAATATTTCTGAAATTCTTGATACATCGAGGTTGAGAAAAATATTTCGGAAATTCTCGATACATCGAGGTTAAGAAATATATTTCGGAAATTCTTCGCGGATTATGGTTCGCTAAAAAATGATAGTAATCGAATCAAATCTAAAATTCACCAACGACATCCAGGACGAAAGCGAAACAGGAGACTTTCGAGCGCCGTCTCTCCGCCAGACTCGCTGTCGTTTCTCAGGAGGTGGCTTTAACGATCGCTGGAGCACCGGTAATAACGGTAAACAAAAGAAATTCACAAAAATATACTACCGTTCGCGAGTTACCACTGCACTGGACAACGAAAGAGCTGTTCCGGAATCGTGGCACGCGAACCAAGAGGCCGGGATTCTTCGCCGGTCCTCGTTCCCGAGGGTAATTCATAAACAGAGAGGTACAACGCGACGTCCCGGCGAATTAAAGCGTCGTCTGGAATGATAATTCGCTGGCTGACGGTACCCGTGACCGTTTCCGGAAAACCTCTTTGCGGTCTGTTCGAAATTCTTGAATTCCTCCGCGCCGAGTCACCGGAAACAATGTCGATTAATCCTTGCACTTGCGCAAATTATATTATCGCATAATTCGTATTAAATTTTCAGCTTCGTTTCCCTGTAATTCCTGTAGAGCGCGTCTCATCGTCACATATTTAAGAGTCACATCATTTCAGTACAGACGCGAGAAGCCCCACTGTATTTTAATTCTCATTCTTCCGCGTTCCTCGCATTCGCCATCTGGTTTAGCAGCAAAAGCAACCCGAAACAACGCCTCTGCGAAAACAATTGAGACTAAACGAAGCTGCAGAATTCACCGGGCCTCTCGCAGATTTTTCCCGGTAAAAGGAAGAAACTGGCTGCCGTCCGAACCGGAGCGTTATCCATTGTTGCCAGGGAGATTCTTCCTTTTCTAAAGATACGAATTACCTTTCGGACGTTGGCCCTCTCTCCTCCACTCTCGCGAAATTTATTATTCGATCCGGCGAATTTTTACCTGGCCCACTTTCCCGAGCGCCGACGCTGCTATCTCCGATTTTCCGGGCTTTTCCGCGCTTTCAACATCTTCCTCCGAATGAAATCGCGAGCGGTCCCATCTCGAGGCACTAATCCGGGTGCGCCCTTCGTCCCCCGGCCCCCCTCCAACCCCTCATTCGCTTTTAATCGCCACTATTGAGAGAACACAGGCATCCCCACAGACGAACGGAACTTTAATTCTCTAAAGTCCCCTTCATCCTCGTCGGCAATTTTTTTCGTCTCTTCTTCTCTGCTCGTTACCACCCCCGCAAAGAGTGGCGGGGGGCTAGGGGGGCGATTAATCCTTCGGGGAGGGATCGCGAGAAGAATCTCTCTGGTTCCCCATGGAGTGTCTGGTTTCGTCCTGGGAATACCACTTCGGTTTGTTATCAGCTGCGACGCCGAGTCCTCGGCGACGTTCGACGTTGGCTAATTGAAGTTTAACAAGGAGGAGTCGTCTTCCTGTCTCGTCTTGCAACGAGTCCCGCGGGTGACCGGTTTTAACGGCGCCGAGCAGCTCCTCCGGGAGGCTGAGACGAGAAGAGATTCTTTTGGGTCTGGAACAATGCGAGGATAACGCTAATGGCGTGCGGCTGAGATTATGGCGGAGGTTCGAGTGAAAGAATGAAGAGGGGGATGAGACACAGTCGGGGATTGTTGGCAGGGGTCGCATGAAAATCACCGACACAAGTTTCCCCGACACCAGATTTCACCGACAACATTTCACCGACTCCAGATTTCACCGACAATAACTTTGGCCAACGTCTTCAACCGGGAACGACTTTGTTTGACAATGAATTTGACCGACAACGAATTTGATCGGCAACGAATTTGATCGGCAACGACTTGCGACCGCCACAGTATTTTCCGACGGTAACATTGTTCGACAACAACGTTAGCCGACTGCGTATTTCTCCTACAAACATTACCTCAGTTAGCGTATTCCTGGGATCTGAATCGCATCGTACGTATTCATTAGAATTACAATTCTTATTGTGAAATCATTATATTTGTCTATAAAAGTATGAGTGCACTGAATAGTTAAAGAAAATCATGTCAGCACCATCTTTGGGAGGTGCAAATTCTGCAGAAAGTAATTATTATTTATTTATTTATTATAAACGGGCTGAAGCCCATTTTACACATGAGAAAAAAATACAGACTACTCGTATAATAACAAAGAAGGCACATGCACAGAAAGGAAAATTTTGATAATTTTGATAGTGGTACAATCGATATGGTATTATAATATAATCCTGCGTAGTTGCATTTTAAATTTTATTAAAGAATTATTGAAAAAATAACTCTGTTATTGCATAAATTACCTACCGGTGATTATTCCATAATTGTTGAGAGTCTATGGTTCACGGCTGAGGATTTTATAAAGAATCCTCGAATGTGGCAACAGTAATTTCAATCATAAACCAACAACTCACTCTCAATAACAAAATTCAATAATTTCCTTCGGGATTATCGCGTGAAAGAAGATTTTTAAGCTTCCATTTGGTGCAGCACAATTATAGAAAAGCCTATTAATAGGCTACCGGTAGACAAAGTGTTAATGGTATAACTCTATTTTAACACTAGGTCTAAGGTTAACTTAGGTCGTAATGTCGGGTTCTAATATTCTTAGTTTGCAATTATTAAAATTATAAAGTTGCTCTTCTGAGAACTTATTTACCAAATTTATTTCTTTCGCTATATATTATTGGAAAAATGGCCAAAAATTTGGATAGACACATGCTTGCTATGTTTATAAAATAATGTGAAGCAGGTATTTCTAGAGCTCCGTAAACCTAGTGTTAATATAGCACTACTAGTTGGTATAGCAAGCAGATGGTGATAGCTCGATGGGTGAGAAAGATCTGTCTCAACGCTGAGCTATCTAAAAAATCTTTCGAGTTAAAGAAATTTTAGGGAAAGGGAAAATTACAGAAGAGAGGGAAAGCTGGGTGGTTGAAGACAAACAGATACGAGGGCCTGGAACTAGAGCTCGAAGTAATTTATGATGTGGAAACCATTGAAATTATGGTGCGGAGTGACGAATTGTAAAACTTCAATTACGCACGGTTTAGACCCTGAAGTGGACGGAGTTATAAAACAAATAATGGCGATGGCTAAAAATGACAACCGAGATGATCGGGGTGGTAAACCGGAACAGATGCTAAAATCCAATATCCCCGAAGCATCCCCGAAGGTTTCAATAACAACGGTAGGTTGTATTTCAAGGGTGTAAGAAAGGAAAGGGTTGCTCGCGCCGTCTCACAATGGCAACTCTGCGGAGTTTTCCAAGGCAGTATTGGATATGCTGCTACCGGACGCATGACGGGGCAGTTTTCATAGAATTTCGCAGCGGTATGGGGTCGCTGCTGGTCGTTAAGGGTGTCGTTATCATCGGCCGCGATTACGGGGTCGAAAGTTTCGCAGCGGCGATATTAATATCGGCCAAAGACCGTCCTTTCAATTAAGCGGCCGCAGTTTAATATTGCCACGGGCCACGAATTGACCCGATTCGTAAGGTCTCTCCTCCATCCTTCCTCTCTCTCTCTCTCTCTCACTCTCGCCCGTCTCTCTCCTCGTTACGAAGTCATTAAGGCTGGCCCGGAAACTTCCGAGCAAGATATCGCCGCGCTCTACGCCAGTCCGACGACTATCAGAGATGAAAGTATTTCGCGCGGCCGCCTCCCTGGAATCGCCGATAATTTCCTTTGGAATTAATGCGCTTTATCGGTGTCCTCCCACATCTTAATCGACCCATCGCGAACCTCTTACCTCCTCTCTCTCTCTCTTCTTCTCTGTTTCCGTCTCTCTTCTCCCCGGTTAACCGAGAAGTAACACGTCGGTCGATCAAAGGCGAATTAACGCGGCAATGTCGAAGTAATTCAGGCTATTTCGAAAAGTATACACGCACACCGCATTATCTCTATCCTTGTATCGGCTTGCGCTACGTTCCCACGCTCATTAGAATCGTTAACGATTTCAGCGCGGAGTTAGCTATGAATATGTATCAACGCGCTGTCATAACAGGCCTTGCGGGACTCTTTACAAATTACGTCTATCGTTGCTTATCTATTGTATGGAAAACGCTTTTCAACATGTTCTCCTCCGCTCTTATGAATATGCACGCCGGGCTTCCTGCTGACAAACTTTAATTCTTTTCTATTAGCATAAACACGGCGAAGAAACATTGTTATCCTTCGCGACTATTTAAAAGCAACATATATTATTATCGAGGACGAATATCAAATTGATAATTTGTTTTTCGCTGTGTGTCTGTGCGTGTACGAGAGAGGCAGCGGTGGTAGGGAAAATTTGCATCGTTCTATTATGCGCGGTGAAACGCCACGAGTGTACCGTCGTGCGTGTAGAATTAATTCGCGGCCGTAGAGTCAATACAACGGTTATAGAGTTGCTATAGCCGCGCGTGGGGAATCATGGCTGACCGATCTAATAAATTTAGATTCTCCGCCGGATCAAATTTCCCGTTAGAAGGGGGGGGGGGGGCGGGCGAGCATTCGATTTCCACCGCCCGGGGCCCTCTCTGATCTGCGCGTCATCGAATCTACCCGCTCAATTAGCGGGGCCGATGAATCGGCGATGAAGCACGACCGCGAAAATAATTTATCGCTCGCCGGGACGGCAGATGCCATTAACCGGGAACAGCCGAAAAAGGAATCGACTCCTTCTGCGAGTAACGACGAGTCCGTTATCTATCTGTCAGATCGCATTCGCGGCCTCCTTCAGAATTTTTTATTCACGAAAATGAAATTCTCAAAATTACACGAGTTGCACTTGAAAGAGATCCAGATTTAGCGATAGAACAAAATGATATACAATCAAGATATCTTGAATATATCTATTCGCGATACAGCGTTAAACTCGCTGGTGGTTTCTTAAAAATTCGAAGTCAGTCGGGCAACCAGGTTTGGAGAAATAAATTTTTTAAAAGAAAACTGCGCTTGAAATATTTCCTGCGTAGCACACTGACTTCGGTACATGTACAGCTTCGTTATTTCTACGGGTAGAAATAAATCCTTTTGCAAACACGTTCCCGAAGATACGTACTTTAAGGACGTACAATGACGGAGAATCGATTTTTTCCTAGACCAGAATACGCCCTTAACGAAGACTAAGACTCTTCGGTTTCTCCTGGAAAGCAAGCCAATCGGCTGCAGCCCTGTTCCCAAGAGTTTCGTAAGCTTTCGAAAGGAAGAGGGTGGCGTTGTTCGAGCACCGTGACTGGTAACGAGGCCAATTATCCATTAGAATCCGATGCTGATTTCAGTAATTCTTCCACCGCGCTGCGCCCCGCCGTCTACGAACATTGTTAAGTAATTCTTGCCACAAAGAAATCTGCTGGAATTTCTTTTCAGCTGGTTCCCCGCGGTTCTCCGTCCAGCGTCGAGCCGGGAGAGATCGAAAGAGATTCCTCGAGGGTGGTTTTACACCCCGTGATCCATAGTTCTTACCGCTGGAGCGTCTCGCTTTGTGCCGGAAAAAGTTATCCTCCTTTTTCTTGCAGATAATTCTTCTTTCGCGAAGATTAACCCGACGTTTTGCTTGCGCTGCGGCTCTTGCGTTTAAGGGCCGCGCACGAGAATTTCTCTTTCTCTGTCGCAGTTTCGTGCTTCTGAAATATGGGGACGATGCATTTTCGACGAATTCGAGAAATTGGCAATCCCGCAGGCTTCCAAACGGAACGCCTTTTGTAACCTTGGGAGTGCCGTTCGAATTTTTGCTCTGGGAAACCAACGATCCGATTTGCTTGAAACTTTATACATGCGTTTATCAGACGTCCCTTCGTAACTCAGATTAATTTTAACCCGAGCTACTTTAGTACTTTTAATCTTAAGCTTTGCTAATTAAAGAACGCTCGAGAAGTGACACGCATCCCTCAGGTATGGAAACTTCCAATGATTCAACGTAGTATTATTTTTTACCAACGATCAAGTAGAACCCGAATTTCCGCGGTTCGGTCACTTCGTTCCGCGACAAGAGACACAATCAGCCGGCAAGTCCCACAGCGCAGTTTTTTCGAAACTTCCCGAAGAGCTTGCAGGAACTTCGCGACGAGCGAACGTTCTCAAGGAACGCGTGTTTAAGCCGGCAAAGTTCGGAATCGATACGTTCAGCGGTTCTCGTTTAAAAAAATTCGCGAAGATCGCCGGTCTTCCTTTTCCCTCGCGGAACGATTGAAGTCTTCGAGAAAGAAGTTCGCCCGGAGGGAAGTCTGGCTCGCCAGACGCGTTTCACCGAACAGCGTGAAAGCTCTCGCTTTTCATCTGGCAACGAGGATCAGAGACACTGCGTGTAACACACCGTTTACACAGCCGACGCTCGCACGGAAACGCTTCGTCGATCCTCGTCGTCGACGCGAAGGGTCGTTCGATCGCCCTCTTTTTCACCTTGTCGAGTGGAATTCTCGGGATCGTCGTCGAGGAACTTCCCTTCGGCCGTCTCAGTCCGTTTCACGGCTTCCCGCGAGGAGGAAGCGAGCCGATTCGCGAAGAAGCCGTCCTCCGCTCGATCAGCCGGCGCGATTTGTCACGAGCGATCTTTGAACCCGCTCCCGAACGAAGAGGGTGGCCCATGCGTTTTATATCGGCTCGTTGGAGCTGGGGAATCTGTCACAGTTCTACATGATTCTAGAGATTGGCAAACGCGTGCAAACCAGGACAAACAGATCTATTTTATCGTCGAGAATCCAGGGGATCGCTTTTGGAGAGTCGAGGGTCAACTATTAAAGCATTCGACCTCCCTGCGCCACAAACAATAAGAAAATACAAGGGCAAACATCGTCAAAGTTCTCGCGAGGATGAGACGAGCTGATTCGCGAAGAAGCCGTCCTCCGCTCGATCAGCCGGCGCGATTTGTCACGAGCGATCTTTGAACCCGCTCCCGAACGAAGAGGGTGGCCCATGCGTTTTATATCGGCTCGTTGAAGCTGGGGAACCTGACACAGTTCGACACGGTTCAAGGGATTGGCAAACGCGTGCAGACCAGGACAAACAGATCTATTTTATCGTCGAGAATCCAGGGGATCGCTTTTGGAGAGTCGAGGATCAATTATTAAACCATTCGACTTCCCTGCGCCACAAACAATAAGAAAATACAAGGGCAAACATCGTCAAAGTTCTCGCGAGGAGGAGACGAGCTGATTCGCGAAGAAGCCGTCCTCCGCGCGATCTTTGAACCCGCTCCCGAACGAAGAGGATGGTCCATGCGTTTTATATCGGCTCGTTGGAGCTGGAGAATATGACACAGTTCGACACGGTTCTAGGGATTGGCAAACGTGTGCAAACCAGGCCAAACAGATCTATTTTATCGTCGAGAATGCAGGGGATCGCTTTTGGAAAGTCAAGGATCAATTATTAAAGCATTCGACCTCCCTGCACCACAAAAAATAAGAAAATAGAACGGCAAACATCGTCAAACTGACTCAAACCTATGTATCGCTCATGGTGTTTCTACATTCTACTCACGATTGTCTAATAAACATGCCTTAGGAAGGGAAAAGATGCGAATACTTTTTTCTAGGACAACTTCAAACATCTTCAAACCCCTGCAATCAAAATGTCGGACACGCACATAACATAGCACAAATTTAATAACGGTTAACAAAGACATGCTAAAATACGTAGAATACTTAGAATACTAGACATGTGCATAATGTAGCACAAATTTAATAACGGTTAACAAAGACGATGTGCATTTCAGAAATGCTAGAATACTTAGAATACTTAGAATACTAGACATATGCGTAACATAGCACAAATTTAATAACGGTTAAAAAAGATGATGAGCATTTCAGAAATGCTAGAATACTTAGAATACTTAGAATACTAGACATGTGCATAATATAAGACAAATTTAATAACGGTTAAGAAAGATGATGAGCATTTCAGAACTGCCAGAGTACTTCAAACATCTCCAAACCCCTGCAATCTAAGTATGAGACATATACGACATATGAACAGTTTTCGAGGGTTCGAAAGTAATGGACGCGGAAAGATGCTTAGCGCCGGAAGGATCGCAGCCAGGATTCGAACCTTATGCAGGGCTCAACCATTTCGAACATAGGGCTTACGCTGGTATCCTCTGGCTTAGGTGGTTCATCCATACCGCCGCGGAGAGCAGAGGGCGACCGAACAATTTCGCCGGTCCATTCGTAAATAAAGGGAAATCTCGACTCATTAGGAAGCTACCGTTGCGGACGCTTAAAATTCAAGTAAAATTCGGTCCCTCGGAATTCTTTTCTCGATAGGATGCAGCACGCTGACCGGATCACGGTTATGACACCGGGATTTGCATACTCGCAGAATATTATGCTAACGTTTCGGGCCGCGACCGAGTTTCAATTCCCGTGAGCATTAACGGAACGACGTTCTTGATCACTGGTTCTTTAGAACGGGCGGGAATGGCCTCGAAATTTCGCGGTGGAGATCTTGGAAATGTGAAATGGACTTCCTCTAGTCGGAATTAATTATCAGGAACACTGGAGCCGTGCTTAAAGCGCAGTCAAAGAAAGATTTTCATAAAATTTAGCGTCGGCTCTCTCGATTCTCCTCTCGGCGAAACCATCGTCTTAAATAGTGGGATTATACGTACATTATACGCCGCGCAATGTGCTGACATAATCCATTTCGAGAATCGATGTTCTACAATAACAAATCGTATATTTTTCTGAAGTTTCCACTATTTTAATTTTCGATCTACAATGAACTTCTTTCAGGTTACAGTGGCTGGTTTTCTCGATGATAATTCGGGAACTTTAAATTGCAATGAAACAGAACAGATAAAGTCTGTAATCGCTGTATTAATTGCTACGTATTAATGCTTCAAAGCTTCTTGCAGTTCGTGCGGTCCGTTTTACGTAATATAATGAATTTTAGGGGGTTTCTTCGGAGTACCAGATTACAGTGACTCAAAGTAGAGAGACTGTAGGTCGGTCCGGCATTGTTCCGAGTCGACGTGGAGCATTAATTCGCGCAGAAGTATCAGGAGTGCTCGCCGGAGATCCGTTAATCCCGTTCCCCGACATTAACAGTCCATTTATTTAACTGGACGGCGATCGCCGCGGGCTAATTGTTACTCTGTCCCGTAATTGTAATTTCCTATCTGCCGGTGGCGCGACCACTGATTACATAATTTCAGTGAACTCTGCGGTAATTGGCTCCGGGCGATCAAACGGGACGGGCCTGTCCTGATTGTATCAATCGGCGAACGAGAAAAAAAAACCCTGTCTTTCGTCCAATCAGGATTTAAAATTAACACCGGGATATTCGCTTCAGAAGTCACCTCGTCTATATTATAAGGTCATTATCCTTTTTATAGATTTATTTTGATTCACATTTTTTCAAGGTGATTTCAATGACGTACTGTGTATACCTTGACACGACCTTGAAGTCACAGAAGTTTCGAGCGAAGCAAGGGAAACGCTATCAGCAACTTATTATCAACACTTTACTTACCGGAAGCTTATCAATAGGATTTTCAATAATTGTGCTGTACCAAAAGAAAGCATAGAAATTTTCTTTTACATTGCAATCTTAAATGAAACTATTAGATCACGTTATTGAGAGCGACTTTGTTAGTTTACAATGAAAATTGCTGTTTCTATTGTAGGTTCCATTAAAAAGCTTAGCCATGTACCATAGATTTTTCAAAATTATTCAATAATCACCGGTCGGTAATGTGTTAAGAACTTCTTTCATTTAAATGAATTTACGAATTGAAAATGTCGTTGAACATTTTCTTTTCTTTTTGTTATATTGTAGGAACTGACTGAAAAATTATGATAGCAGTTATGTGCATGTAACACCCTGTATACACGTCGTCCAGGTTGGGTGGATTAAATCTTAGCGCAAACATTAACACAGAAGCTTAGCACGATTGCCTAAACTTATGCGGTAATAAAGATCGTGTTCAACATCCATGAAACCACAGTTCTGCTTCTCTTGTTCTCCGTGTCTACTATTAATCCTGTTTATTTGGTGATCCTCGTTCTCCTCTCACAACAACTGCAACAAACAAACTATTCCTATTAATCCTGTTTATTTGTTAATCCGTATTTCTTCCTTTATAATAACTGCAACAAACATATCTGTTATTAATCCTGTTCAGTCATTCGTTTTTGACTCTTCCTCTCTTTCCCGGTTTCATAACAACATCGTATTGTTACAGGTGAACGAAAATTGGATGAAATCAACAGCCGAATGCTCGCTTATTTATTTACCAGTTAACGAATTCGACGTGCAAAATCAACAGTCGAACTGTTGCTTATTTACCGTTAAATAATACCGGTAGAATTTTATTTTCGTTGTACCGGATTCACGGGGTTGCCAAACATAATAAAACTGCGATTCCCGTTCGGTGGATTTCATTTTGAAAATAGTTTGAAAGTTCTGCCAGATGCAGTTCAACTAATCATTGCGATCTAGCGATGACGAGCGCGTCGAACATGCCGGTAACAATTATTTCAATTTTTCAAGCTCGGTGAAAGCTTTTCAATTTTTGACGCCGTTGAAAATCGGTCACTTTCATGCCTGTCATTAAAATGATATCAAGATCGTAAAAAAAATCGTACAATAATTTTTAACACGCCATTGCAAAGAAGAGAGGTCGGACTTCGCGCTCGCGTCGATTTCAATCACGAAATAAATTTTTCAAGCTCCCCGGAGGCTTTTAAAATTGTGAAATAATTCTTCCAAATCTCGATTGAACCCAATCGTATTATTTTTCGTAGAGCAGCAGAAATCAGTCATTTTTCGTAGATTTAACGTCAAAATAAATCGGAGCAGACCCTGATCGATGCATAGCCAGTAAAAAAGATGGAAGACGAACGTTAGATGTCGGATTTAGGGATTAAGTTCCGATCGAGGGTCCGTTTAACCGGTTAAAACGCAATTATCGCAGCCGTTATTTACAGGAAGCTGGCGAGCATGAAAAGAAAGAGAGAGAAAGACGACGACGTAGCCGCGTTTCCTGCAGATTTTACGACTGCAGGGTCGATCGAATTTCTTCGAGGGTTATAGCGCTTGCCGCCATCTGTCGCGGTTGTAAACCTCCGTGCACTGGCTAGCTGCAGAACGGTCACGTTGCACAATCCCGGAGAGGGATTAATATCGCGGACGGTCTTCGCGTCCGGATCGCTAATTGCCCGTTCGATAAATACAGGAGAGGGAAAACAATTTCGACTCGGGCTTGCCCGTAAATAAACCGCGACTCGGTCGCCGGGATAATCGTCCCTTGGGCGGCGTTAATTCGACGATCTATTTGCATCCTGGGCCGCAGCCTGCGAATCGCTTCGTTTGATTTCCGATTTCCACACCCGAAAACACCCCATAAAGATTTTCCACCTAAATTATCATCCGACGGTGGAAATCGTTTCCGAGAAGATTTTGTAGTTTGGAACTTCTATTTTACTTTCTACGCCTCTTTATTTTAGTCCCGAGAGCGTATAATAAAATTATTTTTAGGGGTGTTTAATTTTTGGCTGCATTTATTTTTAGTAATTGTTAATTTTTGTACCGAGAACAAGGCCGCAATTTGGACACAACGCCGAGGTTGTTGGAAATAGTTTTCACGGAACATGGTAGTTGCAATGATTCGATGTGTGAGGATTTTTAGTTTGTGGAGCAATTTATTTTTACATGTGCTTACACTGTACGTTGTAAGCGTTCGAAATAGAACACGCGGCTAGTTAAAATGCAGCCAATATCTTTACTTTGGAACTTTTATTTCACTTTCTACGCCCCTTTATTTTAATCCCGAGAATGCATAATAAAATTATTTATAGGGGTGTTTAATTTCTAGGCCCATTTACTTTTAGTAATTGTTAATTTTTGTACCGAGAACAAGGCCGCAATTTGGACACAACGCCGAGGTTGTTGGAAATAGTTTTCACGGAACATGGTAGTTGCAAGGATTCGAAGTGAGAGGATTTCTAGTTTGTGGAGCAATTTATTTTTACATGTGCTTACACTGTATGTTGTAAGCGTTCGAAATAGAACACTCGGCTAGTTAAAGGGGAGCCAATATCTTTACTTTGGAACTTCTATTTCACTTTCTATGCCCCTTTATTATAATCCCGGGAGAACATAATAAAATTATTTTTGGGGTGTTTAATTTCTGGGCCCATTTACTTATAGTAATTGTTAATTTTTGTACCGAGAACAAGGCCGAAATTTGGGCACAACGCCGAGATTGTTGAAAATAGTTTTCACAAATGATGGTAGTTGCAGAGATTCGAAGTGTAAGGATTTTTAATTTCTATAACGATTTATTTTTACATGTGCTTACAGTGTATGCTGTAAACGTTCAGCAATAGAACGGTCTACTAATTAAAGGGCAGCCAACATCTTTACTTTGGAACTTTTATTTCGCTTTCTACGCCCCTTTATTTTAATCCCGAGAGCACATAACAAATCAATTACGTAATTGTTAATTTTTATACCGAGAACACGGCCGCAATTTGGACACAACGCCGAGGTTGTTGAAAATAGTTTTCACGGAACATGGTAGTTGCAAAGATTCGAACTGTGAGGATTTTTAATTTCTGAAGCGATTAATTTTTACGTGTGCTTGCACTGTACGTTGTAAGCGTTCGAAATAGAACAGTCGACTAATTAAAGGGGAGGCAACATCCTTACTGCAATTATAGCAATAGTTCGTCGAGCAGCGCGTGCTATGCAAAGGCGAATTCGTTAATTCGAGGCCCTTATCGTGCCTCGCGGACGCAAAAACAGCTTCCTGGTCGTAGAACGGCAAATTTAAGAGAACGCGGCGAGCTTCCGTGTAATTTCGACTGCACATACGGCGCATTAAAATGTAAAATTCGCTCGCGTGAGCAGAACGTAGCCGCGGGAACGCGATCCGAGCCGCGATCGCCGGGTAATATTTTCGAAAATGGGCGTGGATTCGAAAGTTCTGCAGTTTCCTATTTCACAGTAACGTCCGCGGACGCGATAAACGAGCCCGCTGTTAAACGGGCCGGGAGTTTTCGTTGAACACTTCGGCGATCCTTCCTCTGGAAACTCGGCGGGACACGGTTGAATTCGTTTCTAACTGACTTCATCTAGAAACCGAGAATTTCGTGGTATTCGTGGTATAAGGCATTTCTCCTCCTTCTTCTTGTTCGGCGTGCACTGTGTTCAACTTTAACAGGCGGTATCTTCGGTTAATCTAGCGTCCAGCTTTCACAAGACCCGTGACGAGGGTAGCGTCCCCAGTTTGATAAAAAATTTTAATCCCCGACAGATGAAACGCGGTCGCTCGTGCGCCACACTAAAAATCGGGCAGACCGTGCGTTCGACTGGGAAATTAAACTGCTGGTCTCTTATGACACGCCGATTGTTAAGACGCGAGTAACGTTTTTTCTTGTCTCCATAAAATAATAAAGAGGTTTACGGTACGGACGTCCGAGTTTTGTCAATTTTTGAGAAAACGTGCATCCGAAATGCCAGATGAAAATCGGGCAGACCGTGCGTTCGACTGGGAAATTAAACTGCCGGTCTCTTATGACACGCCGATTGTTAAGACGCGAGTAACGTTATTTCTTGACTTCATAAAATAATAAAGAGGTTTACGGTACGGACGTCTGAGTTTCGCTATTTTTGAGAAAATTCCGAAATGCCAGATCGCTTAATTATCGTTTCGCCGGACTTGGGATGCCGGTTTCTTAGGAGTTACTCAATTTTACTCAATTTTACTCAATAGCAATTCATTTATATCGTGGCAGAAACAATGTGTAGAATCTGCTGGACCCCCTAAAAGTGATTTCGAACAATCTTCAAGGGCGAGAATTTAAAATTGACAAGTGTGGATCACTCCAGAATTTGAAACAAGCCTGCCACGATCCCTAAAAATGATTTCTAACCGAGTTCAGACTGAGAAAAGATTTCCAACCATCTGCTTACAATACAGGAAGCAAAGTTCAACTTCCCCGGTCGACCGGAGCTGTACACTGTACAGGTTGTATAAAAAGTAATGGTCATGCGTCCTAGGGGTGAATCCACACCTCTGGAAAAAAGAAAAAGAAAATAGAGAAAAAGTTTGAAAGGAGCCGTATGTCGCGAACAAATAGTTATCGAGATAGTAGCTGTTGAAATTTTTGCAAAATTTGATTGGGTGGAATTATACGTATAGACAAAAGCCTTCTACCACAGTCCACACATTTAGCGAAACAAATATTTCAAATATCATTTAATATTTCAGATTTTATTTTGCTTAAAGAAAATAGTACTTTAAATAAGATATACAATTTCGAAAATATAATATTTCTATTTCAACAATTTGATTCAAATAATAAAATATTTCTATTTCAAGAATCTGAAACACGAAATAAAATATTTTACTTTTCGCATTGTTATAGTACCCTGAGAAACCGCATGAACATACAGTCTATCTTATCGTTAAGAAACGACTTACACTCGTAAATGAATCGAATTCGAACCATTATTTTCTGCAATATTTAAAATTAAAATTGAAAATAACGACAAAATACAAATATTTTCAATATTCTTCAAACAAAATACTGTTTTCAAATACTATTTTCAAAAATTACTGTCTCAAGTAAATGATTTTCTTTTCAAAAATTGCTGCATCAAATGAAATATTTTATTTTCGAAGTTCTACACATACCTTAAAATAAATCGGATTATTTATTATTTACTATTTAAAATACTATTTTCCCCAGCTGTGCTGTAGTAGCAGGTTTGTATCTATACGTATAATTCCACACAATCAAATTTTGCAAAAATTTTAACAGCTGACATCTAAATAACAATTTGTCTGCAACATACGGTTCCTTTCCAACCTTTCTCTTTCCAACGAGTAGAAAAAGCTTTAACAACAATTTTGCAAGTTTCTCTTAAAAATGTCCACCGATCCAGAGGTATGGATTCACCGTTAGTACCGATGACCATTACTTTTTATACACCCTGTACACAACAACCGCAATTTTGCGGCCACCTAATAAGTCATAAGATGGCGGACCGCTGTCCATCTCGACCAGGAAAAATTGTCTCGTGAATAATCGAGACGAGGAACATGGAAGTTAGCCGTGCATCTTGAACAAACCTGTTTCTATTATTAACCGACCGTACGGTGTACAAAGAGACGTAGAAATTCTAGTAGCTACATTCGCTATACCTGTCCCTCCCTCTCCCCCCTCCTCTCTTTCTGTCTGTCTGACTCACTCTGGATAGTTTCCACCGTCAATCATCGAATCGTGATTCGTAGCCGAGACTCGCGTGGCTCGATCCGTTACTATTTCGAGATCGTTTCGATCGATCGGTTGGAGATCCCAGAAGCTAAACCACCGGTGTTGGTGTAGAGGCACATTCGTGCCCGGTTGAACAGAGAGAGGAGAGAGACAGAGAGAGAGAGAGAGAGAGAGAGAGAGAGAGAGAGACAGGGACTGGGACTAGCTGCAGAGTATCGATCCCCTCTATTATTAGTCCTCGTCGGCGACGACCCCCATTAGAATCGTCAGAAGCGACGCTCGTAACTCTTTTCAGACTTCGTTATCGGGTGTTACACGCCGGATAACGCCTTTGACGCGACCGTCGTCGATACACCCTGCCCCGACACACCTCGTCCACCGGCTTCCTCGCAAGGCTTCTCCCCCAGCGAAACCTGGCAGCTGGAAAACAAGCTGTCTACCTGCACCTGACGGCCAACGCGCACCTGTCCTTCTAGGCCCAGAAGGTAAACCGGCGAGCGAAAGAGCCGCAGACATTTTTAATGGGATCTGTCTGGAACGTGGACGCTCGAACCTTTTTCAAAACGTTCTCAAACTAGAAATTCCGACGGCGACGAATGGGAAACGGTTCTTGAAAGTTTCGGCTTCAATGGAACTCGCAAAATATAAAGATAACAAATTTTATTACCGTACGGACACGTGTCCGGTTCGGTAAGATCGGAAAAGTATTGGTTTTTTGGGAAGCAAGGTATTTATTTTAATTAAATTAAAAAAAGGTATTCAATTTAGACGATATTTATTTGATGTTCTCTCTACTAAGGCTGCGCTGTGACTGGACAGAGTTCGGCAGCTCGTCGATACGTTTAAAAAACAACATCTGAAAAGGATCGCGTCGGCGGAGTAAAAGAAACGCGGCTCTGTCTTTGATTCGATAATTCCTTAACAAAGCCACGGATACGATTTTTGCAAAGGAAAACGTTGCTTCAAATGATCTCAGGAACCTCCCATTTCCGGATGTTGAAGGAATTTTGGGACACTCTGTATATCACAAGAAATCTATTCTTCGCTTCCAAATAACCAACAATATTCAATGGTCGTTATTAAATAATAGTACTGTAACATTTGTGTTGATAATTCACAGTTCTCGCTCTGTCTGTATTTTACCACGTTTTTATTAGCTCGCTGTCTTGTTTGTTTGTCTGTCTGTCTGTTCGGTGGCAAATTTTGCAATTGATTTTAAACTAACTTCCTGATGAGCTAGAGACTTGAAATTAAATGCATGGTTCAGAACTGGATGACAATGCATTATTTATTATTAAGTCGGGACTACATCTTTTGCGAAGTAGTGCGATTTCAGTAGTATAGTCAATGTTTGATCAGGCGTTCCATGTGAACGCGACAATTTTGATATTTCGAACTGCTCGACGATAAAGGGGACCAGTTTGTACTTCAAGTAGAGTCTCTGGTCGAGCTGCTTCAATAGTTGTGTAGATTTTGTATAAACAATATGCTGGAACACAGGGACCGCGAAGTGATCATCGAAGGGGGCCTCGGTTATCGATTCTGTGCATACTTTGCCTGCCGCGAGGGCTTCGACGTCGAGCAGCGGTGCACGAGGCATATGGTGCACGGGTGCAGGATGCATCTGGTCGCCGGGATGCAGCGTGTTCCGTCGAGGTTAAACCGAAGACGTCGGTGGTTCCATTTCGGTCGATATTGCTTCGGTTAGCTGGCCGGCACCGTGTCCCGTGTAATTCAGGGAATGCAGAGCAAGAGATGAACCGTAAAGGGGGATCGGTGTTCGTTGCATGCCGATCAGAATTTCGCCGAGGTCTCCAGCCTCGGTCGGGGATCGCGACACATCGTCGAACAATGGGCAGCGGGGCCGGCGAACAAAATTCATGAGATCCGGCTTTGTTCCGTCTGTCGGGAACCTGGATCAGGATCCGAGGATCCTGGACCGCCTACGCGGCAGCTGGTCCGAAGAAAACACGTTGCAATATCTTGGAGAACCGGCCCCATTGTTCGGCCCTGTTCCGCGGCGGCAAACCTTGCAACAAAACCGCAAGCGGTTTTCGAGATGGTTGCAACCAGCCTCGCGGAGCTCTGCGGTAACCGTGTCCTGAACCTTACAGGGAAACAGATACAGGGTGTAACGAAATTTAGTGTCATGGTTTTGGCAGATGGTCGTACACCTTTCGATCGGTGGAGATTTGTTAACCATTTAACTGTGGCGACCTCTTTTTACAGCGCGCACCTGTATGTGTCGCGAAAATCAAGCGACGACGCCACTGCATACGGGGATGCACGAATCCATCTCAAATTATTTATAATTTTCATTTGTTTGTTTCATTTCGTCTTGCCCTCTAAACGTTTTAAACATATTAACATTTACGAATATAATTTGGTTTTCGCCAGAATTACAATTTAAATATCAAATTGTAACAAAATTTTACGCATGACGGATATAATCGTCATGACACAAAATTCTGCCACATCTCCATCACGGATATAGTCGTCAAACACACTTAACTGGTTAAAAGAAATTGCCGCGATATTGGTCTTGACCTTGAAATTCAAGGTCAAACTTTTATATATCTGTGGGGATTAATTGAAATTCGAGATAGGGAATAAAACAATTTAATAGAATTTAAACAATAAGTAGATTAATAGTATAAGTACATAATACTCGTTACAACTCGGTATTTTCCGATGAGCTCTTCCGTCCCCTCTAGCTTTCCAAGGGACCTTCGGACTTTCCCGACGGTCCAAGCGCTTCCTCTTTATGGCCCACGCAGGCCCCACGCAGACCTCACGTTCGGTTCCTAAAAATTACGCTTCCTGGGGATTATCGTAAATCGTAAAACATGAGTCTAGGTACGGCGACGGTTGTGACGAATTAACGATGCTACATATCTTTTTTTTGCGAGTAAATTGCGATACGAGCATAAAAAATTTGACGTTGAATTTCAAGGTCCACGTCAATTATGCGGCAATTTCTTTCAACAAATCTCCACCGATCGGAAGGTGTACAACAATCTGCCAGAACCATGACACTAAATTTTGTTACACCCTGTACAGTCACCGAAGACCTCTTCTCGTTATTATAAAAATGATTAAACCCCTTGCGGTACTTCGACGAGCCAGATTCGCGATGAAGGCTTTTAACAAAGTCTAACAAATATGAATTGTACGCGTCTCTTTTCTGATGAAACGAAATTTGATTCGTTTGTAATCAATATTTAAGTATTCGAATAAATGTAGCCATACGAAAAGTATATTCTCGTTTCCCTTCTACGACATTTTTGTGCGTAAAGACGTTCCAATCGCTGTAACTGTAAAAGAAAAGGTACGGCAACGGGTTAACCATTCGCAGTCGGAGCTATTTCATCTCGAAAATTAAACGTTTCTTCTTAGAATGATTCCATTGTATACGATTTTTTTCATTTTGTGGATACGAAATTGTTCTAATATCTCATGCAATATTGAAATGTGTAGTAATTGATCGGATACCAACGTACAATTTAATTATTACAACCTCTTAAATAAACAAGAGTTTCTTCGGCAGGGCTAATACCGTTTCAATTTACGATGAACAAATAGCGTGGTTTGCTGTCTTCTCAAGACAACAATAATAATTATTCATGAGATATCTAATAAATTTATTACTAACTGTATAAACTAGACTGCATAAAAAATTAAACGTGTCGTCCACATAATTTTGGGCGGGAGTGTATATATCATAGACGTAAAAATAATTTCTTTATTTATCGACAAAATCACTAGAGAAGTTTTGAAAAGATATTTAAGGTGGGTACTTGATTAACGACATAAGGGTTGAAAAAAGAAAATTTCGAAATACGAAACTCACATAATTGTTATTAAAACATATTCTCTAGTACCGTGTGAACTGGACCGCATAAAAAATTAAACGTGTCGTCCACATACTTTTGAGCGGGGTTGTACATCACGAATAAAGTGGTTCATTTTGACATAATAGGTTAGAATTGTTGACTCACGTGTTTTTCTATTAAACTTCGCTGTCCAGGACGACGAAAAAGAAATTAAGTGTATCACGTCTGACCATTTATGCTTATACTAGTTAAACAGCAACGAAAATCAAGAACCGAGTGGTTCGTTTTATGGTAACAGGATGGAATTGTAGAATCGCATGGATTTCTCAGTTTAAAAGTTTCAAGTAAGTTCGAGTTATTTCGAAAAAGTGTTCCGAATTCTTGCAAAAGGTTCTGCTACTGAAAACTGGTACACCAGAAACCGTTACTCTATTTTCCCAGCAGAGAAAGTGTAGCGTTTCTTGCGCGACAATTCTCTCGAATTTTTTCGCCTTGCGGGCAGAGAAGCGACGTCGTGGAGCAGCCATTCCACTCGTTGATTCGCCTAACAGCGACATTTCCCATGGGCGTACCCGCGTTAACGCATCGTGCCCAAGAAAATGAAATTCCTGTCCGGTCCATACGCAGCAAGCCCCAAAATATAATTAGAATTCTCTATCGCGGGATTTGCGTTAATGTTAATAAATAAACTAGGAGGAGAGCTTTCCCTGTTCCATCTAACCATGCCCCTGGTTTCCAACTTCTGGGGAATAAAACGAGTTGAAAAGCGTCGCTCGAAGAACATCGGTTAATCACCGTTCGCGCGATAGAAATCGCAAGCGACAACGCGTTTGAACGAGCATCTATTCAGAGCAGCTCGAGAAGCAGACGGAGCACCGTGTCTTGAATGCTTCCGAAATATCGTTGAAAATTTAGGAATTTTCCAAGAGAAAGAGAGAGAGAGAGAGCAATTCTCTCTCGTGCTTTCCTGTGAACCGAGGCGAAGGTCTAATCCGATCCCGGTGAAACTGCGTTCCACTGCGCGGGGCAAAAAGCGAAACGGAAAACACTCGACGCGGCGTTAAATTATTCTGCCACGCGGCGAGCCTGTTTCCGGTATTTGACGCCGCATTCGCACCCGGCATTCGTTGCGAAACGGAACTGGTTCGCGGACAGGTTCGCGGACAGGTTCGCAGACGCGACGCGGGAGCACGCGACTCGAGATTCAAATACTTTTCTTCGAAACTCCGAGGGAGCGTCAAGGAATTGGTGGTATTCAATCCATCGACCGAGTTCCGCAAAATTGCGAAGGAAGTCATCCGATCGAGAAGTCCGCGTCGCAAAAAAAGAAGAAGAAGAAAGAAACCGGAGACGGAGCCGCTGCTCCATATGCATAAACCGTGGGCGGGTTTAAGCTCGCCAGGATTAGAGTGTCGATCGGAAAGCTCGTCGTTGTTACCTCCGGCGGAGGTGAATTCCCCCGGTGGAAGGAAAAAACACGTAATACAGGGAGGAAGCGAGCCTCATTTTGTCCATTGTCGCCGGGATAAAGTTGTCGCGGGGCTTGTTGGAAAATCACGGAGGAAGAAAGAGAGAGAGAGAGAGAGGCGCCGAGACGTCTCGACGCCGGTTTACCGCCGGTTTATCGGCGTCGTCTTCTCGCAGTCGCCACCGCTGTCCTCTCTTCTCTCCTGTCTCCCCTTTTCCGTCCTCGTTCCTCTTTCCGCGGAGTCGATGTTTCTCTTTCTCTCCTTCCAGCCTCGCTATTTCTCTATCGATCCTCCCTCCGTTCGCTGTCTCTTCGACTACCAGTCACTCTCCTACGCTAGACGCCAGATAAGCGACGCTGATGGACCCAGCGTCGACACATAAGCGATCGAGACGCGACGCGCTACTCTCCCACGCGAGAATCCTGGAGATCCTCCCTCGGATCCTGGCCGGGGACTTTATCAAATGATTGTTTGTACAATGGCTCCTAAGTGCGTCGTGCTGCACCCGGGAACCAAGTTTTTGATGGGCGGCCGCCTGAACACCTGCCATCTTCCGGGGAATGCTCGGCAAATTGAGCGAGTCGTCTCGATGCTCCCGCACAGACTTATTTAGTCGTTTATGAAATGCAGACTCTCGTTCCCGTAGATTGTTTTATAAAAGTTGTAACAAGTGCGACAGTTCCTTCGAACTGCGGAAGATCTGGTCGAACTAAGGCGAAGATTCCGTCAATTTTGAATGTAGAGGTTCTGTTTCGTTACACATTAGGGATTACAAAAATATGTCGTGTACGCACGTCGCGGCGTCGACGATTGTTTTGGCGACGATCGCACGACGCGGAGGAATTTCAGGGGTTGAAATCCTATCGATGTATTCTTAAGTGGACTGTAATTCGATTGATTCGAGACGTGTCGCTGGAGGTCGAACAGTATATTTTTGACTAGTGGCAGAGATACAGTTGACGACGGTTTCTGCGCGACAGTTACTGTGCTTCTGTATATAAAAGGGGAAGTGGAGACGGTATTTATAGATGGAAAGAAGAAAGGGAGGGTGTGTATAGGGGAAGTCATCGGGTAAAGGAAAAACGGTTGCACAAGTTGACCTGCGTTAAGGATCGATCCGAAACATCATTTTTACCATTTTAACGGAAATATTGGAATTCCCCAATTCGGCGGGTAGAGGCGTTTTATGATACCCCTCGGACATGCGGAAACGGTAAAACCTCTGTAAAGGTGCCCCATGCGCCCTCACAGAGGACCCCCAGTTAGGATGTTTCGTGAAACGGAGGGAACATGTCGCAATGTCAACGATCAACTTCCCATCTTGATAACTTTGTTACGAACAGAACAGGAGCTGTGTCGAACGCTCGGGGGCCAATTTAGGAGCCAGAGCCACGAAGTGGGAGGAGCTAGTGATCCGGAGGCGTGGCTTGCTCCCAGTAGGCGTGGCTAGCTCCCGCCCCTCTTCTCTTCCAACTCAATCCCTCGGATCTCGCTGAAACCAAAAGATTATCAACTTACGCAAACTTTATCGCGAATCTCGAGCGAAGGACCGCAGAAATTTTACCCGAGGTTTCGAAACCGAGGCGAAGCAAACATCGCGCTCGCGAAACCGAGCCTCCAGCTTCCGACAATTCTTCCTGACGGTGTCGCGTTCTCCCTCAGCTTGATAAACAACCACTCAGCGGTCTCTCTGGCGAGATAGCTGTTTGCCGTCACCGAAGAAGCCGCCGGAGCAATTTGGCTCGCGGGAAATCCGAGAAGCTCCGTTGACGCGGCGATTCGCGCGGAGCAACGACGAACTGCGAAGAACAACGGTCCGGAACACTGTTATCCAAGAGTCTGCCGTTCCCATAAAGCTGACAGATACCTCGCAAGAGTCTTCCGGAATTATTTCGCCGGCGTTCGAGCAAGGAAACGAGCCCCGTGCTCTCGCGTCCGACCGAGGACCTTCGAGTCGAGGAGAGAAGACCCTCTGGAGCACTCTCTCCTCGGAGAGAGGAGAGCACGGCCGCCTCGTTAGGGCGACGACCACCCCGGGCCATCCTTGGCCCTCGATCCCGCGCACTAATTAAATAGAGGCGAGTGGATTCGGCGTTCCGCCGCGAAAGTCTCGAATCAAGCGTTCGCCTCTCTTTCTCTCTGTCTCTCTCTCTCTCTCTCTCTCTCTCGATCTTCCATTTAACGGAGGTTAATTACCGAGTCCTCTAGCCCGGTGATTTCCTTGTCCTTATCCTTCTTCTTCCCCGGGCGACGCGCTTTTTGTTACCGTTCATCTTTTCTTTTTTTTCGTTAACAATGTCCCCGTTTCCCTCGAGGATCTCTCTCCAGAGAAGTTCCGTTTAAAGTTTCCCTCGGATGCGAGTTTTTGTTTGGAATCGCCGCGTCGCCCACTGCGCGACGCATTCGAAGCTTTGCGCGATGGTTTCTGGGCTTCTTCGCGAAAATAGAGTAAGTTAGGACGTTGCGCGGGGGGTTTATAGTCTCCTATAAAATACAGGCTCCCGAATTTTATGCAGACGTAGGAGAAGTGATCGAGGTCCATCAAGAATTCCATTAGCCGGTCCATTGTCGATTAGCTGAACTGCAAAATCGCCGAGGCCGGCTGTAAACCCGATTATTACCGGCATTCTCGGGATCCTAGTGTCCGGCGAAAATGGCGGCCGTAGGGAGAAGATGGTACGTGATCGTGGGAAACACTCGGCCGAAACGGGGTCGAACGTGACGCTTCTCGGCGGGCTGGGTGCCCGCGAAATTAAGAATCTCGCGAAGCCTCTGCCGCCGTTCGATGTTTCAAGAGCTTTCCGAAAGCGGCCGAAGAATTTAGAGAACCTGGGATCCCGATAAGAAGCCAATCCACTGGCGCCGATCCGTCCGTGAAGTATCGAACAAACAAGAAATAAGGTTCAGCTTAAAAAATTCCAGTCCTTGTGCGGAAATATTGAACGTAGAGCGTAACTGGCTCAAAATAGGCGTGGCTGCCACGCGAGGGGCGTGGACTGTCTAACGCTAGGTTCACGGAGCTCTAGAAATAACTATTTCACATTATTTTATAAGCATAACAGGAATGGGTCTATCCAAGTTTTTGGCCAGTATTCCAATGATATACAGAGTCGGGCAATAACTATGACCACTTTAAATATTGCCGTTATTTGTAACGATATGAAATAATGTTGTATACAAAACTTACACGGTATAGAGAGGGACATATTGTGACACAAACATTTTCTGCGTGGGTGGATGCATAGAGGAGATTTCAAGGTCACCTTGAATTTTTCAAATCGGAAGACCTACTTTCTGTATCACGAATCGATAGATTTTCGAATTCTGAGTAGAAATGTATTGACCTTCGTATGATCTAAACCTAATAGTTAACGAGATATTATCTAAAGAAGAATGAAAATTATTTCGGTCAATACGTTTTTACTTAGAATTCGATAATCTATCGATTCGTGACACAGAAAGTATATCTTTCCATATAAAAAAATCAAGGTGAAATGAAATTTGATTCGTTTGTAATCGATATTTAAGCATTCAAATAAATCCAGCCATACGAAAAGTATACATTTTCCTTTCCCTTCTACGACATTTTTGTGCATAAACACGTTCTAATCGCTGTAACTTCGTCGATTCGTCTGTATTCTATAAATTGTAAAAAGCTCGACCGTTCTATGAGAAAACAGGTTCAATTCGAAGCGCACAATGTAAAAAAGGTTACACAGCGTAAAAGTGATCTGGATTGACAGACATGTCTTGATTTTGGAATTAAAATCGTTTCGAGTGCGAAGGGTTAATAAATCTCTGCGCACTGATTTTCTATCCTCGGCAGCGTCTCGAAACGATTGAATGAATTTAAATAGAGAATTAAACTTTCTGATGAAATTAATATTGTTCCGTGAAACGATGACGTGGTTACCCGTGGTGTAATAAATAGCAGTCGAAGTCAGCGGTGAACACCCAGTACATAGCCCACGGGACTCAAGAAAGCGGAATTCCCGGCGGTGGAAAAAGAAACGGAAGCGACGCGGCTGAAGGGATAGAGGCGGGAACAATGTTGCGAGCGAGAAGGAACGAGAGGAACATTGTTCCCCTCGTCGGTGGAACGGCGAGCCGTGGGCCACAAGTGCTTCCGCGTGTACTCGAGGATTTCTCGCGATGGACCCAGCCCTGACACGGCTCCTTCGCACCCCTTTCTTCCACGATCTCCAACCGAGAGGTTCCTGCAAGCTTGTTAACGGAAACGGAGTCGTCGCTAATGGACAAGTTCGATGCTCGAGATGGCTAGGGTCTCGAATTTCGGCGGTTTCCCTCGAACGGTCGACCAGATATGCCGGATAGGAACGTTTCTCGGTAAACCGCGTTGCTTTTCTAGTGGAGAGGCTATTCTTCATCCGACTGAACTACCAGAGAACGCTCGGAGAGCACGAATTCACCGCGGCACGAACACGTAATGAAATACACCTTCATGTTTTTCAAGAGACATATTTGTTTCGCCACGGAGCACATTAAATGCGTGCTTCAAAGTCTACTAACTTTCAGGACTGATCAAATCTGTCCATTAGTCTAATTAATGAACCTTGTTCTCGCGATATATTTGCTTCAACCCCTACTCGAAGGATGAATAGAAGCTTTCCGCGTGTTATAAGCTCGAAGTTTTAATATTTAAAATTGTTTATAGTCCAGAACGCAGATTGGTTGTTGAAAATTAATTCTGTTTTGCGGGAAACGAAAGTGGGAGGCGACACAATTTTCGGACGAAGCGAGAAAGCAATTAGGCGAGACTGTCAACCCTTCGGACCCTTGTGCTCGCCGTAAGAGGGTGAGAAAGACTGCTGTCCCTTTAATTAATCTAGACTAGGCTTTCCAGTCTCCCGGTGTTTTTTCCAGACGGTATTTCGCGTTATTCTGCAGTGTCCAACACGAGAATTTTCAATTTATACAAAGACGATTGTTTCGAGCTAAAGTCATCGTTGAAAATAAGGAATGTTCTCCAAGTTTTCTGATAAACGCTAATGTTTCCCGAGCACCGGCAAGTAATCTAATAACGCCGTGCACGCCATAAGTAAAAAGCCTCTCTCTCGGATAATTGACGCGAGGATCAACCGAGCGCTCGATCAAACTCCGAGTTGGAACAAATTCGCGGCACGCTCGCGGGATCCGGGGATTAGCCGCACCGGATGGTAAGTAAGAAGTCGTGTAATGCCGCGATCCATCAACGGGATCAGTCGATCAATCAAAAACGATAGTCCCAGCTCCCGAATTTCCCTGCTTCCATTAATCATTTCCCTGCGATCTTTCTAATAACATTCTTGACCCAAAAACAACGTGTTCCTCCGTCCACAGTTTAATTCCCTCTGACAATCAAAACGTCAAAGATAATACCTAGACTACAGATTTTATGCATCTACGGTCAAAATGACCGGGCGAAACATCAAACTGTGAAACATCGAACAATATTATATTACGAATTAACTTAGAATCATTTTCTCGGCGCCACGGTTCGATCAGATTCTACACAATATCGCTATTTTGTAACACACAAACGTTTTCGATTCGGATTAGAATCTGTTACGTCATAAGACCACGTTTGCTATAGAATTATTTTTCTATTCGAGGAAAAGAAAGGCGGTGTTTCGTCCTAGACCTTATTCAAGACATTATTCAAACATTTTTACGATCGAGAAGAAGAGATCAAATATTATATTACCGTCGACACATTGAATGTATCAAAAGAGGAAATATATTTTGATCCAGCGTAGATCCAGCGGAATTTAAAAATAATTGCAGCGTAAAGATTCGCAGTCTGACGGCAACCGACTTGTGCAATCATCGAGGAATAAAAATGTGCCGCGCTAAGTTGTACAGTTTCTATCACAGTTAAATTTCACAGAGAAATTCGTTGCGGGCGCCGACACGCCGGGCAAAGTGCTTTATTAACATCCAGAATGTCAGGCATCGCGGTCCCGTCTCCCCTAAGATTGGTAAATTCAAGGTAGACAGCGGCGGGACCATAACCGCGGTATGTTATGCGCCCGGAAGTATGCAACCGGCGCGCACCGGTGGAATTACGGCAGCCGTCAGCGTCGCCGGGCGAAATAACTCGCGGTTCGAGCGGAAAGTAAACTGAAATTTGGGGGACGAGCGAGTGGAATGGCCGTGGATCGTGCCGGGAGGCCTCGAACACCTTTATCGGGATTAATTAAACAAAGGTGTCGCCGTCGGATTCCTTTCTGACTCGTCGAGCAGCGCCCTGGGTCGTTTTTGACGGTCCTCTTCCTTCAAACGACCCTGTTCCGTCGCGCAGGAACAGGACACGTGGGTTTCGTTCGAACAATATTTATGGTGCGTTCGCGACTAAACATTTTCCTCGAAGATTAAGTAAAGTAGGGTCATTCGGCGACCATTCGAGACATTGCCAGATGTCTAGTTTTTGTATATCTTAAAGAACAAATTACAGAGACCCGTTGCACCTCCTTCCCAAGGCTCCTTCAGAACTACGAGAAAGAGGTCTAAACAGTCAAAGGAAATCGACAGGAAATCTTTCGACAGGAAATCAGAAACCTTATCGCCTTACCGACGAGTCCACTAGCAGGTCCGGGACGAAACGCTTCTTTTAACACGTCTTCCCTTTCAATCGAATCAATCGTTGTCTTTCGCAATCACATAATCCATTGAACCGGCTACCCAAGATTAATTTGGCGGGTAGCAACAGTCGTGCGAGGGCATTCGCGAGTCTTCGTGTCCGCAGTTTAAAAACCGGGATCAAACCTTACAACCTTGAGTGGAATCCATCCGCGCATCACCCGCGAGTGTCCTTCAAACACAGCACGACGCAACAACCCTAAACTCGCTCAATAACTTTTTTTTGTATTTGTTCGACACGGTTAGAGATCGCGGGCACGGTTACGACGGTTCCGCTTTACGTTTCTGCTCAGCCTAAGCTGCATTTCTCACGCGTACGAGGCGCGATCAAAACGTAAGGTGACTTTTTGAATTTCGCGAGATACCTACGGTCGATTTTCGTTTTCTTTTTTTTTCTTATGCTGGTGCACTCGTCCCGAACATGTGTTCACAGTTTCAGCTATGTAGCATTTTTTGTTTGGTTGCGAGAAGCATAAAGGTTAGAAGTGTTTTGCGTGTTCGGCGAAGTTTGTTCCGAAACAGCTTAATTTTGACCGGAAGAAACGTCGCACGAGCATCGCTCAGGAGCTGTTGAACGACGTCAACGATGATCCTGATTTGCTCGAAAGGGTCATAACTGGTGACGAATCATGGGTATATGGTTATGACGTCGAAACCAAAGTCCAATCGTCCCTGGAAGAGCCAAGACCGAAAAAAGCACGCCAGGTTCGATCAAATGTCAAGGTTTTGCTCACTGTTTTCTCCGATTATCATGGCGTAGCGCATCGGGAGTTCTTGCCACAAGGTCGTACGGTTAACAAGGAGTATTACCTTGAAGTTATGAGCCATTTGCGTGAAGCAATACGAAAAAGACGCCCGGAATTTTGGAAACACAATTGGTGGATTTTGCATGGCGATAACGCACCTGTTCGCGCATCGTTGCTTGCGAGTAATTTTTTGGCCAGAAACAACACCGCGATCATGCCTCGGCCACCATATTCAACGGATTTGGCCCCCTGCGACTTTTTCCTGTTCCCAAGACTGAATAGACCCATGAAAGGACGGAGATTTGCAACGATCGAGGTGATAAAGACTGCATCGCTGGAAGAGCTCGAAGCTACACCAAAAAGTGCTTATCAGAAGTGCATCGACGATTGGAAAAAGCGCTGGCACAAGCGTATTATGTCTGAGGGGGATTACTTTGAAGGGGACAACATAAATATTGACGAATAAATAAATATTTTTTGATAAAAATAGAAAGTCACCTTATCTTTTGATCGCACCTCGTATTTCACAATCCTCGAGGATCCTCGACGCGGAACGAGGCCCGCGAATTTCATTAAGCGCCGAGGACAATGGCGCGGCGATAAACCGCCGCGCGACAATGCTGGGGAGATTCGCAAAATTTTTTCGAAACGTCCCTCGACCCGGTAAAATCCCCGCGAACTTTTCTAATCGGCCCTGGCCGAGAGAGATAGTTTCGCCGTGCGGCGCTACACAAAGGCTCCCTCCGGCCAGGTTTTGTGTTTTCCTCCCCGTTTTCCGTCCTTGTCTCTGTGTTTTTGGTTTTTTTTTCAGTTTTATCGCTCGGACGAGACCTTTTTCCCCTCCGTGTCCCGGAGAGATATACCAGGCCGATAGCAAAGCGGCTCTATTTTCGAGATTACTGTTTTCCTGACGCGCGCGCGCACCACGGCCACCGGCTCCGCGAATCCTTTGGAATCCACTGCGTGAAAAGCTTTGATGTAGCTGGGATTCGATTTTTCTAATCGATCGTCGGGCACACTCGGTCTCGCGACCCAAGCGAACGGGTCACCGCGTGACTTTGTTTCCAGAAACTCCATCACCAGGTTCCGGTACTCGTTCCCCATTTCTGTTGAACATTCCTCTACGTTACCGCATACATAATCCACTTAATTTCAGCATTAATAAATCGATATTCGGTGGAGATCGTTTCATGACAAATACGTGTATAGAAAATGTATTTCTCTAGATTTGAAGTTGGCTACAAGTAGCGACCGTTTTACCTGATACAACGAGAAAGGAGAATAAAGTCGAAATATGGCTAGGATTGTAAAGGAGGAATTGACACCTTAAATAATAACTTTAAACCGCGTGACTTTGTTTCCAGAAACTCTATCGCCAAGTTCCGGTACTCGTTCCCCATTTCTGTTGAACATTCCTCTACGTTACCGCATACATAATCCACTTAATTTCAGCATTAATAAATCGATATTCGGTGGAGATCGTTTCATGACAAATACGTGTAAAGAAAATGTATTTCTTTAGATTTGAAGTTGGTTTCAAGTAGCGACCGTTTTACCTGATTCAACGAGAAAGGAGAATAAAGTTGAATTATAGCTAGGATTGTAAAGGAGGAATTGACACCTTAAATAATAACTGTAAATGTCGTTTTCGAAATGAATACTTTGTTTTCAGAGCAACGTAACAGAGTTAGGTTAATGTGTTAATCTCAATCATCATACGGAAAGAGAATAAACCTTATATACATTTACATGCCTATTTAGGAAATACCATTCTCAACAATATCCGAAAGCCATTCGTCCGCGTCTATCAAGAAACGCTGATACAGAAAATAATTGATAAGAGACTGCAAGAAAAATTGCCTTTCGTCGTCCCCAGGATAAGTTCATTTTCGATGGAAATGGGCTACGGTGATTTGTGGACCGTATAAGTTATAGATTAGAATCGCTCGACGTGTCTGACCATTGCCCGCAGATTCTACTTGTGACTATCGAACCGCAAGGTCTCGTGCGAACGCGCACTTCCCCGGGAAAAGGTGCAGACAGTAAATAAAATTCAATTTCCTTGATGAATGGCCTCGGTAAACCGAAAGTGGGGCACGGATGTAGCGAATTTTAATAAAGTTTGTATTTTAGTCGTTCCCCGGAGGGTTTCGGGAACCTGTAATTCTCATAAAATTTCAGGAAGTAGTCGTATATAACGTTCGAGAAAAATTAATAGATCCTGAAGTTAGCTTCACCTCGACTTCGTGAAGTGACATTCTAACCGACACCGTTTCGAGAGGCAATTTTAATTTTAAAACATATAATAACCACCGAAATAATATATTGTATTATAGAAATAAATATAAGATTAGGTATTGCTTAAGAGGCTTGTCATTTTTCAGAGTAAAAGCGCAGATCCACGAGATTAAATTTTTAAATACACTCAGACGAGCTTAATTACAATCGATATAAAATCTGTGGGGTCCGTGAGACCCCACCTAACTAACGGCGAGTTAAAAGATCGTGGATCGATTGTTAAATCGTCGGTATAAAGGCGAGACTTGAATATTTTCTCATTCTCGAGGCGACGCTTTAACTGGTTCGCTGAACAAACATAATTGCAGAAAAACGAGATATTGTACAGCCTTTGACGGTAGAAAATTGTGGATTCTTCGCTCGAGGGGCACTCGGTAGTTAAGAAGGGTTCTAAAATCGTCGAAACTCGGGAGTAATGGCCGCGATAGGCATCGGCATAGCTTCGTTTCGGCGCTTCCCCGGGGCAAGCATAAATCCTTTCTGTCTTGAAGGATGCAGGGGACTGGGAAGACGAACGGCGGGTCCGAGAGCAACCATGATTCAGTGCAATCGTGTAGATTGCAGTCGGCGGGCTTCGGGTGTCGGTGTTCTCGCGTCGAATTCTCCGCGGAATCGGTTGAACGAGACGACGACGACGGCTGGCGTGTCGGTTCAATTTTCATTTAACCGTGTCGGATCCGTGTCGCGACACGTGCTACAATTTCCCCGATACACTCGGCGCGCCATATTTTTCAGCGGGCGGCGCGGCGGTTTTCTTGCACATCCTTTTGTCCGTTCCGCTTCTGCCTTGTCGGGGAATGTAATAACTCGAAGCCCGCGGGAGACGCGCACGGATTCCTCGCGGAGCGGAGAAAAACCTTTCCGTGCCCTCTCGATCCGGCGTTGTTTATCGTCGGCTGCGCCTCTAATGTAATATACCCGTCCACGGGAAAAGAAATCGCTCGATCGATCGAACCCCCGATAAATTTCCGACGATTTTCCCGGCGATTTCGATTACAGTACTTCGGAGGACGTTGCGGACGTGTTCGCAATCGCGAACTCTATGCGACACCGTCGCTGTCATCGTCATTGAAAATCGCAATTGCACGGCGAAGACCGATGACGCCTCGGCGCGTCAAAGACGGAATGAATTCTGCCGAGTGACGCGTCGATGGTGTCGATTAAATAACGACGCGGGATGTTGGACGAGGGTTTAATTGAGATTCTAGGGTGGGTATTTTGCAGATTATTTTGCAGAGTCACATTCGTTTAGCGTTCTTTGCGAATCTTGATTGTTACGAATGAACGATTGCGAAGTTTTCGGGTTTCGGTTTGGAAGAAATGAACGAGCAGAGACTGAAGCGACAGACGGACATTCCGAAGAATGTGCGCGGGTACGATTGGGTCTAATGCAGTCGGAATCGAAGGAGCGGAAGGGGCAGGGAAGGGAATGAAAAATGTCAGGCTCGCGGCGTGGCATTCTCTCGCGGAATCCCGAGGCCCGCGTTCCTGGCGGATTAAAGAACGACGGGAATCTCGTGACCCGTGAGAAATTGGGTCGACGAGGGCCGGAGACGATCCAGAACGAAGATCAACGGTGAAATAAAGACGGAAGAGGGAGGGTGGTGCAGAGGCACGGACGGCAAAGACGCATCGCGGCCATTGTCTCGCAGACGGTTTCCCCCGGGGGATAAAGGACGACGGGACGCCGATAAACGAGCGGAGCGGGCCGGAGCAGAGCTGAACCAGTGCCGAGCCAAGACGAGACGCGGAAACGGAGAAATATTAAGGGTTGCACTCCCCGTATTAGAGATCCTGCGGGAGAGATCGGCCGCGATTTGTTCCAATGAAACGCTCCGGCAAACGCTCCTTCGACCCGATATTCCTACAACCGCCGCCGCCGTCACGGTATTCCTATTTTCCGGTAACGATCGGCTCGTTTCTCTTGTCGCGTGCGATTTCTCCTTTACCATTTGCCACCGTTCCTCTGGATCTCGATCCCGATCCCGTATCCTTTCCGAGTCGCGACATCGATCTCCAGAATTCCTCGAACGGGAACCAGGATACAAAGGCCACCGGAAAACGAAGGGCGCCGTTAACCTAGATATGTTTACAATCTTTTCCAATTTCGTTCGAAGTGCTGCCGATTCTCAGGGGCTAAGACTTTGTTGGGCAAATCTCGCTTTCGCGAGTGCCAGGCTTATTCGATGCAGGATAGAAATTTTTCGTTCGGTGTTCGAGAAAGAATCAAAAATGGAAAGTACTTTATAGCAGTTATAATTTTCGTCGTTGTTCGCTGCGTTTACCAAACAACTGAGAGACGCGTAAAGTACACCGGGGAACGAATGAAAATCCTCCAACCGGTAACTAATAATAATAATAATAATATATATGGTTCATAAATTGACAGCCAGTGGCTGCAGCACGCGACACCGTAAATTCGTATTTCCATCGAGGCTTTATGTTTTCATAATCCGCCTCTCCTGTCACATACACTTTCGTGTTTACGGAGGGGATATTTCCGTTCCAACCAAATGAGTAGAATAAATAAAAAAATCCTGGAGAATGAATTCAAGAGAGACTCCTCGGATGACTGGCAGATCTGGGTTAAGAGAGGCGTCGATTTCCGTGGGAATCGAGCGTTCGCCGCACGCTCCGGAATTCCTCGGCGACGGAAAGCCTTTGTGTTGCTGGCTCTATTCGCAAAAGGCGGTGTATAACGCGGAGTCGCGTGTTTCGCGAGTAACGAGCGGCCGTCCTCTCGTATCAACTCGTAACGAGTGCCTGGGCGACGAAAATTGCGAGAACAGAAGACGAGCGTGCGAAAAAATTCACTGCCACCCGGGATAAACTGTTCTCCATCATTTTCTCTTTCTCTCGAATTTTCACCCACTTGTGCTCTCGCCATCGCGACGTATCGTGGTTTTTCTCGGACGAATCGAACGAAGCACAATTTCCCCGGAGCTTCGTTTTTATGGATTTTTTTTTTTCGACGGAACAAGCACACGGAAAGTTTTTAATTGCCGCGTGCCCGGCACCGGTGAATTACCGCTCGACTTCTCCATCATTCGATTCTCCTCTCCGCTACAAGTGGATTCCTTCCCGGGCTCGATATTATATTTTCGAGCGCTTCCGGGGACTGTTCCGGAACCCGCTCCGATTGTTTCTCGAATCCATTCCGCTGTTTTCCCTTTCAGCGAGGTTTTTAATTATTGGCATTTGAGCGACTTCTGCGGACCGAGGAAGCTGCGGATGTTATTTCTCTCGCGCGGTCTCAATTTGAACGGGACATTGCTTTCATTTTTCAAACGTAATGTCCGAATTTTCTCAACATTTTGTCCATTCCCATGAAGTTCCAATAATTCATAAAACATCCACCACGATTTTCATTGGAACTAATTTCAATGAGATATTAAACATTCCGCTTCCATTGATGCTCTAAGCTGAAAGGAATATGTTTAAATAATTCCGGATCGCGAGGAGGTTTTAAATACTGCCAGGAAAATGATTATACCGGATGGCACGGCTGATGAGAAAACAGAGTGGAACTCGATGAAAGACTTGCGATCATTTCGAATGGAGAGAAAAAACACTGCAGAGCCAGATCGCACAGAGTAATCACGAGTGTAGGATGATTGGGAAACGACGATAGTTAATCATACTGCGTCGAAGAATCGAAATGCATGGAGAACGTCGAATTAAAAATATCAATGTTGCTTCATGTAATTCTTTCGAAAAATTGATCTCCAAATGGGAAGTGGACCGCTGTATTATTTCCCTCGCGATTGTTTTCTTAGACTCGTGTACACAGTTTTTAAAGCGAATCGTCTAAATGTTCATTTATGCAGGGACGAATTCCCGGAATGCACTTCCTATGTTCCTTTCATTCTGCACTTCTGCCAGTTTAATAAGTTATGCGAACTTCCAAATGAATGGAAATCGAGTCGAAAGTTCAGTGAATGCGAGGGGGGAGAGCTTAATATTTCAATTCGTGCAAGTTTTACCGGCTCATTTGTGAATTTTACGGAAAACTTAGTCGACCGTGATCGTATAATAAAAATGGCAACCTTCCGGCTCACTGGAATTTCCACATTTCCTTGAACTTCTACCAAACTATCCATCGTGCCACATTCTGTTCAATTAAAGGGAAATTAATTAACAAGTCGGAGAAAGAAAGTAGTCGTCGAGACCGGAGACGGTCAGGCAAATGAAATTATTTTCAGATTCATGGAGACCGAAATCAAATAAACCACCGCCCTCTCTTGACAATAATTCCCGTAGAATTCAAACAAAACAGTATTACAAATTAGCTGCAGAACTTTCGAGCAAACTCGAAATTAAATCACGGACACCAGCTGGCTTGCAACTCTTCCTGCTGATTTGATTACAATGTTGCAACTGGACTGCGGATCTCCATGCAAATTTCCATATCTCTCTGCAAAGTGATTCTGTAAAAATCAAAGGAAACGTTCTTTCAATTAGAATTCTGTGGAAATGGCGCAGCAGCTCCATGGCGAGGGAAACAGAAAATAAAAATGCTACCAGATTTTCCAAATACATCCTCAATGTACAATTTCTTCGAAATTTATTTTCCAAAGGAAAGTTTAGTTCACAGAGTACTAGAGAATATATATTTTAATAACAATTACGTGAGTTTCTTATTTTATTCTACAATTCCATCCTGTTACTATAAAACGAACCACTCGGTTCGTGATTTTCGTTGCTCGTTAAGTAGTGTAAGGATAAATTGTCAGACTTGATACACTTAATTTGATATTTCGTCGTCCTGGACAGCGAAGTTTAATAGAAAAACATGTGAGTCAACAATTCTAACCTATTATCTCAAAATGAACCACTTTATTCGTGATGTACACCCCCGCTCTTTTCTGCGTTCGGCAAAAGTCATAGAATAGTATCCCTGGCGGATAATTGTCCCTGGGCAGACCCGTGTTTGGGGACAATTATAGATAAAATACTGTAGCATCGTAAATTCATCGCAACCGTCGCCGAGCCTGGACCCATGTTTTGGGATTCACGATCATCTCCAGGAAACGTATTTTTAGGGACCGAACGTGAGGCCTGCGTGGGCCATAAAGAGTTTGGACCGTCGGGGAAGTCCGAAGGTCCCGGGGAAAATCCGTAGGTCCCTGGGAAAGCTGTAGGGGACGGAAGGGCTCATCGGAAAGTGCCGATGGGCGAGAAGACAGAGTTGTTTTCCGCGTCGAGCCGAGCGGTACTAGTTGTAACGAGTTGGAGCTGTGCTCACACATTTACCACGTGTATTTGTCAATCCTATTAAACTGTTTTATTTCCCTATCTCGAACTTCAATTAATCCCCACAATACTGTATTTTGTTAGAAAACAGTGTTCTCTCTGACAGTACAACAGTCGCATAAAACTCGAATATAATGGTTCATATTGAATCGAATTCGATCGGATCGATCGTATTCCACTTTGCCGAGGATATTATACATTTGATTCGGACGGATCGAACGAGTCTCGTATAATTTTGCTGTCTCCTCGGGATCATCGGGCGCGCACGCAGCGTGTCGTGCTCGCTTCGCATCGGTTTTTATACGGTGTCCGTGAATCTCTTTCGCCGGTGGAAATAACCGTTTCGGATAATAACGTTATACGGTTCTCAGCCCGTAAATTCCGTTTACGACGTCGTGAAAAGTAATACCGGGCGTTCGATCCGATTTGAAGTTATCCGAAGTGGCCGATTCGTATACGAGGGCCGGGAACGATTCCGCTCGGGCTCTCGCCGAGCGTGTATCTCTGCTCGCAAGCGTGCAAGCAGAGCGGAGCGGATCCGTAGCCGGTTTATTAGAGCAAACGAACCGGCCCCGCGAAGAATAAAACCACTCGGCCCGGAACAGAACGAAACGGCGAGCATGTTTCTGCTCGGATCCTTCGATCCCTCCACTCGATCTCTTCTCGCGATCCAGAACCTGGTTTTCGAATCATTCTCAGCGGCTTGGAACCGAGGCCGGATCGGATACGATTATCGTAAAAGTAAACATCCGTCGGGATTGCACCGGAAAACCGAAACATCCTCCTCGCCGTTTGCTATGCTTCCACATGCCGGTATTAATAGTACTTTCTGCGCACGGATCCCTTCGAACGAGTTGTCGCAAGCTATTGCTGGGATCGTTGGTTCCGTAGATCGTCGTGGCTGTGGATTTTTTTTTCAGAACTTTTAATTCGTTCGTAGTTTGTTCAGTGTGACGGAGACAAAATTTTTGATGCGAATTTATTTCTCTTATTTACAATTTTCGGTTCTTGCGTTTCCGGAGGGCTGCAATCCGGAAAGTGGCGCGTCCAGCTGAAAAAAGTGGGTTAAAAGCAGATTAACAGGAGCCCCTCTCTTTTCTCCCATTTATTTACCGTCCGTTTCAGTTAATTTTTTATAGTACGATAAGCCAGACGAGTGGCACTCCCGATTTTCCCTGCACATATATTTTCGCACGAACGTTGCTCTACTTTATACAGTCGCTTTCAAGTGAATTACACGCTGTTCGTAGAAGAAAGACAGATGGCGACAATGGCCACGGAAATAACAATGAGAGCGTGGAATGCAGTTCTCCAGCAAGTGACTTCGCGTGAGGAAAAGTTCGGGTCGAGGACTATCTGCCGCGACTGACCATTGTCTGTACTTTCTACTTAACAGAACCAGCCAAATGTGATCCGAATTTGATTCTATGGAATTCTCTTTTCTCTCTGTTCGAACGCATTATAATTTATAAATCATAATAAATGATAATTCCCTGGTTATTATGCTCCGAATCAGCCATTCTATCGTAATTTACCGGTATGCGGATTTAATTATCAGAATGTGCTTTGCATTAATTTGTAGAACTTATGAAAACAGAATGAATTATACTCATCTGGCTTGTGGAATTGTTTTACAGGTCCATCGAGGTTCGGTCCGTGTGCGTTGAACAACCAGCGGCAAAATGGCAGCGTTCGTGGCGAAGCAGATGGTCGGGAACAAGCTGAACGCGGTTAAAGGTGAGTTTCGACGAAAGTTCAACTAATATTAACTCCGATATTAACCACCGAACAACGAGACACAGAGGACGTTCCAAATTCACTACACAGGAATATACGATCGGATAAAAATCCCATAAAGCATTGCATTATCCTTTAGTCCGTGTATTTTGTAGCCAGATGATAATTTATAATTTTCAACGCGTGAAATCTACTCCAGCGATCCGATTCAGTGGAATAAACTGAAAATGGTCGGACTTAGCCTCGTTTACTGCGATTCGCTAACTTCAAACGCAGCTGCCATAGGTAAAAATTGTCGCAGCGGGTTCATGCGGTACTCAATCGAATCGTCAGAATCTCTGCATCAATCTGTCTTTTGGATCATGGTATCGCGATCATTTCTCGCCGAGATATAGCGAGTTAAAGGAAAAATGGAAATTCTGCATATTTTAATCATATTTTCAGAAACACCTGGTATATCGAAATGTTAATGAAATTGAAAAAACAAAAGAAGTTGCTTAAAGAGAATGAAACGCTCTTTCTATTGCTTTTTTTAACAAGATTCTACGATAATCTTTTCGCTTTCTGGAGCCAGTTAAAGTTGAAAAGCCAACATTTACTTCAATGTTGAATAACTCGAATAAAAAAAATCGCAGAATAATCAACAACAACACATTTTACACAGGAAAGATAACCCTTCCAAACGATATTAACGCGATTTATCAAAAAAATTTGTTTCACCCCGTGCGATGTGGCAAAGTCGCAGAAAATTTTTGAAAACCGTCGATGTTGTCTTTATCACGCTATAATTTTGTAAAAAAACCAACAAAGCAAAAATTTGAAACACAGTATCTGAAACTAGATGTTTCACGCTTTCAAACCATTGTTCAACGACATCGATACAGCAATTTTGGCCGGACTTATGATCATGTAAACTGGTAGCAATTTTAGGGTTCGCAGAGATGATCCCTTAATTCTTTCAAGGAGTGTATATACAATATTTAATTTCGACGTAATAGAAGAAGAAGTCTAATATAAAATAAATCCATTCTAGTATTCTAATCTAGAATTTCGGTTCGCAATTTTCATTCTCGATTAAGTAGAACAAGTAAAAGATGATCATTCATATTTTATATTCTATATTAGAATACTACATCTTCTTCGTCTTCTTCGTCTTCTTCGTCGAAATTAACTCGTACGAACGAGTCTGCATTGAATTTCAACTTCCTCGAAAACGAAGGCCGGTAGAAACCAACTCGATTCGAGCTCGAAACGGGCCACCCTGTCCACGATCTTATCTCGGCGAACATGACACCCGGTAGATCGTGTCCGAAACGAGCACGGAACGAATTCGCGACGAGTCACGTCCCAGCGGAACGTGCAGTCGAACGGTTTCGAAGGGAATTTCAGTGGATCCAGCGACGGCCCTTTTCTCCGGTTGCTCTCGCGGAGAATAATTGCACGGGGGCGGCTCACGGCGAATAGGTTTCGCGAGGTTCGTCCTATTTTTATCGTCAGTGGAAAAAGTTTGTTTCGCGAGAACGAGAGCGAAGAAGAGAGAGAGAGAGAGAGAGAGAGAGAGAGAGAGAGAGAGAGAGAGATGATCCCGCTCGGCGGAGTTTAATCTGGGAAGATCGCGCGATTGAATCGAGAATGGAATCTGTGACCGACAAGGCGTTTCGATCAGCGAGAGGCTCTCGCCCTTAAACTCTTCTTTTCAACTTTTTCAACCTCCGCTCAGGGAGAGAGGGTCGAGAAGAGATCCGATCCTTCCAGGAGAGAACTACGCTGGGCTCTCTCGCAATCTGGAATCGAGCTGCCGCGAAATCGCTCCTCGGAACTTCCTCAAAAACGAATTCTCCGCGAGCCGGCGAGAAGAGACCGATTCAATTTTTTTATTTACCCGTTGCTATCGCGACACGTAAATCTCGGCTCGCGATAAATCCCGCACGCGTTGTTCGGGGATACGGTTTCGCTTCGTTCCTCGCAACGTCGCGTTATTGCCACACTCGTCCTGAAATGTTTATGGAAACTCTGACTTTTATAAAGTCGAGACAGTCAGTTACGTTCGTCAGTTTAGAAATTCTTTCTTTTTTTAACACGATCCATTCCAACAGATTAAATTTCAAAGGTATTTTAACGGCGTTCAAAGTTAAAGAATGTTACTGTTCCGTCTTAACCTTTGTTACTAATTTTTAAGCGACAGCTTGTCCCGTCTTAACCCTTAGCACTCGAGTGACGCCTCTGAGGCGCCATTAATAATTGCTGTACTATTATTTAAAATATTGTTTACATTATTAGATCTGTCGGTATCTAATCAATTACTGAACATTTAAGTATTGTATGAAGTCTTGGATCAATTTCATATCCACCAAATTAAAAAAATCGTACAGGATGGAAATATTCTAGGTCGGAAGAAATGTATGATTTTCCAGTTAAAATAGCTCCGAGTGCAAAGGGTTAAGTTAACAAGTCAACAGATTAATTGCGTAGACAGACTACTTTCCAGCAATATTAACCGTTTGAGTCCCAATGGGTATTGAAAAAACACTGTCAAAAGATTCCGAACAGCGCGACCGCGCTTTCTCTAAATGAGTACGAAAGAATCCAAGCGGCCCGATGGCACATCTTTCATTTTATGACTGCACCGTTGGTTGTCCACGGCGCTCGAAATGTACTGGGATTTTTCGACAGAAAATCTGAAGAGCGCGGTCGCGCTGCTTGGGACTCAAACGATTAACACAAAATTTTATCAGCAAAGCTCCAGTCGATCCCCCCACTCATCCTCGCTGGATCAACTGCAACCGATTCAAACTTCACGGGGTCGATTAAACTGTGCTTTGAACAGACTTTGAACGGGCCCGAAATTGCGATTTTATACGGCGCAACGGATCCGGCGAGCGGATAAAAATCGACGGCCGAGGATGATGAATGCGCAAAGTATTTTCGAAGCTACTATGCTGTCTACAGGCAGCTTACTAGCCGAGACGATCATTGTATTTATATTACGAAGTTCGAATAATGAAACCGCGATGGATCGGCGATGTTTGCCTCGTTACGCGCGCCGCGCCGAGCCGTACGGTGCCGCGCTCGCCGGAGTTGGATTAATGGCAGAAAGCTGCCGTTTCATCGTCGCCGGCGCGGCCGAGAACGATAGAAAAGCCACGTTTCACCGTGTCTTAATATATTTCTTCGGGGGAGAGGGGCTGGGAAGATCGGTCTCTCGGTTGGTAATTCGCGAGCGGAATTAAGATTGATCGCTCCGCGCGCCGAGCTCGGCAACGAAGAAAGCATTAGTCCAAATGACGGAGCACCGTTCGCTCGACTTCCGTGATGGAAAAAAGACGAGAGACCCATTGTTAATGTATCCCGCTGGTTACGCGCAGCCACGTGGCTCGATCTACGAAACACATTCCGTAGAAGCTCTCGCTCGGCATTAACACTAGGTTTACGGAGCTGTAGAAATAACTATTTCGCATTACTTCATAAACATGACAAGTATGTGTCTATCCAAATTTTTGGCTATTTTTCCAATAATATATACCCGAAGAAATAAATTTGGTAAATAATTCCTCGGGAAAGCACTTTTACAATCTTAATAATCGCAAATTAAGAATATTGGAATCCGTCATTTTGACGGCTCCCGCAAATCTAGTGTTAAACTCCTACGCGCGGATTCGATTCACAGAAATTGGTGAAACTGGAGAAATCAGTCAGCCCCGATATTGATATTCGTTTTATATGCCACAGAATATTTTTATTGAGTTGGAAGTTGTTCTGGGTGTTTTCTGTTCGGTGTTCGTCTAACCATTCAATTGTTTCGCAGCGAACAGTCGCTGATCGTACCAAAACACGTGTAACCTTCTCGAAAGCTGAAAATAGACTAAACATCGAGTACGATAACCTATGTACAAACACTTTTCAGACATGTTTACCAATGCAGCAGAAAAAATCGCGTGAATCGGACTAATACAACCCGCTAAATTACAATTTTCCCGTTATCTTAATTCATTATGTTAAACTAAGTGGTATAAGGAGAAAATGGTCGGACGTGGTCCAATTCAATTCGTAACGCAATTAACATTCAATTCTGTCTCCCGGGACAACGAAGTATCGTAGAAAAGCACGCTGTTCTACCGTTCTAACCTGCCACCTGTTTTCCATTACGTAGAACGTGCAGAAATATGATCAGACAAACTCCAATCCAATTTCCACTGTCCGGAAAGTGTAATTTCGAATTCCGCAAGATCGTTGCGGTTGCAGGTGCACTGTAATCAATGTATCAAAATATCACCTGCTCACGGAGAGACCAAAAATCGAAGGAAGAATGATTCGCAGCTTCGAACAATGTAAAACTGTTAAATTACACTCTGGGAGCGCGGCAGGTAATCTTACAATTTTCCCGTCATTTTAATTCATCATGTTAAACTAAGTGGTATAAGGAGAAAATGGTCGGACGTGGTCCAATTCAATCCTTAACGCAATTAACATTCAATTCTGACTTCCGGGACAACGAAGTATCGTAGAAAAGCACGCTGTTCTACCGTTCTAACCTGCCACCTGTTTTCCATTACGTAGAACATGCAGAAAAATGATCAGACAAACTCCAATCCAATTTCCACTGTCTGGAAAGTGTAATTTCGAATTCCGCAAGAATATCACCTGCTCACGCAGAGACCAAAAATCGAAGGAGAAATGATTTGCAGCTTCGAACAATGTAAAACTGTTAAATTACTCTCTGGAAGCATGGCAGGTAATCGTCGCCACGTTCCACTGGATTTTCCGGGGTCCGCTCGACTACGGTTGGCAGTGTAGCAGACTGTCGTTGTGCGGCCGGACACTTAATCATTGTTATTCAAGTTACAATTACAAGTTAGCCGGTTAGAGTGGGAATTGAAGGGAAAGAGTCGCGCGAGAGACTGGCTTGTCGGCTTGCTGGCAGTTTGAACGATGGCCCGCAATAAAACTTCTGTCATTAAGGGAAAGTTTCACCCCGCTTCCCAGTAGCCACCGCGTGTACTCCATCCCCTCTCCGGCTGGCTCCAAGAGGTACACGGGAGCCGAGAGTATCGCGGGGAATCCGTAATGGGAAACGGGGACCTTCGTCAAGCCCGAGAGAAGACCTCGAATCTTTCTTCGGGCCGGCCCTTAACTCACTCGGACACCATCAATCCATCCTAACCCCATCGCGAGAGCCTCTCTCTTTCTCTCCCAGCAGCCACTGCGTTCTCCGGATGTCTTCCATTATGTACATTGACCGAGGAATCGTCCGTAGCTTAGAACTCGATCGTTCCCACAGCTGCCTCCACGACTCGAACCGACCCACCTTTCTTACGTAACTTTCAAATGGCCCGCCATTCTTCACGGCCACCAACACCCCCCGCGTCATTCGCGAGCGGTTTGTTCTCGCGTCGTTCCAGGATTCCCGTGATTTGTCCGAGTTTGCCGGAGTTTGCTCAACTTGCTCCGCCAGGAAAATCCCCGTGATTCCGTAAAGAATCCATCACCTTTCGCGAACGATTTGTCAGGTAGAGGATGAAGTACATGGAAAATTACAGGGAAAGTTTAAGTCGTCCCTTTAGTGTCCACGCGGTTCTTTCGAAAATTCAACGGTACGAGTTTTAGTGAAAAATATCATGGCATACTTGGAACTCTCGCCGACAAAACGAGCCCTGATTCAAGCCGCTGCCTCTGAAATTAACACCACAACGAGACCCTAACTACAACAATACAATACCCGAACACCGAAGTTACAAACTTTCCGCATTCGCATCTCGCAAAAGTTCTTCGACGTCGTTAAACTAAAGAGCTGAACGGAATCAAACAAATATTAGAACTACGCTACAACTATCTTCCGAGTTATATAGTTCCCCCATGGAGCAACTATAACGTAGCCCACGCGTTCCACTGCACAGAACCGTCTGACCATCGCTGGTCTCTTCTACTGGCCGGAATAGCCCGCACTTCAAACTCAATTTCCTCGGAAAAGCAACCACGCATTAACAAATATTATTCTACATTTTCGGCTCATTTTTCCGTGCAGAATCGTCGCACCTCGTTTTCCATCCGCCAACTATAACACAGCTCGCGAAACGCCTCTCTGAAAGCGACAGAGCGTCCTGTACAGGGTGAGTCGGGAGGAACGGACCAAACTCCAGGAGTAAATTGTACACGGAAAAATAATCTAAACAAACTCATATGTTTTTATCCGATTTTCATTTGATTTTTTCTTTAATTTTTATTTTTTCAATCAGGAGACGAAGCCGAAAATGTTTAGAAATTAATGGCGGTATTTTCGGTATTAACATTTATTAAAATAAGACTATGACAACCGAAATGTAAATGTACGAAATTTTGTTTAATTGTGATCACGCTATAAAATGAAAACAAATGAAAATCGAGTAGGAACATATAAGTTTTTTTAGATTATTTTTCTGTGTACAATCCACTCGTGGAGTTTGGTTCTTTCTTCCCAACTCACCCTGTGTACACGGTAGAGCGACGACGGAGAGAAAGCAACGATGCTCGACGAGTTTTTTCGCGTCGATCGCTCGGACAATGTATCGTCAAATATTCCAGACGAATGGCAAGGAAGTTTGACGGTCGATAGACAGTCGGTGTTTCGTGGCAAAGGACGATCCGCAAGGTTTTATCGCAGGGAGAGGGAACGATCTATCGATAGAGCAAGCATTCGCGGCAAATTGATTCGCCTCGATTTGAGTACCGTCGAGTACCATCGAGTCAGCGACTACTGCTCGAATACATCCCTCTGGTACAGAGTCAATTATATCATTCGCGGGCAACTTTGCCCGTTGGTCGATAATCGCGCGCGAATCCGATCAGATCGAATCGCCGCGAAACCAAATCGTCGTAATTGGATCAGTCTAATCGGCCACTGCTGCTTGCGAGCGTACACCGTTTCCGGTTTTGACTCGGATAGACCCCCTAATACACCTCTAATAACAACCGCGCGATCCTCCGGAACAATTTCGTGGAAAAAAATTAAAGTCGAGGACAAGGGAGTTTCCGTGGAAATAAGGGTGAAGAACAGATGGATTTAAATAACAGTGAAGGTTTCAAATAAATATCGTTCGCATTCGAACTGAATGTCAGCTGAAACCGGCGAGCCTCCGATCGAGAAATATTGCAGTGAAAATTGTTTAACGGTTTCTTGTGTTCGCGAAATAACGAAATCGTCGTAATTGGGAACACCGTTTCCGGTTTTGACTCGGATAGACCCCCTAATACACCTCTAATAACAACCGCGCGATCCTCCGGAACAATTTCGTGGAAAAAAATTACAGTCGAGGACAAGGGAGTTTCCGTGGAAATAAGGGTGAAGAACAGATGGGTTTTAATAACAGTGAAAGTTTCAATAAATATCGTTCGCATTCGAACTGAATGTCAGCTGAAACCGGCGAGCCTCCGATAGAGAAATATTGATGTGAAAATTGTTTAACCTCTTAACTGCGGAATTTAATTTTAAAAATCCTCCACAGAGTGCGGAATTAACATTAACCAATGAGAAATATACACGTCGAACGCAGGGCAATGTGTTCTATTATAAATTTTACGAAAAACGAGGAAGGAAAACATTTTTATTTGATAAAAAATTAACAATTCATTCTTCAAAAGATTATTGTTATTGAACCGCAATAGAGATTTTTAGTCGGATAAAAAATATTAAATTCGTGGTAAGGGAGTTTCTGTGGAAATGAGGGTGAAGAACAGATGGGTTTAAATAACAGTGAACGTTTTAAATAAATAATCGTTCGCATACGAACTGAATCTCAGCTGAAACCGGCGAGAACGAAATCGTCGTAATTGGGAACACCGTTTCCGGTTTTGACTCGGATTGACCCCCTGATACATCTCTAATAACAACCGCGCGATCCTCCGGAACAATTCCGCGAAAATAATTAACCCTTGGCGACTCGGAGGCGCCACTAATAATTCTGATACCATTATTCCAAATACTTGTTGCATTATTAAATTTGTATTTAATATTTTCCTAAACCGCTGAAAGAATTGTACGAGGTATTATATCAGTTTTATATCGATAAAACTAAGAAAATCATATAAAATAGAAATATTTTAGGCCACAAGAAAGATTCGGTTTTCAAAAATTAGAATAGCACCGAGTGCAAAAGGGTTAAAGTCGAGGTCAAGGAAGTTTCCGTGGAAATAAGGGTGAAGAAAAGATGGGTTTAAATAACAGTGAAGGTTTCAAATAAATATCGTTCGCATTCGAACTGAATCTCAGTTGAATACCGGCGAGCCTCCGATCGAGAAATATTGAAGTGAAAATTGTTTAATGGTTTCTTGTGTTCGCGAAATATTCAGAGGATGTAAATTCGAAGGAATCTGCAATGTAGATACCGCGAGTCGTCCAAATATTTTTAGATCGTTACCGTGGTCGATGAACGATTCTCAAATGGTACAAGTTCGATTTTCGAAAACCGTCGAAATTGTTTCCCGGAGCAATTATCACGGTTTGTCCGTCGCGATGTAAATTGGTGGAGCTCTAGTAGAAGTCGGAAGTTCGCAGAGCCGGAAACCAGCGGTTTGTCTGAGGGCGGGACTGGGATTTTGGCGGGGAATGCGGTCGGGAAACTTTCGCGAGGCTCGAAGAGTGGACGAATCGAATGGCAATTAGTTTCGAGGTGACCTGGATGCGTGCTTTCTCTCCTTTCTCTTCTCTCTCTCTCTCGTTCTCCTGCGCCCTATCTATCTGTGTTCTGATCTTCCAAAAAGCTTCCGCTTCAACCCTCCGAACTCGGGGGTGGCTGGGGATCGCGAAAACAAAAGGGATGAGCGAATGTAGGTGACCGAAAGAAAGCTGCCTGTGTACGTGTCTGTGTGCACACCCACGCCCTGACTCTTCCCTTTAGATTGCTGATGCTACGAAGGGTGCAGTTCATCCCCCCTATAGCACAATATCCGTGCGAATTTGCGTTTTGCATCGATTGCAATTTATGCAGATTTTATGCAGTTCCTTTAAAATCGTTGGGTCAAATTTAAAAGCGGGTAGAAGACGGAAGAATTTATTGCTGTCAATTTATTAAAGAGAGTCATGCATTTTTGTTCATATTAGATGAATTTATTAGATTTATCAAGGGATGAGAGAGAGAGAGAGAGTTATATTTTTATTCAACTCGGCAGGATTTATGATCTTCATTTTAATAATTCTGCAAGAGAGGAAGTAAATTTTTATTCAACGCAGAAGGATTTATTATCTTCATTTTGTTCAAGCTTGTATCGAAAGACATGTATTTTCATTCGACCCAGACGAATTTATTCATGAAATTCATTCAGAATGTATTCATGTAATTTCTACTTTTTGAAATTCATTCGGAAAATTCTTGTTTCGACATTTTCGCGAGTTCCGGAATTATTGAAACAGAATTATCATATTTAATTCATGTAATCGGCTCAAAGAATTTTTCTACTTACGTAACTCCGGCGTCCTAGTGCGGATTCTTGCCGTTCAGAAAATTTTTAATCTGCATAAAGATCCTCCAGTAATAAACATGCGGCGCTGCTTTTGCGGCGTTGAATATTTATCCTTGACTCGAAATGCACAGCTGCGATGCCGCGGTGCTGTACCCTTTGCTGTCGGGAAATTGTTAATCCTCGCACAAAAGCGTCCACGAGTTTGTTTATTCAACGTTACATCGCTAAACGTAAATAATAAACCGTGCCGAAAGCAAACGGCAAACATCAAAAGAGACATTCTCTTTTACGAGCTTCGAGTTCTTTGAAAACTCGACACGAATATCGTGAAACAATTCGATGAAACGCAGAGATTCCACAGCGGCAGTATAACAGTCAACAAATTAACGAGCAACAATTAGCACGATTACAGCGATAAATATTCGGTTAAAAAGTGGAACGAGGCTTTTCGAAAGTCCGTACAAACAGCTCGCGAATGATTTTATCGACGCTCGGGTTACAGGGAAGCGACGTGCAAAAATAAGTGATAAATCGACGGGAAATTACGTGCGCGAAACTGGAACGCGTATTCGCGATACCGATGACCGTGAGGGGCGAGGGGTAAAGCTTGCAGAAACGATGCTAGCAAATTTTGAGAGGGGTGGAGCATAGGGACGGGTGAATTAATGCGACGAACGTATCCCCGAGAGTTATTGTAAATAAACAACAGGCTGGTTACGGTAAGAGAGAGGGCGGCGGACACGAGGTCCGCGATATTTACGCCGGCTGGCTACGAAGATAATTATCTCGCGTATTATAAATCACGCAAATGGTATGCAAATGTCGCGACATTGTTTCGATTCGCGGAACGAGTCGCGGCAGTCGTCATTATTGATGGTTTATTCGGGGCCGCGTTAATGTTAACCCCCGCAGCTGGTTATCGCGATTCCGACTGGCCCGTCCGACGCGACACTAAATTCTTCGCCGAATAAAATCGCGATTATGCTCCGCTGCGTCGATACTGCGCGCTGATAAACTCCCGACTGGCCGGCGAGTGTTTCCTTTCGCCATTCTACGAGAAATTCCGGATTTGTTCCGCTCGTTGTTGCTCCGTGCATCGTTCGGCGGATTTCATACTGCATTCGGGGAATAATGAATGCGACTGGCATGCGTTTGTTTCAGTGGAAACGTCAATATTGAATTTATTTTAGGGGAACATACATTATAGGCTTGTTTGTATTTTACTACGGTGTTCGTAACATTCATAATTGAAAAACTGAATTAAAAGAACTAATAAAACCGGAGGTGGACTTGAAACTCGCAGACTTTTTCAAGTCGTAACGTTTCGAGACGGAAACGAAACTGGATGAGAACGAAATAGTGAAATTCAGGGAGACGCACGGCGAACGTCGGAGCTTTCATCGCGAAAGCGTTTCGTCTCGGAAGAATCGGCAGATAAGCGAACGCGTGCGATCGATGAAGTTCAGATCCGGCAACGAAGTCGCTAACGGAGCTCAAAGGATTTGCTAATGTGTTCGTGTCTTTTATAATTGAAAAGTTGAATTAATTGAACCAATAAAAACCGGAGGTGGTCTTGAAACTCGCAGACTTTTTCAAGTCGTAACGTTTCGAGACGGAAATAAAACTGGATGAGAACGAAATAGTGAAATTCAGAGAGACGCACGGCGAACGTCGGAGCTTTCATCGCGAAAGCGTTTCGTCTCGGAAGAATCGGCAGATAAGCGAACGCGTGCGTTCGACGAAGTTCAGGTCCGGCAACGAAGTCGCTAACGGAGCTCAAAGGATTTGCTAATGTGTTCGTGTCTTTTATAATTGAAAAGCTGAATTAATTGAACCAATAAAAACCGGAGGTGGTCTTGAAACTCGCAGACTTTTTCAAGTCGTAACGTTTCGAGACGGAAATAAAACTGGATGAGAACGAAATAGTGAAATTCAGGGAGACGCACGGCGAACGTCGGAGCTTTCATCGCGAAAGCGTTTCGTCTCGGAAGAATCGGCAGATAAGCGAACGCGTGCGTTCGATGAAGTTCAAGTCCGGCAACGAAGTCGCTAATGGAGCTCAAAGGATTTGCGGAGGATTAAAGCTGCCGTGGTTCACGGGCCGCGACGAAGTTTCGCCGACCCCAAACACAACAAACTTCTTTCCTCCACTTATCTCCGTCGACGATTCCGACGGCTGCAGAGTGCACGGTATGTCCTCTTTTTTTAAGCTCAGCTCGTCCACTCTCTTTCTCTCTTTCTCTCTCGCTCGCACTCTTTCTCTCCCTGTCTGCGATCGACCGTAGAGAAAATAAACGTGTGTCCCGGCGTCGAGGAGTTTTAATCTCGCCGCCGAGTGATTTCCTGACCGCGAATACACCCGAGAGTTGCGGGAATGTTGACGGTTTTCTGACGATTTAGCCGACGATAAATTCCGTTATCGCATTATTTATAATGTCAACCTTCTCGTTTATTGATGGAAAGTTAAAGTCTATTAACGTCATATTGTTGGAATTATTTTCTTCTCTCAATATTCAGGTAATTTCGCTTTTCAGCGGTGAAAGACCTGTACACTGTCCGTCCTTCAAGGTTATCGTTGATTTTATAATTGCTATATTTTATAAATAAGTTTTTCTCGTCTGGAGAAATATTCTTCTTTTCCCGCAATTAGTGGAAACTCAGTATTTAATGGTTAAGGGCTCTTCACTGTCCACTTTCGTGATTACCGTTCATTTATTGCCGAGACATGTTGTCTCTGGATTTGTTGACAATCATCTGGATCTGTTGTCTATCATGAGTTGTCTCATTTTTATGAGAAGACGAACATTATTGTCTTCTGATAAAAATGAGACAACTCATGAGAGACGACAAATCATTATCTTGAAGCTTCGGTAACTTGTCAATAAATCCAGAAACAACATGTCTCACCAGTAAATGACAAACATTATTGTCTTCTGATAAAAATGAGACAGCTCATGAGAGACGACAAATCATTATCTTGAAGCTTCGGTAACTTGTCAATAAATCCAGAAACAACATGTCTCACCAGTAAATGACAAACATTATTGTCTTCTGATAAAAATGAGACAACTCATGAAAGACAACAGATCGCTATCTTGAAGCTTCGGTAACTTGTCAACAAATCAAGAAACAACATGTTTCACCAGTAAATGACATACATTATTGTCTTCTGATAAAAATGAGACAACTCATGAAAGATAACAGATCGCTATCTTGAAGCTTCGGTAACTTGTCAACAAATCCAGAAATAACATGTTTCACCAGTAAATGACATACATTATTATCTTCTCATAAAAATGATATAGCTCATGAGAGACGACAAATCATTATCTTGAAGCTTCAGTAACTTGTCAAAAAATCCACAGCACCATCTCTCTACCGAAATATCACTCACACAGACACTATTTGTACGATGTCCTCAGGCATCCAAGGTTTCCAAAAAACAAAAAAAAATGTAGTGGTCGTAGCATTGTTGCTCGAACATTAAGGCAAATGATGGGCGACGTTCCACTTGAAAGCACACAACGAGCCTCGCTCAATTTATTTCTTGACCTTCGAAGGATGAGGCGCCATGAATTGCATTTTTCGTGCATTTTACGTCACTAATTTCTTTTTCGAAACGAAACTAATTAAGGCGAGTGAGCTGATCAGTGGCTGTTGGAGCTAGTCGGTTGGATATGCGTCGCTGCGGCAATTATCTGACTGGATCGAGGATCGTATTCGGGTCTGAACTACAGCCCGAACTATGGCGGGTCTGGGCTGCGGTCGGAATTGGCCAGCGGGTAGCTGCAACGCTGGTTGGCCGATGTGCCCCGCGTGGTTCGCGGCAAACCCGGCAGAGAACCCGATCCTCCTGCAATTTAAATGAACTTCTGCGTTCTGGTCTATTTACGACGCGTCCCGGATAGAGCGAAAGAGCGAAAGGGAGAAAGAGAGACTCCTTTTCCTGGAACAAAGGCTTCGGCAGAGACAAAAGCCCGCGGCGCGTCCGGGAACCAAAGTTTTTCCAGGACTTATCCCGTTCCGCTCGAAATTATTCGACTTTCCTCGAGAAGCTCCTCTTTCACCGTGGATCTGCTGGGGAGGTCTCCCATAAGTCTGCTATGCTATTACTTTGAATTATTATGCGTCTATATCGCGTTCAGGAACCGGTTGATTCGCAGAAGCCTCAGCGAGGAGCAATTATTTAAAATATTCCGTTGATTCTTGTCCCTAGGAACGTAGAAGCTCTGCATTCTGATTCCTCTGGGAAAGATAAACGAAATGTTGTCTTTATTTAGGGAATGTTGTACAGTAATTCTTCAATCGGTGTCCAACGGTAGAGACAATATGTTTTTAATGACCGACTAGCAACTGAAAGTCCCATGAAAAAATAATGAAAATTAAGAAGTTTGGTCATTCGATTCGTGGTGTCAATGTAGAGGTGTTCACACCGATATACTGGACTGCGATTGCACGGGCGACGCGGGACACCGATCGAAGAATTACTGTAGCACCTTTATTAGGGAACGTTGTAGCTCCTTGATAAAACAATAGAATGCTTCTTGAGCCAAGGAATGATTCCCTGAAGGAATGAATATAAAAGCTCCGCGAGGATCGATGTAGCTCTATTTTTCTAAGGTACGTTGTAGTTCTCCGTTGAAGAAGTATAAAAGCTTCTGCGGCATATAGAAACAGAGTAACTCTTGCACGATGGAACGTAACAACTCCCTGATAAAGGAATGCTTGAACAGTTCTCTCGCGAAGGAATGCGTTCGATCGGTCAGGCGGGCTTGTAACGGACGAGAATTAGCAGTTCAAGTCAAAGCCTTTGAATTATTATGCGCGTTGTGCGTCCGGTTGATTCGCTGAAGTCTCAGCGAGGAGCAATTATTTAAAATACTCCGTTGATTCTTGTTCGGAGGAATGTAGCAGCTCTAATCGCAGGAACGACGAAGCTCTACTTCATTAGGAAATGTAGACAGATATAACGATAGAATGCTTCTTGAGCCAAGGAATGATTCCCTGAAGGAATGAATATAAAAGCTCCGCGAGGATCGATGTAGCTCTATTTCGCTAAGGCACGTTGCAGCTCTCCGCCGAAGAAGTATAAAAGCTTCAGCGGTGATATAGAAACAAAGTAACTCTTGCATGATGGAACGTAACAACTCCCTGATAAAGGAATGCTTGAACAGTTCTCTCGCGAAGGAATGCGTTCGATCGGTCAGGCGGGCTTGTAACGGACGAGAATTAGCAGTTCAAGTCAAAGCCTTTGAATTATTATGCGCGTTGTGCGTCCGGTTGATTCGCTGAAGTCTCAGCGAGGAGCAATTATTTAAAATACTCCGTTGATTCTTGTTCGGAGGAATGTAGCAGCTCTGCATCGCAGGAACGACGAAGCTCTACTTCATTAGGAAATGTAGACAGATAAAACGATAGAATGCTTCTTGAGCCAAGGAATGATTCCCTGAAGGAATGAATATAAAAGCTCCGCGAGGATCGATGTAGCTCTATTTCGCTAAGGCACGTTGCAGCTCTCCGCCGAAGAAGTATAAAAGCTTCAGCGGTGATATAGAAACAAAGTAACTCTTGCATGATGGAACGTAACAACTCCCTGATAAAGGAATGTTTGCACAGTTCCCTCGCGAAGGAATGCATTCGCCTCTGTTCCAGAGGAGCGTAATAGCTCTTGCGTGAAGCGAATAAACAATTCTTCAAGGAATATTGCAGCTGTCCCGTAAAGGGGCATTACAGTTCTCAAACGAAGGAATGCGGTAGTTTAGGAAACCTTCTGGCGAAGGGATGTGGCGATTCTCACACACGGCAAACTAGAATGACTCTTGTACGAAGGAATGTGGTTGCTCTGTTCGGAGGGAATGTATTGGCTCTCGAAAAAGAAATGTACAGTAGATCTTCCCTGCAGGAATACAGTGGCTCTCGCGTGGCGGAATATAACAGCTATGTCACAGAGGAATGCGATAGCTCTCTCGCTTGGAAACACAGGGGATCTCTCATTTCGAAAGATCGGGGCTCTAACTCCAAAGAATATAACGATTCCTCGCCGGAGGAATGTAGCGGCACTCTCGCGACGGAATCTAATAGGTCTCTCGCGGAGCAACGTAATAACTCTCCGACTAACGAACTAGATAGCTTCTCTGTCTCTTTCTCTTTCTCTCTCGCAGTCGAAAATAATAGCTCTTCGACTAAGTAAGAAAAATAACCATCGCGAAGGAATGTACCGGACAAAATGATAGGACATTTGATGTATTTGTATATTTCATATACGGTAAAGTCGCGTTTACTGTCCGGGATCGGGTACGCGATCACTGTCCAGTGCCTACCCCCTCCACTGTCATGATGTCCTTCTCTACGTTCGGCTTTCTTTTGAACTCTCGGCGCGGTCGGCGCGGTAGACGGTCATAAAAAAATAATGTCGGTATGCGTTCGCTGTCCGTGCAGAACACAGACTGTTGGACAGTGAACGCGACTCTACTGTAACACAATAGGATATATGTTGAGAAACTTTATTGGCTTAAACAAGAAGACTTTATCTATTTAATGCGAACAAAGTTACAAAGTGGATTGAATCGGTGATCCCAATGTGAATTGAAAAAAGGGCAAACTGTGTTGAATTAGGATAAAGCTACTGCTGTAGCGTAAATGATGCTGCGATGTGTTCTGTGCTGTAGTGGCGCGACGACTGGGCTGGTTCGTTCCTGGAAAAACCTCCGGTCCCTTTTCCTAAGTGGGGGTGTCATAAACCATTTGGGTCAGGCAACGAAATCACTGCGACTACGGCAGAGACCCGCTATAGCCTGTTTCTGTATAATATTATCGTTGGATTCCAACAATATATGTACATATTACACGCCCTGTATATTAGATATATCCTTCAAAGTATCCATATAGAATTGCAAGTTTGTATCTTGTACACGAAAGAAACTAGAGAAAATAATGTAGACATGTATTGATTTTAGTCGAACAAAATGATAGGACGCATGTAATATTTCAGCTACATAAAGAAGCTCGTTTAAAGTTTGCTCGCGATCATGTTTTGTGGAAAAAGAAGTGGAGAAATGTGATATTTAGCGATGAAAAGAAATTTAATTTGGACGGTCCTGATGGCTGGAACTACTATTTCCACGATCTAAGGAAAGAAGAACAATATTTAAGCCGTCGACAAATGGGTGGCGGAAGTGTCATGGTGCGGGCCGGTATTGGATATCGGGGAAAAACTGACATAAATTTTTTATCAGGCCGTGTAAACAGCACAAAATATCTTGAATTAATAGACGATCGGTTAAATAAGCACGCGACTCGTATTCCAGGCTGTTCGTTTATTTTTCAACAGGATAACGCTGCGATACGTACCGCAAGATGTGTTGAAACTTATTTTAGTTCTAAAAATGTGACATTCCTCGTGTTCACCCGACCTTAATATTATTGAAAATATATGGGCAGAACTTTCAAGAAACGTTTACGAGAATGGAAAACAATACAAAGATGTAACGGAATTAAAACAAAGTATCGTTACAAATTGGAGTCTTAAGACAAAAACGTATTAAAAAATTGTTTAAATCAATTCCTAATCGCTTGGCAGATGAAATACAGCGAGAAGGTGGTTTTACTAAATATTGATTTGGAATTCAACAAAATATTGCTGTTCAAACGATCGTAATTTTTAATAACGTTCTATCATCTTGTTCGACTAAAATCGATACATGTCTACATTATTTTCTCTAATTTCTTTCGTGTACAAGATACAAACTTGCAATTCTATATGAATACTTTGAAGGACAATGAGTATTTTTTTAATAATGATCTATCATTTTGTCCGACTAAAATCAATACAAGTCTACATTATTTTCTCTAATTTCTTTCGTGTACAACTTTCTTTGAAGGACACATCGAATGTACAGGCCGTGTAATATGAAACATACAAATACATCAAATGTCCTATCATTTTGTGCGGCACTGTAAGTTTTCAGCGTGGTAATCTATCAACGAAAAAGAATTAATTTTTCTACGAAACTAATTTATGAATGACCGAAGCGAAGGAGGAAGGGTTGACGTCGCAGCTGTTGACACGATTTTTAAGTCTCCACCGGTGATCCATTCTGGATCGAGTGTCAGCGTCGACCACCGGTTTCCCGCGACGGGTTCCCGGGTTGAATGGGACACGCGTGCGGTCGCGCATCATACATTGTTTTCCCGAAGTCCATTCGTGTCAGCGGCAGGGAGACAGCTGCGCGGCGTCACGGCTCGTTGAAATGCCTGGGCCGGCCCTCAAATAAATCACGGGCCGCATAATTAATCGGGACGATTGTTTGTCACGCGGCGGTATCGATGAACAGGCCGTCGGCCGAACGTTATGAGCGCCGTTGCCTCTGCTCCGCGTTTACACGCTGGAGAGAGTCATCTCCCTGTCTCTCTCTTTCTCTCTCTATCTATCTATCTATCTATCTATCTCTCTCTCCTTCTCTCTATCTCGCCAATTCTCTATAGCCCTCAACCTCTACATCACTCCATCCCGGTATCTCTCTATTTTTGCTCCGTTCGCATGCATCGGAGATGTTCGTCGCATCCAGTTATACTCGCTCCGTGTCCAGTCGATCGTGATCGACAAACACGAAGATACACCGCGTTCGCGGTTCGGAATTATCGAATCGAGGACAGACGGAAAGCCGAATACTTCGTAGGGAACAGCTCTCGTCGATAAACGTTTTCCACGCGAGGCGGTTAACCAAATTACGTTGCCGTTTCGTCGTCGTTTGCCTACTCGGAAAGAAGGGTGGCTCTTTCTCTCTCAACCCCCGTCGGTGTAGGCTCGCCTACCTTTTTTATGGCCGCTCCACCCCGAGTAATTACTGTAATAAAAACGATCCAGCGCCGGGGGTTAATTCGAAAATTAGTTTCGACGCCGTTCGATTCGCCCCGCGGGAAATGGGGCCTGTATAAATTAAAAGCAAACATCGTTTTGGCACTCGAGCATGTCGAAAATATGATCGCTGCGCGTTGCAAGAACTGTTCAACGATCGAACGAGCAGAACTGTGCAGCACGTGTCAAACGAAATTTACATTGTGTACATGAACGTGTTCAATTATCAGACTTCCTTTTCTCGAAAACGAAACATCAAATAAATTTCACCGTTCATTTTCGACTCATCTGTTCGCGTTGAATCACGCTGCCTTTTTTTCATCGCAATTTCTGGAACACCTTGGGTAAAGCAACCTGCGAAATACGCGTCGCGTTCGCCTTTTCAACGGCTCGGCGAGAGTAGCGGACAGTTTTTCGAAATAATTCCGGGCTCGTCTGTTACGAAAAATCCCGTCGTTCCCCGCGCGTCCAGCAAACACCGGACCATCCGTTCTCTGTTGCCTTCGCAAGCAATTCGAGCGGTGTTCCGTGCTGGCGGACCTGCCACGAGTGTTCTCCAGTGTCGCGTGACTGTATTTAATGGTAATAATAAACGTCTTCATTACACGCCAGTGAATTATGAATACGGAACGGTGTAAAGGCGAGGCACCGCCACCGACTGCCGCATATCGCGTCCCCGGTAATAAGCTCGGAAGACGGAATTTCAGAGCTCTGTTCTTCACGAGAGTTTCGGGCCGAGCTAAATCTTGAACACTTTGAATTCTCCGTCTCGGCGTTACAGGTAATGTACACCGTGGCGCGCGCGATCATTAACACCCTCGGTGCACCAGGAACACCATAATATGCACACAACGTTGGAACCATACTGTCGACAAAATGTTACAGCTCTACTGTTTATTGCAGATCACGTTCCTTTAACTTTCCGAGCATTTTCTGCATTAAACGCGTCTGTTTTTATTTTCATAAATGATCGCGGTTTCGGAATTGGATTATAAAGTATATCGGGAGGTAGTCAACGAAATGATAATGCTCCAGTGTTCATTGCAGATCACGTTCCTTCAACTTTTCGTTCATTTTCTGCGTTAAATGCGTCTCGTTTTATGCTCATAAATGTTCGTGGTTTTGGAATTGGACTATAAAGTATGTGGGGAGGTTGTAGTTTACGACAGTGTCTTAGAGATGGTTGATAGCGGTAGATGTCAATGATCGATGCGGAAGTGATTCAGGAACGAAATCTAGTAGTGTAGATCAACGATTAATCGGAGAGAATTTTAGTTCACTGACGGTAAATTTGAGTTTATGGTTTAATTGAGCTACAGAATGTAGGATTTACGATGACAACAAATTCGAAAGGCTGGAAAAAATAATTAGTGATGCAAACTTTGAACGGTAAAATCGTGCGGCGTTCTTTCGTGTAACCACACATACAGGGTGGTTCACGCAACTTGCACACCTATATAACTTCCAAAGTATGCGTTCCACGAAAAAGTTTTGTATACAGAAAGTGCATGGTCCGAAAGGGTACGTTATGTAGTGTATTTATTTTTTTTACAGGTGGAAGCGTTTCGGAGATTTGAATGTCGATTTTGATTTTTTAAATGGAATACTATATTTTTTATACCAAAATATGGAAGAACGTCGAATTCTGAGTAAAAAAGTATTGACCTTCGTTAGTCCGAAACCTAATAATTATCGAGTAATTTCACTTTATTTCCTGAAAATTTTCTTCGCGTAAAATCAAGTTAGAAATTCAACCTGCTGGAGATACCGTCAATTTCAAAATTGCCTCGACTTTCAGAAATGTTCTTGCAATAAACAAGGGTAGCGTAAGAGCCGCCAGATGTGTCACAGAAGGTTCTTGCCTGGGAAAACAATTGACGTGCCAGGGCAACTAAAATTATAAAACGGTACGCACAAAGGACCCAGTTTTCTTTTACGAGTGTTTCGGTACAGTGCCGGGGAAAATAGTATTTTAAATAGTAAATAGTAAATAATCTTATTTGTTTTTAAGTATGTGCACAACTTTGATAATAAAATGTTTTATTCGATGCAGTAATTTTTGAAAATAAGATCATTTGTTTGGGGCAGTAATTTTTGAAAATAGTACTTTATTCGAAGAGTATTTAAAATATTTGTATTTCGTCGTTATTTTCAATTTCGATTTTAAACATTATTGCTGAAATTAATGGCTCGAATTCGATACATTTATGAGTGTACCATATACGGTTTCTCAGAGTATTATAACAATGCAAAAAGTAAAATATTTTGTGTCGTGTTTCAGATTGATCAAATAGAAATATTTTATTTTGTTCAGATTGCTCGCATAGAAATATTTTATTTTAGAAATTGTATATCTTACCAAGATGTAACGGAATTGAAACGAAGTATTGTTACAAGGTGGAGTCTTTCAAGACAAAAACGTACTAAAAAATTGTTTAAATCAATTCCTAATCGCTTGGTAGATGTTATACAGCGAAAAGGTGGGTTTACTAAATATGAATTTGGAATTCAACAAAATATTGCTGTTCAAACAATTGTATTTTTTAATAACGTTCTATCATTTTGTCCGACTAAAATCAATACATGTCTACATTATTTTCTCTATTTTCTTTCGTGTACAAGATACAAACTTGCAATTCTATATGAATACTTTGAAGGACAATGAGTATTTTTTTAATAATGATCTATCATTTTGTCCGACTAAAATCAATACAAGTCTACATTATTTTCTCTAATTTCTTTCGTGTACAAGATACAAACTTGCAATTCTATATGAATACTTTGAAGGACAATGAGTATTTTTTTAATAATGATCTATCATTTTGTCCGTCTAAAATCAATACAAGTCTACATTATTTTCTCTATTTTCTTTCGTGTACAAGATACAAACTTGCAATTCTGTATGGATACTTTGAAGGACATATCTAATACACAGGGCGTGCAATATGTACATATATCCTATTGCGTTATATGAAATATAAAAATACATCAAACGCCCTATCATTTTGTCCGGCACTGTATATTCGTCGAGTGGCTGAACGGACTTTTTCGCGTATCGTCGAGAATAGCGATCGTCGACGCACCGACGTCGATGTTTCCGTTTCTGTCGTCGCGACGGGACGGGCACAGCGTCGCCTGGACGCTCGCGAAATTATCCCGGCCGTGGCGTATTGTGCGCCCGTGACCCTTATCTCGAGGATTGTGCCGCGTTAAATAAGAACAAAGGCTTGCGCTTTTGTGTCGGCTGGCCGCTTTGTCTCGGTGCGACGCTCGAGACTTCTGAATTAATCACGCGGATACTCTGTCCGCGTGGTTTCCCCGTCGTCGAGAATTCCCGCGGATCTTCGAGAGCCGAAAGACAAAGAGACAGAGAAGAAGAGCGAGCGAGAGACAGAGACCTTCTCCTTTCCAGCTCGGTCTCCTTCGTGGGTAATTAGACGGGTTTTGCTTCAATTACAAGCTAGCCGCCCCGTCCGGAAGTGGATACCGGCTTTGCTTGTTCAACCGGTTGCTTCGCAATTAGACGGTCGCTTGTTATCGCTAGCAACTTCTTAATTCTTCGACTAACGACCATCCGATTGCTCTCGCCCCGCGCCGCTAGAACTTCCCCTGACAACGGCGCGGCGTGATTAATTGGAAAAGAAAGCGCTAAACCGCGCGTTGCTGATCCGGCGAGAGCTCCCTCGAACTGGCAAAACACCCCGAAGAAAAGATTTCGAACACTGTTCTCGCCTGCACAGAGGAACCCAAAGAAATTTCATATTTTAATGTCCAGTATCGCAGTATTTCAAGTTCCCGACTAAACATATTATATCGTTATACTTTATCAAAGCCTGCACGAACGTCTGTAAAATTGACGTCCACGTCCTGTGTGCTTCGGCAACGAAGTCACGATTACGCGTTTCACTTCTGACTGCTCGCCGCGGCGAGATTCCAACGAAATTTCGTACTCGAAAGAAATTCGAGTCGTACAGACAATTGTTTAATTTAAACAAAAAAATGTTGAATTGAGAATGCCCTTGATTGCAGACTCGATTAAACCCACCGAACCAGCGTCCCGTTGCTGAATGCTTCGGCAATAAAATTATGATTACGTGACGCATTTTTTAATGCGCGCCGAGAGAGCATATAATTTTGTAGCACTTTCATGGTCCCGCACGAATGGAAGAATAAATAATTTAATACGAATCTAGACGAAGTTACGCGCGCCCTGGAAATTAAGCGCGACGTGACACATGCCGGAGCGAGTCGGCCGGTGTGAAAGTTAATAAATCCTGTCCGTTCGTTGACAAACCGTCCCGCGGTGTATCCTCTTACAGGGAGAAAGTGCGCGAAAGAAGCGTCGCGTATTGACATCGAGCACACCGTGATTTGAAACGTGCGGAAAATGTTTGCGGAGATCGACGATTAGCGCAACACCGTTGCAACGGGTGCAAACAAGTGGATGAGATTGATGATAAACCAGTCGCCGTTGCAACGAGTGGGTAATCAGTAGAAGAACTCGGCGATTAACGCGTCGGTGTCACGAACGGGAGGCTAGTGGCGCGAGTCGAGGATTAAACCGATCGTTTTTTAGGGGAGAGAGAGAGAGAGAGTTAGTGGTTCGAGTCAGCGATTGGTCAGACGGGCTTGTAACGGACGAGAACTAGTAGTTCAAGTCAAAGCCGACACCCTTTTACCTGGAAAAATTAGTGGCACGAGCCGCTGATAAAGTCTGCAGTGTTATGAACACGGAAATAGCAGCTCGAGGGGACGAATGGGCTTGCGGGTGCTTTAAGAAAGAAATTCACGTGGAAGTTAGTCGTACGAGACGTAAACTGAGACGCCAGGAGTTACAACCGACGCTTTAGCTGCTCGAATAGTGTGCTATATTCGAATGAAACTTTATCATTCGTTTTTAATGACAAATTCAGTAGTGCAGGTCAGTCATTGGCAATTTCGTTTGGCTGTGCAAAGCCAGTAATCAAGTACACCGTTTTCCAGAGGAACAAGGCGAGGTTCGCGGATTAACGAGACGCTGCATCGCGCGGGATTGAGTAGTACGGGTCAGCGGATGGTTCGAAACAGTGTTTTATTTCGTGCGATGGCCACCAATTAACCTTTTACTTGGAAAAATTAGTGGCACGAGCCGCTGATAAAGTCTGCAGTGTTATGAACACGGAAATAGCAGCTCGAGGGGACGAATGGGCTTGCGGGTGCTTTAAGAAAGAAATTTACGTGGAAGTTAGTCGTACGAGACGTAAACTGAGACGCCAGGAGTTACAACCGACGCTTTAGCTGCTCGAATAGTGTGCTATATTCGAATGAAACTTTATCATTCGTTTTTAATGACAAATTCAGTAGTGCAAGTCAGTCATTGGCAATTTCGTTTGGCTGTGCAAAGCCAGTAATCAAGTACACAGTTTTCCAGAGGAACAAGGCGAGGTTCTCGGATTAACGAGACGCTGCATCGCGCGGGATTGAGTAGTACGGGTCAGCGGATGGCTCGACACAGTGTTTTATTTCGTGCGATCGCCACCAATTAAATCGCTTGTTATCGCCGCGACTGAGTTCCTCGGCTAACGATCACTCGACGGCGTTCTCGCCCGTCGTGCGAGTCTCGGCGGATCCTTATCCCCATTCGATCCGCGTCCTACGAAGCCGAAGTCAGCCGTTCTTCGTTTGTTTCCGAGGACGAAGATCATATTTCTCGTCTCGGAAGCCGCACGGACACGCAATCTGTCGGCGGAACGGTGGAAGCCGGCCTAAAAAGCCGGCCCGATATTTCGAGGCTGAGTTTTTGCGGTTGAACGCGCACACCGAGCATATCGATCGTGCTTCAGAAGCGGCAGGGATGCAGTGCAGCCTCGTTGTAAGGTGGTGCACGAGCTAAAAATAAGCGAGCGACCAACGGAGCCGCGAAACGACCGTCGACGAGTCATCTCTCATTTTCGTTTTGAATTCTGTCATCATGAACGGAAAATAAAGCGAGGAAAAACAGGTGTCCCCGCGATAGAAACGCTCGAGAAAATGACAATCCTGAATGTACATAATACCTCGGAGATTTTTATCTGAACAGACGCTCTAGAAACACGAGGAGTTTTTAAAACACTGGGAATATGTTCCTCGAAGAGGAACTATTGCAACGTAGTCAAATAATATTCAAATAATGTGCATAATCGAATTGAAATTCAAGTATTGTTCTGGCAGGATTGTAAGGAATACATATGAAAATCCAGTGGTTCGAGTCAATGATAAATCAGTCGAGATTTTAAGATACCTGTAAGGAAATAGTGGTTCAAGTCAACTATTATTCAGGCAGGATTCTAAGAAATATATAAAAATACTGTGACTCGAGTCAACGATAAATCAGTCGAGATTTTAAGATACGTGTATGGATATAGTGGTTCAAGTCAACTATTATTCAGGCAGGATTTTAAGAAATATATAAAAATACTGTGACTCCAGTCAACGATAAATCAGTCGAGATCTTAAGAAATGTGTAAGGAAATAGTGGTTCAATTCAACTATTATTCAGGCAGGATTCTAAGAAATATATAAAAATACTGTGACTCGAGTCAACGATAAATCAGTCGAGATTTTAAGATATATGTATGGATATAGTGGTTCATGTCAACTATTATTCAGGCAGGATTTTAAGGAATGGGAAGGTGGAACGACTAGACTTGTTTTCCGCGTGGATGAATTTATTGAACGCGTGTATTTATTGTCTAAGTTCTATTAAATTGTTTTATTCCCAATCTCGATTTCAATTAAATTCCGCAGTGGTTCAAATGGACGATCTATAACACATGATTGAGAAACGGGTCGCTCGACCGCTGCGAGTACAGCGTTAATTTGTATCCCGTGCGAAAATTTCGATCTACGGCACACTAACAAACTGCCGGCACATTTCCATCGGGATCGGCAGTGCAAACAGCGATAAAAGTATAGCGACATACGCGGCAGACGTTGCCGACCATTTGGCGGCCGTCGATAGAATTTAATTCTCGCCAATTACTCGATCTCAACGGTGAAAATTATATCCCGTCGATGGGAAGATGTACGACGCGATTAACCGTCCCGTGCGATCGTCGATCCGACTGTCAATTTGGCAATAACGTAATCTGTTCGCGAGAAAATCCCGGGCCCCGATCGAGTTTCCGCCGGTTTCGAGTCGGTGTAGCCTGAATTACAGTCGTCCGGTTTCGACCGCCTACGATTGACGCCGGGGATCAGTGTAATCTGGTAACTATGCCCGCGGAAATGATCAATTAACGACATGCGGCTATATATATTTACACGACCAACCCTCCACCCCATCCACCCTCGGTGTCTTTGCATCGCGCGATAATTTATCCTGAATTGATCGAATGCCGATAATCAACGTCGACTCGCTGGTTCGTACCGCGATAATTATTCCGGAGGAATTTATGGAATGTTCCACCGAGCTCAATGGTGGAGCAAAGAATTTCTATTGTGTCTTGAAACTGTGCTATCGTAGGAGCGAGTGCTTGATCGAGGTCAGGTCAATTTCTGGCTAGTTATGGACGATGTGTTTTAACCGTTTCAGTCCCAAGCAGCGCGATCGCGCTTTTCAGATTTTGTGTCGAAAAATCCCAGTACATTTCGAGCGCTGGGGACAACCGAAGGTGTTCAGAGTTTTCGTGTTTTTTCAATACCCCGTGGGACTCAAACGGTTATGCATTTACAGAAATAATGAAAAAATTGAGAGAATCGAATGCAACGCTTCCAACCTTGAAAGATTATTAAAGTAGCAAATGCAGATCGTCTAAATTCATCGCCGACCTACAGAACGTTGCTGTTAGGAATTCGGTGGGGACGAACGTTTATGCGGGAGTTTCGTTTAGCAAAAGGAACGGGAAGAAGCTGACTGGGAGATCCAGTTTCGTTCGCCGGCAATTTTTCGGCTGTTCCGTAAACGCGGCTCGTTTATCTTGCGACTTTAATTTCGGCGGAGGGTGACGCGACGCGGCCGTCCGCGGATATTGCTGCCGCGAAGACGGAAGAGCGGAATAAAACCAGACGACTTCCATTTATAAAATTTTCCCGGGACGCTACCCGGCGATCGGTCACCCGGAATTTTTGGATTAACGCGGACAGTTGATTTTCCAACCTCGGCAACCGTGCTAACTTTGCTTTCCGGATTTCTGTTAACGATAGCGATCGCGCTGGAAAGGACGTTCTATTAAAGTTGCCCGGACACGTCACTGACTTGTGCAATCTGCGCTGTATATACAGAACACTGCACAGAAACACTGTACAGAAACACTGTACAGAAACACTGCAGCTTTCGGAAACTTTCGCGAAGCGAATAGGCAAAGGGTCGGTACGAACTGTTAAAATTTACTGGAACATTTGGATCACGAGCTTGGGGAGAATTAAAATGATTTATTTGCTGTGAATTAGACTCTATCGAAGTCTAGCCAGAACCTCTACGCTTGTTTCATCCAAGGAGAGGTGGACAATATTTGGCGAAACAAATATTTCAAATACTATTGAATAGTTTAGATTTTATTTATTATTTAGAGAACGGAAACAGACTAGATAGAAGAAAGTTAGATTAACTTAAAATTGGTCAATTCAAAATAATAGAGAAAATATCAAATTCCATTTACAAAATCGGCAATGGAAAAATGAAAACGAAATCAACTTTTTTTCATGTAACCAAGTGACAACCAATTGGAACAGAAGAGGAGGAGACAGAGGATTTTCTTAGAGTTTTAGAGTATCTACTGTTAGAGAGAACGACTAGTAGAAGGAGATACATACATAGAGATTGCGTAACAGAGCACATGTCCATAAAGAGACTGATAAAAGTATAAATAAACAAGTGACATAAAATAAACTTTAAATGTCGTTTCTTTGTTTACAGATAAGATTGAACATATAGATAAGAGAACATATAGTAATATAGGATAATAATTAAAGAAATAAACTCTGTTTACAGAGAAACAATTTCTAGGTTATTCTGAGAAATCCTTCGTAATAGATAATTGTATTATAAAGACAATAGCTCAAAGAAAATAGTATTTTAAATAAGACATACTAAGATCCTATTTGAACAATCTGAACTTGAAAATAAAATATTTCCATTTCAACAATCTGATCCACAAAATAACATATTTCTATGTCAAAAATCTGAAACACAAAATAAAATATTTTACTTTTTGCATTGTTATAATACTCTGAGAAACCGTATATACATACAGTGTATCTTATCGTTAAGAAACGATTTACACTCATAAATGTATCGACTTCGAGCCATTAATTTCAGCAATAATATTTAAAATCGAAATTGAAAATAACGACGAAATACAAATATGTTAAATACTCTTCGAATAAAGTACTATTTTCAAAAATTACTGCCCCAAACAACTGATCTTATTTTCAAAAATTACTGCATCGAATAAAACAATTTATTATCAAAGTTGTGCACATACTTTAAAATAAATAGGATTATTTGTTATTTACTATTTAAAATACTATTTTCCCCAGCACTGCATCCAAGGGTCAGTATATGCTCAATTTAGGTATAATCTAATAATCCGAGGTTCCTATTAAATCAAGCCGAGTTGTATCTGAAGCCTACCCAGCTCCAAACAAAGGCTTAATCTTGCTCGATCTTGACCTGCCTTTAATTTATTTGCATCAAGCCCGAACCACCTTGATCAATTTCTGATCTGAATCAAACCCGGAGCATCCCGTAGCTCAATCTTGCCCAGCTAACTCGATTCCACCAATTACCCAGCACAGATCTGACGCAATCAGGATTGTAAAGCGACCGGCGGGGTCCTGACTGTTTCAAGATGCTTTCAGGACACGGTTCCTGGATTCCTGGCACGAGTTCAGACGTCCACGATCGATATCGGGCCGGCGTTCCCGTAAAACTCGCGGGCATGGGGGGCTGCATTATAGGGCGTGCGGCGTGTTTCGCGATATTTAATTAAATCCCGGGGTTCTCTCGCGAGGTAGAAAGTTCTGTCGATAGTTGGGCAGCAGTTTGCAACCGCCGTTTCACGTCGAGCGTCGGACATTTCGCGGACACAATCCACGTGGCCGTTTTCCCAGCATCGGAACGCCGCAACCTCCCGCGAACCAATTCCGTCGGTCGACGCTATGGCGAACCTGCAGAACAGCCACCCACCCTAAGAATTCGATCATTTCCGAATACGTTGTAAATCACGACAAATTCAGCGAAATTCTCCGAATATATCTGACACGTGCTGATCATACATAAACCACTGTGCAAAAGAAAGGAGCAACCAGTACAATTATAAAATGTAACGACAAACAATATCTTTATGTAGAAATTAAGTGGTTGATGTAAGTTCTTGATGTAAATGGTTGATTTGTTGCATTTAAAGTATCAGATAATCCGCAATAAACACATATTCTCAGAACTATACAATTAAACAGCGGAATCCTTTTTCAGAATTGACTGCGTTCTTATTTGATTTCTTACGCTTTTCTATTAACCCTCATACGTTCCTCCGGGTGAAAATTCACCCCTTAACTTTTTTCACATATCGTAAAACGATTGATATCTTTTTGTCTGTGTTGTAAAATGTATTTCTTTGAAATGTCACGCTATAATTGAAGCTTAATTCGTAGATTTGAAATGTGAAGTAAGAAGGGGTGAAATATTGTTCTAGGATCATTTACGCAACTATGTCTGAGGAGCGTATGAGGATTAAACGTGGCCCAGTGCTTCTTCCTTTTGCAGAGTAGTGTGTTTTTCAAATTAAACAAATTTTTTTACCTCCGGTAACTAACCATCCTTCGGGTTCACCGAAACTGTACACTGTTAACCGATTGGTTTTCCTAGCTGGCTGTCGTCCGTGCCGAAACTAATGTTTCCTCGAGACGCGTGTCCACTTGGAACAAGCCAATGCATTACAGTAAATGGGCGAAAGCGTTGCGCCTCGCAACGGGAAAACGGTTCGACGCGTTTTTCACAAGCTCCCGGTGGAAAGGTAATTGAACAATGCCGGAAAACAAATTCTCCGGTAGGGTGTCGACGTGGAACCGCGTCAGCACGCTCCGAAAATCGCCGGAAAACCGATCGAGGCGTCGAAGAATGCACCGGTCCGCTCCGTTATCCCGTCCAGGATATCTCCGGGTTATATTTCAAGCCCGGACCGCGGCGACACGCTATCGTCACGATCGTTTCTACCTCGGAAAACCCTTTTTCTTGGCATTGTACGAGAAAAACCGACGTTTTCATCCGGGCTCCCGTTTTTCCGCGACTCGGATCCCTTTTACCGCCTCTGGATCTACCGATGATCTCGCTTCAATTGACCGGAATCGCAAAAATCCGGAACCGAAAATCCCATCTCCGTTACGCGAACACATTTACAACTAATGCAGTAAGAAATGGTAATTTCCTTCATACTGGAAAGTATACGAAAAAGCGAGAAATACATGTAGCATCGTAAATTCGTTACAAGCGTCGCCGAGCCTAGACTCGTGTTTTAGGATTTACGATGATCCCCAGGAAGCGTAATTTTTAGGAACCGAGCTTGAGGTCTGCGTAGGGCCTGCGTGGGCCATAAAGAAAAAGCGTTTGGGCCGTTGGGAAAGTCCAAAGGTCCCTGGGAAAGCTGGAGGGGACGGAAGGGCTCATCGGAAAACACCGATGGGCGAACGATTAGAGTCGTTTTCCGCGTCGAGGCGAGCGGTACGAGTTGTAGCGAGTTGGAGCTGTGCTGATTTATTTAACTTGTGTATTTATAATTTCTGTTCCATTAAATTGTTCATCCCCGATCTGGAATTCAATTAATTTCCACATACAATCTCTATTTTCTGATGAATTCCGACTGTATCGCTTTAACAAATTTCTGTTTCCTCTTGGAGGGATTTTCACTTTTCTGCTGATTCAGATGTATCAGGGGGATTCCTTTTCAGGGGGATGTCCTAGCTGATCTTTGATCGCGTTTCAGTACAAATACAATGTTATCGCGACGTCCAAAGCGGAATTAGAGCGGATGGTTCAAAGGCGACGGGGAAAAAACCGTTTTGTCCCGGTTCCGCTCGCGGAAGCATTTCCGCGTCGACGGAGACGGCCGTCGTTGATCCACTTTTTCGCTGACCAACTTCATCCGGCCGTGTATTGACGCACCAGCTTGTTAGGGGATAGCGAAACGCGTTTGAGCATCGAGTTTATTTGGTTTTTCGAATCCTGCACAAACTGCCGGGCCACTCCTGGCGGAATCGTTAGTTGAGATCGATGCTACGCTGCAGATGAACGAGGAGAGGAGATTTCGACGATTAACAAGACTCGAAAGCGAGAGAAAGAGAGGGAAAGAGAGGGAAAGAGAGAGAGCCCAGTGGTGCGAGTCAACGATTATTGCGACGTTCAGAGTCCGTAGAGAGAATCCGAGATTAATTCCACGGACCAGAAGATAGAGTGGAAGCGGTTAAGATCAACCATTAAAGCGGCAGGAGTTCATTAGGTGGGATTAGTGGTGTCGGTCAAGGACTAATGATACATTTATGCATCATTCCATTAGATCGATTTTTACGAGACTTTGAATGAGATTGTTGAAGATCTTCTTCGTTAGGTCTGGTCAGTTTTTGAATATTTTTAGAATGCAACTCGGAGTAGGGGAATTATTAATCAAGATCGATGATCACCACGATTCCGCCGGAGGTATAAGAGATCTTTGATAAACGCGACGCGAGAGCGAGGCGCAGTGGCACAAGTCAAAGATTAATGCGAACGTGTCACGAAATAGAGCTAGTAGTCCGAGTCAGAGATTAACGCGCCGCTCTAGAGAGGGAATGGAAGTGGTCAAAATGATCCATTAACGCAACGATGGCTCACCGAACGGGAACGAGTAGTACGAGTCAACGAATAAAGCGAAATTTGCGGTTCCGTCCATCTGAACCACGTTATACACTCATACTTATATATCTGTCACATTCATAGACCGCCTCTTTGTATTAAACATTGACCAATTATTCAGAGTTCTCAAATATAATTCCGGAGGACAAGTTGATCAAACTATATCTCTAAATGAGATACGACTAAGAACCAGAAGATCAGTAGTATCGACCTAACGAAGGGCTGAGTTTTCGAGCGGCAATTCCAGCAAATATTGCGCAACAATTCCAGAGAAATTAAAACTAGAAATATCGACGGGAACGAACGGGGAACGGTTCTTGAAAGTTATGACCCTTTTGAGCAAATCAGGATCATCGTTAACGTGATTCAACAGCTCCTGAGCGATGCACGTGAAACGTTTCTTCCGGTAAAAATTAACCAGTTTCGGAAAAAAACTTCGCCGAACCCGCAAAACACTTCTAACCTTTATGCTTCTCGCAAACAAACAAAAAATGCTGTATAGCTGAAACTGTGGACATATGTTCGGGACGAGTGTACCAGCACAAGAAAAAAAAGAAAACGAAAATCGACTGTAGGTATCCCGCGAAATTCAAAAAGTCACCTTACGTTTAGATCGCGTCTCGTACGCGTGAGAAATGCAGCTCAGGCTGAGCAAAAATGTAAAGCGGAACAGTTGTAACCGTGCCCGATCTCTAACCGTGTCGAACAAATACAAAAAACTGTATTGAGCGAGTTTAGGGTTGTTGCGTCGTGCTGTGTTTGAGGAACACTCGCGTTTGATGCGCGGATGGATTCCACTGAAGGTTGTGAGGCTTGAGCCCGGTTTTTAAACCGCGGACGCGTCGACTCGGTGATCCTTGCCGAGGGAAGAAACAGTCGATGGACGGTTAAATTGTTTCTAGGGAGCGTTCCATGAGGGAACAGGCAATTCCCGGTCCCGGAATCAGCGAAACAAGAAGCGAACGAAAACACGTTTTCGCAAACGCGTCGCCACTGGATCCGCAATCACGAATAGAATATTCGATGGGCGGGACGCGGCAGACCGTTCCGCAGACAGCAAAATCCGGTTAATAATTTTTTAATTATGTTAATGCGCCCCTCGATGAACGATTCATACCTGCTGCATTCCGTCGCAGATATCGAGCCCGGCGTCCCGTTGAATTTCATTGGGAATAATCGTAATTGCTCGGTGTAATTACGAATGCGGGGCCAGCGGTTCGCCCGAACTTCGCGCGCCATAATTGGCCCTCTTTATTCCGGATTCGCGAAACTTTACCGCTCGAATACCGATCGTTTCGATTAATAATAACACTTTTATTTCGCGAACGGCGCCACCGCCACCGCCGTCGCGCCATCGCGCCCCGCGTCGGTTTGAATAACGATTCCGCGCGCCGAGATTAATCAGATATCTCGCGAACTCGGCCGGGCAACTTCCAATCAATCCGCAACTTTGGATTCCGAGCTTGGCTGAAACTTGAACTTTGTTAGCGCAGATGTATCGGCCCCGATTACATGGAATGATCGTAGCAATTAGTATAATTACGGGAGCCCGATACCCCTCAGATTAGATAAAATCTGACCGATTTGTTTGCAAGAACGGAAACCGGGCAGGCTAGATCATCGATGTTATCGGTAGATCCATTGCCGGCTATTTTGTCGTCATCGAAATTCTAGAGATCATTCGAGATCTATTCACTCGAGCATGTATTTAATAGCGATCACACGAAATTCGTGCAAATCTCATGTAAATGAGTCATTCAATTAGATTTATTTGACACGATGGAAATGCTTGACTCCATTTAGTCAATTTCTCATGAATTTTATTAAATATCTTTTTGATGGAATTTTATCTATAAATAATCCTATGACTACAACATACATTATAATTAATTTTTAAGATAATTTAATATTTAGAATTTCTCCTCAATTTTAAATTTTAAATGTTTATAATGTTTTATAGAGCAGCCGACAAAAGTTTAAGACGCTCTGAAAAAAAGACGATAACTATTTTAATATTGTACTATACGATTTGAACTTTTTTGGGAAGCTTGGGCAATTAGTTTGCTACAGGATGTGAATAGAAATTTTTTCGAAGATTGCAATTTTTTGGGATTGTAGAAAAAATTCTCAAAGATGCATTTTCAACTTTTTTGTGAGGAACTATATTGAAAATTTAAAAATACGATTTGTCGATCTGTGTCAATTATATGCACTGTGAAAGTTCCATCGAAATCGGTTGATTCGGAAAAAACGACAGGCATTTAAAGATGTAAGAATCCTTAGATTTATTGCAGTTACATGTCGAAAATCGTGAAGATCTGCAATTTTTACCGTCGTAAACGTTTGTAGCTCGTTGCAACGTCAACCGAATTTGACGAAATTTTCAGAATATGTTTAATTGACACAGATTGAGAAAACATATTTTTCAAATTTTTAATACAGGCCCACATAAAGAAGTTGAAAATGCGACTTTTAGTATTTTTTCAACAATTCCGATCAATTGCAAGTTTAGAAAAAATTTCTTTTCACATCCTGTAGTAAACTAATTGCTCTAGCTTCCCAAAGAAGTTCAAATGGTATAGTACAATATTAAAATAGTTACCGTCCTTTTTAGAGCGTCTTAAACTTTTGTCCGCTGCTGCATATGAAATCGATCAGTCGACAAGCAGTGATTGACGAGACGATCACTGGAAAATCGCGTGAAAAAATTTCTTTTCACATCCTGTAGTAAACTAGTTGCTCTAGCTTTCCAAAAAAGTTCAAATCATATAGTACAATATTAAAATAGTTACCGTCCTTTTTAGAGCGTCTTAAACTTTTTTCCGCTGCTGCATATGAAATCGATCAGTCAAGAAGCAGTGATTGACGAGACGATCACTGTAAAATCGTGTGAATTCTTTTTTCGACGTATCCCAGATCCTCAGACACGGTGTTCGGGAAGTTTCGATGGTTCGTAATTGGCAAACCGCGGCGATAATTGGACCGAATTGTTATCGAATGCAACAAAGAACCAGGCTTCGTTCACGAAACACCGATCCCCTCAGCGTGTTTGTTCCCTTCGGAACTAGCAGCGATCGCATAACAGCGCAACTGTTAGCGCATGTAGAAGTTAGGAGATGCTGTTCGCCGTTAATAGCAGCGTTCAGCAAGTTCAGCTAATTTTCCCGTGAAAACGACTCAATTTCCCGTAGAAGTATCGATCTGTTTCAGGGAACATTTAGATCCAATTTTTATTCGTGCAGCGTAATCTCTCGTTTGTCCAATCACGATGCGGTTTCACGATTTTCTGTGATCTAGCAATATTTCCATATAAAAGTCGATTAAGTGGTGTGAAGCTGAATTGTCGACAAAGTCGTCGAGTTGTACGACTTGTTTTCGCTTCGAGAACTGTTGTACAACTTGTTTGTGCTTGGAAAGCTGTTCTTTTGTGAACCGCTTGTTTTTGTCTCGATTTTTCAATGGGATCGATTAATTCAACCATGCCTAAAGAAACTGGAGCGTCACAATCGGCTCGATAGTCGAAGTGTTCGTTGAGTTGCACTACTTGTTTTAACTTCGAAAACGGTTCTCGGGTGAATCGCTCATTTTTGTCTCGATTTTTCAGTTGGGTCAATTGATTGATTGGTATGCAAGGACAATTGGAGCACAAGATTGCGGAGCACATCATCGAACTAACCTGATTTTCATTTAGAAGGGAGAAAGAGACGTGCTTTTATAGTTTCGAAAATAAACGCCAGATGGGTGCGATTTAATATTGCTGAATTTGAATTCTGGATTTTCGACAAAGGAACTTAACTTTGGGGCAAGGGAAACGAGAATGTGGAACGTACGATGAATCTTTAATATTTCTATGACGAAGACGCAAAATTTAATACGAAAAACCTACACGAAAGATAGAAGGAAAGACAGAATATATGAAATGATCGACAAAGAGAGTTCCATATCGACGAATTTGAAAAGGAAAAGAATGGTATGAATATACGAAATGATCGACAAAGAGAGTTCCATATCGACGAATTTGAAAAGAAAATGGATGTTATGAATATATGAAATAATCGACAAAGAGAATTCGGTTTCGACGAATGTTTTCGCTATTTCATTGAACCCGCCACGAAAACCAAATCGTGTTAAATTCAACGAGAGAGCATTGTCAGACCGAAGGAAATTTTTTCGAGCTTCAATCTTCATGAACCTATGATAGCGTAAATCCGAAGAGGTATACTCTGCTAACCTACTAATGAATCACTCGACAAGTCCACAGTGCAGGAAGTTGATTCGTCATTGTCAATACTACGTTGCCATCACTGGCCACAGGAAACTCGACCATGTAGCTCACAGCTGTCAGGGGAATGATCCGTCATAGTAGAGACACTGTTCAAACATCGTCAAACCGAATACCATTAAAAAATCCAATTAACACACTTCGAAAATCTAACAATTTTACGAGCAACATATATACGGTCTCTGGTTGCGTTATTTTAATTCGGTGACAAGGATTCCGCTGCAATTATATCTGCGAATGCAAATGATCCAACCGAACTAGCAGCGACCGATTAATTAGGGTTGCCGTAGCCGGTACCGCGGGTCGCATCTGCAGATCCTTGCCGAATCGATCGACGAATCATGAGAGAACGAGAGGGAGAGATGAAGAGGGAGAGAGAGGGACGAGGCAGTCTGCTGTCACGCCGAGTGATTGCAGCTGCAGCAATTAGCATAATCGCGACGGAGACACGCGCTTGCACGCGCGTCCCATAGACAGAGAAAGGTATATATATATATATATATGTATATATATATATAGAGAGAGAGGCTGCAAGCATTTTCGTTTGCGTGAAGCCGCATCCTCATTACCGACGAGCCACGAAACGATCATCGATCAGAGATCGCAGACGGATCCGATCGGGATTAGAACAAAGAAGTCATTGGCCGGGGTATCGGCGAACCGAGATCCGCTAAACCTGATCGATCTGCATTGTTTCGACAGCGAACGTTCCCCGGCGGCGAGACCTAATTTTTGATTCCGGTGCCCCGTCTAGGGAAATCGAAAGTGCCACGTCGACTACCAAACCTGATAGTCGAAAACACATTGATCGAAAATGAATATCAAATTTTATATCACGATCAATCGTATCAAAATGAAAGAATCATTCCAAAAAGTCCAGGAACGTCGATCAACGTTTACCGAACCAGAGAAAAACATTTATTCATCAGAAGGAACGTATTTGAAAATTTTTCTGAACGACCAAACATGAAAGAATCATTCCAAAAAGTCCAGGAACGTCGAAAAACGTTTATTGAACCAGAGAAAAACATTTTTGATCAGAAGGAACGTATTTGAAAATTTTTCTGAACCAACAAAAATTAAAGAATCGTTCCAAAATGTCCAGGAACGTTGACAACTTTTACTGGACCAGAGAAAAACATTTATTGATAAAAAAGGACGTATTTGAAAATTTTTCTGAACGACCAAAAATGAAAGAATCATTCCAAAAAGTCCAGGAACGTCGAAAAACGTTTACTGAACCAGAGAAAAACATTTATTGATAAAAAGGAACGTATTTGAAAATTTTTTGAACAAACAACAATTAAAGAATCATTCCAAAAAGTCCAGGAACGTATTTGAAAACTTTTCTGAACAACCAAAAATTAAAGAATTATTCCAAAAAGTCCAGGAAGGTCGAACAACGCTTACCGAACCAGAGAAAAATATTTTTGATATAAAAAAACGTATTTGAAAATTTTTCTAAACGACCAAAAATTAAAGATTCATTCCAAAAAGTCCAGGAACGTCGAACAACGTTTACTGAACCAGAGAAAAATATTTATTGATCAAAAGGAACGTAGTCGAAAACTTTTCTGAACGACCAAAAATGAAAGAATCATTCCAGAAAGTCCAGGAACGTCGAACAACGTTTACCGAACCAGAGAAAAACATTTATTGATAAAAAAGGACGTATTTGAAAATTTTTCTGAACGACCAAAAATGAAAGAATCATTCCAAAAAGTCCAGGAACGTCGAAAAACGTTTACTGAACCAGAGAAAAACATTTATTGATGAAAAGGAACGTAGTTGAAAATTTTTCTGATCAACCAAAAAGGGAAAAATCATTCCAAAAAGTCCAGGAACGTCGAAAAACGTTTACTGAACCAGAGAAAAATATTTATTGGCCAAAAGGAATCATTTTTCTGAACGACCAAAAATATAAGAATCGTTCCAAAAAGTCCAGGAACGTCGAACAACCTTTACACAACACAAGAAAAATATTTTTCATGAAAATTCGAAGAGTGAAATGCTCAAGAAGATTTTGTACATTCGTGTTTGTTGCTAAAAATTGCTTTGATACGCTACATATTTTTACGGATCGACTTCCGGGCAAGAAGCATTGAGTTTCTTTATTCGCTGCACGTTGCCATCCCATTTTCAGCCACGTCAATTCGGTCATTCTATTTTACGTTTCGTCTTATCGAGACACTGGCGAGCAACTCCGCGATTCCCGTGTTCCCAGTTTCGCCAGTACTGGAAAACGGACTAATCCTCTGCGAAACGAACAATGGGGACGCGCATCGATCGTTCAGGACAATTACATTAACGGTCGGCATAATGACACGCTTTCAACCTGGCGATCATTTTATGAGAAGATCGGCCGCGTTTACGAGCTGTTCTTTTGTCCGGAAATTGCGAGCTCTTGTTTCCCCTAATGTCGTGGACACCCATGAAACGCTGGCGAACGCGACAGTGGAACGATACGTCACTGCACAGACACGATTGCACGGTCCGTTCTGAGAAGTTGCCGCATTCATTTGCGATTATGTATGATGGGATATGGTTTTGCACTGCTGACGATTATTTGCTCGTGTGTCTCGCTATTTGCGGTCATAGATGTGCGACTCTAAAGTGCATGAATTTCGCAGTGATTTGTGTATTGTTGCAACTTTAAATTGACAAGAAATAGTGTCGGATATAAATAAGAGAGAACATTAGATGAATTTAAAAATACTGGAATATTATTTTCAACCTATTGAACATATTATAGCTTTAACAATAATTGTGCTGCACCAAAAGAAAGCATAGAAATTTTCTTTTACATTGTAATCTTAAATGAATCTATTAGATGAAGATATTGTGTGTGACTTGTTAGTTCGCAATGAAAACTGCTGTTGCTATTGAACGTTCCATTACAAAGTGTTTAGTCATGTACCATAGATTTTGCAAAATTATGCAATAATTACCGGTCGGTAATTTGTTAAGAAAGTAAATAAATTTCTATTTCATTCCAGTTTGTTACATTTCAGGTAGAAAACTTTTATTTTGCACTAGCTGTACTCGGCCACGCGTTGCTGTGCTCAGCCTGGTTAAATGGAAAAGAAAGAAAAGAGAAAGCGCACGTTTCTAATATGATTAATTTCACAATGCTTGTGGGTATACAATATTTATTGTTGTTCCATTGTCTGTGCAGATAAAGAGATTGTCTTATCAGGTATACAAAAACACGCGTCAAAATTCCAAAGCAATCGGTGAAGAACTTTCGGAGATTTAATATTACGAGCTAACGAACAATTACATTTTTATTTGTATAGAAGATAGATAGATGGTCAACTAGAAATTACAAGTATTTGTTTAACCGAAGAACCGGCTGAGAAATCTCGATCGAACGAAGCACCGGAACGAATCTTGAAAAATTAGTACGAATACGAAAAAATTAAAAGGTTCGGCTACCCTAATCTGAATCAAAAGGTCGTTCGAGTGTGTAGCCGGGGGCCGGAAGTTCGTTTCCTTGTTCACGGGTCAGGGAGCAGGACCGAAGGCCCCCCGGCATGCATAATCCGAATTTCCAGCTGGGATCCCGATCTAATGACATGATTAATGGGACCATTGTCTCGAAGCCGCGCGCCGATTTCGACAGAGCACACACCGCCGCTACGGCAACGCGTAGTCAGCCCCCGGAAATCGTACGGTTCTACGTTTCTGCATTGTAGTCGCGGAATGCATTCGGAAAGTTTTGCCACGAGTATTAGTCGCGGGAAAACGAAAATAAGATCGATAGTTCTCCGAACCGAAATCACCGAGTCGTGAATCAAATCGCACAGACTCAAGAACGTAATTTCGGTATTTCTTAAAGCGAAATAAAACCCAATCTTTTTATCCAAGCAATGAACTTTCACTATAACGATGACCTGAAATCGCACTTGCATCAGATTTTGGCCGGTAAGGGCCAGAAGTTTTATGAGCTCAGAATTATGAAGCTAACTGGATGATAGCGAAAGATCATTGAACAAAAAGAATTGGGTTTTTATTGCACCTTAAAATACCGATATTACTGAAATATAATTAATAATCGGAATGTATAATTAAATACCGGAATTACTATCAGAAAAATAGCGAAAGATCATCGAACAAAAAAAATTGGGTTTCTATTGCACCTTAAAATACCGAAATTACTTAAATATAATTGATAACCGGAATATATAATTAACCCTTTGCACTCGAAGTTATTTTAACTCGAAAATTAAACATTTCTTTCGATTTAGAACATTTCCATTCCCTGTGATTTTATAAATTTTATGTATATGAAATTGGTATAAATACCTTATACATTACCTAAATGTTTAGTAATTGATTAGATACCGATATATTTAATAATCTAAACAATATTTTGAATGATGTTACAGCAATTTTTAATTAACTAAGGGTTAAGTGCCGGAATTACTACCAGAAAGATGGCGAAAGATCATCGAACAAAAAAAAAATTGGGTTATTGCACCTTAAAATATCGAAATTACTTAAATATAATTAATAACCGGCATATATAATTAAATGCCGGAATTACTACCAGAAAGATGGCGAAAGATCGTCGAACAAAACAAATTGGGTTTCTATTGCAACTTAAAATACCGAAATTACTTAAATATAATTGATAACCGTAATATACAATTAAATACCGGAATTACTATCAGAAAGATGAAAAAAGATCATGGAACAAAAAAAATCGGGTTTTTATTGCACCTTAAAATAGCGAAATTACTTTCTTGCGGAGCCGATATTAATCTTGTAGGTTTCGGTGAAGTTGTTTTATTATTCATCTCGCTCCAAATTGGGCTGCAATCATTCAACGAGGTCATTCAATGAGAAAAGGAAACTGTCCGCGTGTAGGAGGACTGTGCTCGATAATCCATTCAAGAGAAACGGATGGCGGAAGTTCTAAATGGAGGCAAGCACCTCCAATTGCGCAATCCTCGGCGTTTTAATTCTCGCCGGTCTTATCCACGGAATTAGTCGCTCTAATTAGAGTCTAGCGGCGAGTTAAAAAGGGTCTCGAGGAAGACGGAAGTGTTCTGGAAGCGAGGGTGCCAGGGAGGACCGTTGGGCAAACGATAGTCTATTATGCGCGGCGGGCGGAAAGAATTACCATGTTGATGAATGGATTTCCATTTCCGAGGGGACGCGGCACGTGGCGGCTCTCAAGTGGCGACACGGTCGCGAGCCTGTCGCAATCTGCGCTATACCTCAACAGAATCGACCGGCATTCTTCTCGCAACCTGCTCCAAATTACCAACGATCGGTCTTCCAACGATCCTTGAACATCTCAACAAATAAATGCATCATTGTAAAAAAGTACTAGAATGTAGTTGTGCCTTTTTTTTTGAAACAGAGGAAAATATTTTCCATGAAAACATTGTAGAACATTAACACGTTGAGCGCCACGCGAATTCTTAAGGAAATCCCCGTCAGGACAACCGTTTTTATGTTTACCGTGTTTCGATAAAATCCATTAAAATGCCTTGATGATATAATCCCGTAATAAATAAAAATTAAGTAAGTTTCAAATAAATTTGCAGTAATTACTTAACCCTTTGCACTCGAAGCTATTTTAACTCGAAAATCAAACGTCTCTTCTGACCTAGAATATTTCCATTCTCTATGATCTTTTAAATTTGGTATGGAATTGATATAATACCTCATACAATACTTAAATCTTTAGTAATTGATTAAATACCGATATATCTAATAGTGTAAACAATATAAAACAATATTTTAAATAATAATACAGCAATTTTTAATAGCGCCTCAGAGGAGTTACTCGAGTGCTAAGGGTTAAAACAATGTAAATTTTTTCGTTTTATATCATATTTTACATTGTCAGTCATCGGTGGTTGACGCGGCCTAAACGAAAAGTTCAGTGTCAGTCACCGGTGACTGACGCGGCGCTCAACGTGTTAAGGACAATTTTGCTACACGAAGAACGTCGTTCAAAATGTTTCTACAGAACAACGAGTGAAGGAATCATTCCATAAAACTTCGAGAATGCCGTTCAACTGATATTCGACCATAGAAAAATATTGTTGATCGAAAATCGAAAAGCGAGAAGCTGAGGAAAATTGCGAAAGATGAGATCGACGCGGCAGCTAGCCGCAAGAATTCAATCATGGATCAATGGAGGTTGTTCTGCGCGTCGGGACAGCCCTTATTGCATCGGAATGATCTCTCTGGCTGGCGCAAGGATCGTATATCCTCGCTCATCAGCGGGTTCCGATGCCTATTTCCGTTGGATCACGATCGTGGTGCTTGTAGATCGCGCTCGGCACGTAATTTTCCCCAGCGGCGAGACATCGTCCCTCTCGCGTGCCATTCCCACCCCTTTGCCACGAACTATATTAAGGATTCCAGGATGCTGCCGCATCCAGGCTCCAGGATCCTTTGGCCCTTCGAGCAGGAGGATAGAAACGGAGAGTAGACGCCGCTGCCTGGTGGCGTTAAATGAGCATTCGCCGCATTCAATTCGTCCGTGTTCGCTGTGGAAAAATGCCTGACGGTGTGCATGACGCTTTATTAAGTCTGAATTGGCTCGGGCGCGTCCTCACGGAATAGAATTTCCCCCGGACCGGAATTAAAAGGCCCTCGAACGATCCTGCGGGAACAGAGATAGAGAAAGTGAGACGGAGAGACGACGGGTGAGAGAAAGACGAAGAAAAGATCCCCGTGGAAGGAGAGGACTCGAGCCGGACCTATTCACAGGCCTCGCCCCCGCAAATTGCTTCGCGCCTCGCGAGGAACAATCGCTGACAACGCCTGCACCGATCGAAAGTAATCTCGATCGCCATCTTACACCGTTCCTTCGACACTCCACAGCTGCGTTCGCTCGCGCAACACGCGAAAGAAAAATTTCGAGCTCGATCTACTCGTAAATGATTGCTCGATGGCCGGAGAATTCATATTTTCTGCCAACATCTACGTAAAGAGACCGTCACTGTTTTAAACATTTGATCACACGACTTTTCAGAGAGGTTACAGCAATTAATTTAAAGAACTTTTTCACGCGGCCTCGTATCGAGAATCTAGAAGGTACGTTCTGCAGATTTTCTTGAAGAAAAAAACGAACTGCTAAAAACGATTAACCCGTCGCGTCACTCTATGCAATATTCAGACCGATCGGCAAAACGAACGAAACGTGAAATCTATTACGACGAAGGGCCGTAATCCATAAAATAACGCACATCGGGCAAGAAATGTCGTGCTGGAAATTTCGCGAGTATATTCCGAGCTCGCGGTGGTTGAAAGCTCATTGGTAAATCGGTCGCGTCTCGGCTCCTAATTGGTCGGCCGATACGAAATAAAATGGTCGCATAAATTAATCCGCGGCGGAATGGAATACGCGGCCGCTCGTTTCGCCGGAAGTGGCTCGCGGCTTGGCCATTTGCTCGGCCGTTTTCTCTCTTTCGTCGGGCATTTTTCTCGGGTTCTCGCGACTCCATTCCGCGGCGTCATCGGAATAAAACGCGGAGTTTTAAGCACCCCGACGGCCATTGTTTCTTTCCACCGTGGGGTGGGCAACTCGCGGACAGACATTAGCATAAGACGGAACGGGCTTGAACACTTAACGAGATTTTAACGAGCATCCAGCGCGGTCGGCGTTAATGCTCGCCGGATCGAGCTCGTCGCGGTTTCCGGCCGCGTCGAACGCGCAAAAATCATCCCTTAACGATATTAATTATCTGTCAAACCCCCGGCCACGCCCTGTTAACCCTTGACAAGCCCCCAGTCTCCGTTAAAATCATTTCCAAATAGATTTACAGCGCAGCCGAAAGGTATTGAACTTTTTGAAAAATTGTCGATGCTTCAACCAAGATAATCTCGTTCGAAAAAATAGCAGAACAACGAGCCTGGACTCGTTTCGAAGCTCGGAGACTCAGCTATCACAACCTGTTATTCATTTTTATCTAGGATTTTTTTGTACGATGCGGCAGGTGGAAAAGCCCAAATTTATTCCTGTTGTGTTTTTTGAATAATCTAAGAACACTCAAAAGGAAAGGAAATTTGTATTTTACATGTCTTGGGATAACATGAAAAATGCTGGATTGTTGAGCGTTGAAAGTTTCGAGCGCTGAATTAATTGAAAAATTGTGAAGAGCAGCAGGAGGGGTGAAAGCTTCCGGGAACTTTCTTTTTCAATTTCTCTGGCCTTTCTCCCAGCGATCCGATTGAGGGGGGACCGGAGGGGCACAGGTTAGAAGTTAATTCGAAGTTCCGTGGACACGCTTCGCGACAGTCTGTTGAATTCGAAACGAAGGGGAGAGAATCGTCGGGCATTTGCATTCCGGTGATCCTCGCCCTCGACTCGACGATTCGATGGCTCCGGATCGACGCATAATCGAGTGTTCTCGAGATTCCCCTAAACTCGATCGTTTATTCTCGCGGGCTTCATAATTCGGATGATTATCGCGCTCTCGATCGGCTCGGCGAGCATTCGCAAGTTTCAACGAGGAGTAAAATACAGACTGAATGGAAAATGTTTATAAATCGAGTTCCGCGTCGAAGTAAAAAGACTTTCGTTGTTGTCTCCAGGGATCGTAAACGGGGAAGACAACAGTGTCTATATTGTCCTAGTATTTCTCGTGTGTGTTTTGCGCAAGCTGACATCCGTTGACAAACAAATAAATAAGCTGTCTTACAACGAGGTTCGTTTCGATTTTTCGCCGGCGAAACTTTCCCGGGATCGCGTTATCGGAGATTGGAAAAATATCACCGAAACAGGGCGGAAGTTTTCTCGAGCTGATAGTCTTCAGAGAGAGAAAGAGAGAGAGAGACGTGGGAGAAAAGAGAAAGGGTACGTAACGACACAGACACGAATGGAAAAGTTGCGAAGGGCCGAGAGCCCGATTCATAATACAGGCTGGTAATAGAGGCGCAGCATTGTTCCCGGCGAAGAAAAGTTTCTTAGCGAAACGTTGAAACATTCAGGGAAAGGCTGACAAGTATCTCCGGGCCGGTGGAGTCGATTCGATGGCATTAATAATGCAGGAATGGCCGAAAGGTCGGGGATCGCGGAACAAATTTTTCGCTCCGGCTACTTTCGCTGCATTCCGTTCGAATTAAATAATCAGGCTCGTTCTCCGAACGTACGGCGCAACTTTACCCGAAAGAGCTTTACCCAGGTTCCCCCGTCGCTTCTATCGGCGTCGAGTGAAAGAACCGCTCGATGGGAAATACGCTTTCTCGCGTATTAAACAAGCAGTTTTCCTCGGTGCCGATTATAATGAGAACACCGCACCTTCCACAAGCTTTTCTGCCTCTCGTTATTTTATTTTGTTTAGCTGGATTCTGCGTCTTCAGCCTCTTATCGACGCTCCCAGTTGCGCTGTCAACCTCGGAAATGTCAAAACCTGAAAGTATAATTTGGTTGAACGTTTATTCTACTTCTTTCTTCTTTCTGAGAATATAAAACAGTAAAAGCGTTAAGACAATTTAAGAACGCCCACATGTTATTCTCGATTTATTAAAATTGTTGAAAGTAGAAAGAAAGTTTTATATGGCTTCTGTGTATTGCAATTTATGAAGATAATTTTTATTCTGCATAAGATCCGCAGTCTATTGATCAGATACCAACATATTTAATAACGTAGAAAATATTTTGTATGGTAAAGCGATTTTGAATTGTGCCTTATCAATATTTTCCGAGCCAACCAAGAAACTAAAGATCCGCAGTCTATTGATCAGATACCAACATATTTAATAATGTAGAAAATATTTTGGATGGTACAGCAATTTTCAGTTGTGCCTTGTCAATATTTTCCGAGCCAACCAAGAAACTAAAGATCCGCAGTCTGTTGATTAGATACCAACATATTTAATAATGAAGAAAATATTTTGAATGGTGCAGCAATTTTCAGTTGTGCCTTATCAATATATATTTTATTTAGATACCAACATATTTAATAATGTAGAAAATATTTTGTTTGGTACAGCAATTTTTCATTGTGCCTTATCAATATTTTCCAAGCTAACCAAGAAGCTAAAGATCCGCAGTCTATTGATTAGATACCAACATATTTAACAATGTAGAAAATATTTTGAATGATACAGCAATTTTCAGATGTGCCTTATCAATATTTTCCGAGCCAACCAAGAAACACTAAAATAAAATGGTGTGCGTCCTGGGTCAGTTCTTCGGAAAGAACAATAATCCAGTAAGAACCAGGCGTTATTCCATGTCGTAAAAACACGTCGACCACAATTTCGGTGGGCGTAGTTGGTGTTTCCGGGATAAAAGCGCGTTAGTAGCCGTTCCAGGGCCGCGATAAACGATGTCACCGACGCGGGAACGCGCTGTAAACCCCGATGCACCGAATGCACCGAATGCGCCAACGATACCGAGACGTGGGTCCGCTCCGGATCAGAATCACAGGGATCCGTAATGGCCGCGCGGAGGGCTTCCCAAAGCGATCGCGCGCCGATTTTCGGGCATCGATTCGGACAAGATAATCCCGGCGATACCGTGGCGTCAGTTTTTCCACCGAATTTTCTTGGTCGCGGTGCGCCGGTTCCACCGGTGCGAGTCCAACGATATTATTGATTCCGACTGATTTATTTGCTCGGCAGATATGTTATCCATTTCGGCTGCTTTGCGTTACGCGTGCACGCCCACGATCGCACAAATGCAGTTTACTTGTCGTTGGCGATGTACATCCGGTGGGATATGTAGACGGTGTTTCCGTAGATTGAATCAGTTATTTGCTGCAGGATGTTTGTTCCGTCTATTTTTATTGTTGGCTTTCTGATAATGCAGAGGAACATTTAGTTCGTTCAATAATTCGTAAATTTCTAAGTCTTTTTCTTCTATTTTTGTATAAGTGAAACGGTTTGTCGTTTAATAAACTGACGACAGGAAAAATGAGGATGAACTGTGCCTCGATTCACAAATCTCTTAAATCAATGTTTGAAACATTATTTTTTATGATTATTGATGGTTTTGTTAAACCGAGTCGGGAAGAATTTAAAAACCGAGCGAATTCGTTCAGCGTCTACAATAATTTCTGACTACCGCGCGCACAGTCGAGCCATCAAAGCTCGTGTTTAACGCAAGAGGAAAATTTCTACAAGTTTTTGAAGCGTATTCTGAAATACAGAGAAACATTTAGTTCGTTCAATAATTCGTAAATCTGCCGAATCAAGCTTTTAAAAGTCTTTTTCTTCTACTTTTATATACGAGGAACGGTTTGTCGTTTAATAAACTGACGACAGAAAAAATGAGGTTGATGTGTGCCTTAATTCACAAATCTCTTGAGTCAATTTTTGAAGCATTATTTTCTATGTTTATTGATGGTTTTGTTAAACCGAGTCGGGAAGAATTTAAAAACCGAGCGAATTCGTTCAGCGTCTAAAATAATTTCTGACTACCGCGCGCACAGTTGAGCCATCAAAGCTCGTGTTTAACGCAAGAGGAAAATTTCTAGAAGTTTTTGAAACGCATTCGTTTAAAGTTTACCAAGCAAGACAGTTTTCTGCTTCTTCCAAGAGAAACGAACCATAGAAGCGTAAAGTCTGCAGGAAAATTCTGGCGAACGAAGATTGTCGACGGTTTATGAACACGCGCGCACACACAGCGCAGTAGTCAAAGGCTGGCAATTTATTCGAAGAGCAAGGTCGCCGGGAAAAGTATGCGAATTCGCTACGGATCGATCTCGAGGTCGTGTATCTTTCGGTCGGGCAGCGGCGCATTGCCGTAAAATTCCTGACGTGGTCTTTTAACGCAGCCAGTGGCGATGCTATGTCATTGGAGGCGGCCCGATATCGGACATTTAATAACGCCGGTACTCGAAAAATGCTTACACGGAATGTTGCGCCAGGAATTTCATGAAAATCGGTTTAGAGAAGTTGGCCCGATAGCGTGGGAGAGTAGCTCCGCGATTGCCGCCACGATTTTCCAATAACGAGCCTCGAATTTTATCGTGTAGGCATCTCGTCCGGCAATATCGACCTGTCACTTTGCGCTACAGGATTAGTTAACAATAATAACACCGTGGCCGAAACCGCGCTGCACGATTTACGACGTACCATTGTGCGGTTGCAACGCTGCAAGCAACTTTTCCGCTTTCCAACGCAATATTTAAATGTGCAGCAATGGACTGGGGATTGTACGCGACCAAAAATGGATTTGTCAAGTACAAAACTGAAAAGACTTGTATTATTATTTTCGAACTTATTCAAACTCGTCATTATTCAACTTTGTACGTTACAATTGATTTAGATACAATCGATGTATTAACCTCTTAACTGCGGAATTTATAGAATTCTAAATCAACGAAATCGATGACTGTGGAGAACTTGTAAATACATAGTTATCATTATTAAATAATAAAACGTAGAATTATAGTTGTAAAACACGAAAATCAGCACCCTCTTTAACCTCTTAAAATTAATTAAAAATCAAGCAACGACGAGTATACGCGTCGAACGCAGGGCAATGTGTCCTATTATAAATTTTACGAAAAACGAGGAAGGATTACATTTTTATTTGATAAAAAATTAACAATTCATTCTTGAAAAGGTTATTGTTATTGCACCGCAATAGAGATTTCGAATGACGTGTGTACGCGTCGAACGCAGTTAACTGGTTAATGAACTGCGAGAATCCTCTCGTCGAAGCGAAAATAAAATAGAGATTATTATTAAAAGAACGAGGGAAAGCTTACCAGAATTGCTGAATGCACAGAAGCCCCCGCGGTCATCCCGCGACCCGCTCACGGTCACCGCAAACCAAACACTAATCTCGGTTCTCGACCTGCTGTTTACCTGGTTCCCTCATTGCTCTTCCCCCACCATAATACTTATTCATCCGTTCAATTGGCCGATGCCTGTCACACCGTCACGGACCGCAAACAATCGCGCAAGTCGTGCAAAGCAGAGATTCGCGTAAACAACGTGCAGCTAACAGGAACAAGAACTCCGAACAGTAAAACAGCAACATGAATTCGGTTAGTACCATTTTCTCTGTTTAGGTATCAACAAAATTCAAAGTTATTGTGTGTAAACGAATCCGTGGTTCCCGCGAATAAATCGTGTTATAATACGTCCACGTAATACACGATGAGCAAACTGCGAATTTTGATGCAAAATAAAGTCTCTAGAATTGTTTAGACATCGTGTCTGGGTCTGGATGCTACGATTGAGTTCATTTTTGAGTTTGTGACGCCTCTGAGGCGACATTAATAATTGCTGTACTATTATTTAAAATATTGTTTACATTATCAAATCCATCGGTATCTAATCAATTACTCAACATTTAAGTATTGTATGAGGTATTACATCAATTTCATATCTACCAAATTTAAAAAATCATACAGGATGGAAATATTCTAGATCGCAAGAAATGTTTTATTTTCCAGTTAAAGTAGCTCCGCGAGCAAAGGGTTAAGTGCCCTGTTTCGAACCGAGAAAACAAACCAGTCGGACCCCACTCGATGACGATTCTCGCATCGCGGACCCACATTTAACGGAAAGGCGACACCAGTTTCGGGGAAAGGTCCTTGAACAAGGGATATTTTTGCGACCCCTTGCGAGGCCTTCGCGAGAAAACGCATTTACAGAGTCAGTGGGCGTTGCATAATTTTGGATTACGCCGCAAAACTGGTGATTCGTCCTCTGTCTATCCCTGCCAGGGAAATTATCTCTTCCCGAGCTTTGGTAGGAAGTGAATTTCGAATTTAGAACTGCTTACATCTTCGCAACGAACGGTACGATACGTCGAAGAGAACGGTTCTCATCTTCGCAACGAAAGGTACGATACGTCGAAGAGAACTGTACGATCTCTCGGAACGGCAACAACCTTCGACGAGAATACCTCGAATCTTCTTCTGGCACAGTGTAAACTTGGACTTTTGAACTTGAATAATGAAGAACTGAAATTTGAATTGTGAACTTGAACTCTTATTCTGAACTTTAAGATCTTTCGAGAGAATCGTGCGAACTTTCTGTGCTATTTGAACTTTCGGACTTGCAAACCATTGTGTACGAACCAGAGCGTTAATTGCCTTGAACCAGCGGCAATCTTGTACCGGACAACGCTTGAAACGTAAAGTGTTTCCAATCCTTGAAAAATAATGCACGCGAGAATTCCTCTTTTGTAATCATTTTGATAAGTTTGGAACGTCATAAAGTTCGCGAGGTTCTTTCGCGAGGATCCGGCAGATTCGTGTGCAGAAAATTAGCGGGTACGATCTCGATCGTCCGGATCGGGAATAATAAATCTCTTGGCGCTCGTTGAACACGCTCGTTGTCGCCGGCAGAGGATCACGCCGTTTCTCCGGGGACGTGGAACATTTTGTTAGCCGGCTGCTCGTGTAAAATGTAAATTACGACAGGCCGTATAATCGTGTTGATTTTATCGCGGACCCCGGCTCGAGATCAGCCGCGCGATGAGAGCTTTCTCTCTCTCTCTCTCTGTCTCTCTCTCTCTATCTCTATCTCTCTTGGTCTCAACCGAGCATAAATTCCGAGAGGCGAAGTCATCTTGTAACGGCACCGGGAAATCCATGTAATACCCGGAAAATCTGATCGTTCGGCTACGGAATTACGTGAACGGTAATTCCACCGTCCTGCGGACGATTCCCCATGTCAGCTAGCTCTGCTCGATCCGCGTGCATCCGTCGTGATAACGCGGCCCAATCAGTTAGATAAGACGCGATATCGGGGTCGAACGGCTTATCGAGATTTCTTGCTGCGAATCCTGGCCGATCTCGATGGTCCTCCGATTTTTGCCACGCTGTGATTCCCCAGGTTTTTGCTCCGTGACGCTGCTTCTTTGACATCCGGGAATTTTCTGAGAGTTCTCTTGATACTGGTTGTCGATCCTGTTTAAAGAGGGTGTTGATTTTCGTGTTTTACAACTATAATTTTATGTTTTATTGTTTAATAATGGTAATGATGTTTTTACAAGTTCTCCACAGTCATCGATTTCGTTGATTTAGAATTCTATATCTGAAACTTAAAAGTCTTGGAGAAATGTCTGATGAAATGTTGTACCGTCCGAAAATTGTATTTCTAAAGAATAGCGGATCTTTGGTAGTGAATTACGGTAGATTGTGGCACAAGATGTACAAGTTGTTGAATTTTTAAGTGGCCTCATAGGGGATTGTATAACTGTTGTAAATAATAAGGGATGAAGAGATCATCGTCATTGGTTAATTTTAATTCCGCACTCTGTGGGGATTTTTTTAAATTCCGCAGTTAAGAGGTTAAAGAGGGTGCTGATTTTCGTGTTTTACAACTATAATTTTATGTTTTATTATTTAATAATGGTAATTATATATTTACAAGTTCACTACAGTCATCGATTTCGTTGATTTAGAATTCTATATCTGGAACTTAAAAGTCTTGGAGAAACGTCTAATGAAATGTTGTACCGTCCGAAAATTGTATTTCTAAGGAATAGCGGATCGTTGGTAGTGAATTACGGTAGATTGTGGTACAAGATGTACAAGTTGTTGAATTTTTAAGTGGCCTAATAGGGGGTTGGAGAAATGTTGTAAATAATAAGGGATGAAGCAATACTGAGGTGTAATAAAATGAAACCGAGCCATGTTATCTGTGGTTTCCAAGTTTAATCTATACGAGTCGGGTATTATCGCAGCAGTATAACGCTGCCGCGAACAATAAACCGCGGATCTTTATGCATTGCTTCTTATGAAAGCTTCCAGAAAACAATAAAACACAGTTTTAATAGAATTTCATAAACCTTTATCTTATTCTTAACTCGTTGGAACCGGCAGCACATAAAATAACGCTCCTATTTCACTCCCACCGAGTTTGCGTATCGCTTTTCTCTGGCACACCATCTCGGACGAATGCACAGTTGTCGCGAGAACAGTTCGCACACAGGAATAAAAGTCTTTTCAATCCGATTTTATTGTTTGCTAAACGATCGTGATTGCGCGACCGAGTATTTGAATAAATTGCCAAACTATTCGGGCAAAATTGCTTTCGTAAAATATATTTGAGTGGATAATATTTTAACAGAGACAAAGACACAGATCCTAAAATCGACTCGAAATCGACTCTCTTCAGAGATTTATAAATTTTCGCATAACATACGATTCTCTAGCTTCAATTTGAAAAGTTGGAAAATTCCCACGGGAACACATTTTAAAGATAATAAAATAATACAAATAAAATAATCCAGGCTCGCCAGGCTCGCCGTATGCAATTTAAAATTTTTCGTCGGACGTCGGAATTTTCCCAGAAATGTAATTAACTTTATCCAAAACTGCGAGCTTCCATCTCTATTTAGCAGTCTCGAAACTTTACAAAATTTTCCCCCAACACGACAAACATGTCACCCGAAGTCTCCCCGAACTTCCCTCAACCTCGACGAGAATCCCGACCCTCCAATCATAGTTCGTCGTTCAGCATCATAACTAAACAAAGATGCTCCATCAAGAAGGAATCAGGAGACCCCGAAGAAGGGTGTGTTAAAGGTATCCGACCCCAAAGGGTCCGACAGCGAGTACAGGATCGAGGTCGTGTCGATATCCAAGGGTGTTCGAGTAACGAGCACGATAAATTACTCGGCTGTCGTAAAGCACAGGGCAACGACGAAAATATAAATCGATCGTAAACGAGATGCATCGAGACGAGCTGGTTCTGCTTGTACATCGGACCGAGCTGGCACGTAATATGCGAATAATGGGTCACGAACGATCCGCTGGCCGCCATTAAGACGTCGGAATTATAACGTCCCTAAGGATCTAGCCTACTTGATAGCCGATAAATGGAGTACGGTGGTGTGCAAGGCTCTTTGACTCGCTGACCATCGATTACGATGGAAATGGACATGTTACGCTGATTACGGTGTCCGGAGAAATTAGTCTTTATTCCCTGGAAGGTGGACACCATTAATGTCGACCTGCTGGATAATAAAAACGATATAAATTACTGTGGACGTGGCTACATTCGTTCAAATTGATTTAATTTTATTGACAGTAGTTGTCTGTTTCTGTCATAAATAAATTTCAAAAATTACAAAAGTTGATAGGAGTCCATGGAGAAGCTTGCAAGCTCGTTTCTAAGCTTTCATTGATCTACGTCATCAGTTAGGGTATTTCTTAAATTTATCGAAAGTGGTCAGTTGGGGTCTCACAGACCCAACGAAATAATATATTGTATTATAGAAATAAATACCTTTTTCATGAATATAAGATTAGGTATTGCTTAACACATTACCGACCGGTGATTGTTGCATAATTTTGAAAAATCTATGGTTCATGGCTAAATACTTTTAAATGGAACCTTCAACGGTGACAGCAATTTTCATTGCGAACTGAAAAATCACCCTCAATAACGTCATCCAGTACTTTCATTTAAGATTGTAACGTAAAAGAAAATTTCCTAATCCTATTAATAGGCTTTCGGTAGGTAAAGTGTTAAGCGGTTTGTAATTTTTCAGAGTAAAACCGCAGATCCGCGAGATTAAATTTTTAAATACACTCAGGCCCGACTCGCTGTCGCGCGTTCTTACAATATTACAATCTATCTAAAATCTCTGGGGTCTCTGAGACCCCGACTACCTAACGGCGGGTTAATAATTAAATTGAATAGAATTTTGAATGATTAAAACGGTGCAGGATTTCACAGCATTGTTTCTCGTCGAGTGTCGGACTACCGCAGGATCCTCGATGTGACGTGCATGGACTCGCGAGGGTCGGAAAGACAGCAAAGAGGTGCAGAGGTTCGCTAAAAGTGTCTCGTAACGCGAGCGACCATCAAAGGTAAAGGGAACGAGGGCTCTCCCTCTCCCCCTTATCGGGGCTGGTTTACAAGGAGCTGGAAACGTAGATACGGGCTCGTGCTGTGGGTCAAAGGCCGACTGTTCCGACCAATGGTCAGATTCCGAGGTCCTGTTCGCAGCCGCGAAACTTCCCCGTTAACAGGGACATTCGATACGTGACTCTCTGACGGACAGCATTCACGAGCAAACCTAACTCCGAGGGAGGGAGACAAAGCACAGCCGGGAGTCGTTTCTGTCAAGACAAACATAATCGTGCTCTAAACTGCGGAGTACGGCTAATTGAACGAGAGCGACTCGAATGCCTCGAAATTGAAACTGGATTCTTCTCCTGTGTGCGAATACTATAGCTGCCGGCTGGATATCAGCAGGCTCGGGGATATATCGGTGTACGTGCGAGAAGCTTTGAGAAACTCTGCCCCAGTGGAGACCAGGAGCTGGCTCGTGCTATAATCTTCTCTACAAAAGCCACCGGCCGACGCCGCAATCCGAAATCAATAGCTCGCGGTCTGTTACCGCTATCCGTTTCGATGACTGCGAAGGCTCCGGCTAAATGACCTGCGACCAGTGGACCAACCCTGACGAATCATTTCTGCAGGTTCCTCGGAATTGATACGGATTCGTTTATGGGCTTCCGATTTAATCTTCTAGTCGATTTCTTTCTAGTAATACGTACTGTCTTCGTTAGTACTTGGCAGTTGCCCATTTTACGTCCTAGAAAGTGCTGTTAAAGGAGGATAGGGAGAATTTTCTGAATGGAATTTCTAAATTTCGATGACTGCGAAGGCTGCGACCAGTGAACCAACCCTGATGAATCATTTCTCCAGGTTCCTCGGAATTGATACGGTTTCATTTTTGGGCTTCCACTTTAATCTTCCAGTCGATTTCTTTCTAGTAATACGTACTGTCTTCGTTAGTACTTGGCAGTTGCCTATTTTACATCCTGGAAAGAGCTGTTAAAGGAGGATAGGGAGAATTTTCTGAATGGAATTTCTGAATTTCGACGGCTCGAAGGCTCCGGCTAAATGCCCTGCGACCAGTGGACCAACCTCTACGAATCATTTCTGCAGGTTCCTCGAAATTGATACCGTTTCATTTTTGGGCTTCCGAGTTAATCTTCTAGTCGATTTCTTTCTAGTAGAACGTGCAATCTTCGTTAGTACTTGGCAGTTGCCTATTTTACATCCTGGAAAGTGCTGTTAGAGGGGGAAAGGGAGAATTTCCTGAATGGAATTTCTAAATTTCGACGACTCGAAGGCTCCGGCTAAATGCTCTGCGACCAGTGGACCAGCCCTGAAGAATCATTTCTGCATGCTCCTCGGAATTGATACCGTTTCATTTATGGGCTTCCGATTTAATCTTCTAGTCGATTTCTTTCTAGTGATACGTACAATCTTCGTTAGTACTTGGCAGTTACCTATTTTACGTCTTAGAAAGTGCTGTTAAAGGAGGAAAGGGAGAATTTTCTGAATTGGGGTCTTGAAAGGGCCAGGCTTCTGTGCCTGCAGCTTTTTAATATTCCCGAAGCGGCCTCCGGTGGGTCGCCTGCGAGGCTTCGCCGGATATATTTATCGTGCTGGTCGGCAAACACGCGACGAACGAGAAGGCTTGCGCGGGATCGCAGGACACCGGGGCCAGGACGCGCTCTGTTTGCTCTCGGTTTTCGTTTACACCGGTTCGCGGTGAACGGCCGGGCCGTGTTTGCGCAGCCTGTTTGTTCATTGCGCGTCGAGCGGCACGCACTCGCCGATTGCTGACCCTCCGATTTCGAATGCCCGCACGACACCCGGTCGAACCACACGGACGCACACAACCGACAGAGATATCCTCTGTTCAGATACATGGACAGACCGACGGGAAAAATCCGAGACATTCTCGAAACCACCCCGGTTTTCTTTCGACGAGGATTCCGAGAGGGGCCGCGCGGAGCTAATTCCGTCTGCTCGGGTTCCTCGACGTCAAAGACCGCGTGAAAGCGTGTTTGACCAGCGCGACGGCGATTAAAGAGACTTCCAGGACGCGAGAAAATACTCTCCTGCCACCGGCGAACCTTTGTGGCGAACCTACGCGGGTCGAAAAAGTATTTGTACGGGCTTTGCCGCGAGAACTCCGCGCGGCGAGAGCCCCGAGCTTTGACGGGGCTCTGATTTTTCGTCGCTGCTTCGCTGCGAAAGATTTCCTGACGCGAATATCGGCCATCGTTTTCTCTTTTATTCGGTACAAATGAACGATGGCGGTCTAATTGTCGCGCGTGCGCCGTTAAATAGAAATTATCGGGAACGCGCGCCGTGACTGTACCGTTTTGTGGTATAAGGGTGTCTCAAAATTCCTTTGATATCCGGAAATGGAGGGTTCCTGAGATCATTTGAAACGACATTTTCCGTTGCAAAAATGACGTCCGAGATTTTGTTAAGGAGTTATTAACGAAAAACACGAACCAATCAGTGCGCGGTTACAGCGAACAGCGTCACTGATTAAATATGTCTTTTTTTAACGTATTACAAGTTAACGTTTAACACGTGTCGTTGCGTCGCTCAGCCACAGCCAACTTTACACGCAAAAAACCCATACAATTTTCCAGTCACAGTTTTCCGCTATAAAAGGAACGAGCTGTAAATCTATCCAGGCCTCCTGGAAAATTTCGGGGGTTTTCCATTTTCGGTAATCCGTGTGTCTCTGGTGTAATTCGAGGCGCGGACGAGAAGGAGGGGCTGTAAAACGTGCAACATATGCACCGAAGCCAGCACGATGCTGTTTGATGAGCGGAGTGCAGGCCCCAGGACGTTAACGTCGCCGTTAAGACGACTTATCCTCTAAGGATCAGCAGTAAAAGGCCGGCGGGATGCTGTGCCGCGCGTGATTTCGCTGTTTATGTCTTGCGCTGCGCCATGCCACCGTCTCCGAGCCCTGGAAACTCGGTATTCCGACGGTGATTCGATGACTTTCGGGGAATCGAATTGAAATCCTGCCACCCCGGAACACAAATTCCGCGGGATTCCGAGATTCAGACCTTAATCTAGCGCTTTCGCTGATTTAGCGCTCCGAGAAATAGATAAACTCCACGAGATTCAATCTCAGCTTAAATTATACACATTCTTAAAATTGTAGCAAAACCTTCTTTAACAGTGTATTCAGTTTTATGTAATTGCTGGGGCAGAGGCTTCAAGATGTCTCGGAAAAATATACAAGGTGAAAATCACGGATCGTGATCAGTAGAGATTACTCTGTTATTAGCTGTCCGATCGAAAATATTTTTATCGCGTATACATGTTTTCAAAAGAACTTTCACGCGATTATAGCAATTTTTCGAATGTTATCACACGTTTCCGATTTCGCCTTGAAATCCTCTAACAGATAGGCCTAAAAAAATTATAGATGCATTTGCAGAAAATACAAGGCGATCTTGAAAAATCATTAAAAAGAAATGAGTTGAGGAAAAAATTTGCTATAATCGTGTGAAAGTCGAGTATAAAAATGAAACGTACGTCGTTTAAAATGTATGTTTCTCTGACTGCAGAGGTAACTGATTGTAACTGATTGTAACTGATTGCCACGAGTGCCGGAGTCACGTGGCAGCGTTAATTTTCCGCGAGTGCTGACCTAAACTTCCCCGGGAGGAAACTTTTCTGTCAAGAGAGTTCCCGGCGACCAAGTTGCCGGGTAGTTCTGCGCAAATATATTTGTAGAAATGAATTTACGAAAACCGTGGATCCCGCAGCCGTCTCCACATAAAGGTTTCACAGTGAATCATGCTCGTCCACAACGGTTCCCGGAGAAATTCCAGGAAGTTCGCGGGTTTCCTTATTCCGTATTCACCCTCGTATCTTCAATTACCGTGTAGCGTCTACGGTTAAACTTTATTCCATAGAATCACCGTGCCCGATACTCCAACCGGCGGAGTCTACAACTCGGCTTCATTGTTCTTCCATTTTCCATTGTGACCGTCGCGACCGTTACTTTCTAACCTTGCGCGCGCGAACCTCCATTCACTCTACTGCTGAACCCTTTCGCCCTTTTCTGCTAAGAAATCTGCGAAAGCGAAGGGAAACTGAAAGCTACAGGGTTCCGTGACCCATAGGAAGAAACACGATTGTCACAAAAATGCACTGCCTTGCAAGAAACGATTCCCCAGGTTATTTGAAGTAACTTTGTCCTTTGCGAAAATCTTCGCTGCGGCTTCGTTAAGGAGTTATCAACGAATAAGAGTCGACCAATCAGAGCGCAAACCTCCCGCGGAGGCGTAACCCATACTCTGTCCCCGCGCTGCGATTGGCCCGATGTTTTTCGTTGATAACTTCTCAACGAAGCGTCCGAGAACATTTTCGCAAAGGAGAAATTTGCTTCGATTGACCCGAGGAATCTCTCGAGGAAATATTTACATATAAATGATTTAATGATTGGCAAAACGGCGTCGCTGGAGGTGGGATCGGAAACGAGGGCACGGAGAATTGTCTGCGGCCATTGTTGGAGGAAATTTCTTTTCGAACGCAGGGTAAGAGTAATCTTGGGGCGATTGATGGGGCGATTCATATAGCTCTGCGGCCGATTCATAGGTTGCAGAGAGCGGCACACACCGCCAGATGCAACCGGCGTGGCGTCTGCGATTGAATTATCGGGCGAATGCATTTTACATCGCGCGGATTCGATTGTGATCGATCGGCCGTCGCGGCTCTGCTCCTTTCGCTCCGGTTCCTGGGGCGAACCGCGAGAAACAGACGCGCGAACCGGGAGGATATGATTGATCGGTCAGGCTTGAATTATTCCGGCTGGATGTGCCGATTTCCCGAATAACATTAGCCGGATCCGTTGCCATCCGCGTTGATTCGCGAACCGGACCGGCAGCGCCGGAGAGGGATGAATTAAAGCGGATGGTTGATGGCCAACGGGTTTAAAGGATCGCGGTATCGTTGTTACGGATCTCTGACACAGTTTTGTGACCCAGAATCGTCGCAGCGTGGACCGGGCTCCGGAAATAATGCGATTTTTATACGGTGGATTATTTTTATTCGGCCACTATATTTGCTGGCGGTGCGAAATTTATTCTGTCCCGTAAGGTGGCGTGTTAGTAGGATACTTAAGGGTATTATGGTTACTTTGCATTCGTACAACAACTTATACATTCATAGACTCTTTCAGGGATACTGGTCCTTTGTTTTCTCTAAGGTTTCGTTGGGAATACTGAATTGCCGTTGTTGTCTCTATTAGAATCTATTAGAATTAGGATACTTACGGGTATTATGAGTTCTTTAGATTCGTACAACAACTTATACATTCATAGACTCTTTCAGGGATACTGGTCCTTTGTTTTCTCTAAGGTTGCGTTGGGAATACTGGATTACCATTGTTGTTTCTATTAGAATCTATTAAAATTAGGATACTTAAGGATATTATGAGTTCTTTGGATTCGTACAACAAGTTATACATTCATAGACTCTTTGAGGAATACCGATCCTTTGTTTTCTCGAAGATTATGTTGGGAATACTGGATTACCATTGTTGTCTCTATTAGAATTGTCTCTATCAGAATCTGTTAGAATTAGGTTATTTGAGGGCATTATGGGTTATTTGCATTCATACAAGAACTTATACATTCATAGACTCTTTCAGGAATACTGGTCCTTTGTTTTCTCTAAGGTTTTGTTGGGAATACTGGATTGCCGTTGTTGTCTCTATTAGAATCTATTAGAATTAGGATACTTAAGGACATTATGAGTTCTTTGGATTCGTACAACAAGTTATACATTCATAGACTCTTTCAGGAATACCGATCCTTTGTTTTCTCTAAGATTATGTTGGGAATACTGGATTACCATTGTTGTCTCTATTAGAATTGTCTCTGTCAGAATCTATTAGAATTAGGTTATTTGAGGGCATTATGGGTTATTTGCATTCATACAAGAACTTATACATTCATTGACTCTTTCAGGAATACTGGTCCTTTGTTTTCTCTAAGATTTTGTTGGGAATACTGGATTGCCGCTGTTGTCTCTATTAGAATTGTTTGTATTAGAATGTATTAGAATTAGGATACTTAAGGGTATCATGTGTTCTTTGTATTCGTACAACAACTTATGCATTCATAGACTCTTTCAGGAATACTGGTCCTTTGTTTTCTCTAAGGTTTCGTTGGGAATAATGGATTGCCGTTGTTGTCTCTATTAGAATTTTGTGAAGTTTAAATTTATTATCCGAACATAAATCAGCAGTTTCGAATATGCTGGCGAGAGGAGCGTGGCATTGCGGATTGCGAGACGCGCAGTTCTCTGCGGGGGAGCCGCGAGGCGGTCACCTGCCGTTATTTTCGTTCACGGTTTCGAAATCTGATTGTTACGCGAGGCCCGCCGGAAAATACCGCGGGCGCGCACACAGCGGGCAGATTGATCGGCGAACGTTTACGCTCGCTTTCACTGGGACCGCGTCGTTTTTCCAGCGGATTCCTGGCCGCCGGCCGATTTACGATACACACCACGCCCGACAAGATATACGCGATTTCCACGGAAATGAAATTCCACTTCCGTCCCGCGATAGTAATTGGATTTTCGGGTTCCGATAGGGAATCTCGGACACCGTTGGGACACGAGAGCGAGCTGGAGGGGGGGGGGGGGCGAAATAGTGGGAAAAAAGAGGCTCGATCCTATCGACTCGCCATCGAGGATCACGCTCCAATTCCTGTCCCCCCGGTTGACTTTTTCGCGGTGGAGTTTTACATCGACGACACCGGCTCTTGGCACCGGACCGTTAATTAATCTTCGGAACAAAGCCCGATCCCAGAACGATTCGAGACCGTTACGAGCTTTAATGGAAAACCGGTGAAAGCTATCGGAAAGAAAACCCGCCGGATGCCCGGAGACCCGGCCTTCTGGCAGTCCACCAAACTCCTCGATCATCGAGGAACCGTTTTTCTGGCGCACGATGCTGCTTGGACACCTTATACTTCGCCCCCGGTGAACACGATCGGCTAACCGGCCCTGTTGCGGGGTCATTACACGGGTCAGACTTGTTGAGAGATGTTTCATTGGCGGTCTGCAAATCCACCATCGGCTGAGACACCGGATTCCCTGAAGCCGGAAGGCTAGAGTCAATTTCTGGAATTTCTCCGGCGTTCGTCAATATTTTCCAATCGAAAGAAACTGAACGCGTTCTTGAAACATACACTTCCGCTCAAAAAATGTGTGTTATTTATTTTAATCGCACCAAATTGCACGATTTAATTATCACAGTCTCTTGAATAAATAAAAGTTTCTTCCATCGGCGTGGTTTGCTGTCTTCTCGAGACAATAATGATAATTATTGGTGAGATATCTAATGAATTTATTATTAACTGTATAAACTGGACCGTATCAAAAATATTTTAAACGTATCGTAGACATACAAATAACTATTTATTTATCGACAAAAGATTTAGAGAAGTTTCAAAAAGGATATTTCAAGTGAATAACCGGTTAACGACAGAAGGGTTGAAAGCAGAAAATTTCGAAATACGAAACTCACATAATTATTATTAAAATATATATTCCCTGGTACCGTGTTAATTAGACCGCATAACAAATTAAACGTGTGTCCGCATACTTTTGAGCGGTGCTAGCGAGTACCCAATTCGCGAATACATTTACTTTAAACAAAATTTCTCTCACGTGCATGTATAAATCTACGAAATACGAAATCGACATCTTCAAAACCTCATTTCACACGTTTCTATCTCTGTATTACCTTCTAGATCGACTATCTTCTACAACAAAACATTCTCCCGAACTCTGACGTCAATTCGTTAACTTCAACCACAAATGTCCCAGATAAAACAGACATTTTCTCACGACGATCTTAAATCCGTTGACAGCTAAAATCCGGCGAGACTCTAATCTCCATTTTCGCTAGTAAAACTTTCATCCGCGCAAAAGTTCGCAGTTAAATCTTTATTACGCGAAATAACGTGTTACACCTTTAATGACAGCGGTACGTTCAAAGAGCCATTAGCTAAATGTATGCAAGGAAAGCGGGTCAAAATTGTCTGCGGATCGACGTGGAAAGGGTTAACGCGCGCACATGGAGAGCGTTAATCTCGCGGACGGGCGTTCCGCGGAAAGTATTTTCGCCTGAATTTCCGAAATGGATCCTAATCTTCAAAGGGACGAACGGGCGAAATACATAATGGAACGAAATCCCGGTGTCGATAAGCACTCGTGCCACGAGCTCTCGGTGGCGGACCTGCATGGAGCTCCAGCCAAATTAACCGTGTCTTATCTGGGCCATGCATGTCGCACAGCCTGAAACATCTTGTCCCTTCCTATATTGTATATGTGTATATATACATATGTATACATCTCTATATGCATGCACAGTTACGTGTATAGGTGTATGTAGCACGGCCCTATTCATTCGACCCCTATACACAGCCGTCACCGACCTCCCGTTTGATACTGGAATTAGAGCATTATGCGTGTTTCGGCAAACGCGAGACCAACTATTTGGAGGAAACTGGGAATCGGCCGTAATTGCGAACAGTTTTCAGCTCGATCCCGCTTTGCCCCGGGATCCAACGCTATTTTCTGATCTTACAACGATCCGAGAATTATCCACTCGCGGAGCCATCGCCACTTGGATCTGTCGGATCGCCAACAAATCAGTATAATGAATTGCCCTGCAATATTCCACTTCTTTTCGGATTGACTCGTAAATCGCGGTCGTGCATTAGCCAGCAGAATAATTCATCATACCCGAACGATCCGGTAAATGACAATAAAACGTTGCGGATAATGGTGAATACATAATTGATTAAGATAGAACGCAAATTATATGTAATTTCATACAAAACATTCCGCGATATTGAAGCACCGCTGAATTATCAATCGAAAAATTAGCTTACATTTGAAATTCTATAATTTCCTGTAAAAATATGTTACGGGAGTCTATCCACGCTCGTTTCAAAGCGCGAAACCTATACTTCGAGATCCTTTAGGTTAAATATCTGCGCGAAGCCATTCTTTCAAGATTAACCGTTCGAGTCCCAAGCAGCGCGATCGCGCTCTTCAGATTTTGTGTCGAAAAATCCCAGTACATTTCGAGCGCTGTGGACAACTGACGGTGCTGTCACCGACCGTCGAAGTAGCGCGCTCAGATTTACTGACGCACGTAAATCACACAGCTCCTTCTTTTTAATGTAAATAATACATTTTACAAAAGGTACAATACCACAATAATAGTACAATACAAAAAAAGAAGCGCTGTCGCGCTGATTGGGATTTATCGAAATAAAAAAAAGAAAAAATCCCGCGCTGTTCGGGATTTTTCGACAGTGTTTTTTCAATACCCTTCTGGGACTCGAAAGGTTAAGAACATCACCGCCGATGAGAGTAAAACAAGAGCGCATGCTGCTTTCCAATTCGCGGGTCTCGTGTATGTTCCATAAACGGTGAATGAATGGTGAACGAAGACATAAAAGACAGATCAAAGGCGCGGGTAAAGCGAAGAAACAAAACGAGACACCGAAGTTCCGGGAGCGGGAAGTTATTAAACTGGCGGGGAATTGTTCGCACGTTGTCGCGGGGCGGGGCATCGTAAAACGTGCCCGGCAGCACGGGCTGCGGAACGTAGAAGAAAAAGGTGGAAGAAAACGCGGGTAGCAATAACAGCGTCTGCGGAGCAGCCCGCGGATGTTACGTATCGCGATACAATATCGAGTCCCCCGGATCCGGTCGAGCGATTCGATGAAATCCGGCTCCGGTAACGATAAGTGATCGAGCGGACAGAGGTTAATGCGGCGTGGTGGGTCGGGCCGTGCGCCGCGCCGCGCCGCGCCGGTTCCATATAAATTTGCGTTTACCCTGTTTATTACACGAGTATTTTATCGAGTTCCTGTCACAGCCAGGCACCGCTAGATACAAGGGGCCGACGATAAATCTCGGCCCCCGGGCCAGCCATAAAGATTTTTCTCTTTATACCGACGCCGCGCCGACCCGCGCTGGAAACGAGAGCTAATAGCAGTCTGATTAATCCCGAGTCGACCCGATCGACACAGCTTTGCGATTCTATACCATAACGTCGCCCTATGCTTCGAATCTTTCAGCCAAACGGCTGAAACTTTGGTAAAACTTGCCGCGCATTCTGTTCGGCGCAGTCAAAAACCGTCTGAAATCTTAACCCTTTGCACTCGAGTGACGACTCGGAGACGCCACTAATAATTCTGGGGAGATTACGATTTCCGTGGCCCCTTGTTTAGAGGTTAAATTTGTGTTCTTGTGGTTATTTTAAGAAAAAAATGTATATATAACAGGTATCGAATGGGTAAAGTAGATTTCCTGTTGTTTATAAATCTGCAGATATCTTGGTAATTATGCGAAATATGGCAAAATATCACGAGATCTTTTTTGTAGAAAATTAAATTTCCAACAATTTATGTCGTATGACATTTTTCTATCAGCTGCGCAGTTTCTGAGTATATTTATATTTCGGTGAAGGCTCCGTTCTGAAAAGACCAAATTCTGGATGACATCTACAATGGGAAGATTAGGTTAGGTTACGTTAGATCAGATAATTTTTTTCTTAAAATAATCGTGCCATAATTCTGATACCATTATTCGAAATATTTGTTGCATTACTAAATTTCTATTTAATATTTTAATAAAGCGCTGAAAGTATTGCACGGTGTATTATATCAGTTTTATATCGATAAAACTAAGAAAATCATATAAAATGGAAATATTTTAGGCCAGAAGAAAGATTCGGTTTTCAAAAATTAGAATAGCGCCGAGTGCAAAGGGTTAAATATTGTATATTGTCGGTCCTAATTGTAAGCCAGGTAGTTGAGGTCGTAAAACGACCCCATCTGCCTTGCACCTTTTTTCCAAAAATTTAACATTGAACATAGTAGCAATACCTCCGAAAAAAACCATTATTACTCTTCGGAGTTAGCGTTTTCTAGATCCTAGGTCCACATCTGGCGGCTAGATTTGAACCATCTTCAAGTTGTAACTTGCCATGCATTGTTCAAGTCAGGTGTCTATCAGAATCCCAATTTTCGACGTCACAACGCGAAACGATCGAACATATCCGTATTAATATGTTTGTTATAAAATAAACAATATTTCTGCAGTAACGGATTTTTAGACAGGATGTCGTTGGGTCCTCAATGGCAGGAAGATGGCCATAAAACAGAAAGGCCTGGCAAAAGCCAGGCCCAAGGGAAGAAGGCCATTAAAGAGAAAGCGCACCGGATGAAAACCAGGCCCAAGGGTCGGCTGGGTTTTCCGAAGACACACTCAGGTTATGGGGATGAGTGCGGGTATATGAGTGAGGACGGGGAGAAGGACATTTTTGTGAGAGAATGGGTCAGTTGTTGGTTGATCGCGAAGAGTGAAGGTCTTAGTGAATTGCTTGCGAGTCAGAATATTTTGTTATGTATTAAAGTCTAATACCTATTTGATCCGTTATATAAATATACTTTTAATAAATAAAGTTCAAAAACACCGTTACCACATTTCCGTATGTATTAGCAAGTCCCTGTCGTTCGGTGTAATACTGTCTGGGTATTTCGAGCAGATTCGTCGGGCAGAATCTGTCTCCCGGTTGTTTTTCCGCCAGTTTCTTCCTCCTCTCGCGGTACCTCGTTGCAATTCCATCGCTGTCGCGGTTTTTCTTGGCCGGATCTGTTATTTTTGCCGATTCCACCCCGCGGAATCCATTATTTCACCGAAGTTTTTCCTGGTCGGCTGATCGACTCCGCTTTTCGAGGATCCGGCTGCTCGTTCGACTGTTTCTTCCTCGCTTTAGCGGCCCCTGGAAAGTTTATCCTGCCGGCATTCGCCATTTTCGCGATGGAACACTTTCTTCCCACCGTCTTCCGAATATCTGCCAGTGTTCCTCGAAAAAGAATCGCTCCCATTTCCATCGTCCGTCGTATCGCCTTTCTGCAACTCCTAAGAGGATTTCCGGAAGATGCAACAACTCCATTAACAGATTTAATTTAGACTTCGCAATACGCCACGCAGCGGAACCGGATAAAACGATGCTCGCTCTTCTTTACGATCGTACTTAATCGCAAATTCGAAAAATGAATTATATTTTTCAGCCCTCAATAACTGATTTAAAATTACAAAAAAAGTCTGCCAAATAGAACTAGAACGCCACCGGATTTTCGATATTACTTCATCGAAATATCTCGAGTAATAACTTAGAAAATAAGAGGTAAAGTTTAGACTTTCCACCCCCACGAAGGGGCAGAGATCTGAGAGTTAAGGGAAATGAAAAACGGCATGGTTACCCACGCTTAGCCTGTTAAGCCCTCTGAAGTTGCTTCATTCCAATCCATTTTTTAGCAAGCACAGCGCACCTCGCTTCGTCTCGCGAAAATGAGTAGAGAAGAAGAAGAAGAAGAAGAGGAGGCAGAGATAAATTCAGCGGGAACTTCGGATCTTTCTCGGCGATTTAACGCGGCGTGGGTGGCGTTGATTTTTCGAATTATGCGAGGCGGATCGCAATAGGCGATGTCGTTAAAACTTTCGTCGGCGCGCTGTCTTATCTGCTCGTCTTAACGACGACGAAATCGCTGACGCGGTTTCTCGCGCGAAAAGAAAAAACGTGGACGCGTTCATTCGACGCCTCCGAACGACGATCACGAAACGCACGGATCGTGCCGCGAAAAGTATCCTGCCACTTTCCACGAACTCGTTTGCATCGGACTTCTCGCAGTTCGCGAGGACGAAGCTAATACAACGGCGATCGAGCAACTCGTCTTCGAACGAACCCAATCGATGCCTCCGAAAACCGATTGCTCCGCTGCGAACGTGATTTGCGAACGTGATTTGCGAACGTGATTTGCGAACGCACGACCGAGTTAGGCGAACGATCCCACTTTCTGACTTCGTCCCGTTTCGATGGTAAGCGTGTCGCGTGACGGAAAACTCGGTTCATCGCAAGAACTGCTAAGCCGATTCCACCCCGCGCAGCGCGTGCAATTGTCGAAGACCGATTCCACTGCAAGCGTTCTGGGAAGAATAAGGATCTGCGAAAAGACGGTGTACCGTTCACGGGAGATTCAAAATTCTGGATTACCATTGCCAATTTCCTTAAAACAACCAGATCAACGCTGTCACTTTAAAAAAATAGTATTATTCATTCTCCAAAGATCCTCTAACAAACCCACAAAATATAAGGCGACAACGCCTCCTACGTCTCCCACAAAAAAATCGCAAAGATCGCTTATTTCCACTTTCCCGGAAAATTGTTTCCGAGGGAAACAAGCAGAAATTATTCGCGCCAGCGGGCAACTTTCGCGGAAACGCGAATTTCCCGTGGTCGGACCCGTCGTTTCCAAGCATTCCTTCGTCTGACCGTGGTCGGCCAATTCCACTGCGGAATCGGTAGAAAGCAAACGATGGCCGAAGTTGCTTTCAGATTTTTCAAAGCACAGGATCAACGTGAAAAGGCGACGCCGGAACTTGTCGACGAGACTCTCGACATTGATTCCGAGCACCGAAGGAAAACAATCTGGAGCGGTTCCGGGTGGCTCGCGCGGGCTTGCCAGTCCCACGGAAATTCGAATTTCCCGTGGACCCGTCGGCAGAAAAGCTTTTCCCGGGCACGGTGCCCTAGCGCTGAAACGATTTCCTCGGGCGCAAAGTCGGGCTAGCATGCTTCCCCCGAGTGTCTGAGAAGTTCGACTCGCCTCTTAGGCGCAAGTTTCGGCGTTACCCGAACGGTGCCTCTGGCCGGGCCGCAACTTTTCATTGCGATCGTTAACCCTCGGCTACGACGGAGTTCGGACTATCGGCAACTTGCCCGATAATCGCTTATGGCTGACTACGAGCATCGGCTGTTCCTGCGAAACACGGTGCCAAATAACAAGCCCACGAGCACAGTTACACACTTCGACATCAATGATGCAAATCGCACGGAAAAATTTGTGAAAACGCAGAGAAACTTGCTTAACACGTTCGGCGCCGCGTTTCCCATATTTGGGTGACGGCTATGCTTCCGTGGGGGCCCCGTCACCCATATATGGGTGACGCTATTCTTGTTCAAGTTGAATAAGATTTTCAGTTTCCTTTTTAAAAGAAATTTAATTGAACAAGCACTGAAGTATAAATATAGAATATACAGCATAAAAATATCAAGTATATACATATTATACGCTACTTTTTATTAACCCTTATGCCCGATCTAGAATATTTCCATTTTGTATGATTTTTTAAAATTTGGTGAATATGAAATTGATGCAATACCTCATACAATACTTAAATGTTGAGCAATTGATTAGATACCGACAGATCTGATAATGTAAACAATATTTTAAATAATGGTACAGCAATTATTATTGGCGCCTCAGAGGCGTCACTCGAGTGCTAAGGGTTAATTTATATTTAGGATAAAATATTACATTATCTGTTCGTCTAAAACTCGCTACTTCATCGTCACTACTGTCCTCGCTATCGATTATACTTTTACGCGGTGCAATGAACATTTTAAGGGTAAAAAAATCACTGTGCTTGTCACGCAAAGTATGCTTCTCGACGGAACGAATGATCCGGGATAACTGCAGTGAGATCCCTCGCAGTCCTCTTTCCGAAGAACTTACAACGCTTACAACGCACGGGCCTACTCGAGTTACATCGTTGTTATTCCAACTTATCGCTCTGTTTACGTTCTGGCGATCCGACAGTCGGATTTCGGCACCGCAAGAAACTCAACCGAATCGCGCTGGGCGCCGAACGTGTTAAAAGAAAAAATTGTTGTCCTGACATCTTATCCTGGCGATCTTCGCTTAACCCGCCGTTAGTTAGGTGGAGTCTCACAGACCCCAGAGATTTTAGATTGATTGTAACGCTGTAGCAACGCGTCACAGCGAGTCGGGCCTTTTTGCTACAAGTTTCTATTTCGTTTTATTATAACAATGTGCTTACGCTACAATCCGGCAGGGATTAGAGCCCAATACAATCAGTCGCAACTATACAATAACTGTAGATTATCAAATATATACAACTACAGACTATAAACCATCAAATATCGCTAACTAACGACTATAAAAAAAAATGCAAAACTATATACTATCGGATATCGCAGGTAGACTTATACTATTTCACAAAGTTTGTGTCTAAATCTACATCGCATATTCTATATACAGTAACTTTAACCTATGCTGGTCAGTTAACCAAGGCCCATCGCGACCTCTCGAACCTTATCCTTAAATTTAATTTCGTGGATCTGCGTTTTTACTCTGAAAAATGACAAGACTCTTAAGCAATAAATAATCCTAATCTTGCATTCATGAAAAAAGGTATTTATTTCTATAATACAATATATTTATTTCGGTGAGGTCTGCGAGACATCATCTTACCACTTTCGATACATTTTCCCGCCTTGCCAACGCCGGGTTGAAATAAAATCGCAGAAAAATATTTAACGGTTCTAAGAATATTCCAGAACCCAAGCCCAGGCGTTGTCTGCGAACAACTTGTGGCAGATCGTCGAGCAGACAAATGTTGACAGTAAAATCGCAGAATAATATTTAGCAGTTCGTCCAGGACAGTCCAGAACGGTCCAGGGTGTGGAGCGTTAATTTCATGTCGGAGGATCGGCCAGGACCGCGTCCGCAGAGCATCATGGGACATCTGGAGCGCTCGTACCGAATCCCAGGGTAGAATTTATGATCCTGGTTGCTGCCTGGCTCCGAGCGGACGACGTAACGGGGACAAACGTTGGTAGGCGGGGTCCTGGTTCAAAATCGTTCGGCGTCGAAACATTCGTTCTCAAAGAGAGACAGAGAGAGGGAGAGAGTGAGAGAGAGAGAGAGGGGAGAGAGAGGAGAGAAGAAGAGAGACGCCTCTCGAAGCTCGCAGCTTCCATCGGCGCTGGCTCGTCGCCAGCTGCCTGGGCGCGCGATCAAACGAATCCATTGAATTCCAGCCCGGCACGAAGCTCATAAAGCACAGATATTAAATTTACAAGCAATTCCGTTTAAAGCGGACTCGGATCCCAGAGCCGATGCGCTCTAAATAGGTCGCGATCCTCTCGCCTGTTTCCGAGCACGATGACGATCGGGAATCGCGAGATGCGTGTTTTCAATCATTGGGATCGGCTTTCTCTCTCTCTCATTCTCTCATCTTAGGGAAATCGATTCGTCCTCTAACGCGCAGTTATTCTTGTAGAGTCGATCGAACCTTCCGTAAAAAAAAGTTACTGCCTCGTAAGCGTCGCGGCACTGCTCGGAATAGCTGCGGAAATCTTGCTCGACGACGCGGCGGAGAGAGTTTATGCGAACGCTGGAAGCAGTTTATGCGATCACTAAGTCACTCGGATAGCGGAGAACGGTTTCGAGCTTTTAGTGTTTAGACTGCCGATGCAGCTGGTTCGGTGGCTGCTGCCGAACACTGCGCCATCTGAAATAAAATGTCGTACAATTTATTCTCGATTGTCAACCGACTCATAACATTTTCTACTCTGCACTCCTGGAAGTCCGCGGTCCTCAACTTTGGTCCCAGCGATACGGTATTCCGTAGAAGAAGAAGCTCATTGGAGTCGCGTCCCCTTACTCCGACGATCATAATTCGATTTCGAGGCTGGAGACACCGTGCTTCGAGGGACGCAATCCGATTCCGGAATCGCTTCAATTCCGGCCGCACTGCTCGGGACTATTACGCCAGTCTCCCGCGTGTCTGCTCGCGACAAAGGCCGAGATTGGATCGCGACCATCTACTCTCCCTGCGTCTCGATCTTCACTGCGATCTAAGGACCTGGGGATCTTATCTTTGTTTGCATCTTCTTGATCGCGTGGGGCTGTGGAGCCTGGATGGAGCAGTTTTCCGCGACGGTTTAGCCGTAGAGGAAACAATTTCGTGAACAACAGCGCGATCGACGACAGCGCCGCTTCGTGGATCGATAGCTATCGATAGAAGTATAGGATCGGTTGGGACCAGTTGAACGTCTCTCCTTTTCTGAATTCCAAAACCTCTGAAGTTCACCGGGTCCTTCAAAGGATCCAGAAGCCCCGGAGGATCCCACAGAGTCCTCGCGAACTGTTGATTGATTTTCCAAGCAATTTTTTTCGACAAGGACGACCCGCCGTCCGTCTCGACAAGTGGAATTCCTACGGGGATCGATGGATCCGAGCGTGTCTATCGGAAGAAAGCTACTGCGATCTAAGGACCTGGGGATCTTATCTTTGTTTGCATATTCTTGATCGCGTAGGGCTGTGGAGCCTGGATGGAACAGTTTTCCGCAACGGTTTAGCCGTAGAGGAAACAATTTCGTGGACAACAGCGCGATCGATAGAAGTATGGGACCAGTTGGGCCCAGATGAACGTCTCTCCTTTCCTGAATTCCAAAATCTCTGAAGGGTCCTCTCTGAAGTTCGCTGGGTCCTTCAAAGGATCCAAAAGCCCCGGAGGATCCCATAGAGTCCTCGCGAACTGTTGATTGCTTTTCCAAGCAATTTTTTTCAACAAGGACGACCCGCCGTCCGATCTCGACAAGTGGAATTCCTACGGGGATCGATGGATCCGAGCGCGTCTATCGGATGAAAGCTACCGTGAGTCGAACGGTCCGGGCCGATGTCGAGGAGCTCGGTGTAAAATCGAGGCAGACAACAGAGAGGAGGCTGGAGGACTCTGCACGTCGTTGCCCCAATTACAAAGGTATCGGGTATTGCGTCTCCGTAATCGGTGGCGTCGAGTACACCGCCGCAGCAGCCCTCTGAATACGTCGATTCCCGCGAGAGCTAATCGAATCGACTATCGCACTTGTTACGACGCGCGGAATAGTCCTCCTCCTCCTCCTCCTCTACCTCCTCCTCTGCCATCGCCTCTTCTTGCTCGTACAACTCTCTTGCTCTATCTGCATAGCGTTGGTGTTAGGTCGATTCGGGTTAACGATGCCAACGACGACCATGGGGAATCGTCTTATTGACGAGCTCGCGATCCGATTTCCGCAACGATTACACCGAATAATTCGAAAGTCTGGGCTACTTGACTCACAATGTTGCCCCAGGAATTCCAATTAATCCTCCAGCCGCGAATCCCCCAGTATCTCTAGAATAATTCAATGGATTTTGCTGCGCGGTTCAAGGTCCCTTCAGACATCGTCAAATTCGCCAGCGAACCTGCATGGAGTCCTTGGGATCTTCGTGATTTCCTCGACGGAACGCATCGGTACAACAGTCGCAGAAAACTATGCACAAACCACACACAGATGTCTGACACACAAAGCTCCGCAGATCTCGCGGTGAACAAGGAACATATATCCAACCGAATGACATACAGAATCCACCGACACAAGTCTCTCCCGACCCGACTGTCCACGATATCGTTGTTGCGGGCGAAAACTTTGGCGCCAGCTGCTCCCTCCGGCTTCAATAAATTCGATCAGCATCAGCCGCTTCTTCCATGTCAACCTGACACGCCGAATCAACCTCCGCGTTCGTCTGATAAATCCTACCCTCGCCGCGAACCACACCGAAAACAATTATGTCCGTCGAACTCCGAGCAACAAACTCTTTCACCGTGTTTTCGGTGATCTAAATCCGACCCTCGTGGTTTGATACAATTAAACGAATCTATATAAATAAAAATGTAAATGTTCGTTTGTTCGAAATCTTAAATCTACGAAAGTTCTTCACCGATTGCTTTGAGATTTTGATGCAACGTTGCATTCGAATACGCGCGTGTTTTTATATGGATAACTAATGTATATAATCTATGCAGGGTTTCTCAAAATTCCTTCAACATCCGGAAATAGGAGGTTCCTGAGGTCATTTGAAGCGACATTTTCCTTCGCAGAAATTCGCTTCGCGGATTTGTTAAGGAGTTATTAACGGAACACACGGACCAATCGGAGCGCGCAGGAGCGAACATATACCACCATCGGCGTAAAGGTGAACTAAGAAACAAAGATAGAGAGAGGCAGATCTGTTTCTCGCAGGAAAGACAAAGAAACAGCTTGTTTTTTTGATGACTTGACTCACATTTTCTGAAGCGAAGAAGCAATATCTTTTTATGCTCTTTGCGTTGAAATATTCTTCGTATTATTTCGGAGAAGATACCAGAGCTCTTTTTTGCAATTTGTTTCTTGAAACTTTATAAACAATAAAGTTACAATAGCGCACGTTTTTGTAGAAGAAAGTTTGTTCAGTACACTTTTCTCAGAAAAGGGCTCTGTCTTTGTCTCTTCTGCGAGAAACATATCTGCCTGTCTATCTTTGTTTCTGAGTTTACCTTTACGCCGATGGTGGTATATGTTAATAACACGCGTTTAGCGTCTATAACTCCTTAACAAAGCCGCGAACGCCATTTTCGCAAAGGAAAATGTTGCTTCGAATGATCTCAGGAACCTCTCATTTCCGGATGTCGAAGGAACTTTGAGAAACCTTGTACAAATGCAAATGTAAATGTTCGTTTGTTCGAAATATTTCGTTAAGCATTTGTGAAATTAAACATATCAGAAACGTGCGCTTTCTCTTTCCTTTCTTTTCCATTTTACCAGACTGAGCCGCAGCAACGCGTGACCGGGTACAGTTACTGTGTTGTATAATAAAAGAATTAATTTCAGGATAAATTAGTCTACAGTATAATTGTCTTTCGAAACGGACATTTTACGGGTACAGTTTTCAGGAAAAATTCTGGTCGTTGGGCAAGTCGCGGTTTCCCGAAGGATTGTCAAGGGAGACAGGGTATCCGGTTGGCTAACGAGGAATCGCGTGTTTTACCGCGGGAACGGATTAATATCTGGCCGCGGTTGCCAGCCAGACGACTGTAAAAACGTTGTCTTAACCCGTCCAACGAAAAACCCGACGTCTCCTTAACTCCTTTGTTTGTTCAGGTCGAACGTTCAGCTCGCCGAGCGAAAACGCTCGCGGCGATCCGCTCGTGCGAGCTGTTTCCACGCGACAATCACGTCCCGCGCGCCTCGTTATAGCGAGAGCAACGGCTTCTCCGTTCATTGTCCGTGCGCTCTGAGAATTTGCACGGGGAAATTAACGTCGCCGACGCGACGCACCGCGGCGAACGATTAAATTTATAGTCTGTCTGAGAAGAAGAATCGCACCGTGAAACGCGAGCGAGCGTCCGTCTCCCCCCCGGTAACTAGTGTCCATTGTTCGACGAAGAAAGACGGCAGAATGCCACTGATTTTACTCTTCCATCTTTTTTTCCCCCCTTTCTACGCTGTCCCGCGAGCCTGCGGAACTCTTCTGCGGACTTTCTCGACGATGTTTGAAAAATTGTCGACCTCGGGATACCTCGAAGAGAACTTCTCGGATTTTTATAGAGGATCCAAGGATCCGAGAAGATCCGTTGAACTATTTTAACCCTGTGCGGCGTTACGACCTAGAACAATTTAATTCTATATGATTTTTTTCATTTTATCGATGTGAAATTGAATTGTCATCCATCGGACGACGTTGAAAGCTCTTGCGAATCTCCGGAGCTCTTTCACGATGTTTCTCGGCATCTTTGGATCCCTGGAAGGATCCCGAAGGAGGCGGAAATCTCCAGTGGATCCCCGTCGACAGTCCGTAAACACCGAATTCGCTTCCCAACGTCTCGGCCAATTTTCTCTCGGGAAACAGCGGAGCTGATAACGAATCGCTATCCCGTCTGAGGGCAGCGTTATCATTTATCGCGTGACGGATGCGCTAGGTCGTCCCGTTGAAGGGTTAAATCCTCGAAAGGACAGGGAAACCGATCGCGAGGCTCGGAAACTCGCGAACACGAGTCCCAGTCGCTCGATCCCACGAGGCTGTGCGAAGATACGGGAGGACCGGGCGAGATTTATGGACGCTAGCCAACCGAATGCGCAAAACACGGACGCCGCAGCATAGATTTATCGTTCCGTAGCGTTCCGTTCCGTTCCGTTCCACACCCCCCCCAACCCTTCTTACTTGGCCGAGAGAGTCCTTCGAAGGTGTTCCCATCAGCTCCTTCTCTATCCACGACCATGCTATCTACCTTCGCCGGTATCCGGATACCGTTAGCGAACGCGTAGGAGGCGGTAATAGCTGCACAACCCCTCGACGTGTTTCGCCCCATTCGTCTCTTCGCGCCACCCCCTTTTCTTGAGACGCGGATAATGCAGCTCCCAACAGCAGAACACGTCTTCCAACAGAACCTACGTTCGTTTACTCAATGTAACGCTCGATCTTTTCGAGTACCATTTTCATCCCCCTGCTTGGACGATTTATTCGACCCCTTTGGCTCTATTAGAATTATTATTTTCAACGATCCTGAACTATAATACACAAGGTTGAATCTCGCTATGCTTATTCTACCGGGATCTAAGAATGTTCCACACACTTTCCGCGCAATCTCGACCATAATTTCCAGCCGGTTGCCCGCGAAACCGGAACCGAAGGAGACTCGCCCCCGAAAGCATCAGCTCCGAGGAACCCGAGGGTGGTGTCATAGTGGCTGGGGTAGATTGGGTGAAAAAACAAGGGTATTCCGGTCGGTTAGCGGACGCACTCAATAATCGTTGACCTATATCGCTTAACGGCCGATGGAGAACCGGGTCACGAGGGACGGGGGTGTATCCTCCTCGGTCCTCGATTAATTTCCGAGGCCGGTTTGATGGGGCAGGATTGAAATTACCGTCGGGCCGTGGACCGTCGACAGAGAGAAGAGGCCAGAACACCCTCGAAAACCCCGTGACTGGACATCACCGGTCCCTGTCGCGCAGGGTGCCGATCTTCTCTCGTTTCGACGAGCGAGAGGAGCGCGCGCGCGCACACACGCAAGCACACACAAAACACACGTGTGTCGCACATAACGTCGCGACGCGCGACATGCCGTCGAGCTCGACGGACGTCGAGGGTCGTCCTCGTAAATTTATCGAGTGTCATATCGAGTGCTGTCACCCCTCGGACCTATCGCGTCGATCTCGGCCGAAGTGGGCCAAGATAATCGCGCGGATAAACCGGCCAGGCCCTGACACCAGCCTGCCTGTGCGTGTCCACCCTCTCGAAACATGCCCTCCACGCCGCAGAACTTTACACCCACGCCAACTGCGAGCCGATATTAGAACCGCTCGATCGATGGGCACAGTCGATGGACTCCCGATGAATTTCCCTCCGAAACCGAATTGCGGTTCGAGAGACCGCCGTGTCTATTCAGGACTGCGAAAGAAAATAATACTACGCTCGCAATCTTGTTTTCGGGAACGGGCTGAATGGGGACTGGCTCGTGGGGTCTCTGTGGAATTTTTTTCTCGGGTTGTCCGGTACTGACAAATTTCGAAAAATTCTGGTGTATCACTCAATGCTCGTGGAACATCGTCGAATCAGGTTTATTGACAAATGTTATCCTTGTTTGTTTCAGGTAAGCAGAATGTGGAGAGAATGAGGAATTACTGAAACACATTTCCATACCAGATCGTGTGAGTTCATAATATTCTTATTTCTTTAAAACAAATATGTATTCCCCTTCATCTTTGTAGAACATCCTGCTATTATTTTTTATTTCAATTTTAAGTATACGCCGTGTAGACTGGAACGAACATTCGTTGATCAAGTTCGAACTACCAGGATACACTTTTTAGAGCCCCCATTTCTTACCACTCTTGTAACAGCTAGAAAAATGAAAATTGTTTAGGTGAAATAAATAAATATAGTTGTTTGTAAGGTGGGAATATAAACTGGAACGAACAATTCGTTGATCAAGTTCGAACTACCAGGATACACTTTTTAGAGACTCCATTTCTTACCACTCTTGTAACAGCTGGAAAAACGAAAATTAATGTACAGTTGTTTATAAGATATGAATCTAGACTGAAACGAACAATTCGTTGATCAAGTTTTAACTAACAGGATACACTTTTTAAAGTCCCCATTCCTTACCACTCTTGTAACAGCAAGAAAAATGAAAATTAATGTACAGTTGTTTATAAGGTGGGAATCTAGACTGAAACGAACAATTCCTTGATCAAGTTCGAACTACCAGGATACACTTTTTAAAGTCCCCATTTCTTACCACTCTTGTAACAGCTAGAAAAATGAAAATTGTTTAGGTGAAATACATAAATATAGTTGTTTATAAGGTGGGAATCTAGACTGAATCGAACAATTCATTGATCAAGTTTCAACTACCAGGATACATTTTTTAGAGTCCCAATTTCTTACCAGTCTTGTAGCAGGTAGAAAAATGAAAATTGTCTACGTGAAATAAATTAATATAGTTGTTTATATGGAAATCTAGCCAGGAACGAACAATTCATTGATCAAGTTCGAACTACCAGGATACAGTTTTTAAAGTCCCTATTTTTTACCACTCTTGTAACAGCAAGAAAAATGAAAATTGTCTAGGTGAAATAAATAAATATAGTTGTTTATAAAGTGGGATATTCCGCGTCCTGAAAATTCCACACGTGGAACGCTATTTTAATTTCGCACGGAAAGATTGCGAGCGGATCAGAGGGTGGATATTTTCTCTCTATTTCTTTTATGTGCTCTAGCTGTCCTAAATTCTCCTGTTTGTTTTCGTTTCCCTTGATCCCGAGGGCAGCCGGGGGCGCGTTCGATTTATTCAGTTTCCGCTTCGAGTTCGCCGAGGACAAACAAAATGGCCAACGGTTCGCGGGGACAATGAACAGGTAACCTTTTGACTCGCGTGCCGCCTGCTGTCGACCCGTCAACTGTCCACTGCTGGTGCCGGAAAACACTTTGGATCATCTGACATGCGTGCAAACATAAATCATTTTCGCGCGTAAGAGACCTACAGCCCGTCTCAAACAATTTATTTATCGAACCACAAAATTTTCTTGCGCGCAAAGTCGTAACAAAAATATAAAATACGATCTTGGAAGTTCTCGAATTAAATCATGAAATTTCGTTGCGTGTAGAAATCGTAAAAAAATTATGAAACGAGATTTTTCAACATTCTAGGATTAAACCATGAAATTTCTCATCGAATTTATCATTGGCTAGGTCTCGAAAATCGATTTAGCACGTCGTACCAAGCCGCACTCGCGCAGGAAGTTTCACCTGAAATATTAACAAAAATCCCATCAAACAATTTACACGCTTCGCGTAAAGCTCTCCGAAGTACGGTGATCCAAGATTCTACAGGCTCACAGTAAATAATACAGTTCGCAGCAACGGAAATAAAATCGTAGCGCGCCGCTGTCCAGTCTTTTATCATCTCCGGCAATGTAAACGGCGGTGTGTCAGCGATCAAACTTCGGTATGATAATACTTGTCTTGGATCACGGTGCACTCGTGCGGCCGCAATTTTCACTTAACCGAGCACAGCTGCGTCCCGAGGATCGATGGACAGGCAAAGAAAATCCAAGCAAGGATTCTTCGAGTTCCACGGAGGATCTGGGACACGAAGGGCCGGAAGGGCACGTGCGGCTGGCTTTCATGAATAATGAATGAGGTCCTGCGCGGCAAAAATCGCGCGTGGAAAAAACGCGGAGATCCTTGCGATTTTCCGCGCGACTGAACACGATTTCTGACCCTTTCGTCGCACCGAGTGGCATAATGGAGGGAATTAAAACGGGAGAATCGTCGGAAGTGGCTCTCGCTTCCGGTCCGGGAGGAAAAAGCAAACCAATTAGTCGCTCGCCACTCGACTCGAGCCTTTCCGTTTGCTGGGACGTTGTCTGGACGCCCACGCGTTCGAAGATCGCGATCTTTGTCCACCGGCGATTAAATTCTTCCATCGAGTCTTTGTGCTCTTCGGAATCCCACCATGGGGGAAATTAAGATTTCGCTCGGGGATGCTGGTCTTAGGGTCTTCGAGGCTTCTGTGACCGTAATTAGGTGGCTGGCGGAGTGGTCTCGTCCTTTTCCACGTTAGAGCGATCGTAATACAATTTCATTTCCTCATAGAAGCATCGGAGATATCGGTTTCATCAAAATTCAGCAGCGATATACTGTCGAGAGCAATGTTCTCGATTTTCTTTCAGATTTCTCCATAAAGTGCGTCGCAGCGAATGAAAAGATCGAGCAAAATCGTAGCCACGTTGGTTCGCGGAATAAAAATTTGTTGAAAAATAAACTAGACCTGATCGACATATACGTACAGTGGATAACAAATGTAAGTTAATGCGCAGTTCGTACGGTATGTAAAACCACTGTGACAAAACGACCGAAGTAATTGTGTTGATGTTTACATATATTTGACGGTCCGGTCTTCTTGTACATTGTGACTATTTCAGTCTTGCTGAGTTCATTGAGGAATTAACATGAAACGCGTTCTTTGTATAGCGACACAGGAACAAGCATTCCAAAAGTATGTTAACGGTGACAGTTTTTTAAAGTATTTCTTGTACAAGCGCATTGTTTTTCGTGTATATTCATAAAATCTTACCAACATAATTGTATTTAAACATTTCAAAGCAAGGTATGCGCGAAAATTTATATTTATATGTATTTTATTGTATATTTTAAATCGTATTCGTGTTCCAGTTATATTTATTACGGTTATTTGATTTTATTATAGACAAAATCACAAAATTCAAGCAGTTGACTACCGAAGAACGGAGAATAGTTATTAAAATGCACAAAGGAGGTTGAAAATTTTTTTGAGAGAACACCGGTTTCCATCTTCAAAATTGTAGCTGCGTAGATCAAGTCGTCCGAAAGTCACTACTAATCGTACGGATAAATGAATCATAAATATATCGATAGCCTCTCCACACTTGTCGGCACAAAAAATACGAGCAAAGTTAATACAAGAAGGTAAAATAGTTCTGTCTATGCAAACTATTAGAAGACGATTACACGCAGCGGGTAGACATGGTCGTCTTGCAAGTAAATTGCTATATGTTAATCAAGTAAATTTGAATAAACGTATGGAATTTTACGAAAGACATGTTTTAAAAACACATGATTTTTGGAAAAAAATATTATGGACTGACGAATCGATGATTCGTACGAGACATAGTCATGGTAGGATGTTTGTTTGGAGGAAAAGTGGTGAAGCGTTGTCATATAATTGTACAAGACCGTCGATAAAATCTATCGAACAAGGAATTATGGTCTGGGGATGCTTTTCGGCATACGGTGTTGGCAAAATTGTGCCATTATGAGGTAGAGTTAATTCGAAGGTTTATCTAAACCTTCTAAAAGAAGTTATAATACCCGAAGGGAAGCGTCTAAAAGGGAACGATTTTATTCACCAGCAGGATAACGCACCTATCCGCAAAGCAAAAATTGTGATGAATCAGATTAAAGATCAGAATATTAATCCATTAGAATGGCCACCGCAAAGTCCCGATCTATCACCGATAGAAAATACGTGGGCTGTACTCAAATTTAGAATAGCAGAGAAAAAACCAAAAAACATTCACGAACTGGAACTTTTCATCATGGAAATTTGGGAAAATTTTTCTGCAGTAGAATGCAAAAAATATGCTCTATCTGTTCCAGATAGAATATCAAAAATGTCTTAAAGAAAAGGCTGTCACTGTGGACACTAAAACGTGCATTTACTTACTTTTGTACCGTCCAATCTTGTATTTATGTTATGTAAGAGACAATAATTTTCTTTAAATCTGTAACTATCGCAAAACATTGATCGGCTATTATTTCTTAGATAATGATTAGTTATTATAATAAATTTTTATCTGAAAAAATGTATAAATCTTACTGTAATTATCATTTTATCCTTGAGAAGTAGAGTATTAACTTACTTAAGTTATCCACTGTATATTTATGTACGTGACCAAAATCACTGGGGTAGGTGTCCTGAACGATATCGAGCTAGTAGAGCGAACGTCGCCCACGAGGTTTCTAGCAATTTCTTGATAGAAGATTGCAGCTGGATCGCGAATCGATGAATTTCTGATTGAACATATTTGCGGAATAAAAATTCGCGCAGCGTTGGAACGTTCGGGAGGAATGCTCGGGGTGCTCTCTCGAGGAAGAGACTGGCGTCTCGACGAATAGGATACACGTCGCAGGATTCGGATCCTGCCGCTCGTTATCCCATTTCCGCGACAGCTACCGACACGCGTTTCCAATTGGCGGTGTGTCGCGGATTCTCGGCGACACCGCCGGCAAGCAACTTGCGCATAATTCACGGATAAGAAACGGGATAGCATCTCTCGAGGCGGTTGAATAGTTGCGCGCGGTCGCGGACGCGGGGGAATATTCGTCGCCAGGAATAACATTTGTCCCGGAATTTCTGCGAGCCGAGCGACAGCGATCGTTGGATGCATTTTCCTCGATGTATTTGCTGAACCATTCCCTCTGCCGTGTACTACGCGTTCTCCATTATCTCTATGGATTGCACACGCAATATTGTCTTCGTCGTTTCATTTGCGCCGCTGGTTCACTAATTAACACACGCCCGCCGACGGTTTACTCGGTAACCGGTCGCTCGTGTAAATACGCGATATTTTATTCGCAGCGGTGTGTTTAATAAGCGGTAATTGGACTGCGGATTTTACAGGATCGACCAGTAAATTTTGCAGAGATACTTTTGGTCAGTTGGAATCCCCTCGGTTACTGGAGGGATGGAACCGCGAGGAATTGAAAATCATAGCCGAGTTGCGAACGATCCTTTTATTCTTTTCGTTCGGGTTCTCTCTGATGTTTTGTTTCGTAGTCAAATTTCAATTTAGATTGAAGCCGCTCCTCCACAGATTCATATTCATTTCACTCCAATCCCAGAACGACTTATTTTATTCTTCAATTTATTGAACAACTAAAGAAGCGCGATGAGCTGCACCGAATTGTGCGCAATGTTACTCCAGCTCTGAATTTGAGGTCTCTAAAAAAATTTTCTTTCGGCAGTGCTGATACGCGACGATATTTTTGCAACCTGCCGCTATCAAAACTAGCCGTGTATGGTAATCCGCCGCAATAAATTAGCAAGATACACCGTCGCGTATGAGGACGACTTCTGCATGCGAGCTATAAAATTGCGGTCACGTATACGCGAGAGCAGCTCCTCGCGAGGAATCAGAGCTGGATTTAATTTATTAGACAACCTCGGAGTTCACGCCGCCTTCTCCATAACAAGAATAACATGCAAGAACGATACTACAGTATCTTGGTAGCGTTTAAAGCTGAACGCTACCAGACTAGTTCCATCCAACTTCCGATATAGGCATTGAAAAGTTAACGAAAACATGAACCGGCAATGAGCTCTTCGTATCGATCGTAATAATGTTTGAATAAACTTAGAATAATTTTTTTCGGCGCCACGGTTTCGATCAAATTCTACAAATTTTCTTCTTCTAGAACGAAACCCCTCTTATAGAAAACAATTTTGTAGCAAACGTGGTCTTATGACGTAACAGATTCAACTCCGAATCGAAAACGTTCGAGTGTTACAAAATAGCTATATAGTGTAGAATTTGATCGAAACCGCCGAGAAAAATTATTCTAAGTTTATGAACCGGCAATAATAGCCATAATAATCACGGGGAATGTAAAATGCTTACTTTAATTGCAATTTAATTACAGTTAATTAGAAGACATTACTGTTTATGTGTACCTGGGACTAGGGATCATTCCAATTCAACCTGACTGAGGACAATAAACAATCCTCTAAGAAATTCCTCTATAAATTATGAAAGTATTATTCGATATTAACACTTTACCTACCGGAAGCCTATGAATACGATTTTCAATAATTGTGCTGTACCAAAAGAAAGCATAAAAATGTTCTTTTACATTGCAATCTTAAATGAAACTGTTAGATCATGCGACTGAGGGCGACTTGTTAGATCTCAATGAAAATTGCTGTTGCTATTGAAGGATCCATTAAATAATTTAGCCATGTACCCTTAGATTTTTCAAAATTATGCGATAATCACCGGTCGGTAATGTGTTAACATCGTTTAACAACATTTCTTACAGTGTAATAATTATATTTTTATACAAAAATAAAAGAATAGAATAGTTAAAGGAAAAAAATGTCAGCACCATCTTCAGAAACGATTTCACCATCTTATAATACTGTCGTCAACTAAAATCATTCAAGAGAAAATTGCGTACAATTATATGTTGATTTAATACCTGCATTCCTACAGCATGTTCCTTTATAAGTAATTTTAGGTTAAGACTTTCATTTTTGTTTTTCTTTTGTATTTTAAACATTTGTATAAATGGATTTCGGTTCGTACATAATAATAATAATAAAATTGTTGTCGGTTAAATTCGCTGTCGGCCAAAGTTATTGTCGGTGAAATCTGGAGTCGGTGAAACATCGTCGGTGAAAACTGTACCGATGAAACCTGTGTCGGTGATTTCCATGGGAACCGTTTTGAGCGAGCTGATTTCAGCCCTCCCGCAATCAGGTGTACGCTTTCTAGGATTCCAGGGCAAGCTTCTTCGCCTGTGGATCCGCAGTTTCGCCAGCGGAGCCCTTTGGCAGGGTGCAAGAGTGGCAGCAAGCTGCGCTCTGTTGGCCAGCTGCCAAGCAACGGCCAGAATGGCTGCTCTGTTTCGTTCCCGCGGATCGAAGCAGCGGAATCGGGCATGACGTCGTCGTAACGTCACGAACGAGCTCGCAAATCTGCCCGGAGCCGAATTTTACTGTCCGCGGAGCCGCTGCTCGGTCAAAATTCGCAGCTCCGCGCGTTACATTCGCTTCTTGCCGAAGGAAGGATCCTCGCGGTACAGGACCTCTGGGAACCGGTTCGAGAATTTCTGGCAGAATATCTCCGTAGCCGAATTTTACTGCCCCGGAATTGCCTGGGAAGTCAAAACCAGCAACTTCGCGTGATTCAGTATTTTTTTTCTCTCGGTGATACGGACCCTCGCGATACAGGACCTCTGGGAACCGGGTTCGAGAACTTCGAACGAGTTTCTCTGCGTTTACGCGGCTCCCGGCTGCAGTTTTACGGTCAAGTGGTACGAGTCAATAATTCTTGTTACTGCGAGTCGTACGCTGCGAGAGATCGTCGGTTCTACCCGCGGATGAGACTAGCCGGCCGATGGTTGCGTGCACCAATCGTTGGGCCACTCGTAAAACCAACAATCTCGGCCGAGAGTCCTCGGAAAGTCGAAATAATAACTGTTAGTATTTCGTTGTTACGAGTCGGAGTTCTGCATCGAGCGGGAGCCCGCGAAAATGATTAATAATAAAACAGAGACCGGGGCTCGTTGGCGTCGACTTCGAAGAATTAAGAGTAGATTTTTTTTCTGCTAAATTGCATTTTCGCAATTTTTATCATAAGAATATTTTTTGATAATACAAATTCAACGTCGCGCTCTTCTCAAGTACAATTTTTCGTTCGTTTAGGGATCGAAGAACGTTGGACTTGTTTTCCCAAGAAATTTCCCATGGAGATCGCTGTGGGGAGAGGACCAAGTCCTCCACGCCACGGAAACGGAATTCCCGGTTGGTCGATATTAAAAATTCCTGGGGGAGACGGACAGGGGTGTTAATTACGCGGTGGTGAAAAGCAAAACGGGATAATTGATATCGTGGGAGACGACGGCCCTGGCTCCGGCGACGACGATAAATATTGGCCGGCTCTTATTGCGGATCTTCTTGTCGTCCCGTCAACGTCCATTTCTCTTAATCCTAGTCTCCTCTCTCTCTCTTTCTCTCGTCCTATTCCTCTCCTCCTCCGAGACACGCCCGTATCCATTAACCGCGCGTTACGAGCATGATATCTCACCGTTAGAACGGGACACGCCGGTATTACGCTCATCGGGAGAAAGAAGATCGTTTCGAGATCGTTATCGATGCTCCCCGGGGAACGTTCGAACCCTCCGCCACCTCCATCCGAAATTTACAAGTTCCGTGTCTCGTCGGCCAGCGTCCCGACGCCGGAACTTCCGCCGGTGCAGATCCTCCGGCAGTTTCGACGCTGATGGCCCGCCAATTACGCTAAACTTGCGTTTCGACCATGCTTTCAGTTTTGGAGAGTGTCGCACCACTTTGCCCTACCTCCCCTTACGCCCCACGATCGATTCCTCGAAGATTCTGCTTCCCGATGATCGGCCATCTTGACTGAAAATCTACCGCGTCCTCGTGAATTTTTCTAGGGCGATTAGTCAGTGAAAAATTCTTGATATTTCGTTCCCCATTGTTTTTCGGAAGAGAATATTAACCCTTTGCACTCGGAGCTTTTTCAACTCGAAAATTACACATTCCTTCCAACCTAAAATAATTCCATTTTATATAATTTTTTTTCATTTAATGGATATGAAATTGATAGAATATCTCGTGCAATACTGAAATGTTTAGTAATTGATTAGATACCAATCATATTTAATAATGTAAGCGATATTTTGAATAATGGTACAGCAATTTTTAATGGCGACTCTGAGTCACCGCTCGAGTGCTAAGGGTTAATAAATTCAATATAAAACACCACTTCTAAAATATACTCTCGATCCTCCACCTAACCCTGAATTGCGATTTTCTTTCCCGAAAAAGGGAAATTTTCTTTCCGCAGCCAGGAGCGAATGAAAATTGCCTGAAATCCAAACCAGTCCGAATTTTGCGAGGTCAAGTTCGTTCCAGCAGACCTGCAGAATCGATAATCGAGACTGAACGTATCCGCGGACTCTCGCGAAAATACGTACGTCCGGGAGAATATCGCGAGACTAAGAAACAGACGATGTACTCGATAATTCCGGATAGACAAGCGAAACGGTATAACCGGATCTAACCGTGAAGCGAAACGATTACATTTCGGGGCTGCGGGGCCAGTATAAAAATTCGCGCTTCCGGCACGCGTCCCCGGGAACAAAAACCTAGGCGAACGGGGAAAGTCCGCGGAAAAGAGCTGGATGGATTTATCGGCGAGTCGGTTGATAAACGAGCGGCTCGTAAAGCAAACCAGGCTCTCGTTCTTCCATTTGCTCGTCTCGTCCCGAGTTAATATCGAGCGACGTTAATGCGTATTCCTTCTACGCTGCCGCTGCTGCGAGGAGAGAGAGTGAGTGAGAGAGTATCGACGTCTCGAGCCGTGTCCCCCGTGATGATTATTGTTGCTATCGCCGGGTCAGGGCTGCGACTAATGGCCCTTGAACCTTTCCCTTGATGAGCGCTACGTGATAAGTAGGCTAAAGGGGGACCAATCCAAATTTTCGAGCACCGATTTAGGCCGTGGACTATCAAAAAGGAATTTGGTTCGTTAATTTCAAGAGTCTTCATCTACACCTATCAAACGCAAGACATACGACAATGATTTCTGGAAAATAAAAATGGTCTGATTTAACTGAAATAGCAACAATAGAAAGTAATACTAGCAGAAATCTAAAATTTTGTAATTCGACCGTATGGAACAGAAACGAGACAAGAAAGTATTGATTCGTTCAAGAATTTTAAGAACAATCAAACAATATTGCAAAAATGTTTGAATGTCTAACGACACAGCTCCAGCGACAAAATGAGAAGATGATCTTTGACGATCTGCGAGCATCGTTGAAGGAATGGGATCGACAGCGCCGGATTTGGAACGCTTGTAACTTCCGTCGGGGATTTTCGAGCACAAATTAGACCGCGGACTATCAAAAAGGAATTTGGTTCGTTAATTTCAAGAGTCTTCATCTAAATCTAGCAAGCGCAAGACATACGACAATAATTTCTGCAAAATAAAAATGGTCTGATGAGAAAACGAAAATTTCGTAATTCGACCGTAAGGAACAGAGACAAGAAAGTATTGCTTCGTTCAAGAATTTGAAGAACAATCGAACAATATTGTAAAAATGTTTGAATGTGTAACGACACAGCTCCAGCGACAAAATGAGAAGATGATCTTTGACGATCTGCGAGCATCGTTGAAGGAATGGGATCGACAGCGCCGGATTTGAGACGCTTGTAACTCCCGTCGGGGATTCGATGGGTTCACGGCTCGATAAAATTTTTACTATTATTGTATGATACCGTTTCATCGAATCTCGAAGGGAAGATCCACTTTCGAGGGACATTGTCGTGGAAAGGCAGCAGCTTCGCTTCACGGGAGGACGAGGGCCCGCCTCTGCCGCGTTCACTCCGACCCTCTTCGCCGATTTGCTTTCGCCGTTCGTGCGCGTAACCGAATTTCGCCGTGTGTTCTGAAAATTTATGCCCTTAGTTTTTCCAGGAGAGAATAAGAGAGAGAGAGAGAGAGAGGGATACCTTATACCTCCCTTGGCTAGTTCGCGTTTTACGAGCACGAAGAAGGTCCTCTCTTCTCCGTACGTCAGGGACACCGTGATGCGAGCAATCGTTGGAAATATTGGATTCGCGTCGAAACTCCCTTCGTCCAACCATTGTTCCAATATAATATGTCTTCGAAAAAATCGGCCCACCGTTCATCATCCCCGAACCGTTCCGGCTCGCCGTTTCATTCGATGTGAGAAAATTGAATACGTGTTAACGAGATGGAAATCAAAATGAAAAGAGGTGTACTGAGAATTTAAAAGAAACTTTTCGTTGGTTTAGAAAAAAGACCGTTTACATTTTTTTACTATCAACGCGATACCTATCAGGATCGATTTTATATTTTACAATTATTAACCCTTCGCACTCGGTGCTATTCTAATTTTTGAAAACCGAATCTTTCTTCCGGCTGGATTGATTTTCTTAGTTTTATCGATATAAAACTGATATAATACCTCGTGCAATACTTTCAGCGGTTTATTAAAATATTAAATACAAATTTAATGATGCAACAAATATTTTGAATAATGGTATCAGAATTATGAGTGGCGCCTCCGAGTCGCCGCTCGAGGGCAAAGGGTTAAAAATACAAAAATATTATGGAAAATAATGGAATAAATTTCAACACGATCTCAAAAATCACGATTATTCTCACTATTACGATCATTTTCGGTATGCTCTTCCCGCACAAATGGTTCGGTTTCATTCTTTTATCCGTCACGAACCGCGTCGGGTCTCCACATTTGAAAAAATGCAATCCTCCGGTGGATAAATGAACGAAAATTGGTGAAAGGGTTGGACAGTGATTAAAGGGACTCGATCGAGAGCACGTAGAATTTCGAGAGTCCTCTTTCCGGGGCACGCACGCGAATTATCGAGGCTCAACTAGCCGGCTTCGTGCGTCGAGCGGAGCGCCGGAGCCCCGAACAATGGAAAATCGGCTGGTTTTATTGTGTTCGCAGGCTCGCGGGCCGTCGAGTTGGAAAACTGCGGGTTATCAGAGCTGATTGTTTCGGAATTTCACCGGGCCGGGTGCGGGCCGTCGCTAAAACACGGCCATTAGACACCCCCCTCGTTTGCAACCCCCTCTCGCGCTCGCTCTATCTCCGTAGAATTTTGCTACAAGCCTCCGCGATACTCGGCTGCGAATTGCCGGTTCGCGTGCTCGTTCGAGAACCTCTCCTTTCGCGTGAATTCCTATTGCGAAAACTGGCGCAACCGAGGGAAAATTTTACGGCTTACTTTTTTTCAATTTTCGGAGCTCGACTATCCCGAATCCGGATTTGTTTCATGATTTTACGGAAGCGATAGTCTATTTTGTAACTCGCCAGGAAGGTGGAGAAGAATTTTGATTATCAATAAATATAATAAGCTCTCCATTGAGCCCACAAAAAATCCAAAAACTTGAAGTTCTTACCGGGAACAAGATTTAGGCCTTCGCAAACGATCTTCTGTTACTTCCAGATAGAAAAGGCGTTTAGATCTCGGCACGCCAATCTTTATACAGTTTCCCAGATCAATCAGCTCTCTGTTGACCCCAGAAAAAATCGGCCAACTTCCCCAGTATTGCGGAAAATGATAAAAGTTGCAGTCCGGTTCAGGGGCCAAGGGGGTGATCAAGATTTCAGTGGTTCTAGAGTCAAAATGGCCCGAAGCAGCGCATTCAGGGTTCGGCCGGTTAAAGGAGAGTGCTCTCGATGTTTCATCGAGAATTCTGGCACGACTATAGCCCGACAGATCGTGGGGACCGAGTTGTACGTGGTCAGGTTCGGTGATTCGAAACGGGCGAGAGAGAGGATCGACCCGACCGTCCCCGGAATCGAATGTCGACGGCCTATCGATGCTCCAGATCTCCGGTTAGGCGACCTCGGCATTCTGGGTTAATCCGTTGGCCAAGCTCCATCTCCCGTTGACGCGTCGATATACTCCGGAATATTCAGACGCTCTCGAAATTAATGAACCGTAGGCCCTAGGGTCCGTCCCGGACGCGAATTCTCATTAGCCGCGCGACGATTGAAACGACTCGTCCTCTTCCTCTCTCTCTCTCTCTCTCTCTTTTCTTTCTTCTTCCTTTTTCCACCCGACCCATATCGTCGCAGTATTATTATCGTTAGTGTTATCGCGGTCTTATGGGAACACAACCACCGCAAATACGCGGTATGCACAATTTTCGCGCGAGACCGAGCCCACCAACGCTGCAAAACCTGACCCAGAAAATGCAATTAATGCTGCACCGCTGTAGAACTAAATTACAACATGGTGTAACGTGTAGACCGTGGGTCTTTATGCAAATTAGAACTTTTCGGCTACTCCTATGGGCACCGGGAATCATTTCGCTCGGTCGACATTTAAATAGATCGAACCTTCGAAGTGTCTGTAAAATCGATTTAAAATGCTGCATATGCGCATCGTGTTGCGCGCAACGAATGAAAACGTAATGAAATTTTTATGTAAATCATAATGCTTCCAGCTTCCCCTGGGGCATAGAAATTATTTAGCTTTGTCCACGTTTAAATGGAGAACTGATCGAACCCTTGGACCGTTGTATAATGAACAATTAATGTACATGCTTTTCCGTGTATGTGCATCGCATTGTGCTTAATAAATATAGAAAATCCGCAGTCGATGATTACAATGGATAAATAAAATATAACGAACGCGGATCTTGATATGTATTACATTTTTTTTTTTCGAGCTCTCCCTCGGCCCCGGATATTGTTCGATGTTTCCATAAACAAAATTGGAAAATTGATTAAAAACTTTGGCCATTGAAGCCTCGGAACGCTGACAAAAGATTGATGCAAATCATTGTACGTTTTTAATCGAATCTGCAATTCGGGGAATAAAAATAAATAAATAGAAATTCTAGAATTGGGATCTTGACGATAAAAATTGTCTGCGCTGACTACACGAAGTAGATGTCCGATAAAAGTAGCTCTTTACAATTTCAACACGTCCGGAACGGAAATAATCGCGAAAAGCCGACAGCGTGGCAACGAGAGACGGAAAAAGTGGGGAAAAGGTTGAATTGGTAGATTTCTCGATTTTTTCCGGTGGATCGACAATTTTCGTCGGGACGGCAGATCGTCGTCGACGTGTTCATCGCACTCAGGATCGTTTGGCGGCTCGAACGGAGCCGTCACACGCGTTTGATCTCTTCCATCGGAAACGACGCGAAACGACGACACGTCCGAGCGGCTTATCTGCGGTCTGCGCATCGTAGCTTATCATCCCTGCTCGTCCGATAACGGTCGAAGATTTAATCCCCCGTCCGTCCCGTCGGTGACATCGATTACCGAGCTTTTTTCCTCCCTCCGACAATGCTGGCAACACGCTCGGAAATTTATTCTTATCAATCTCGCGATGCGATCGCGGTTCATTTGGTCCGTCGAGCAATTTCGACGCGTTCCCGCGAACCAATAGTTCTATTCCCGTGTTTGTTCGATACAATGCACGTATTGTTTCATTCTATCCTGACGTTTTAATTGGCAATCAAAAATTAATACGCGGCAATCTCGGTTTAACGTTGCTCCGAGAAAATAACGGAAGAATTGGCGTCGTTGTTGAATTGATGTTTGTGTTGCTATTAGGTTGTTTTCAGGAGTGTTCAATTTTAAAGTAAAATGCAATAGTATTCAATGGGATCACCGGCAAATTAATTAACCCGGAGGAGTTTCAAAACACTTAATCCCCGTCCGACTCACCGAAGAAGAAGAAGAAGAAGAAGAAGAAGAACTGTTCTGAAGAGAGGAAAGATAAACAAAGACAGTCTTGGATCCTCAAAAATTTTAATTAGGAGAAAACGTTTCTAAAATCGACTGCGAAGGTATCTCGCTCTATCGTCCAAGATAAAAAGTAGTTAGAGGGGCGTGGAGGTCCGCGATAAAAAAAAAGAAACAGAGGCAAATGTATCTAATAAGGAAAATGGAATTCCAGCCGGCCGGCCGAATGCTCGGCGGTCCACGGGGCTCGGCGTTAATTGTTTTCATCCAATTAAGGGGGCGCGGAGGCGGCAGCGGGAAAGGACGTTTCATTATTTTAAGAGCGACATCGTTTCCTCCTGGCGACTTATCGAACAGCGACGGGGAGGGGGCGAGGTAGAAGAAGAAGAGGACCCGGGGTTCGAAGGAATCGTTTATATCGGCGCCATTTTCCGAGCCGTTTAATCCCGGTAATGCGAAACAGTGGGGCTCTAGCCTGGGTCCGTAGTTACTTGTACTCGCGCGGACTGTTTTACGGGTGTCGTCGTTTCGAGTTCGATAGGTCGAGTGGCCCGTCGAGGCCAGGCTCCCAAGGAATTGCATTTGAAATTGTAATACCGTCGTCTCTCTTTCTCCCTCTCCCTCTCTCTCTCTCTCTCTTTTCTCTGTCTCTTTACAAGTTCTTCTATTTTTTTTGCTATATCTCCAACGGTGGGATACGAGATTTTTCCCTCTGTATCTCGGCTCCTTCATTTCTCGGCAAATTTTCTCCGGTTACGCGCTCCGTTTCCCGCGATTTCCTTCTCTGCCGGGCCCCTGGTCCCGCGTAACGACCTGCCGCGCGATCTCCAGAGAAACCACCTTATTTCTCTGTCTCTCTCTCTCTCTCTTTCTCGGGTTCTCCAAGGTTGCTTAACGCAGAAAAATGAGCCCCGCCGCATGTCGAGCGTCCGCGCCACTTGCCACCGTGCTGGGCTCCGCGATTTTCAGCAAACCGAGCGCTACTTCACCCTCGATTTTCCACCGGGCAACCCTTCACGCTCGATTCCACCGCAAACCGAGTTAACACTTTATCGTCCGGCACCAAACCTCGCCTTCAAGACCCCGCGATCGTGATTCAAACGCCCCCACAGCGATTCAAGGATCCCTGCGACTTCGTCTCGTAGAACGACGAATCCGCTGTATAAATCTTCTGCGAACTGAATTAATTTTTTATCGTAGTTAAGGACTGGGCTGATGCTTCGGTAAAGTTGCCTGTGCTTTTACCAGATGTTCACTTGCTACGTGGATCTTCGACACTGGGACTTCACGATACGGTTTAGGACTGGGAGGTTAAATCGAATGCATGAGTTAACGCACGTGTTGGCTGCAGACCGGTCTACTAAAAAAGTGGCAATGGCTCGATGCTGAGAAAGAAATAACTGAAAACTTTCCAGATGGTCGACGATACCATAAAGTTATTCGTAGGGTCCTTGCCTTAACCAGTTAACTGCGTTCGACGCGTATACATGTCAATCAAAATCTCTATCGCGGTGCAATAACAATAACCTTTTCAAGAATGAATTGTTAATTTTTTATAATAGGACACATTGCCCTGCGTTCGACGTGTACACTCGTCATTGGATGATTTTAATTCCGCACTCTGTGGGGGATTTTTCAAATTAAATTCCGCGAGTTAAGAGGTTAAGAATTGGTACAATGATTAACGTCGCAGACGATCTTCCCGTAGCGGAATGAAACAACGAAGCAAATCATTGAAAAGAAAGGATTCGCTCCGAAGATCCTCGTTCCGAAACGATCTCATTACGCTCCACGAGGTGGCAGGGCGGCGTCGCGTGTTCCCGATCGATTAATCTTTCCGGCTAATCCAGGAGGCGGCCGATCAGCAGCCATGATCGCGTCGGATTAGAAGGCCGATTAAACAACGACCACGCGACAAGCCGGCCACCCTTGGCCGACGTTAATAACGTCGATCCGCGGTTTCACCGTGGCTTGAACCGTGCGGTCGTCGCAGACTTTCCCCGTGGATCCCCGGACTTTGATGCATCCTGGATCCTTTCTCCGACTAATGTACCGGCTAACCGAATTATCAACACCGGACTCGAACTGTAGCCCGTCGGATTTCCTCGGGCACCTGCTACGAATTTTACAATCGAACGATTTCCGAATCGGTACGTGCTTCGGCGCCGTTTAAAATCCGTGCCAACCCCTCGTTACTCACCGCAGAACTTCCGAAATAATAATGTTTTTATTGGCCAGCAGAAGTTTCTCGTTCGAGGGGGTTCAACACGGAAATCTCTCCCGCGGGTAGCGCGCGCCAGGCTCGAAAACTAAATTACCGCAATGCGGAGGACACGCCGCTACTTTGTCCTCTTTACGAGTCAAACGTGCTCCACATAATGCTTCTCCGCGAAACGCTTCTAACAGCCCGCCGCGATCAGATTGGCGCGGCGTCTTTGCGAGTTGTCTCGACGCCTCGAGTTTTTCCTGGCACGCGAGATAACTCGTCAAATATTAACTTGGATCCGACAGGACCGAGCGGGGACGGTTAACTGTTGCCTGACTTCGTTTCGCTCTTGCTGGGGAAACTGGCTTTCACGAGCCTGTATTAATCCGACCACTGCCATTATGTAAAGAGAATTCTTCCGGGCTGTAATTTCTGCTGCAGGTTATTCCAATTTGGGGAATTAGGGTAGCTTTCATGCGGGAAGCATGCCTAACAGCAAACACGCGAGCACAGAATGAACGGCTTCGGATCTCAGAATTGTTCAAAGTGTAGTCACTCGAGATAATATTCGTGATGAAAAATCATTTTGCGAGGCGTCCACAGCCGAATGAACGAAGCAATGTGTACAGTGCCGGAGAAAATGATAGGATACAATAAACGTACTGACTGCAATACGAGTCGCCTGCTTATTTAACCGATCGTCTATTAATTCAAGATATTTTGGGGTGTTTACACGGCCTGATAAAAAATTGATGTCAGTTTTTCTCCGAAATCTAATACCGGCCCACACCATGACACTTCCGCCACCCATTTGTCGACGGCTTAAATATTGTTCTTCTTTTCTTAGATCGTGGAAACAGTAGTTCCAGCCATCAGGACCGTTCAAATTCAATTTCTTTTCATCGCTAAATATCACATTTCTCTACTTCTTTTTCGACAAAACATGATCGCGAGCAAACTTTAATCGAGATTCTTTTTGTTGCTGAAATATTACGTGCGTCCCATCATTTTGTCCGACTAAAATCAATACATGTCTACATTAGTTTCTCTAATTTCTTTCGTGTACAAGATACAAACTTGCAATTCTATATGGATACTTTGAAGGACATATCTAACATACAGGGTGTGTAATATGAACATATATCCTATTGTGTTGTATGAAATATACAAATACGTCAAATGTCCTATCATTTTGTCTGGCACTGTACGACATTCCAGTCACGTGGTCCCACTTCCCCGGTATTTTCCATCAATTCAAATGCCAATGAAGCCCTCAGACACGAGGAACTCTTGACGGAGCGTTGTCGAACGTCGAAAACAACGATTTCCTGAAACGCAGTCAGCAAAGCACGATGACGAAACAAACGGCGCGGATGATCGTCAAGCAAAGAGACCTGACGGATAAAGGGTGCAAGAGCAAATTGCACCGAGAGTGTCAAGAGAAGCGTGAGAATGTGGATCGAATCGTGGCGGACAATAAACGCGGCAGCGCGAAAGAGAAAGAGGAAAAAACAGAGAGAGAGAGAAGCTAGGAGGGTGGTTTCCGGGCTCTGGGTTTCTAACGAGACGCAAAGAACGAGGAAATTCTCCCCCCCCCCCTCTTTCTCTCTCTCTCTGTCTCGTGATCGAAGGACAAGCTCGTTGCAGCCCGAGGTTTCCGGTAGCACCGACTGGAATATCAATAGGATCCGGTTTTCGTGTTTTTAACCTTCCCCGACGCTCCCCACCTCCTCCTAGCCCTTCCTTTTCTCTTCCTCTCCTTTTCGAGATGAACCGAATCGCTTTTGCATTTATATTGGTCCCCGCCACCGAATCAGCCTTTCTTCCTCTACCTCTCTTCTTCTCCCTTTCCCTTCTCTTCGGCTTCTTCTTTTCCCCGTTTCACCTTTGCCCGCAAACTGCAACGCGCTCGTTTCGCTTGCGAAACACGTGTACGCGGTTCCTTGATTCCGCAACGACGCTCATCGACGCTCCACGATTCAGAGGCCCCACTTCTGGAATCTCGATCACCTGGATCCTGCAAAAACAGTCAGGAGGATCAATTCCGTCGAGGCGTGGCGCTGCCAAGGACGCGAGCGCTGCGCCTGATTTATGCGAGGTTAACCCGATGAGTAGACTGCGGATCTTTATGGATACGTGGCACCTGGAAATTCATGAAATGCCACAAAGCATTTGTATATCGTTAGAATGCAACCAACGGTTTTGTTTCTCTGCAATGAATCTCCTTTTTATCAAAGAGATTTCGTCAAACGATCGATAATTGTTGGACTACTTAGATTTCCTCGGATACCCGGATCCTGCGGACAAACAAAATCGAATCAAATGGAAGATGTCGGCGTAGAGCCGAACGTATCCTGCGAAATCCCGCGGTTTCGATGGGATTGAAAGCTCGACCTGGAATCCGAGATCCGTCGATCATGCGTTGTCAACGTCTCCGTATCTTCTCGAATTTTTCAAGCCCCGCCGCGCTGTCCGCGCTTCGCGAAATTCATAAAATTCGCGACGGAGGTGAGTCGGAGTTTCGGTTTTAAAAAATGATTCTGGCTGACCCGAATACTTCAACCCGTCGAATCGAGGTTTCTTCGGCCACCCTACTCGCGATTCATCCTCCCCTTTATCGTTCCCGTTGCTCGTAACAATGCTCACTCGGGAGAGCCGGAGGATTTTCGAGACCCGACACGAAAAAGCGAATTAATCACGTCCTAGAAGATCCGTGGTTTTTTCCCCTCTCTTTCTCTCTCTCTCTTCTCGGTTAAGGGGGTGAGGTTAGGCTCTCCCATTCGCAAGGGTGGTTCCCCGCGACTTTCCAAACGAGAACGCGTGCGTCGCCGCTCGATGACAAATTACCAAAGTGAAATTACCTGGCTAACGAGCCACCACGAATTCTTTCCTCGCCCTTACGATCCCACGTCGTTCGCAACCCCGTCTTCGGCTCTCGCTTTTGACGTACGCTAACCCTCGAACGTCTCGAGCACCCTCCACCACCCCCGTTATCATTATTTCGCCCAGGGGCAGAAACACATTAATAATCGCACGCTCCACTTTCCACTTTTCGACTCCGGCCTTTCGCTCCCTCGAACTTCGGACCGTAAATATCGCGCGTTTGCTCATTCCACATTCGTTATTTTACTGTGGCGAGCACTGTTTCTAAAGCCATGTTCACACTGTGGCAACGTCGAGCAACTTTTTCTCGTCTCTTGTTATCTTCTTCTCTTAGTCGGCAAAACTGACGGGCTTTCAATACGCGTGCGGTATCAGCCGAAAGTTGCTTCTCGTTCAAATTCGGTCAATGAAATTGTCAAGGAAATACATTTATAGTTTGTAAACGCCGTTGGGAATTTATGACGTGCACGGCGAGTGTTGAAATTTATTCGTTCAGTAAAATCGCGAAGAGAATTAAATCCGACTACAGTTTTTGTTAAAATTTCAGAGCGCACGTACGAAGATGTGAATATAAATGAGCGCAAATATAAACAGCATAAAATACACGGTAGATATTATCCCAGTACATTTTCACGATTAACAGAACCACCAGCGAAGAGATTTCATTCCATCGCGGTTCGCCTCTCGTTCGATGAAATTCACAATTACAAAAGAAATGTAGTATTATTAATTCTTTTAATTTACACATGTTCAGATTCTAAAGGTGTACCCGCGAGGGATCATTCATCAAATTTATTTCTTCAACAGATGTTCAAGATCATCTCTGGCAGAAACCGTCCTAGATAAACGCACAGAAATACCGTAGATGAATCCACGTATCTGTTTAGTTGAAAACCAGAACATACGCGCGACCAACTGAACGTTGACAGAATACGAATGTGACTGAGGGGTACCGACAAGTACCATCCGTTCATTCCAAGGGTTCTGACAAATACCACCCGTCATTGCAGGGATATATAAAGCCCTTGCATTTCTGTTATCGGGGGCTAGTACTTCCGTAGTCACGAATCGTGTCACGTCGTGCTGTATCTCGTAGAGTCAATTTCCAGTAAGATCGGGCTCAAGTTCCCCTACGTATCAACGTTAACCGTATAATATCCGCGGGTCGGGCATAAAATCTATTAGGCATTTCTAAAGTCGCTACGAGACCCCCGCATTGCCAGTGCGTCAAAACCGAGCATCTTAATTCGGTAACGATACTTTCTTTCAACTCTATTGAAAGAAAAATCATTCAATCGCGACATTTACGCAAACGTAACACGCTTTTTCTAATTAGAATATATCTGAGTTTATTGAATAATTCGTACAGATTACTAAAAAACACTCAATTATCGTTCCACAATCCACACACAGTCCACACACGATACAATCTTACCGCTCGGATTGTATCAATTAGATTATACTTGCTACGAGGACCACTATCAATCCTAGCATCTCCCTGATAATCGCATCAGGTTCGTTCGCGACAGACCAATCATCTACACAGAAATTTATCCAACCTAGTGGCTCCCGAAATTCACATTGGATTCGTCCGCGTTGATCTACAACCTCCTAGCAAGTCCCTGATAATCGCATCAGGTTCGTCTGTGCTGTTATCCAACCTCCCAGCGTCTCTCTAATTTAACATTGGGTTCGTACGCGTTGTTCTAGAACCTCCTAGCAAGTCCCTGATGATCGCATCAGGTTTGTTTGTACTCCTATCCAACCTCCCAGCGTCTCTCTAATTTCACATTCCGTTCGTCCGCGTTGTTCTACAACCTCGTAGCAAGTCCCTGATAATCGCATAACGTTCGTTTGTGCTTTTATCCAACCTCCCAGCGTCTCTCTAATTTAACATTGGATTCGTCCTCGTTGTTCTACAACCTCCTAGCAAGTCCCTGATAATCGCATAACGTTCGTTTGTGCTTTTATCCAACCTCCCAGCGTCTCTCTAATTTAACATTCGGTTCGTACGCGTTGTTCTAGAATCTCCTAGCAAGTCCCTGACAATTGCATTAGGTTCGTCTGTGCTCTTATCCAAACTCCCAGCGGCTCTCTAATTTAACATTGGGTTCGTACGCGTTGTTCTAGAATCTCCTAGCAAGTCCCTGATAATTGCATTAAGTTCGTCTGTGCTCTTATCCAAACTCCCAGCGGCTCTCTAATTTAACATTGGGTTCGTCCGCGTTGTTCTAGAACCTCCTAGCAGCTCCCTGACAATCGCATGAGGTTCGTCTGCGTTTCTCTCCATTCCTAGAGACTTCCTGTCTCTCCGCGTCAGGTTCATCTTCGTTATCTATAATCCTAGCGTCTCCCCAATTTCGTATCAGGTTCGTTCGCGACATTCCAATCGTCCACACAGAGATTTATCCAACCAGGTGCCTTCCCAATTTGACATTGGTTTCGTCCGCGTTGTTCTACAACCTCTCAGCAAGTCCCTGATAATCGCATCACTTTCGTCTGTGCTCCTATCCAACGTTCCAGCGTCTCTCTAATTTCACATTGTGTTCGTCCGCGTTGTTGTACAACCTCCTAGCAAGTCCTGATAATCGCGTCACGTTCGTTTGTGCTCTTATCCAACCTCCCAGCGGTTCTCACAATTTTACATTTTGTCGGTCCGCGTTGTTCTACAACCACCTATCAAGTCCCGGATAATCGCATCACGTTCGTCCGTGCTCTCATCCAAACTCCCAGCGGCTCACTAATTTCACATTGGGTTCGTCCGCGTTGTTCTACAACCTCCTAGCAGCTCCCCGATAATCGCATCAGGTTCGTCTGCGTTTCTCTCCATTCCTAGAGACTCCCTGTCTCTCCGCGTCACGTTCATCCTCGTTGTCTATAATCCTAGCGGCTCCCCAATTTCGCGCATTCGGTTCATCCGCGTACCTCGACTAACAAATAGAGACCATATTCCCAAGATAACGACCCTTCGCTGGCCTCTCGTGCTGCTCGCGGCCCTGGCTCGTAACATACACGTTATTAAAAACTGGCTAGAAATTCGAATAGAGAGGCTCTCTTATTTTTATAAAATATGTCGATAAAGCTAGTGTTAAACTGAAATGAACCCTCCGGTTGAACAGCAACGGTTAAACGCCCCGACCAGTATAATGGCACTCCATCCCACGCGCACGGCGCCACTATTTATTATTCGTCGCGTGGGTCGCGACCGGACGTTCGCGAAAAGAGTGATGATTGAGTCCCGGGGGCGAAAATATCGAATTATGGAAAGTATCGCGCCCATCGGCAACACCCCGCGTCGATGAATTTATTCAGGGAATAAAATTGACTTTCAAGGCTGCATCGGGAATCGGGCTCGGCGCCATCCAAGTCGAACAACAACGCCAACGATTCGCGTAGCAAAACGCATATCCGATCGGCCAATTAAATTGCGTAGAATTGCCGGGTGGGGGGGGGGGGGGGAATGAAGGTAGGGGTCGACGCAATACATCGTGCGGTGCTCTAAAATATAAATTTCCCGGTAATTCGACGCGGACCAATTAAAACAGGCAGAATTTCCGCGGCAAGTATAAATTATCGTAACTCGATACCCGGATCCCTGTTCTCCGCCGCCGCCGCCGCTGGGAAATCGCGAATTATTCCACGGCCAAGCTTTTCGCGATTGCGGCCAAGCACCGTGTGCTCTCGCCTACACGATTTATTATTGCTCGACAATTATTCCGCTTGCCACTGCAATTTAGGGAGACCCGTTCGTAAACGCAAACAATTCGTCGTCTTTGAAATACATTCCACGAACATGAACGACTCCGGTTCCGGCCAGCGGCTTTCTATTCTCGCAGTAAAATCATCGACGATGCCCGTTTAGTAGTTTTCTTGATTCGATCAACGATGATCGTTCGAGCTACTCGCAATTTGCACGTGGTGTGCTTACTAATTTTATTGAACGCTCGAAGGACCATTTCGCTCAATGGGAAGAACAAGATTGCAAGATTTTGAGGACAATACTTTATTCAACTACTATTCTGTATGAGAATATGTTGGTATAAGATGTCTAGGTTTCGAGGTTGCTAAGTCGACAGTCGGAAAGAATTTGATTGGATTGGATTGGGGCGCGAGAAACTTGATTCCATCCCTACTTGCAAGTATATTCGAATCTTGGTCGAATACATTCGACACTTTTATGAATGCCTACTATGCAGTTCTGATTTCCAAGATTCGATTCCATTCAACATCGAAGTACTTGTAAGTATATTTTCGAAACTTGTAAGTACTCATTCCGAGGTTCGATATCAGTTTGTATAAAACGAATACTTCTCAAATATAATCATTGAAACATTATTGCTTTTAAGTAGTAATCGAAACCCATGAAATGAAACTTGGTCATTGAAATTGACTCCGATTCGTGAGTACATATTGAACATGATTCCATCACTACTTGCAAGTATTTTCGAATCTTGGTCGAATACTTTCGAAACTTTTATGAATGCCTACCATGTAGTCCTGATTTCCAAGATTCGAGTACTACTTGTGAAAGATTCGATTCCTTTCAACATCGAAGTACTTGTAAGCATCTTTTCGAAACTTGTAAGTATCTTTTCGAAACTTGTAAGTACTCATTCCGAGGTTCGATATCAGTTTGTATAAAACGAATACTTCTCAAATATAATCATTGAAACATTATTGCTTTTAAGTAGTAATCGAAACCCATGAAATGAAATTTGGTTATTGAAATTGACTCCGTATTCGTGAGTACATATTGAACGTGATTCCATCCCTACTTGCAATTATTTTCGAATCTTGGTCGAATACTTTCGAAACTTTTATGAATGCCTACTATGCAGTTCTGATTTCCAAGATTCGATTCCTTTCAACATCGAAGTACTTGTAAGTATCTTTTCGACACTTGTAAGTACTCATTCCGAGGTTCGATATCAGTTTGTATAAAACGAATACTTCTCAAATATAATCATTGAAACATTATTGCCTTTAAGTAGTAATCGAAACCCATGAAATGAAACTTTGTTATTGAAATTGACTCCGATTCGTGAGTACATATTGAACGTGATTCCATCCCTACTTGCAAGTATTTTCGAATCTTGGTCGAATACATTCGAAACTTTTATGAATGCCTACTATGCAGTCCTGATTTCCAAGATTCGATTCCTTTCAACATCGAAGTACTTGTATGTACTCATTCCGAGGTTCGATATCAGTTTGTATAAAACGAATACTTCTCAAATATAATCATTGAATCATTATTGCTTTTAAGTAGTAATCAAAACCCATGAAATGAAACTTTGTTATTATTATTGACTCGGATTCGCGAGTACATATTGAACTTGATCCCATCCCTACCCGTCGCCTCGTAGGCATCCGAGGCTAACGAAAGTTGCGCGACCTACTGTTCGCATTACTGCGCAACCTCTCTAACACGGACCTGGACCACACCTATTCTTGTCCACAAAAACAAGGGGCACCCTATTCCCAGGAAAACGGTTACGTATATCTAAACAATGCCCATAAACCGTCGAACCACTTTTCAAACCAGGCTCAAAACCAGCACGAAGAAGACGAGTTACGCAGATTGTCCTACGCGGCACTCCCGCAGCCCGCATCCCGCAGCTGCTTCCCGGTGCAGATAACCACGTCCCAGGGCTATCTCGATAAGGTTACTATACATTCGGGAGAGGTACAACTGTATTATGGTAGCGCGAGTTTGTTCCGCGGTCGTGAGTACGATGCCGGTCTAAGTATCGGCGCACCTGCTGTGCACGAAGAGGAAAATGGTATGCTCGGAAACTGCATATTTACGTCAGGATAACGGGAATGCACTATACCTGTGGAAGTTGCGGTGCCGTCGGGGGGCACGGTCATTCGTTATGCGAGAGCAGGAAGTTGCCTCTTGTCTCTGCGTTTGCCAAAAAACTGAAGTACCTCGAGATGTAATATTAATTTTAATTGGATCATAAACTGCATTTTTAGCTTCAGTTAGCGTCCGTTTCTTATTCTTTTTGTAGATTATACAGCAAACACGAGCATACGTGTGGTTCTTCCTGCGGGATTAAAATATTCTGTCTGTAGAACCAGGTCCGACCATTTTGCCGACTCTTCTCACTTAACAGAACAGAAAATAAAAGGTTTGTTATCAGTTGGCAGTTGGAGATGGGATCAAGTACCTCGCAAACAGGTTCGAACTTTGATTGATTCAATTCGAACTCTCTATAACTACTTCGAAAATCAGAAATGGTAATCCTAAGTATGCTCGAACCTGTGCCAGACAGTTTCGAACATTTTATAAGTGCTTTGGTAAACGGAAATAATTCTTGCAAGTATATTCGAATCTTGGTGGAACAGATTCGAAGCTTTTATGAATATCGTACCGGAACCTACTATGCAGTTCTGATTTTCAAGATTCGAGTACTGCTTGTGAAAGATTCGATTCCTTTTAACATCGAAGTAATTGTAAGTATCTTTTTGAAACTTGTAAGTACTTATTCCGAGGCCCGACATCGGTTTGTATAAAACGAATACTTTTCAAGTATAATCATTGAAACATTGTTGCTTTTAAGTAGCAATCGAAACCCATGAAATGAAACTTGGTTATTGAAATTGATCCAGTTAAATGTTCTTTTACAATCATCGTAAGAAAAATAAGACAACGGTATCCTTAAATTCGCCCGACGTCTTGTCTTTTATTATAAACGAAAAAAATTTGTTTAGCCTATCTCCGACCATCGCCGGGTTTTACCGCAGAAGAATAGAATTCCAAGTCTTCTATAAAACTTGTTTCAACAGGAACAACATCCGGAAAGTTGTACCTGTCCGACCACACGCAGACTTTTCTCCTGATTGCCTTCGCGATAGTTTAAATTGCTGGAAACAACTCATCCTCGATCCTTTCTTTTTTAAGCGCTCATGTACCAAGAGAATCGTAAAGAAGTAGAAACACGTTTCAGCGGTTGCACAATGTTCCGGCGCGGGAATTGAAAGTCGAGGTAGACGTCGACGGTGTCCCCGAAACGCGACGTGGAGCAATTTTCCATGGAAATCAACGCGGTCGTCGTCGGTTCGAAAGGAAACCGCCATCGCGCTGTCGATCTTGACAGCTAATCCGTTGGATCGGAGAAGCGACAGCGGCAGAGCGAGAGGAGAGGAGAGAGAGAGGAGGGTTTGCAGACGGCGCGTATCGTGTTCGCGATTATGGAACACGAGGGACCCAGGTGAAACGCGCGAAACTTCCGTTAGGTGCGGTCGGAAACGGGCGTCGAGCCGTTCCGCGTCGATGTTTCGGCTGCAGGCCGCCGGACAGGGAACATTGCGAGAGATCCCGTAATGTCGCGGGTCCCGCAATTCGCCCGTTGCGTCTCACGCCTGATAAACTGCGTGTCCATTGCCGTTTGATTAGAAATCACCGGCGCTGCACGCCGCGACCGTTCGCGTTTTAATTATCCGCGCCGCGCCGGCTCGTAACGCGGTCGTGTTTATCCGCTCCACGCTCCGGCTGCGACAACTAATTAATATTATCGCTGCCTGATGCAAAAATTAGCTAAAACCGACCTCCGCGCATACCCGATAGCGAAATTATCGCTCTTGAAACTTCCACCGAACTTCCGGAGAATTAACAATGACTATTTTACATCCCTTTACAAAAACAACGGGAATACCTCTGTCTAAATGTTTAGCCATTTTTCAAAGAATAAATTCTCAAAGAAGCGAATATCAGTCCCTCGCTGATACATCAATATTTTGTAACCGAATGACCTTATATTTATAGGAAAAACGTGACAAAGGATTTGTAAACAAGTTTACGTTATATTTTTTTAAAGAGATACGAGACCTCGCCGTAAAATCTGTATCCACACGCTGCATCGAATAAACCGGGTGAAATCGCATCTGGAAACAACTGGCCGATTCCATTTTAAAAATAATCGTCGCGTTAAACAAATAACGCGTCTTGACAGAGGGAAACAAGCTACAAAGCGAGCGGATTCGTTTGATCGCGGCCGCCGAAATGACGCATGGGTAACAAAAACAAACATCCGGCGGAGGAGAGAGAAGAAACGAAAAATGAGAGAGAGAGACAGAGAGAGAATAGGAAAAACAGAAACCCTTGGCGTTTGAGCGCGTCGAGCTCGGCCGGTCGATGATTAACTGTAAACGCGTATCGCTGGCAATTGTTGCGCGTACAAATCGCGGGGAGTGAAACGCAAACGCGAGAACGCAAACGCGCGGCAACCAGCCAGCCAGACCGGGACTTCGTTATGAAGTTTCATTTACCTTTCAACGCGCACGACGATCGAACACCGACAAGCGGCTGCCGCTCGTTAAACTCGGCCCGGCATAAATACAGAAACACGCCTCGCGCCTCCGATTTTCATCGAGCTTTTAATATCGGCGGCGCGCCGTTAAACAAATTCCCGCAACGGCTGGGAACAATTTTATCCGGCCGTCGCTGCCGCCTGTCGCTGTGTGCTTCTCCGCGCGCCTGAACTTTTCCGCAAACTTTCCTGGTTTCTTCGATTTCTTTCTTCAGGAACCTCAAGATCACGTTCGTTCTTTTTAAACAAGAATTATAATAACTTACTTTCTTATTCGAGGTCACAGAAAGAGGAAGCGCATCCGCGTTCGTACATCCTCGTGCCGAACATTTCCTAATTTGTTTTCAGGGTATCGGCCATCTTCCTTGTTGTCGGAAACATTCTAAGCTCGCCAGGCGAACGCAAACTCTCGCGACAGTTTCTCGAATTCATTTTCATTCTGGCCGCGTTTAAGTGTCCGCCGCGGTCGGGCTCGAAGATTTACAGTGTTCCGTTTCGTTCGGCCGTGGGGCAGAGGTCGGGTAATCTGTGAAATAAAATTACCGCTCGCGTAAAACCACGCGAACGTGAAATTCGCCGTCGTATCTCGTCGCCGCAGCCGCCTTCGTCGGCTCCAAAAAAGTATATACAACGCTGGGGGGGCTAGTAGAGAAAGGCGAGAGTCGCGAAGGGGTGTGGGGGATGGTTGAGGGAGAACGTTATACTTAATCTATCTCGCGGCCAGTCGACCATGAAAATCAGGCCACTGGCCAATCGCCGGGAACGCGGAACAGGTCTGCGGGATCGGGACTTTTTCTGCCTCATTTCTCCGTCGAGTCGCCTGCGCAGCTATCAGCCGAGCCAAGACCCGATCCCGAGGGGAGAAAACCGTTCATTCCGAGCCGGGAGTTTCGGTGCAACGATCGGTATCGATCATGCGAGCCCTAAGGGACCCGGCTTGAAAGGGATTCGACCGTCTCTGTCTCTCTCTCCCTCCGCTGCTTTTCGCCAGAAAATTTTCCGGGATGAAAGCAACTCGGCTAGCGAGGCCGCTGTCCCCTGCACGAACTCGCAGCGTTGATATTTCGTCTTTTTCTTTTTTAATTAGGAAATCTCTATGTGAGATTTATTACCACGTAATGTATATAAGACAATCATCTATTGTGAAGGATTTTTCAGAATAACCTAGAAATTGTTTCCCTGTAAACAGAGTTTATTTCTTACTCGCAGCGTTGATATTTCTTCTTTCTTGTTTTTAATTAGGAAATCTCTGTGTCAGATTTATTACCACGTAACGTATATAAGACAATATTTATTTATCTATTATGAAGGATTTTTTAGAATAACCTAGAAATTGTTTCCCTGTAAACAGAGTTTATTTCTTTAATTATTATCCTATATCACAACAATTATTTACGCTATGTACAGGGTGTAACAAAATTTAGTGTCATGGTTTTGGCAGATGGTTGTACACCGTCCGAACGGTGAAGATTTGTTAAAAAAAATTGCCGGAAAATTATATAAGCATAAAAAAATTAAACCTTGAATTTCAGGGTCAAAGTCAATTTTGCGGCAATTTCTTTTAACAAATCTCCACCGATCGGAAGGTGTACAACCATCTGCCAAAACCATGAAACTAAATTTTGTTACACCCTGTACAATCTTACCTGTAAACAGAGAAACGACATTTAAAGTTTATTCTATATTACTTGTCGATTTACACTTTTATCACTCTCTTTGTGGACGTGTGCTCTGTTACGTAATCTCTATCTATATATCTATCTATCTCCTTCTAATAATTGTTCTCTCCAACACCAGATACTCTACAACGCGCGAGGCGCGGTAAGATTTGAATCTAAGAAATACCATTTCTTTACATCTCCTCCTCTCAGGGTGAAAATCCTCAACAACTTATTAGTATTATTTATTTTCCTCATGTTCTTCGTCAACTGTCTCCTCTTCTTCTGTTCCAATTGGTTGTAACTTGGTTATATGAAAAAAAGTTGATTCCGTTTTCTATTTTCCAGTGTTGATTTTGTAAATAGAATTGGAAATTTTCTCTATTATTTCGAATGGACCAATGTTTAGTTCATTTAACTTCCTTCTATTTATAGAAGGATATAGAGAAGGATATGAAGAATATAGAAATATTTCTTTCGCCAAATAATGCCCACCTCTCCTTGGATGAAACAAGAGGTTCTGGCTAGACTTCGAGATCAGATTAACACGGTATAGCGTATGTCGAGAACATTAAAAACATTAAAAAGAAAGACCCTTAGGCGCGTTGATTGCAAGTATTTAAAAAGGCTATGATATATACGCACGCTTTAATATTAAGTTCAGTTATCAAGCAACCTACGTCCAACGGCAATTGAAATCCCGCTCCGGCGCTGATATTTTGTCGCTGCGAAAGGAGCTTGCGGGAAAATGGCACTCGCGAATATCCGTGGAAATATTAGCGGACGGATGAACATATTCAGACGAATATTCATTCAGTCGAATTTCTTCCGGGTAAAATTTCTGCAAATTTCTGTCCCCGGGACGTTCGAAGGGAATGACCATCGAAGAGCCACGATCCCGGCCCTTAATTACACGCAATTAGCGGACTAATCTGTCGGTCGGCGATCGCCGAAAAGGGGAATTTCATTAGAGACGGTCTCCGGCGTTGCGGGAAAACTCGAGCCGGACCGAAAATTAATTTTCCTTCCGTCGATCGCTTCCCGAGGCCCCGGTCACGGACTTAATAATGTCGTAATGGCGGTTCTGGTTCGCGGTTCGCCATTAAAAGTACCGTCACGCGCGGCCACGGCGGCCTGTATACACGTACGATGGCTTCCGGTCGTTCCTCCGCTCCGCTGCAATTTCCGCGAAATTAACGCGCGAGCAGGCATTCGCGGGACGTCGCCCGTTCATCTTATCACCGATAAAGCCCTGCCAACGTTTTGATCTCGCTCGAATCGAGGGCCACTCCTTCGTCAACCTGTCATCGCAGTCTTCGACGTTTAGCTCGTTATTAATGGGCTTTCGATCGGCAACGGGAACCTCCGATGAATTTTTCTGGACGCTTGCAAATTGACGGAATCAGGCGGAAAAATGTGTCAGGTGTAAGTTCGTACGATTTGAATTTGTTCAGCTCTTATTGGTTCATAGATAGCGTTATAAATTGTTGGTTATTTGGAAGCGAGGAATAGATCTATTGCGGTATACTTTATTATATTTAATGCACAAATCGTGAGTAACGTGATACGCGCTGTACTCTCGGATTAACTATCCCTTGGTCTCCAGCGGGACCTTTTATACTTATGAAAAGGTCTGCAATAAAATACAGGTAGACGGAAAAGACTTTGTATTAGTGCTGTCTGTGTATCTCCTCGTGCATATCGTCGGTGTACATCAACATAAATTAACAACATAAAATTCTCATTATCTGCTGCCACCAAACAATCAAAATTAACCCTCTGTTGCGTTCCGTTACCAATTGGGGACTTGAATTTCAAATGTTCTATAGTAAATTAAGTAGACAATACTGAAGACTCTGAGCATGTTGGGTGTAAATGGGAACATTGCGATTTTGTACCCGCATATGTTGAAGTTCTGTTGGATTATCAATAGGTTACCAGTACAATGAACTTACCGTTCGTTGTCAAAAATGAATCGACGACCTCAGCATCGGTTCTAATAAACAGAGATTAAGAAGTATCGATGAAACGATCTCAGAATAGTTACTAAACAAAGATTTCAAAGTATCCCACTTGATACTTTGTTTCAAGAGCCGGACTGTGGAGGCCTAACCTAAACAGTCTGAAGATATGAGGGGACCCTGTTTCCTTTTTCGGGTTCGAACGATTTTCCTCTAAAGGTCAGTCGAAGCTAAGATTTCGTACAGTAAAGAGCTTCCTCTCGCGACGTGAAATAAAAACATATTTTATTTTATAAATACCAGTGTGCATTCTTTAACACCCGTATCCAATAAGTTCCGATACAGGAACAGTCATAAAATGCAATAACTAACATTTTCTAATAAAATTCTATCATTTATTTCATGACCGCACTCATTTTTAAGTAGACCAACAGCCATATATATTTTTCAACTCGTCATAAAAGTTCGTGCAATATTAACAAAAATCACCCCTAAAAGCTATTCCTCGAAATCTAACTTTCTATCAAAATCCTGAATATCCTTCGAACAACGTACACCAACATCCTCCCATCAAGTCCACCAAACAAAAACGATCCCAAGCCGTTCGCAAAGTCTGCTGGATCAGGAAACAAATGGTTTTGAATCGTAAGATCCGAGTCTCAAGGAATCTTGGAAGATAAAATCTTGTTGCTAGACGATTCGTAGCGATCTAATTTATACAGTTTATAATAAACTCATTCGATATCTCACCGATAACTATTATTATTGTCTTGAGAAGACAGCAAACCACGCTAATAGATCATCGCAGATTAAAACAGTATTAGCCCTGTCGAAGAACTTTTATTTATTCAATAGATTTTAATAATTAAATTGTACAATTCGATGCTATTAGAATAAATTATACTGATACTGGAACAGTCATAAAATGCAATAAATAACATTTTCTAATAAAATTCTATAATTTATTTCATAACCGCACTCATTTTTAACTAGACCAACAGCCGTATATATTTTTCAACTCGTCATAAAAGTTCGTGCAATATTAACAAAAATCACCTCTAAAAGCTCTTCCTCGAAATCTAACTTCCTAACAAAATCCAGAATATCCTTCGAACAACGTACACCAACATCCTCGAACCAAGTCCGCCAAACAAAAACGATCCCAAGCCCTTGGCAAAGTCTGCTCGATCAGGAAGCAAATGGTTTCGAATCGGAAGATCCGGGATCTCAAGGAATCGTGGAAGGTAGAATCCTGTTCGCGGACGAGGTTTCCTGTCCCGTGAGGTTTCCTAGCCGAGTCGTTCGTGGAGTCCTCGGGTATCCTTGTCCGTAGGTGGCTCTCCAGGTCGAGTGGCCTGCTCTAGACGCAGCCGGTGTAATCTCGCCGGTGCTCTCGAGAATCGTAGCACGTGGTGGTAGTAGTGATGGTGGTGGCGGTGTCCGCGATAATGGAAAACACCGGGAAAACGAGTCAATTTACGTTACGTCCCGTACAGGCTCTTCCTCAAACCTCTGGCAAAGGGAGAGAGTGAGCGGTGGCTGTCGGGTAGATTGGGTTCGGGACTACCGGTTCTTTCAAGGAAGATTCAATCAGACGGACGAGCGATTGAAACGATTGCTTGGCCAGGTGTCGCATCCGAGTATCCTGTTACGCGGGCCTGATGAGAACCCGTAGTGGAATTTGCTTGCAAATCGGAATCGCAAACGAGGACCACACGCAACCTGCATCCGCAATTTAACGGTTTCGCATCGCGAATAACGAGCGCAAAGTGGATATCCGCCGCGATCGAATAAAACCCATCGTCGTCGTTGTCGTCTGCTGCTGCGAAAACTGCGGCCGCGTTTCCCATGGAAATTACCATGGAGGGATTCGACGAATAGGTTCCGAGCGAATTCGATTCTCGGTTTTAGAGCACGTTCGATCGTACTGTGAACTCGGGATTTCTGGATGGGGGAGGGGAGAACACCTGCCGAAGACAGATCGAGGATACTCTGACCGATTGCGAATCGAGATTGCGGGAAAGAGGTCAGCCGAATGCACGAAACACCCGCCGAATTTTGATTTGCCGCGGTCCTGACGGGAATAAAGATGAGATTGTCAGCTCGGATAGCCCCGGGAAATCGCGGATTCTCCGTTAGTTTGGCGCTCGCGAATTTGCTCGACCGGATGGAACTACGGGCGGCTTAACATTTTATGGCTTAACGATCAGAATTGCCTCGTTGCGCACTTTGCGCGAACGATGTGGACGTTGACGAGGACCCGAAGCGTCGGAATCCTTCCGACGTCTTTAAAAGAAATAGTTTCAATATGCCAAGGGTTTAATTGAAATCTAGAAATTCGGTACGCCGGCGTTCCTGAAAAATCGTTCCGGAAAGAGCTCAGCTTAAAATACCTTACTTTGGCTATTTATATAGCCCAGAAAGTTAACCGCGCCCCGTACAAGGGTTTAAGTACAGTTCTTGGTCTTTGTTGCATACTTGATAAGATAAACTCGCCACGACCACTCGAGGGTCTTTAGAATAAGCCCGCGAACGTAATCGAAAGCTTGAATTCTAATTCTGTTGCCTTCTAAAAGTCCTCCGGAGAATCTACTTCTCTGTGCTTCGCGAAGAGGATCAAGGTCGACTTTTATTTGACTTGAAGAAAATCTCGACGGAATGACGTGGCTCCCGGTAATTCCAAAGTCTCGAGATAGAGGGGGAGAGAGAGGGGGGAGAGACTGAGAGTTCCTTAAGAAACTAAGATTCTACCTTCCATTCGTTTGGAAAAAGCGCTCGCGGAGCTAACTATACCTCTTATGAAGGATTGAGAACGATTTTTATCCTTTCTTATGACGTCCGAGGCAAAAAGGAGTCGCCACAGTTACTTCTGCGAGAAGTTGCGATTCTTCCTTTTCATCGTCAACCGTAGCCTCCGTGCGTGCTCTAGAAAAATCGCTGACACGTTTTGCACCAACCTGGAACTCATTGCAACTAAATGATCATCTCGAATAACAGTAATCTATCTATATAAATAAAAATGTACATGTTCGTTTGTTCAAAATCTTAAATCTCCGAAAGTTCTGCACCGATTGCTTTCAAATTATGACGCAACGTTGCATTCGAATGCGCGCGTGTTTAAAACAAAACAAACAATATTGTATACCCACAAGCATTGTGAAATTCAACATATTAGATACGTGCGCTTTCTCTTTTCTTTCTTTACCGTTTAACCAGACTGAGCCACAGCAACGCGTGACCGGGTACAGCTGGTATAAAATATAATAGTAAAACGATTGAATTACAATTTTTTTAAATATTCAAACATCCCTAAGGTCTATGTCCGATGTCCTTCGCAGCTTAACCAGATAACTGCGTAATTCCGCGCTCTGTGGGGGATTTTAAAAATTAACCCTTTGCACTCGGAGCTATTTTTACTGGAAAATTCAACAAATTCTTCCGATCTAGAATAACTCCATTCTATATTAATTTGTTTCTTTGCATGAACATGAAATCGATATAATACCTCATACAATACTTAAATGTGTAGTAATTGATTAGATACCAACATATTTAATAATGTAAATAATATTTTGAGTAACGGTACAGCAATTTTTAGTAGTCACTCTGAGTCACCACTCGAGTGCTAAGGATTTAACTTGAAAATGAAAGATCTTTCGGACCTAGAATATTTCCATTCCCTATGATTTTCGAAATTTGATGGATATGAAATTGGTATGATACCTCATACAATACCTAAATGTTTAGTAATTGATTGGATACCGATATATTTAACGCTGCAAACCATATTTTGAATAATCGTACAGCAATTTTAGTGGCGCCTGAGAGTCGCGTTAAAGTTAGTATTTAGGATTTAGCTAAAAGGGAAAAGAAGGGAAATAAGTTTCCTCTGCCCCGCGATCCCTTACGCCTGGGACCTTGTACCTTTCGACCGCCAATGAAACGGACCGTCTTGTCGATATACGCGGAACACGTTTCCCTGCCCCAAAAGACAGTCGAACCGAAGCGCTTGAACGAGAAGCTTCATCTGTATTTTCTTTCCTCGAATAAACTCTCTATACCGGTTTTCCGTATTTTCTGTACTACGAATCCTTAGCGTTATCTTATTTCATAACCATGTAGAATATTTGAACGAGTCGCCATTCGAGTGCCAAGGGTTAAATTCCGCAGTTGAGAGGGTAAGTAAAAATGGGTCGCGAGGTCTAAGTTTCTCGGGCAATCATCGGCCGAGAATCTTGAAAGTAGAGACGGTGTATATGGTAACAAGGCTGCAGGGGGAAGAGTGCAGGATTGCCAATAAACGAGCCTAAATAGAGGGTATTAGAGCGAGGAAGGTCGGAGGCTTGTTTAAGGATCGAGGGGGGTGGCGTGTCGGGCACAGGGCGCGGCCAGACCCCCGAATACTTCGGCTGCCACAGACACGACCTCGAAATAATTCAAAGATACAAATTGCTCGCGGAACGAGCTCCGCTCTCCCGCCCGCTCGTCAGATCGATACACGGCGGCTGCGGCTTTCTGCCGAGGCCAATATATCGCGAACATATTTCTCGGCGTATTTGTTCGGCTTCGAGCACCGTGTCTGCAAAATATGCTGCCAAGACGGACTCTCTTCGAGCCTCGATTAGCCTGTCCCGTTTTTCAAAACATTATTCAGACCGTTATTTCATTCGTCTGTTCGCTGTTTAATTTTATTCATCGCCTCTTCTTCTGTAAGGGATGTTTTCCCTTCAACCCGAAACAACCTGAGGAAAAAAACACGACGAAAATTTCGGTTGCGCAAAACGTTTGAAACCTGCGCATACAATAATTGCGAATGATCTCGCAGCATTGATATTTCTTCTTCTTTTTTTAATTAGGAAATCTCTTGTGAGATTTATTATCGCGTAATGTGTTTAAGAGAATTATCTATTGCGAAGGATTTTTCAGAATAACCTAGAAATTGTTTCCCTGTAAACAGAGTTTATTTCTTTAATTATTGTCCTATATTACAACAATTTACAGTATGTGCAATCTTACCTGTGAACGGAGAAACGACATTTAAAGTTTATTCTGTATCACTTTTTCATTTACGCTTTTCTCACGAAAATTTAGGTTGTGCGAAACGTTTGAAACCTGCGCATAGAATAATTGAGAATGAATGTTGAAAATGTTCTAAAGTGTTTTGTTGCTGTCATAACTCGTCGCTGGCATTAGCCGAAAGCCAGCCAGAAAAGTTTACACCGATCACGAGAGTCCTAATAAAAACCAATTGCCCTTGGCGAGGAGAAGGAAAGAGAATCGCGTGTTTCCGAAAGTTTCCCCGTTTCGCGCGGGTTCTTCTTCGCTGCTAGCAAGTTTCAAGATAGAGACAGATAGCCGGGATAGGTCTTCCTGTCGGAGATTACAACGCGGTTACATCGTAAGAGCATTACGCGGGGCTTCCTCCCGCTCCGTTTGCACGCGTGACATGCAGTCCCGAATTCAAATTTACCCCATCTGCAAGAAAGCCGTCTTTTCGCATCGATTATGGCTCGTTCTCCATCGCTCCCAAAACTGATCGAAATGATAAAATTGAATTCCACCTTGAATCAATTGATTTAAACGTGAACATACAGTTCACTCGACTTTTCGCCGATAAAGTTGCCTTTTGTTCTTTTCGATACTCTGACTAATCTATTCGACGATTTAAAAAAAAATAATAATCCAGCAATGTTCGTCAATGTTTTTTGCTCGAAAGATCTATCATAAATCTATGTTGGATTATCAATAAGTTATAAGCACAATTAACTTATTGTTCGTTGACTCGATCTTTCATCGATAAAGTTGGTTTTTGTTCTTTTCGATACTCTAACGAATCTTCTTGACAATGTTTAAGAAATAACTATTTAAAAAAATAATAATCCAGCAATGTTAGTCAATGTCTCTTGCTCGAAAGATCTATCATAAATAAATGTTGGATTATCAGTAAGTTACCAGCACAATGAACTTATTGTTCGTTGACACGATTTTTCGTCGATAAAGTTGTTTTTTGTACTTTTCGATGTTCTGACTAATCAATTCGACAATTTTTAAGAAATAACTTTTTAAAAGAATAATAATCCAGCAATGTTCGTCAATGTTTTTTGCTCGAAAGATCTATCATAAATAAATGTTGGATAATCAATAAGTTGCCAGCACAATGAACTTATTGTTCGTTGACTCGATTTTTCGTCGATAAAGTTGATTTTTGTTCTTTTCGATACTCCGACTAATCTATTCGACAATTTTTAAGAAATAACTTAAAAAAATAATAATAATCCAGTAATGTTCGTCAATGTTTTTTGCTCGAAAGATCTATCAAAAATAAATATTGGATAATCAATAAGTTACAAGCACAACGAACTTATTGTTCGTTGTCAAAAATGAATCAACGATCTCAGAATCGTTTCTAATAAACAGAGATAAAGAAGCATCGATGAGAAACGATCTCGGAATGGTTTCTAAACAACGATTTCAAAGTATCCCACTTGATACTGTGGGAACCTAACCAAAACAGTCTGGAGATACGAGGGGACCCTGTTTCCTTTTTCATGTTTAAACATGTTTACACAATCACAATGTATTAATATTGGATATCACTGTATTCGGGAAAGTCTACAGAATCTTGTACCGTAATTAACAATTCAATATCTTATATAATAACATCACAATATTTGTTTAAAGTTGAAAAATAGGTTTTTCTTCAAAGTCATGTTTCTCAAAAACTGTACGTGTAGGAAAAAAATTAAGGGCAGATTCGGAATAAGGGACACCCAACAGTTATAGCGAAACATAAAAAAAGTTGAAATTTGTTGGACAGTGTTATTAATGGCCTCTGCTAAGGGTTAACACCCACATCGAATAATAAACTAGTAGCTTTAAATGAACAGCGAACTCTTTTTGAAAATACTGAAGCACCTGTCAAGAAATAATGAATCTCTTTAAAAATGAATTACAATTGTTTATTTCGGTCCCGGGTTTGGAGGGAGCTCACGTTATCGGTGTTAGGGAGTTCCGAGGGCCGTTCGGCAACTTGACATTACGTATTCGTGTACCGAGTCGGATCGATGTATGCCCCGGACTAAGATTAATGGCCGTCGAGCTTGACGGTCGAGGTTTTTGCCACCGTAACCGAACTACAAACCAGCAGACCCTGTCTCCTTCACTCTCTTTCTCTTCGAAACTCCTCCGGCATCTCTGCACAGCCTGGCCTTCTTCCGGAGAATTTGCATACAAGAAAGTCACCCTCTCCTCGGTTTTAAATATTCGCGGCCTTGACGGCTGAGACCTTCGATCCAGTTTGCGGCCTCGCGATTGCTATCTTCGCCCTCTTCCACCTCTTCGTAATCGCTCTTGCATTTTTTATCGCTTATTTCACTGCCGGCAATGAAATTAAAAATTTCTCCGCGATAACTGATCCCCTCGATTCCCCACATTTCACCCCTACTGCAGTTTGTTGCCAGCTCCAATCGGAAGATCGGAACTTTCTTGTGTAACTTGGATAAGTCGACAGTCTGTTTGATTATATACAATGTTCCATACGGTGAACATAGACGAGTCGACAGCGGTGGTAAACTTAGATGAGTTGGCAGACAGTTTGGTGTTTGACTCATTGTTTGCAAGAGAGAAATATAGTGTATGGTTAGGCTGAGTAATTTAGATGAGTTGATAGTCCTCTCGATCAAATGTTTTATTCATTGTTGCAATTTCATATGGGCTGGCGGTCCATTTGATCGAATGTTTTATTCATTGTTGCAATCTTGGACGAGGTGGCAGTCTATTTGATTAAATGTTTCATTCATCGTGTTAAGTCTTCGTTTAATAATGAACGGTCCCATAACACGGAGAATAAATCCTTGAAGATACAACTAGGATAAATAAACTAACAGAGAATAGACGAGTGTAGAAAAAACGTGATTGGCGGATGACAACATGTCATCGCCGTGACGTTTATTAAAACGCAGTGATTCCGTCGGATGCAGGTGAATGCATTTCGGAGGAATTTGCAAGCGTTATCACGGCCTCCGTAAATATATTTTAACGAAGACACTTCCGGTAACGAGCCGCCTAATTAAGCGTCCGGCCGATCGATTAATTGGGAAAGACGCGTCTCGCGCGTGGTCCACCATCCGTTCTCTCTTTCTCTCTGTATAGTCGGATCAAAAACGAGAATTAATTGGACGAGAGACAAAGACGCAACCGCGTTGATTAACCATGAATCAATTATGTATACGAGTATCCCAGATAGAGACTAAATAGCGTGCATTCTGAAAATACCTCTAGTATATAACGAAGCCGTAAGCAAAAGGGAATCTACTGATTTCGGAGCGAGATCCATCGCAACAATTCTATCTCGCCTAACCTAGATCGCTCCTGTATTGTGAATCTTTTACCTTGAATAGCGTGGCTCTCGTACCAACAAAGTGAAACGACGGGTTGGTAGTAAAACGATCGTAAAATTGCGTGCCGAGCCGTGTTTCGTCTCGGATTCCAGAACAGGGAGAGAGAGAAAGATAGGTTAGGGAGATCCCTTGCTCTCTGTGAATACCAAATCAGAATATTTGCGAGATGAATAAGAACACGGACAATCGGATCGATCTATTATTTGCTTGGTGCGAGCACTCGATCTTGTAACATGTAGGTTGCACGCTGGATCGAAATCTCGGATCAATATCGATTGGACGTTAGCTAGGTTTACCGTGTGTTAAGTTGGCGAGGTCTTATTGGATCTCTGGTAGGATATACGAAGCGATACTGGAAAGGTGTTCTTCAATAAATTATTCCGAGAGAAGTGCTCAATGGATCGATTCCATTTTTGTTTTATTAGAAAGGGGGTACTTTGGGGACTATTTTAAAAAATCGCCATAGTTGTGTGTCCACAGATATGACTGCAAGATTAATTCCCTTACACTATGGTCCGATGCATGATCTTCTCTTATCGCGAAAAGAGGTAATCTTCAAAAAATTATTCCAAGAAAAATGCTCGATGAATCGATTTGATTCTTTCTTTATTAGAATGGGGATACTTTGTAGACTATTTTTAAAAATCGCCATAATTATGTGTCCACAGATATGACTGCAAGATTAATTCCCTTACACTACGTTCCCTCAGACTACGTCCGATGCATGATGTTCACTTATCGTGAACAAGGTAATTTTCAAAAAATTATTCCAAAAGAAATACTCAATGGATCGATTTGATTCTTTCTTTATCAGAAAGGGGGTAGTTTGGAGACTATTTAAAAAAATCGCCATAGTGATGTGTCCACAGATGTGACTGCAAGATTAATTCCGTTATACTACGTTCCCTCAGACTACGTCCGATGCATGATGGTCTCTTATCTTGAACACGGTCATTTTCAAAAAATTATTCCAAGAGAACTACTCAATGGATCGATTTGATTCTTTCTTTACCAGAAAGAGGATACTTTGGAGACTATTTTAAAAAATCGCCATAGCTGTGGATCCACAGACACGACTGCAAGATTAATTACCGTGCACCCTAGTCCGATACACTCTTTTATCGTGAAAGAAGGGCGATTTTCAAAAATGAATACCACGAAAACCGATGGTTCGAGTTGTTCCGTGTATTTAACTGGAGCAGTAGATGGAAGAAATTAGTCGGCTTGGGAAAGGCCGGAAAGTGTACGGGGAAATAGAACCGCGGAATGGGGACAGGCATACGAGGAAGGAGCCGAGCCGAGCCGAGCCGAGGGTGTAGAACCGGATATTGCGCGAGATAAAAATCAAATTAACCTGGTATTCCGGGACAGCGACGAGCCCGAAAGAAGTTCACCAGGTTTCTGCCGGCCCGGTGAAGGAAACCCGACATTTACATTACGCTCTGACCCCCTTTGCCGTGTCTCCCTCGACGCAGCCCCAGCCAGCGAACCTGTAAACGTTTACACCGATAGCTTTTCGCTTCCACCTACAGCTACAACATCGCAGTGTGGCAGCACAGCTCGCTCGTAACACGATGTACACATCGTTCAACGAGGCCCGCACCGTTCGCACCCTGTTCGGCGTGTTATAATATCATAGGGACAAGAGAGATCCTACAACCCTTTGTGTCCCGAACGCTACTCCAAAGCGATGTTACATACCAAACGCGCTGAACATTTTCTGTCTGTTCCGTTTCAAAACCTCGCTTCGCCTGCTACCCTTCTAATGACAAAAAATGTCTACGCTCGACGCCACTGTTGTTCCAATGTTGCTTGTCCGGCAACACTGCAGGGGTGATGGCCAACAACTACTACAGTTTAGAGACAGTATAGAGCGTGAAGCGAACCTGGTCAAGCGAGCGGTGAACTCTGTTAGAAACGTCGAAACAGATGCTGAACTTTGTTAAACGCGAGAAAGAATGACCCTCGGTTGACAGCGATTCAAATTATCAACGCAACGTCGTATACTTTCTGGAACACCCTGTAGACCCGACAGAGAACCCTCGGAGCACCGCTTCGGCCATCTTTATGCAAAAGGAACGGTTCTAAAGTCGCTCTTCTCGCTGCTCTTTCACACGCATCCCGCGCGACTTACCCCCTTCCTCCCTGTTCCTCCACTCTGTTCCGTTTTTTTTCGGGGACAGAGCGACCCCAAGAGCGACGAGGGTAATTGCCAAAGTTTAAACGGGGATTTGGGGTCCCGATTGAACCCCCGGAACTCCCTTCAGGAACCCGGTGTCGCGCGTTTTTACGACCGCGTTCATTTCCTCCGAAACGCGGCGAAACGGTGCTGGATGGCGATTATAAATTCGTGAAGGCTATGGGGTTCGAGGGGGTTTCCGGGGAGTGGAATGGCAGTGGTCGTTGCCTCGTGTTTCAGGTAGGCGGAATAAATTGTGCGTCGGCTCGTATATTGCGGATTCCCCGCTGGAATGTCGCTTTTCGGTTGACCTAGATCGGCCCCGGCGTCGTTACTCGCCACCTTCCAGCGATTCGCTCGCAAAAATCGCTTGCTTAACGCCAACGAGAATTTTTACCAGCTCTCTGAACGATCCGCACCGTCGCCACGCGACGTCGTCGATCGTTAAACTAAATTTCTCTTAGCCCAATTAACCATTAAGGGAGTAGGAAGGAATTTGGCCTTGACGAATTGATGAGTTGTGTGGTACACCATACACCGCTAGAATCATGTACGTACACGAGAATTGCAAAGGTCCAGTATTAACAAAATTGCGTCTCTCTTATGCATATTGGGGACCTCTCCATAGTCGCAATCGCTAGATAAAAGATAAATCTAGCGCGCTTACTATCCCAGAAAGCCTAATTTTGCGTTTTTTAAGGCGATATTCGCATTATTCGACAGAATTTAGCGGAGCCGCGAGAAGAAATGCTGGCGCGACACTGCTGCATTTTCGTTTGTTCCAGCATTTCTTCTCGCGGCTCCGCTAAATTCTGTCGAATAATGCGAATATCAACTAAAAAAACGCAAAATTAGGCTTTCTGGGATAGTAAGCGCGATAGATTTATCTTTTATCTAGCGATTGCGACTATGGAGAGGTTCCCAATACGCATAAGCGAGACGCAATTTTGTTAATACTGGACCCTTGCAATTCTCGTGTACGTACATGATTCTAGCGGTGTATTGTGTACCACACAACTCATCAATTCGACAAGGCCAAATTCCTTCCTACTCCAAGCCGTCGTTCGGACGATTCCGAACGGTTTACAGAATGTAAAAATGTAATGTGAAATACCCCAACGAACTATTTGTCGAATTGATTGAATCTCGATGCAGAATGTTCGAAGGTATTGTATGAATCTTTTCGGACGCACCTTCAAGTTATTTTTTCGGGAATGTTAATTTATTTTCGTACGTATTTGTTTGTTTGCAACCTCGATATTTGAGGAATCTTTTAGCGGGATGATGAGGATGACGCGTTCGTTTTTTGCACCGTACGGCTTCTGGATACGCGGAGGCAACAGTTTCGCCGCGCTTTATATCCGCTTTGCAACGTCCTCAGGGCCCCGAGCTTCATCCCTTTGCGCGGCGGATTAATTTCGAGCGGTTCTGCTCGCGCGCACCTGTCACGTCCGACGGAACTCCGACGTTTTTTCTTTTTTTTTTGACGGCGCGCCATCGACGAAGCCTCGCGAACGGTGACGAGCGTTGACAAAAACTTTCGGACTACCTCTGTGCACGTTTTCGTCGTTGTTTTTCTCGCTACCGTTTGCATTCCTTCGAATAACGTTCTAATCGAAAGGACGCGTCGAACTTTGTTCGCGTTGTACCCGCATTCCGGGGAGCTTGAGGTTTCTCAAGGTAAACGCATTCGTTCCTTATCATTTAACCCTTCGCACTCGGAGCTATTTCAACTCGAATATCAAACGTTTCTTCTGACCCAGAAAATTTCCATTCTCCATTATTTTTTAAATTCGGTAGACGTGAAATTGATATAACACCTCGTACAATACTAAAATCTGTAATAATTGATTAAATACCGACATATTTAATAGTGTAAACAATATTTTAAGTAGTAGTACAGTTAATACATTTTTAAATCTGCCGTTCCACTTTTTGATAAAATAATTTGAAGAAATTGTAATTGGTCGGAATCGCAGAGAGAATCCTGAAGGTTGTTGTTTACAAGTTTTTTGTGCGGGCCTGTATCGAAAATGAGAACAATACGTTTTGTAGATCTGTGTCAATTGTACGTGTTCTGAGAGCTTTGTCGTCGAAATCTGAGGGGAGGGGTGAAAACAGAGGCCGCATTTTATCGCGTCAATCTTTCATAAAATTCAGATAAACATGGGGGCCGGTGGAGCCACTCGTAAATAAACGGCGGTCGCCGTAAATCCTGAGGAGAGGCTCTCCACGCGACAAAACGAACGTTCTTTCCCCGTTCCGGGGCTGGCATCCGTGGAAGTGGCGTCAGTTACACACGTCCTTCCGGAAAAGGGGGTCCTTCCTTCCTTCCCCCGCGTTCCCTCCCGGGACAGGATAAATTTCATTCGAAACACACACGCGCGAGCTCGCGCACGGACACAGAGGTAGCGAAGGAGAACAAGGAGATCAAAGGCCGACCCCGGATACGTTCGGTATTCTCTTTGCCAGCCGGCATAAATGACGCTTATCTCCCGGCCTTTTTTCCGCGAGGCTCCGAGCTTTTTACGAGACCGAGACCCCGCACCAACTCTAATTTCCCATTCTCATACGGCGTCGCTCTTTTTACATGTGTTGTTCACCGCGATACCGATTACCTCCTACATTATTAGCACGACATCCTTGACCTCGTCTCTGTACCCGTGAGATATGTTTTTACCTGCACGCGAGCCTGTGACATTTTTCGATGATAACGGAGTCGAATATGGAACTACGAGGTAAGAAAGTTTATTTTACAGCCACGACTATGAACCTATAACTTCCGCAATTTTTTAAAAATATTCTACGAAGTACTCCCTTTCTGATGAAGGAAGAATCAAATCGATCCATTGAGTATTTCTCTTGGAATAATATTTTTAAAATTACCTTGTTCAAGATAAGAGAACATCATGCATCGGACGTAGTCTGAGGGAACGTGGTGTAAGGGAATTAATCTTGCAGTCGTATCTGTGGACACATAACTATGGCGATTTTTTAAAATAGTCTAGAAAGTATCCCCTTTCTAATAAAATGAAAATGGAATCGATCCATCGAGTAGTTTCCTTGGAATAATTTTTTAAAAATGACGTTTCTTCGCAATAGAAGAAGATCATGCATCTAACCATGGTGTGTGGAAATTAATCTTACAGCTGTATCTGTGGACAGGCAATTATGACAATTTTTTAAAATAGTCTACGAAGTACCCCCTTTCTAATAAAGGAAGAATTAAATCGATCCATCCAGTAGTTCTCTTGGAATAATTTTTTGAAAATGACCTTTTTCACAATGGAAAAAGATCATGCATCAGACCATTGTGTATGGGAATTAATCTCACAGCCATGTCAATGAACCTGCTACTTTGGTCACTTTTTTTAAACAATCACCAAAGTACCTACTTTTTAATGAGTGTTTTTCCCGGAATGAATGTTTGAAGATGCCGTTTGTCGAACCCTTTACCACACGCTGCTCCATCAGACACGTATTTTACACAGCACACCCTGTTCCTGAAACTATTCATAGGTCTCACGATGCACTTTTCTTGGTCTGTTTCAGGTGAGCGAGATTTCGTCGCGTGCATTAGCGGCCAGAGGAAATGTGTACGTAAAACAGCGTCGAACAGAGATAAATCCGCCGGTTTACCGAACGGTGAAAAAGTAGGCTAAGCCGAGAGGCGTTTCGGAATAGCCCTCTCTCTTTCTCTCTCTCTCCGAGGAGAGAGATGAGAGAAAAGAGAAAGAGCACTTTGCGGCCGGCCGCGTTCTAATGGCGACGTTAGCCTTCTTTGGTAGCAACGTGGAATCGATTCAGGTCCCGAATGCAGATTAAGCGATCCGCTAATGAAATCTCGGGGCCCCTGAGTTAGGCGAAATTCCAGGCCCTTAAAATCCTTTAATCATGCCCGATGAATGGCTACGATCGCATACCGTACGAACAACAAATTTGCGGGGACCCGCAACGCGATACTTTCCCTATCGCGGACCCACGGTTAGGCGAACGATCGACCGGAGATTATTCTTCCACCGTGTTCGGGTTCGTGTACATTTGTCTGACCCGTTTCGGGCTATTCCACTTCGCCGCTGAACGGAGTCGGCCGATGTTACGTTCGTTTCGGGGTTAAGCCCTGGAATAGTGCTACGGTTAGGACATATCCACCACCTAAAACATCCTCTATTTGTTCGCGTAGTTTCGTACTAATAATTTCCGATTTATTCATAAATACAGGGTGGCCCATTTATCTTGAGACAGTCAGTTATTACGGAAACCAGCAGGGATATGTAAAGATGTTTTATATAAAATATTCTCCATATGGACACATTTAATGGCGTTATACACATTTTTCCATAATGGCCCTTTAACTTCAAATGGAAATCCATATTTTTTATTTTACGTTCTTATTCTACATCGAAAAATAGTAATATTTCGTATAAAACATTTTTTTCCTGAACTTACGATACCATTCTTTAACGATACCATGATAAATGTTGCAAACCTTGCATTTTGGCATACATGTATTGCGAATCTTCATCTAGTAGTAGTACTTTATTATTATATAATATATATAATATTATTATTATACAATAAATATAATATCATTTATTGTATAAATATATATACTTTATATAATAAAGTACGTACTCCTTATTGTCGTCTACTAGATGAAGATTCACAATACATGTTGTATGCCATTATGCAAGCTTTGCAACATTTATCATGGTATCGTTAAAAAATGGTAAGTTCAGGAAAACAATGTTCTATACGAAATATTATTACTGTTCGATGTAGAATAAGAATATAAAATAAAAGATATGGATTTCCATTTGAAAAAGAGCCATTATGGAAAAATGTGCACAACGCCATTAAATGTGCCCCTTCGCATGAAGAATATTTTATATAAAACATTTTTTCACATTCCTGCTGGATTCCGTAATTGTCTCAAGATGAATGGACCACCCTGCATAAATATAAAGATTTTAATTTTGCAATCTTGATCGTGAATGTGCAGCTTCGACAATTTTTCGAAATAACAACTACAGTACTCGCTTTCTCATGAATCGAGAATGGAATCGATCCATCTAGTGGTTTTCCCAGAATGAATTTTTGAAAATGTCCATTATCGATGCTCGGCCGGTGCATGAAAAATGCAAACGTGTACTCACGAATTCTATTGTTGATTCTGTTTTAACATAAAAGTATAATTCCATTCGGCCGGTATTAGCATACAGTTTACGTTTGTAAATCTGTTAAAAGACGAGTGAAACCGCGCCGGAACAGCCCGTCAAACAGCCGAATGATTCGCTATCGGCGAGTAACGTGTTAATTCGTCGATTCCGGGCGGTGATTAAATTGGATCGAACGGATTAACATTTTAATTAATATTGAAGTGCATAAAATATTTGCGCAAGATTAACCTGCTAAACCGGATGATTTCTCGACCGTGAATACAATATAAGCGCAAATAAACGAGAATAACGGCTCGATTCGTTCTATCCATGTGTCTCGCGACGAATGTATTATAATTTCATACAATTTCCTACTTCGGATAGAATTGTAGGCGCACAAAGTGACCTGAGCAAACAACTAAGAACATTACAAACGAAATATCCAGAACAGTAGACAAAGATTACATTAAATATGTGGCAGTAAAATGTGCAGCAACGAACAGAAGTAACAGTAACGTTTGTACACTCTCAATCCGCACGGTATAAAGAAAAACGCTCGCTAACAGTGAAACGTAGTAGACATGAATATTCATTTTAGGTTAACCAAGAGTCTTTTAGTCGACGGCGAAGAGGAGCTAAACACGGTATCTCGCAAAGTAACCGACGGAAGTCGTAATTTTCATAAAGATCCTCTGTCTAATAATTACCGTGCGCGTACATTCGCCATTAAGCCACGGCAAAACGTATCACTCTAAGCGGATAAATGAGTTTTTACGAGCACGCTGTGTACGAAGCTCTTCTCTCCCCGAATACCGGGAAATCCTCCTCCGCGTTTCCCCGAGCTAAAAACGAGACGCGTGGGCGTGCTCTGTTTTCCCGTGTAAAAAAGACGCGTCTTCGTAGCGAAGCGACTGTGAGCGTCGTTCCGCAAATTTAGAAGGGGCAGATATCGAGGCAAATTGGACGAACGGTAAATAAGATGTCTTCGGGGATAAGAAGAACGTACCGTAAATATTCTGTTTCCGTTGGGAAACTGGGGTAGGATCAAGAATAAAGCGTTGCCGGTTCTCGATCGCGAGGATCCACCGGAGAATGGAAAACGATTCTCCGGGAAACACGAGACGCGGAAAATCGAGGATCGAAACAATGGCTGCGATAGAGGCTCGGATTCCTGGGAAACTGGAAACTCGACTATATCTTATTCGGAATGAAGATGGCAATCGCTGGAGTTCATTTGGATACGCGATGCCTCCTGAAATTAATAAGATCAGATTCCTATTTATACGTTTCGCGGAATTTTATGATCGTCTTAGTAATTTCATAATACTTGTCAGGGAGAAAAGGCAGCCGGAAAAATTGTAAAATTAATCGACGAAGCTGTCAGAGGTTTTAATAAATCATTGAATATTGGGAAGAAGATCGTCAGACGGAGTCGCGGAATTAGCAACTTTCCAATCAATCAATTACGTTCCTTAAGGTCGCGGCCGCAGTCGCCCGTTCGGATTATTGGGTTTTCAATTTTAGCCCGCGGAAAAAGCTTGCTCGGCGTACACACGGTTCTCGGCGGCGGCCACGGGGAGAAAGAGAGGGAGAGGAGAGGAAAAAGAAAATAAAGCACAGCCATCGATCAATGGGAACGACGGGAACGTTGGACCCTGCTTCCTTTCCCGATAATTAAGTCCGCGTTACCTGTAATTATGCGCGCAACGAATACCGACGCCGGATTACATCGACCCGCGAGAATTACTTTGCATTACACGTGAACGGAACCGGTGCACGCGCGGCCGCACGAGGCCAGATATACCCAGCGTGCATAAGTCACCATTAATTACAGTGCTATTGGCGTGATTTATCGTGTGCTTGGTTAGTCGGAATTACGATTACGCGTGTTTGCCCGGGCCGAGTGCTTCGGGCCTGTCCTGAAACGGGTTAATGTCCGGCTTATGGCGACTGTACTGCCCAAATTATCCTACCTTCGTTTACCATCGCCAGATTCAATGAAAAACCATCACCGATAAGACGATTTTTGAAAAATTTCTCAACGGAACATCAGCCGTAGCTCGACTGCTTCGTTTCCCCTCGTCGGATTCTTGACTCGAACTACTAGCTTACTATTTATATGTGGCATCGATCGCACTTTGTGAATATCCAAGCTCCTGCAACTCTGTTTAAAAACATCGCAGAACGGTCTATTCAGACTTGTTTCAAAGGTCAAAGTATCTACTTTCGCCTCCACAGATTTATTTTTACTCCACTACATTCTCCACACCTGGAAGCGAGCGGGAAACTGACGACGATTTTCCCCTTCTCAACCGACTATCCCATACAGGTGTTCAACCATCTCTGTAGACTCAAAGAAATTTTTCTCTTCGTAGCAAAACAATCGCCGTACAATTTTTCTCACCGTTTTATTCAACTCTGAAGTAATTCTCCAAGCCCTCTGAACTTCTGTATATAAATTTCACCAATTATCGTGATTGGCGGATCTAATAATGTATCGTTAAACAGCGTCCCAAGTACTCTGGGAACAACAAAGAATGGTGCCCCGATTGAAATTCTACCCGGTCTCGGTTCGGGAACGGGCCATTCTACTTGCGTTTCGCCGCACATCGAGTTACACTACTCGAATTACCCTCCGCGGCCGGATTGGCCGTCGTCTAACGGGTCCGCTTTTAGAATCCGGTTCTCAACGTCGTTACGTGCGTTGTCCGATCTATTCCGGAACATTCTACTTCGTCAGCGCGTGCATACGAGCGGACGCGCGAGCAACGCTCTATATATACGCGTCCGGCCTATTACGGACTGTTCTACTGTCAGCGCAGCCTCGTCCCAGCATATTCTATTTTCGCCGGGTCTCTCTGTGCAATCGGTCTGCGCTTCATTTTATTCTATTTCGGAGCCGGGCTGCATCGATTTGCAGCCGCGTCCAATCCACTGTCCCGCTAAACACGTCCGTGTGGGCATTAACCCTTTGCCCTAATGTCTCGTATCCTAAACGTCAAGAGCTTCCGGTGACAATCTTGACTTGACAAATCTGTGACATGCAGGAATGTCTCACGCGCGAAATTGAGAAAGGAAACCACATTTTAATTGTGATCGGGTCTTCGTAATCGTTGACTCGAACTACTAGCTTTCCACTGTTCTTTTAACGAATTTTACTTGATATATTTTTATTTAATTCTTATTACAAATAAATTTATTTAATATATTTTTTGTTAAATTTAGTACCTCCAATAGTGTTCAATTTTTAAATTAATTTTACTCGATATATTTTCATTTATTTTTATTAAATTTAACTAGGTTTACGGGTTCTAATATTCTTAATTTGCAATTGTTAAGATTGTAAAGATACCGAATCCCTTCCCACCTCATTTTCTAGGCTCCAATCGTCAGAACGCATTCGTCTTTAACACTAGGTTTACGGGACCCGTCAAAATGACAGTTTGCAATTATTAAGATTGTAAAGATGCTTCCCCGAGAAGTTATTTACCAAACATAATTCTTGGGGTATATACTATCGGAAAAATGGCCAAAAATTTGGATAGACAGATTCTTGTTATGTTTATAAATTAATGTAAAATAGTTATATTTATACCTACGTAAACCTAGTGTTGATACTGTTAATACCGTTGGATCAATGACTGACTTAAACTGGTGGTTTCCACTAATTGTAAGTTCATTGAATGAAGGAGATAGTTGCGCAAGTATTCGAAGAGATCCAGCCACGAAAAGCTATATCAGGAAAACAAAGATTTATAGAAGGGTGGGAGTAGGTTTGTAGAGAGAAGATTGCGGGAAGAATATTTTGATATTCCGTTCGAGCTGGACGCCACTTTCGTTCGCTTTTGGGGATCTGCATGAACTGCATCGGTTGTCAGGATGCATCGGCGGCGGGACAAGTTATTCCGACCCCGGGTCTCTAAGCCGGACAAATTTATCGCCGCACGGAATTTGCTTCGCTTCCGGGGGAAAACGTTGTGCACGGGATCGATTTTTCTTTTCGAGAGCTGCCGCGAGAGTCTCTAAAGAGAGGTGGATGGAGTGTGCGCGCGTGTACGAGAGGAAGGGAGAGAGAGAGAGTACACGTCGGGGTACCTTGCGATAATTGCCCGAGTATTATATGTATAGCCGGTGGCGCGCGAGAGAGAGCCAGTCCATAAGTCATCGTTAATTACGACGTTATTGTCCGACGTGATTTATCGCGCGCTTCGCCGTGCTTGCGGCCGTTGCACGCCGCCTGTTATCGTCTACGCCGGTTCTATATTTCTTTCGGCATGATTTAGACGTCGATGGAAATCGATCCCCCGACCAGCTCGATCTGTATCGCTTTGCCAACGTGCCCTTGTCGATCGATCCCCATTAAGCGGCGATTTCGCACGCGCACCCTTTGCCCTGCGATTCCATTGCAGCTACGGCCGTTAGAACTTGCTGCGATCGCTCAGACATTCTCGAGAGGACCGCAAAGTGAAAATTCAATTTTCACTGTGGCAAGTAAGAGTTAAATAAATATTCATTTCATCCCTTAATGGTTCTCCTGCGTGGGAATTTTTTAATCTATTACTTTTCATTTTAAATGAATTCATTCGATGCATGCCGATTGTCTGGCGAACCGTAATTCGGCTCACAAATAGATCCATCGCAGCTACAGTCATTAGAACTTGTTGCGATCGCTCAGAAATTCAAATTTCACTGTGGCAACTAGGAGTTAAATAAAAATTCATTTCATCCCTTAATAATTTCTTCTACGTGGGAAACAACATATATTCCTCGATTTTTCTGATCTTTCACTTTTAACATTAAATAAATTAATTCGATGCATGCCGATTGTCTGGCGAACCGTAATTCGGCTCACAAATAGATCCATCGCAGCTACAGTCATCAGAACTTGCTGCGATCGCTCAGAAATTCAAATTTCACTGTGGCAACTAGGAGTTAAATAAAAATTAATTTCATCCCTTAATGGTTCTGCTGCGTGGGAATTTTCTTACCTTTCACTTACAATTTTAAATGAATTCATTCGATGCATGCCGATTGTCTGGCGAACAGTAATTCGGCTCACAAATAGATCTATCGCAGCTACAGTCATCAAAACTTGCTGCGATCGCTCAGAAATTCTCAATAGGACCACAAAGTGAAAATTCAATTTTCACTGTGGCAAGTATAAGTTAAATAAAAATTCATTTCGTCCCTTAATAGTTTCTTCCACGTGGGAAACAACATATACTCTTCGATTTTTCTATTCTTTCACTTTTAACTTTAAATTAATTAATTCGATGCATGTCGATTGCCTGGCGAACCGTAATTCGGCTCACAAATAGAACATGCATTCCCATGCAAAAGCGCAGTCGCACGCATCAATTCACCGATTCTATAATTCACGGACACAAAGAAGAATGCCCACGGTCTATCAGCAACTCCATATCATTTCAAAGGGAATGAACACCAGCCTCGAACTGAATTTAACATCCCCCAAGCTTTAGAAATGTATGCGCCCATAGTTCGCCGGAAAAAAACTATCTTGCACACGATGCACCGGAGGTAGACAAAGAAATGCAGATCCCGTAGAGCTACCTCGGAAGAAGAAAGCAAAGAAACGATCGGTGAAACGCAGGGAAAGGGAACGAAAGAGAGAGAGAGAGAGTGAGAGAATAACGTTGGTGTGCGAGTGCATGCGAGTGCACCGGCGCTATGCAAACCGAGGGATGCAGCTCGGTTGCACGCGTCTTCGATGTTCCCGCGTTCTGGCCGGCGGCCAAACGACCCTGGAAACGATAGATCATAATCGATGCTGTTTCCCGATGAAAACCGAGCAAGACGATTCCGTGGGGCTCGTAAATCTCTGATGCGAATTAATGTCCATGCATCGGCGCGTCTACGCGACACCCGAGCATTGCACTTAACCCTTTGCCGTACTTTGACGAGCCGGACTCATAATAAAGCTTTTTAACAAAGTCTATCAAATAGGAATCTTACGCGTTTCATTTCAGACGAAATAAAATTCGATTCGTTTGTAATCAATGCTTAAGCATCAAAATAGATATAGCTGTACAAAAAATACACATTTTCTTCTCCCTTCTAAAACATTTTTGTTACATCAAACTTAAACGAATATTCTTCGCTCCGTTAACATAGAACCGTAAACACCCTGCAGAAATTTTTCCATAATTTGCATTAATAACAATGCATAAATTACTTGTAGCAACTGACACAATATTCCTCTTCGTTACATCAACGTGGAAGTCCGAACAGCCAGCAGAAATTTCTCTACGTTTCGTAATCGACAAGTTGCCTGGTAGAATTTCTCAGACAGAGTGAGCCAGAATATTGTTGTGACATAAAAATCGATAAATAAATACGCAGAATGATCGAGGCGAAGGCGAAAGAAATTCTCGATCCCGTTTTAATATTCCGGCCATTTTCAAGCGATATTTCCGCGCGGATCGTTGATTACAGGCTTTTGTCGGCTCGGCGTTTTCCTCGGTGCATTGTTTCGCGGGTCGATGCAGAGGCTCGAGCTCACGCACAGCCGTTCTTCGTGCATCGTAATTTTCCTGCAGCCCCGTCGGATGCGTGCGTGTCGAGCGTGCGTCCCGCGGGACGATCGTAATGCAAATTCGAATTTAATCTCGCATAATGGCCACCGAGACGTTCTCCGGCACTGTGGCTCGCGCGCACGCGCACTCTCGCTGCTATTTTCTACGTGGCTCCTCGCGTACGAAAGCTCTCCCCGTTTCTGAGTGATGAAGAATTTCCGGCGGTTGCAAAATTGTTCGCAGCTTCCGCACGCGCGAGAAGCTCTACGGATCGTCGGCCGCATCGAATGTCGGCCATACGCGACCGAGGACATTAATTTTACCCTGTTATGCACTCCTGCGAGAGATTATTAACTGCGGAATCTTGCGAACCTTGCCACGAAATGGAACGGAAGTCGCTGTGCTGTAATTGAGAGTTTACTGAAGTTTTTCGTAACACTTGGTTTTTTTTCAACAGTGGTTACTATTCGTCCTTGGAATTAGCAAGGCTTTGTGTAACAAGATTTGTGTTAGTTAGTACCAACTTCTGTGACATCATTTTGCACTGTACCACTTATTACACCTCAGTCCAGTGGTGTTTTCATATTATTTCCTTCTGTGTTTGAATCTTCTTAATTGTTTACTTGATCTACTAGTTTACTACCCACGTTCTTTTAACATTTTCGGATTAATCGTTGACTCGTACTACTAGATACTCACGCATTTACTGAAGTTTCTCGTAACACTCGGTTTTTTCAACAGTGGTTTCTATTCGTCCTTGGAATTAGCAAGGCTTTGTGTAACAAGATTTATGTCACTTAGTACCGACTTCTGTGACATCATTTTGCACTGTACTACTTATTACACCTCAGTCCATTGGTGTTTTCATATTATTTCCTCCTGTGTTTTAATCTTCTTAATTGTTTACTTGATCTACTAGTTTACTACCCACGTTCTTTTAACGTTTTCGGATTAATCGTTGACTCGTACTACTAGCAACTCACGCATTCGAAACACAGTCGGAGTAATCGTTGACTTGAACTACTTGTTTTCTTGTGTAGCTTAACACAGCTGACTCAATGATTGACCTAAACTACTAGATCTTGAGACTGAAACACTGCCTAAATTACTGATTTAGAGTCGTTGAATTGAACAACTTGTTTTCTTGTGTAGCTTCACACTGCTAACTCAATGATTGACCGAAACTACTAGATCTTGAGACTGAAACACTGTCTAAATTACTGATTTACAATCGTAGACTTGAATAATTTGTTTTCTTGTGTAGTTTCACAGAGCTGACTCAATGATTGACCTAAACTACTAGATCTTGAAACTGAAACACTGCCTACATTACTGATTTAGAATCGTTGATTCGACTTAAAAAAAACATTCAACATTTAAGACAATGAAGATTAAACTTTACCTTAAGGAGATTCAAGCAGGATAAAAATTATGAACAAAATCTACAACAAATAAAATTATAAATAAATAAAATATTAACATAAATTCTAGTCGAATTAAAAATATTAAAAAATTTCCTAAATGTATAGAAATTATTAATAAAATTAATAACAGATTCTGGATTGCATACCACTCCTTCGGGTTAAAATTGAGTTCGAACGTTATGGACATGTCATAAATTCGATCAGACGTCGGAAGCATTAAGAAAAAGGCCTGTCATCCAGCCGAAAAAGCGAACTGGAAATCGGAGAAGCAGAGTTTTCAGGCGAATAAATATTAGAACCGGTGTTCGTCGATCCGGTCGTGAAAAATCGCTCGTTCCGTTTCGAAAACCGACCCGAATATAAATTTCCGTCGCGTTTCTCGGCCGGAGGCCAGGCGAACTGGGGCGAATCGGAACTTTTCGTCTTCGTTCCCTTTTCCGCGGTGGTTTTCCGCGGCGCGAGAACAAAAGCTGATACCGGTGTGGAATAGATAAAGGTCGGAGAGGATCCAGGCCCGGTTAGGTTGGTAGAGGAAGTTGGCAGGCAGGTTCGCCGCCGGAAGTGGGCTGGCCCTGCTCCAAAGATCCATCGACCCTTCAAAACGGCTGCGAAAAGACGCCTGTTTATTCCCACGATGCCCTTCTCCCCCCTCCTCCCTTCCACTTGCGAAAAAAACATAAGAACCCTTCTGAAACTTCCGATGGAAACGGTGTCCAAACATTAATAATATAGAAAGATTGTTTGGGAATTCGATCAATGTTCAATTTAACTCTTCCTTCAAAAGAGTTTATGTGACATTTATTGTAATTTTTAATCGATAATTCTAATCATCGCGACGGTTTTAAGAGTCACTGTCCATACAAATCCGTGTAAAATTGTCGCATCGAATGTACTATTAACCTCTTAACAGCGGAATTTCATTTTAAAAATACCCCCACGGAGTGCGGAATTAAAATTAAACCTTAGCACTCGAATGGTGACACTAAGGCACCAATAAAAATGGCCATACCATTATTCAAAATATTGTTCACATTATTAAATATATCGGTACCTAATTTCTTACTGAACATTTAGGTATTGGAACAAATGAAAATGCATCACTGTCGCGCCAGCATTTCTTCTCGCGGCTCCGCTAAATTCTGTCTAATAATGCGAATATCGCCTGAAAAACGCAAAATTAGGCTTTCTAGGTTAGTAAGCGCGCTAGATTCATCTTTTATCTAGCGATTGCGACTATGGAGAGGTCCCCAATATGCATTAGCGAGACGCTATTTTCCATATACCGGACCCTTGCAATTCTCGTGTACGTACATGCGTCTAGCGGTGTTTGGTGTACCACACAACTCGTCGAGTCTACTCCCTTAAACCAATTTCATATCCATAAAATTGATAAAATCACAGGGTATGGAAATATTCTAGCTAGGAAGAAATATTTAATTTTCGAGTTGAAATAGCTCCGAGTGCAAAGGGTTAACCAATAACGAGTATACACGTCGAACGCAGAGCAGCGTGTCCTATTATAAATTTTACGAAAAACGAGGAATAATTATATATTTATTTGATAAAAAATTGACAATTCGTATAGATATATGTACAGAAATGAATACGGTTCCAGGGACCACGCACAGTGTATATGTATAATGTTTCAGATCCCATATCTACGGGTCCGTTACATTGTAACTCGCGGTGTCTTTAGATATCGAATCAAAGACAGAGCCGCGTTTCTTTTAGTCCGCTGACGTGATCCGTTTCGGACGTTTTTCTTTAAACGTATCAACGAGCTGCCGAACTCTGTTCAGTCACAGCCTAGCCTTAGTAGGGAGAACATCTAAATAAATCAAGTTCAAAATTCAATACCTTCTTTTCAAATTAAAATACATACCTTGCTTCCCAAAACCAATAATTAATTCTTCAAAAGGTTATTGTTATTGCGCCCAACAGAGATTTCGATTGACGCGTATACACGTCGAACGCAGTTAACTGGTTAATAATAAGAATTCGTCTTTCTTGACGCAGAACGTACTGTACTGGATAAAATACGGATCAGCGTGTATCACAGTGTTTCCCAGTGATTTGAATAACACGGTGCATGCGATAAAAAAAAAATAAGAAACAGTCGAGCGAAGGAAATTGGAGCTAGGAATCGGCTTGGAAATGAAACGATAAGAGCGTGAATCTGCTCTCGCGTGGGGAAAAAAGAGAGAGAGAGAGAGAGAGAGGGAGTGGTGTTGGCCCGTATCCAGCGGGTCCGTTCTAGCAATAGGAAAATTGCCCGAGATTACGGGTTGAAACTCATTCCTCGTAAGAAAAATCGCGGTGCGTTAAAAGCCCCGGGACGGTTATTAATTCGAATGCCGGTCGCGTGGCCCGGTAGAGAGGACACGAGATCCAGACACGGTCCGTTGAAACGGGGAGAGAAAAAAAAGGGAATTGTTGGGCGGGGAAAAAAGAAACGAGGAAAAAAATAAAACGAGACGACCCGTCGCCGTTCGTGGACGGGTTTTCGCGTGCGGGGGCGTTATTACGGCTCGCGGTAAAAGCTTCGCGATTATTTACAACAGCGCGAAACGTCGCCGACCATCTGGGTCAATTGCGGATAATCCGTCGTCGCGTCGCTGACGAAACGGACGTTTACTGTCGTCCCACGACGGATCAAGGACCCAAGAGCGATTATGTTTGCGACGAAAACGGAAATTACCGCGCGGAGTATCTGCCAACTACGAGGGAACACCAAAAATTGCGGCTCGGAGACATTTAATTCAGTTGTACATCAATCGTTGTTGGTTGTTTCACATTTGTGGCTTCCGAAGATTTTCAGGAATGATTCGGATAATTGTCTGAGCGGAGGCTTCGTTGTACAGGGTGTAACAAAATTTAGTATCTTGGTTTTGGCAGACGGTTGTACGCCTTCCGATCGATGGAGATTTGTTAAAAGAAATTGCCGCAAAATTGATCTTCATCTTGAAATTCAAGGTGAAATTTTTATATATTCTTTTGGCGAGTAAAATGCGATACAAGCATATAAAATTTGATCTTGAAATTCAAGGACTAAGTCAATTTTGCGGGCAATTTCTTTTAACAAATCCACCATCTGCCAAAAACCATGACACTAAATTTCGTTACACCCTGTACTTCGTGCTGTACTCGATTGGCGAAGGATCTGAATTTACGGTAGAAAATAATTTGATTGTTTCGATTGGCGTCTTCAACCTGGGACGAAACAGAATGTTATTTTCCGAATTGACAATTTTAATTAGTTGAAAGAACGAATTAAAAGTGGAACGATATTTCCTCGAGTATTTTATTCTCTCTTTAAACGTTTTCCGAGGAAGACACGCGCCATTGAATCAAATGAATTTCATCTTGATGGCCGAGTCTCGCCTTAATCGGTGTTTTAATTTCTGCCGGTTTTAATCGCGAAACAGGGAATTCCAGATGAATTTCATAAGCCGACGCGAAGAGCGGGGTAATATTCGCGTCAGTCGTTAGGCCGGTAGCATAATCTCGCGTCGAGATTAGTCCGGCAGCCATTACCGCGACCGCTCGTGACAATTTATAGTAATTCGATTAACGCTGCTGGCATGCGAGCGTCGATATTAACAGGACGGACTTTTAGCTGTCCAGCGGAGAATCCGGCGAATTTCACCGACGATCAAACGAAACGTCGCGACGATTAACAATTATTGGATCGGCAGTTGTTGTTCGTCGTTCGATGAAATTTACAGCCGCTGTATCGCGATTAACCGCGTTTATCAGCACGACTCGAGAGTTGTCCCGATCGAGTCTAAACACGGCCGCGTATTATTAACTCGGATTACGCGCGTGGGCGGGATTGTTTCATTGTCCGATTGCTACGTCTCGCGACCTAGACCTCGCTCTGCACGGTCGAGAGGCAAACAAATACAACAGCTTCAATGTGAACATTCGAATCAAACATTTGTATACTATGTTTTCCTCTAAGAGACTGACAAAATTGATAGAATTAAAATTAAAATTGTTCTTTTACATTGTAATTTCAAACGAAATAGATTATGCCACCGAAGGTGACTTGTTGCTACGCGATGAAAAAAATCAGTAATTTGACAAGAGAGAAATCGAAAGTGATATTATACGTCGTCTAGTGTGCAAGATTCTGTGTTTGCCTTCGGTACAGCAATTGTTCAATCGGTGTCCGGGGTCGCCGGTGCAATCGCAGTCGGCGATGATTGATCTAGGCTCGGGTATATCGGTGTGTACACCACTTTATTGACACCATCGATCGAATGTTCAAACTTTTTAATTTTCATTATTTTTTATGGGAATTTCAGTCGCTTGTTTCTGGCATTTTTCTGATTAAAACAAGACCGAACAGGACGAACAGGACGTTGTTCTTAATTGCGTTCGAAACTTTCATCGTCGATTAAACCACGAAATACAGTTGAAATTATATCGCGTTTGGTGTAATTTTAATCAGAAAAATGCCAGAAACGAGGTAGCGAAAGTTCCATAAAAGAATAATGAAAAATAAACAATTCTATCATTGCCATTACATTGCGAGAACTCGTGGGCCTTTATGTTCTCTATATTTTCTCTATATGTTCTTTATGTTTTCTATATTATGTAGACGCAGTCATTAAAAAATAGTGTGTCTACACCATCGCCGTCCGTTCGAAACACGGCTGTTGAACACCGATCGAAGAATTACTGTAATATACAGTGAATACAATATACAAAATTTATTTAAGCACTGCCTAAATTACTGATTTAGGACATCGTTGATTCTACTTAAAAGAAACATTCAACATTTAAGACAATGTAGATTAAATTTTACCTTAAGCAGGTCTAAGCAGGATAGAAATTATGAACGAAATCTACAGCAGATACTGAATTGCAGACCACTCCTTCGTGTTAAAACTTGAGATCGAACGTTATGGGCATCTCATAAATTCGATCAGACGCCGAAAGCATTAAGAAAAAGGTCTGTCATCCAGCTGAAACTGAACTGGAAATCGGAGAAGCACAGTTTTCAGGCGAATAAATATTAGAACCGGTGTTCGTCGGCTTTCTTAATATTCTCTATGTTCGGGCTCTCATAAAAAATAGTGTCTCTACACTATCACCGTCCGTTCGAAACACGGCTGTTGGACACTATACAATATTTATGTAACCAAAGACACTGGACCTCACACTGGACCTCCGTAAAATAATGGAAGAGATATCAAAATCTTTGTTCTTGTCAACTCAGCGAGCATTTCAAACGCGGAATAACCTCGCCAGCGATCGTCTAAGAATTAAGTTGATTTTGAAATTCGACCAAGAAATATCGAAATAGTGGTAGGAAGAGAGTAGTATTTTAATTGAAGAATTACTGTAATAGATAGTGAATACAATATACAAAGTTTATTTAACCAAAGACGCTGGATATCCGTAAAATAGAAGAAACGACAACATATTTGTTCTTGTCACCTCGGCGA
>CM052201.1:13412501-13433601 GCA_028455805.1 Lasioglossum figueresi | reverse complement strand
GAAAATTAAGTTGATTTCGAAATTCGACCAAGAAATGTCGAAAGGGTGGTAGGAAGAGAGTAGTATTAAATACCGTGTATTTCCTAAATTGTTTGAGCGTAGTTCCGGCGGGGATTTAATTATCATCGAAGTAACCAAGCAGCGAGTTCTCTAGAGAGAGAGTGAGAGAGAGAAGAGCGGATTGACTCACTTGGCCGGGAGAGGATCTCGAACTCAAGAGCCCCGGCCTAATGAGTTCGGTTAAGTCCGTGGGACCGGTCGCGATTCAATAAAGCGCGCGCCCCGCCGAGAATTAATTTCTCGAACAATAATCGGATGAACTTGGCCGGCAAAGCCGCGCCGACGTCGGATCCTCGATCGAACCACGGCTGCTGGGAAGAGGAAACCAAGTTTCCCAGCGTGTTCGTCTTCTCTTCCGTTTTGGCGACGATGTACCCGGTGGCAGCCGCTTAACTGTCACGGCTACTGCCAGACCTGCAACTTCTCTAATCCACGTGGATGCAATTTCGAGACGCACCGTTTTGCCTCCGCTCGAGACTTGCCGCGCGGAATCGCTGGTTGACCGGGCCAGTTGCGATTGGAGATTACTGTCTTCAGACTGTCCTAACAGCAACTGGGAAGCAAACTAAAAGGTGATACGCATTCTTGGCCAGATAGAATCGTTAGGTAGATGTTCGAGCAAGTTTTCGACTCGGGGAAATTGGTCGAGCAAGCGAGGAACTCGTTTAGAAATTTTACTAACGGGTAAAATGCATTGGTGCGGGGGTATAATTTCTTCCGGCTTAATCGGAAAAGTTCGTGGAACGATTTTCGTGTAAAACATTTGTTTAAATTCGGAATCTGCCAGATGATCCATGAAATGGCCTGCCGAATGGTCTGTCACAAGCGATCTTAGGAGCCACTCTATAATATAGTGCCGAGAGAACAATGCAGAAACTTATCAAAGAGAGAATGCACAGTTCCAGCAATTTACCTAGTGCTCGGAACGATCTTGCAAGAAGTTTGCGCTCGAAAAGGAAAGAACAATAAAAGGAATCTCCGGGAGCTTTCCCCGATTCTTTGGAGCACCCCACAAAGCTGCAGTAATATTCTTATCGCTCCGGTATGGCACTAAACAGTTCCCGCAACTGTGTCAAGCATGACCGCAAGAGAGATCGTTCGGGGATCGTAGAAAGTCGCGAGAGAATCGCAATCTGGCTCGCAGTAACCGGGCAGCAATTCCGAATAGTCGCGTGAAATAAATTGCAGCCGGGAGCGGATGATGCGAATGCGATTGCATCCTTAGCAGTGTCTTAATGTTCCGCAGTCCGCGGGAGAGGATCGATCGTGGGGAACGGTATCTTTTCGAGCTCGGCGCAGCTATTGGTTGCAGCCGTGGACGATGCATCCTCCGCAGGGATGTTCTTAATAATTTTCTTATCGCGTGTGGCTGGCGTGGGTAACAAAGGGTATCCTCTCGAATGTAACGGACAGCGAGAAGCTCTGTCGTCTCTCGACGAAGAGAAGAAGGAAAATGACTGGGCGAGCCTCGCCGACAGATGACAGCGATTTAATTCCACCGACCGGGTCCTCCTGGCTCGTGAACTGAACGGCGAGTTGACCGAAAAGGTTAGTGGGTTGCCGATACCCCGGAAACCCCGGACAAACTGCAGTTCGGGGGCTTTATCGCTTCCCCTGACTCGCGTTATAGCACCTCGTCCGTCTTCCCGTCCCCGAGAAAAGGCCCGCTCTTCTTTATTCGACAAGTTTCGCGGACGATCGATAGTCGCCGCGGAATCCCGACGTTCGCAGCTGTTCACACTCACTGCTGGTCTCGGAGAAACGATGACGCTACCTGGATCACGTGTGCTCTGTTAAAATAAATCATGCGAATCACAGATTTTATTACCTCGCTCCGTTTAGAACCCTTGAAAGTACAGTGCCGGGGAAAATGATAGGACATTTGACGTATTTGTATATTTCATATAACACAATAGAATATATCAGGTATATTAGATATGTCTAATATACAGGGCGTGTAGCATCTACATATATCCTATTGTGTTATATGAAATATACAAATACATCAACTGTCCTATCATTTCTTTCGGCACTGTAAGTAGAAGAGTCTGAGATTGGTCGGACCAGCTTCTCAGAAAAGAATTTCCATAAAATTTGGATAAATCAGGCACACTCGAATATGGCACAGTAGGTCCTGCACTATGTATACAGCGTACACTGTGTACACAATGTGCTCATCGGTTATACCGTTCCTATCCGGAAAGACTTTATTTTGTCCGTAGGTCCAGCGACGAGCGGTTTCCGCGGCATAAGAGGGATAATGTTCGCTCGACTGGCTGCTATAGACTGTGTATTGTGCTTGAATTGAATTCAGGGACTGTCCCTTTCACCAGTGCACGTTTATAGAGAACTGTGCAAACAGCCCCGGCACAATGGCGGGTATCAGAACTCTCTGTTTCATCAGACACGTCTACTTCGGAGTCCTCGCAAACTCTGATCCTTGCTCGTTCACGAGATTGACGAGATCCTTGGCGAAATGAACGTATACCGAGAGAAGCGAGGCACAGTTCCGTGGAACTGTGCGGCCCCCTTCCGAGTTTATAAATTGCCGGAGACGTAGCTCTCGCTGAGATACAGTGGCTCTGATTGCGAATCCATCGCGACAAATCTATTTATCTTCGGCTAACGCGGAATATACCAGTCTTGGGCTTGTTGAGAATTTTCGCATGAATTCTTGGTTTCGCGAATTATTCGTTCGGCGAGGCAGCGGGAAGAAATTTTGTTTTCTTCGCTGATCACCCTTTAAGCATCCTTTCCACTTTCACAGTGATTTAAACAAGTCTCGCTGCTGATATTGTGTTCCGTCTTTAACCTTTGTTGCTAATTTTTAAGAGACTTGCGTAGCTGACCATATTAGGGTCCGGGCCTAAGTTTTATTAATACGACTTGAAGGGTATTTTAAGGATTTGTACGCCTGGTCGTTCTGGGTCCGCTGCAGCATCGCAATAAGTACAGCCACCATAAAAAGGGGCCTAGAACGACAGGGAGTTCGAAAAAAACCTAACACAGCTGTCGAACACATGTTTCCTATTTTTGCAAATACAACCGATAAGATCTTCGCAATCCCCGCTAAGAACCAACCCCCACCATTTGGAAGATTTACCTTAAAGCGTTGCAAGAAGAAATAAAACAGATATCTTTGATAGATCAGATATTTTCCTAGCATATCTCGCAAGGATCCGAGAACCTTGTATTTTATTGCCATCTTATTCAGGAGAGTTCAGAGAATTTTTCTGAGCAAGTTAGAACCAAGTAGCTGTTAGCGTTAGGTCAGAAGAATTGTTTACAGTTGCAAGAATGCTCGTTTCCAAAAAATTGATTTTCCCGAAAACTACAGGTTAGAATGAACCCTTTGCACTAGGAGCTATTTTACCTCGAGAATCAAACGTTTCTTCTGACCGAGAATCATTTCCATTCTCTATGATTTTTCAAACTTGGTAGATATGAAATTGGTACAATAGCTCGTACAATACTTAAATGTTTAGTGATTGGCTAGATACCGACATATCTAACAATGTAAACAATATTTCAAATAATTGTGGGGATTAATTGAAGTTCGAGATAGGGAAATAAAACAGTTTAATAAGATTAATAAATACACGTGGTAAATGTGTGAGCACAGCTCCAACTCGTTACAACTAGTACCGCTCGGCTCGACGCGGAAAACAACTCTGTCTTCTCGCCCATCGGCACTTTCCGATGAGCCCTTCCGTCTCCTTCAGCTTTCCCAGGGACCTTCGGGTTTTCCCCGGGACCTTCGGATTTTCCCTGGGACCTTCGGACTTCCCCGACGGTCCAAACTCTTTATGGCCCACGCAGGCCTCACGTTCGGTCCCTAAAAATACGTTTCCTGGAGATGGTCATAAATCCCAAAGCATGGGTCCAGGCTCGGCGACGGTTGCTATGAATTTACGATACTACATAATAGTATAGTAATTTTTAGTGACGCCTCAGAGACGCCACTCGAGTTCCAAGGGTTGAAACGAATTTACAGATTCTCATGAATTTGCAAATCTAGAGAGTGTTTGTTAGCATCTCGCAAAATTCGTGGATGGGACGAATGCGTAAGAGTGGACGGATCGAGGATACGGGGAAAAAATGTTTCCGGCAAAGGTAAGCATTGGTTGGTACAGGTTTGGCGAAGTTTTCTTGATTCGGTTAATATTCAGGTGTCTCGGTCGAGGTTCGACGTCTTCGCTGCCAGGGCCGTAAGATATCGTTAGGGAAGTTGCTAAATCCCGCGGCAGCTTCGAGGCGCTAATTCATTGTAAATTTATACAATTAACTCGGCCAACCCGGTTTCCGTGTACGATACAACGCGGCACCTCCGTTTTCACGGCGCTGTCACCCCCGATTTACTTCCTCCCGCAGCGGCTCTTTCGGCCGCCCTGCCCCGCACTCTCCTCGCCAACGTGGTCTTCGGGAAAGCAGACCTGACCTAACTTTCTGGCGCCCAACTTCTTGGGGATCGTTGATGAACGGACCCGTGATTTCGCTGCACCGCTTCTTAGTCCTCGGTTATCCACTCCCTTCCTCCACTCCTGCCTCCCTCGCCAGCTCTCTGTCTCTCGCGAATTCAATTTTCCTCGGATAGGCTCTCGCGAAGCGTTAAATGACGCGTATTCGCGACGAGCGCCCGAGGAGAATTACTGTTAGTCCCGAGGACGTTCAGGAAAATTGTTTCTCGGATGTAGATCTCGAGACAACTCTGCGGGGTGGAGCGCGAGAGCAAACATAAATCGGCAACGTGCAACGGAAACGCTCCCTGCGAGCTTCACGATTTTTCCGACGAGATTCCCTGCCTAACTACTGTGAAATTAAAGTTAGAATCCTTGGATCACAGCGTTGTTCCTTCGGTAGGCCAGGGGAACGTTGAGACTGTAAGTATAAGGGTCCCATGGAAATCGTCGATACAGTTTTCACCGAGAATGTTTCACCGACTCCAAATTTAACCGTCAGTAACTGTTGAGAGGTTACGTGTAAATAATTATATACGAGGACGGTGGAAGAAATATATTCGGAGTATGAGAAGAAGTTGTCGTTGGCGTCTACGAGATGGGCGCACGATTGGAACTAACGCATAAACTCGATGCTATAACTTAATATTAAGGCTTGTATTTGTATTCACAATTATTTCACAGATTGTAAACTATCTATATAAATCTTGTACTGTTGTAACATCAACTTGCAACTTTGTAAAACTAAATTGTAAAGCGAAATGGACCCAACTAAGGGCCTAAAGAGCTTCGATAGAAAAAAAAGGCGGTACGTTCCTTCGTACCTGAAGGAAAGACAGCATGCTGTAAAAATGAAGGGGAATCTGGGATTTTCCAATATACCTAGGATGTGGGGTTTTCCACAAAGTGTCGTGAAAGGACAAATGTTTTACCTTGACAATAACGTTTATCGACAACGATTCTGACCGACAACGACTTCGGTCCACTAGTTATTATTGATATTAACATCGTTCGACGACAACGTCAGACGACTACATCTACGCTCCTCGAAAGAATTAAGGGATCACCTCTTCAAACCCGAAAAATTGCTACCAGTTTACACGATCACAAGTCCGGCCAAAATTGCTGTATCGATATCGTTCAACAGTGGTTCGAAACCGTGAAACGTCTAGTTTTAGAAGCTCTGTTTCAAATTTTTGCTATGTTGTTTTTTTTACAAAGTTATAGCGCGATGAAGACAACATCGACGGTTTTCAAAAATTTCGCGCAACTTTGCCGCATCGCACAGGGTGAAACAAATTTTTTTTATAAATCGCGTTAACATCATTTGGAAGGGCTGTCTTTCCTGTGTAAAATGTGTTGTTGTTGATTGTTGTGCGATTTTTTTTATCCGAGTTATTCGACATTGAAGGAAATGTTGGCTTTTTTACTTTAACTGGTTCCAGAAAGCGAAAAAATTATCGTAGAATCTTGTGCAGGAAAGCAATGGAAAGAGCGTTTCTTTCTCTTTAAGATGCTTCGTTTGTTTTTTCAATTTCATTAACATTTCGATATACCAGGTGTTTCTGAAAATATGATTTAAATATACACAATTTCTATCCGTTTCGCTATAACTGCTGGATGTCCCTGATAGAGTTTTTCCGCTGATTCCGAATCTGGTCTGAATTTTTTTCCTACACGCACAGTTTTGGAGAAACGTGACATTGAAGAAAAAACATATTTTTCAAGTTTAAACAAATATTGTGATGTTATTATAAAAGATATTGAATTGTTCTTTGCGGCAAAAGATTCTGTAGACTTTCCCGAATACAACGGTATCCAATATTAATACGTTACGAATGTTTAAACAATCGTTAAACACGGAGAGACACTTCTTTTGCACCCCTTTTTGAGAATATTTCTTAATTTATATAAAAAAATAAGGGCCCAGCGGAAAATCGAACTGTACCACGCGATAGAACGGACTTTCATCTTGAGGAACCACCGTTTCAAATTTCCAACGTCGACGTTTCTTTCGTCGTCATATCGCTGTATTCGGGAAAGTCTACAGAATCTTTTGCCGCAAAAGAACAATCCAATATCTTTTACAATAACATCACAATATTCGTTTAAAGTTGAAAAACATATATTTTGTTCAAAGTCATGTTTCTCAAACATAAAAAGAGTTGACATATGTTGGACAGTGTAGTCAAACGACTAAAAAAAATTCGTTTCAAATACATAATTATTTCCAATCCGTGTAACAGCAATGCGTCTGACCACTGCTTCGTTATTCTACTTGCAATTGCATTCGCGTACTCGTTGTCTCGCGCGTGTACATAACAGGACAATTTCTCATGTCAAGAATAATTCGCGAGTAACGTTTTCTCTTTGCTCGACGCGTTCGTGGCCTCGGAGATACGCTCGATTATTCCACTTATGATTAATGTGCTGTTAAAAAGGATCGCACAATTATTCCAAAGCTGCCGCATAATACATTGCGCGACTTCTTGAAGTCACTCACCGGACCGGTAAAAACTGTATTCTACGGCGGTCGATTTACCTTTTCGCGAAGAATCGCGCGATTCCTTTCCAGCTGAGATCTCGGAGGGGGAGGGGAGAGGGGTGCGCGCCCTCCTCGACGGCGAAAGAAAATTATGCATTGAGGGATTGAATGGCCGCTTATCAGGCGAATTTCCAAGCTCGATTTTCCCGAGCAACGAGCGTCAAAGGAAACCATTCTGTCCTACATTTTTCATCCGCTTTAGCACGCGGAATCACCTCTTACCAGCGGAGAAGGATAGACGTATAGCTCGTCGCGCGTCCTGTGTACATCCCGAACCTCGTTAGAGGCATCTTCAAAGCTCGATGGCTGCGCTTTCTGCGTTGCACAATAGCGGAGAGTTGGCCTGGCCGGCGCGGCGCGGCGCTCAAACTCAAATAAATTAAAGCAAATTAAAGAAGGAACGATAAACAGAGCTGGGGGGCCCTCGAAAGGAAGAGACAGGCGGGGTAGAGGAGGGGAGGGGATAGATAAAGGAGGTTGTCAGTCTGGCAAACTCGAGAGGCTCGGAAGTAATTAAATTGACCCGGTCTCCGGCGTCTCCGTCGCGACTCGAACTTTCGACAGTTCAAGCGGCGTAAATCGAGCAACGCCGGACGGGAAGCGTGGGTGGGGCTGGCGTTTTGTAATTGGTAACTCGTGCCGCGATACCGAATCAAAACCGGAGACGTTTTGTCCCTGATTGAGCGACTACTCGCTCGTCTCCTCTTCTCTGCAACCCCTGTCCCGTTCATCGCGCATAATTTCCTCGAGTATTGTACACCCACACAGCCGACCTCCTTCTCTTTCTCTCTTCCCCGTCGTCGCATTGTTCTCCATCCCCCTCCTTCCGTCTACGGGGAGCCGACAATCGAAAACGCACCGCTACGCCGAAGTGGCACGATTGTCGCATCGTGTAATTGTCTTGTTTCGAGCCCCGCGAACTTCGGCCGTCTCGGGTCCCGAGGGAAAACCGAGCTGGTCCCGAGACCGGCCACTCTGTCCCAGAAATCGGTAAATGGAAAACTTCTTGAATATACACGAACGGAATTTATTTATTATTCGCTCGGGCTCGCGGAACGGTAGCTTGTTTTGGTTCGTGCAGTGTTTTACTACCGTTTCATGGGTCGCCGATCGTACGTACAAACATTGTTCGTCCGCGGAAACAGAACTGAAATATTTGTTCAAGTAGAGACAGTCGAACATGGTCGGACATGCCAGTAAAATGTAGTCGCATAATGCTGCTTGTTATGAAAGAATTCGGAAAACAAACATGCTCGGTGTGCCTGAACATTCCCTGGTTGTACTACTTGATTGTATCTCAAATCGTTGTCTACTGTACAGGGTGTAACAAAAGTTATTAAAAGTTAAAAGAATTTGAAAGGATTTGTTGAAAGAAATTGCCACAAAATTGACGTTGACCTCGAAATTCAAGGTTAAATTTTTATATAATCTATTTTTTTTGGTGAGTAAAATGCGATACAAGCGTAAAAAATTTGACCTTGAATTTCAATTCTGTCGATTTTGCGGCAATTTCTTTTAACAAATCTCCACCGATCGGAATGTGTACAACCATCTGCCAAAACCATGACACTAAATTTTGTTACATCCACATGTGTGATCGAAAAGTAAGGTGACTTTTTATTTTTATCAAAAAATATTTGTTTATTCGTCGATATTTATGTTGTTCCCTTCAAAGTAATCCACCTCAGATATAATAGACTTGTGCAGCGCTTTTTCCAATCCTCGAAGCACTTCTGACAAGGACTTTTTGGTATAGACTGAGAATAATTTTATCGGGGCCACGGTTCGATCAAATTCTACACAATATAGCTATTTTGTAACACTCAAACCTTTTTTTGTAACGCCACCTTTCTTTTCCTCAAATAGAAAAACAATTCTATAGCAAACGTGGTCTTGTGACGTAACAGATTCAAATCCGAATCGAAACGTTTGAGTGTTACAAAATAGCTATATTGTGTAGAATTTAACATTATTTAAAACTATTTATTCATTTATTTAAAATTATTCTAATTTTATTCAAACATTTTTACGATCGATAAGAAGAGATCACTTTTCGGTATAGCTTTGAGCTCTTCCAGCGATGCAGTCTTTATATCCTCGATCGTTGCAAATCTCCGTCCTTTCACGGGTCTCTTCAATTTTGGGAACAGGAAACAGTCGCAGGGGGCCAAATCCGGTGAATATGGTGGCTGCGGCACGATCGCGGTGTTGTTTCTGGCCAAAAAATTACTCGCAAGCAACGACGCGCGAGCAGGTGCATTACCGGATGCAAAATCCATGAATTGTGTTTCCAAAATTCCGGACGTTTTTTTCGTATTGGTTCACACAAACGACGCATAACTTCAAGGTGATACTCCTTGTTAACCGTACACCTTGTGGTAAGAACTCCCGATGCGCTACGCCATGAAAAATCGAAGAAAACAGTGGGCAAAACCTTGACATTTGATCGAACCTGGCGTGTTTTTTCGGTCTTGGCTCTTCTGGGGACTTCCATTGGGACGATTGGACTTTGGTTTCGACGTCATAACCATATACCCATGATTCCTCACCAGTTATGACCCTTTCGAGCAAATCAGGATCATCGTTGACGTCATTCGACAGCTCCTGAGCGATGCTCGTGCGACGTTTCTTCCGGTCAAAATTAAGCAGTTTCGGAACAAACCTCGCCGAACACGCAAAACACTTCTAACCTTTATGCTTCTCGCAAACAAACAAAAAATGCTATATAGCCGAAACTGTGAACATATGTTCGGGACGAGTGTACCAGCATAAGAAAAAAAAGAGAACGAAAATCGACTGTAGGTATCCCGCGAAATTCGAAAAGTCACCTTACCTTTCGATCACACCTCGTATATCTTCTAATGCATCATTAAGGGAATAGACTCGATGAGTTGTGTGGTACACCACACACCGCTAGACGCATGTACGTATACGAGAATTGCAAGGGTCCGAGATACGGAAAATACCTCTCCATAGTCGCAATCGCTAGATAAAAGATGCGTTTAGCGGGCTTACTATCCCAGAAAGCCTAATTTTGCGTTTTTCAGGCGATATTCGCATTATTCGACAGAATTTAGCGGTGCCGCAGGAGAAGAAATGCTGGAACAAATGAAAATGCAGCACTGTCGCGCCAGCATTTCTTCTCGCGGCTCCGCTAAATTCTGTCGAATAATGCGAATATCGCCTGAGAAACGCAAAATTAGGCTTTCTGGGATAGCAAGCGCGCTAAATGCATCTTTTATCCAGCGATCGCGACTTTGGTGAGATTCCCAATATGCATTAGCGAGTTACTATTTTCCTTATTCCGGACGCTTGCAATTCTCATCGAGTCTATTCCCTTAAGAAGAGGGACGGAAGAATTCGTGCAAGTGAAACGACGGGACATTGGTCGGACGTCCTAGGAAATGATATTAGCTATTTTTATTTTAGCTTTATTTTATTTTAACTGAATATGATCGTCGACGAGGAACGATAGGTGAACAGGGACGAACGAGTGTCGCGAGTCGTCGGATAATCGTGGCGGAATCGTCGCCGGGTAAACGAACATCGCTCGACTTTGTTATTTCGGGGCCCGGGGTGGATCCGAGAAGGAGAGGAATAGAGCCGTAAAATAATCCGGCTTGGCGGGTCTCAAAATCGAATTCTCCAATTTCCAGCGGAGCTTGAAACCGACGACATAAAAGCTGATGCTCGGGAAGCCCGGCGACAACCCGTTCGTCAGTCCATCCCGGCGAAAACAATTCCGGGGGCGAGAGACGTTCAGGCGTGTTCGCGTTCCCACTGACGGTGGAAGGACAACGGGCGAAGAGGGGCTCGAAGAGACCCGTTTCCAACCGTTCTCGATGGAAAAAGGAGACACCTGGGGTCTGTCGTTACACGTTCCGCAGTCTGCCGGAGCCGGATTCGTGATCCGATTGAATTCCTCGCGTACTCGCGCGAGCTCTCGCATCCATCTTCTTCTCGCCTGCGAGAACCGGCGCTGACAGCCGGCCATCGAGGCCGTCACGATTAGCCCGGAGAAATAAAGAGAGAACGTGCGAGTGACCGGAGAAAAAACGGTCCGATTCCGAGAGGAAAAAGATTGACTGTGGCACAGCGACAAAGGAAATCGAAATAGATCGGTTGGCAGACAATCGTACGTTAATTCTATGCAAAAAGTTTTCGCACGATTCTTTTTATCGCCTATCTACAGACAGAACTGTACTTCGATCAGCCAAGAGTTTATTCCAAATCGTTGTGAAATAACGAGACCGAAATGAGAGTCCCAGAAAAATAAAAAATGAAATCACCAGAAATGACCAACAATGCTCAGACGTGACGGCCATATGAACTTTCGGTCGCCGGGGATTTCGAGCCGGCTTTACATTAGGGAATCAAAAGATTAGAGGAATGAAAATCCTAGAAGCCTGGATAAAGTCGTACAAGTAGAAACGGCTAGCAACGGCGAGGCGTATCGGGGAAATGAATTTTAAGTGTCCCCAAGAATTCAACCTCGTCTCGCGTATAAATAGAAGAATAAAGATCGTGGAAAAATTAAAAGTTCGAGCAAGCAGAGCCGGTAAGTCTTGTCGGATAAACGAATGGAAAGAATCCTTGTATTTCAAGCCAGATTTATGATATGAGCATCTGGAGAGTGGAGAAAATGTGAATCGTAGAAAAATGGAAAACTGGCTTAAGTGGAAGTAGATGGCAATGGTCAGACACGAAACCGAATGCATTTCCGGTAGGAAAAAAGGGAGAAACGGTGAAAGAGGATAGAGGAAATATACTGGAGTCCGAATTAGACATGGCAAGCAATAAAAATGATCGGTGTCGACCATTTCGGACACGAACGTGACCAAGAATCGTGTGGACAACGGCGAACGGATTAAGGCGACGTGCGCATTGTTTCGCGGCGAGCGGGATTTTACATCGACCATTACCGTCCCGTGAATTCCGTCGCACGGTGTCCGAACGCTGCTTTCGAATCACATAGGATTTCCCTCGGCCCGGCTTCATGAATATTCACGGGCGGGGCATCGAAAAAAGGAAACAGCCCGTTCTTTTGCATATGCATTCGAATCCTCGTCCGTCGGTTGGCTTCAGCGATATAATAATTTCTATCCCGGCGTTTGTCGGTCAGGCATCGCCTAACTCCTCTGTTCGCCCACACTCCGCGCACGCCTACGCACAGAGAAACCGCCACTTAAACTTCCCGCAGCAAGATCCGGCGAGGAATGGCCGAAATTAATCTCCGGATTGTGCAATTTCATTAAGGCGGATTTCCGTTTTTGATCCCGCTCCGCCCCGCCAAAATGAAACGCTGTTTTGTAGGGTTTCAAACAGTCTGCGATTATTCAAAGCCGAATTGATGGAGCACGTTGCGGTACGTCGTCCGCTTCAAACGTCGCCATTATTTCGCAATGATACCGAAGATTTGTTTTTGGGATTCAGAGGAAATCCCGTGATCACGAAAACTGTGTGCAGATCACATCCGAGAGCGTAATCTCGTTTAAACAATTCATTCGATGTTCTTCCCAGCGTGCTCGCGGTAACGCGTGCCGGAAGTGGAATATTTATTCAGACATTTTCAGAGTAATTAAATGTAACATCGACGCGGAGGTGTCTCTCCGCGACCTAGTTTTCTTGATCTCGATCAAAGAATGAATTGTGATTTTGCAAAATTATTGGTACACGAGAGAACCCTTTGGGGTAGACCCAGCTTGAATGTTGAATTTAATGGAAGTAGGTAGAACTTTCAGGGAAATTGTTGGGGTTGCAGCCCGCGCAATCTTTTCGCGTGTGGTCTGTTTTGCCGCACGTATAACATCCAGAAAAAACATTTTGTCGACGCTCATCTTGGTTCGGTCTGTGGTGATAATTATTTCTCGAAAACGATGTATTTGACGACCTCCGTTTCATCAGCAACGCCACAGCCATATCTTCGGAGCCATCCTGTTCTCGAGTTCTAATTTCCTCATTCGTCAATCGCGCCGTCAAATCTTCCAGGGTTTTCTTCTTGTCTTCCACGGAATCCCACGCACTGTGAAAGCGATTAAATTTTTTTGGTAATATCGACAATACGCGTGTCAATATCATGGATTCCGAAACCGCACCTCCGAGGTTCTTCACTTTAGCCGTTGGTTGTTCAACTTTTGCTAAGTCATGACCGACACTTTCGCTCGAGTCCGATTTAAAATAAAAAAATTGTTTTTGCGCTATCGATCAATTTTCGTCGGACTTTATGAAGTAAAATGCATCAAGTTTCTTCCACGTTTGTCGCGCTGTTGTGCAACTCAAGAGTAAGTCAAGAGGTTTTTTCTCGACTGATGTCACGATCAACCTGCGAGCTGTTCTATCAGCCTTTAAAAACTTTTGTAGCTCGACTTGATAATTTGCAGTATTTTCAGCTGGGCGCTCTAGTTCTCCTTCGCACACATTAACGGTATCGTCGTTTTCCTCCGGCAACGCGCGTACAACGGAACGCCACTGTCGCCAATTGTCACTGTCACGGAGCTTTTGTATTTTCAAATGCATCGACTCCATCTTTCAAGCTTTGCACAGCTCACTGCGCTTCCTAATCGAACTATTTACACTGATAACTTGTGTTACAATCTGGACCCATAACCTGTCGAGAGGTTACGTGTAAATAATTATATACGAGCACGGTGGAAGAAATATATTTACAGTATGAAGAAGTTGTCGTTGGTGTCTACTAACTAACTAGCTGCTAACTAACGTACGCGTTGCGTACCTTCTAACCTGAAGGACGGACAGCATGCTGTAAAAATGAAGGGGAATCTGGGATTTTCCGATATACCTGGGATGTGGGGTTTTCGACAAAGTGTCGTGAAAGGCCAAATGTTTTACCTTGACAGAAATGACGCGTCAAAAGAATTGTTCGGAGTGCCCGTCGACCTTTCGCATTCGTTTGGAAAGCCTCGCGAACTGTTGCATTCTGTGGCAAGCGTTCGCGGGATCGAGTGTTAGAGAGACCCGGGGGCAGCGAGCTCGTAGCATTTAGCAGCGAAAGGGTTAAATACCTGCCAAATATCGCGCATGCCGCAGTTTCGCGAGCCCCGGTTGCTCTCGTTAACAAATGAGCCGTGCGCCGAAACGAAATCCGCGTGGCGCAGTCGCGCCGCAATCTCGCTAATTACTCGAACGTAAGCGTACAACAGGATACGCGCTTAATCCCGCGACATCGTTTGAAACCGACGGGGCTAAGGAGCGACGAGGAACAAACTCCCGCGAGAGAAAAGAGGAACGACGGGAACGATAAAGAAGAAGAGAGAGTGAGAGAGACCGTGAGAGGACGAGGGGGTGAGGGAGGAGGAGGACGCTCTTCTCGTAATTAGAATTTAAAAGCGACAGCTGGGTTTCGGAAAGGAGAAATACTCGTCCCGAACAAATTGCGGCCGAATGAAACGCGGAATCTAATTTCGACGCCGCCACGGGAAATGTCCGTAGACTGACACTGTCTTCCCTCAATTTTGACACGTTTCTTCCCTCCAGTTTTCCGTCCCTTTATCGCTCCTCTCAATTTTTCTTCGCACTCAATTTATTCGTTACTGGCTTTCGGAAAACACGTACTCGTTCTCAGATTCTCTTTTGTTTAATTTATATGATTCTTACAATTTGCACGGGGGCTCGTTGCCAACTTCCACTTTAATTTTGATAATCCTCCCAATTTGTACCGAGGTCCAGTGCTTCTTCAACTTCTACAATTTTCGCTGAGCTACGTTGCCGCCGAACTTCAATTTTTCCACTGCCTCTGCCTCGATTTTGGTTCTCCCCCGGCTCATTTTAATTTCTACGATTCCCGCAACTTTCCCGGCGGCCCTATCTCTCTCAAGGTTCCCCGCGCCCAGCTTTCAGCCACCACGAAGATCATCCCCGAGCCCGGAGCTCTCCAGCAAAGAAATTTATCATGTCACGAGAGCAGTATGTCTGCCGGGCCACTCTCGCAATTTTTGGCCACCTTCTGCACCCTCCTCCCTCTTCCATTCTTCCACCGAAAACCTTCACCGTCCTCTATTTATTTTCTATCCACATCTCGCTCTACGCTCCCGCCCCTCTCTTTTCCTCTCTTTATCTTTCCCACTTTTTTTCCTTCTTTCAACGATCCGTCTCCGCGTCAGTTCTTCTCACGGAACCAGTTGAAAAATGGTGGTCCTCGGGCCGCTCGGGTGGACAAAGCAACGGAAACGTGTTGTACGTGATATGCAAGTGCCACGCGTGTCCTCTTCCAACGAATTAATATCCGTTTTGGATAATCGGTCAGCTATTCCCGTCGGGAATCCGCAATTTCGAACAGGGTTCTCGTCGGGGATCAGCCAGGGAACTTTCCGGTCCAAGGTCGGAATAACAATTCCCTCATCATCCACCTCCTCCTAGTCCCTCTGACGATGCTGCCTCGGTCAGGGAGGGTAGCGTTTTCGTGTATCGTTGCCATTTCCATGACAAGGCACTGCTCATTTGCATCGTACCCCGGCCGTTACAAAGTGAGCCGCGCGATCGGGTCTCGGCCTCCTTTTTCGGAAACGCGAACAAACTGGCCGACCCGTTATCGCTTAACCCCTTGCCCTCGGAGCACGCCGGAAGAGCCCCAGCCATCGATGCTACACTTAAATATTCCTCTACCCCTTCCCAACCCTCGCAGTTCTCTCAGTTTCGTACTACCTTCGTCCCCTTTCAGAAACTTGGGCTGTTGGAAACATTTTTTACAGCATTTCGGTTCGTAAACGCAGAGAACTATTCGGTTGGAAATAAAGTTATTTCGGTATTTCAACACATTACCCACCGGCGATTATTGCATAATTTTGAAAAATCTACGGTATACGGCTGAACACTTTTTAATTTAATCATTTCTATGCTCTCTTTTGGCACTGCAGAATTATTGAAAATACTATTAACCCTTTGCACTCGGAGCTACTTTAACTGGAAAATTAAACATTTCTTCCGATCTAGAATATTTCCATCCGGTACGATTTTTTAAATTTGGTGGATACGAAATTGATGTCATGCCTCGTACAATGCTTAAATGTTTAGTAATCGATTAGATACCGACAGATCTAATAATGTAAAGGATATTTTAAATAATAGTACAGCAATTATTAATGGCGCCTCAGAGGCGTCACTCGAGTGCTAAGGGTTAATAGGCTTCCGGTAGGTGAAGTGTTAAGGTAAAATAAAAGCCAATTTTTCGGGCCAAGCAATGAACTTTAATCGGTAAAACATTTTCCAGTTTGTTCGATGATCTTTTGCCATCTTTCTGGTAGCTTCGTAATTCCGCGCTTACGAAACTTGAAAATTTGTCTCCTTAATTGGTTTTTGTTTCACCTCAAAATACCGAAATTACTTTCTTGCTGTTGGAAATCCTCGCAATTTCAACATTGCCTCGACTTTCGAAAAAGTCCTTCCTTGTAATAAAACAAGGGTAGTAAAGGGGCTGGCAGTCAGATGTGTCTTGGAAGGGTCTTGCCTGGAAAAACCCATGATGCATCTCGCTCCTAGGAATCACAAAGGATGCCGGAAGTATATAAGGACCCTGTTTCCTATTTTAGCCACTACTGTAGCCTATTTTATTCTGACCAGCAGAGGTAGAAAACGTTTCTTTCTGCCGTCGTACAAATAAATTCATTTTAACTGAATATACCGGGTTTAAGTTAATCCAAATTCCCATCGTAACCCATTACTTGCCAATCCAATAGATCATCCGATCAATGATGGCTTAATCTACTTACTATCTGCGGACAGTACTGTTCCTATGGCATCGAAAAATCGACTGAGACTATTGGGTTGGCAACTAAGCGATTCCGTATTTTAAATAAGAAGGAAAATTCAAAATTTTTCCTTAAAAATATAACTTCATTCAATTCGGTATTGTCCGTTTTTGTCGATGACTGTTTGCCATCTTTCGACCGAACGGCCAGATCGTTGCGCATTTTTCAGTGAAAAATCACCAGAACGAAATTTGGCAAACCGATTTTGACATTGCCTTTCTTTCAAGGCTTCATTCCCATATACGACACATAACTTCGCTCTTGCCTTTTCGGAAATAACACAATAAAATACGTCTGAAATGCACGTCTTGTTCTTCTATTTTTAAATTGGGATAAAAACGAAACTAAATAACTAATCGATACATCTTTTTTTACTAAATTAAAGATGGAAGTCCAAACAACAAGAAAACAATATAGGTTAGGTGCTTTGAACGCGTTGAAAAACAAAAGAGTTTGCTAAGACCACCTATTGACAAAATCCGCAGTCTCTAGTTGCCAACCCAATACAACAGTAAATACAATTCAAGATGATGTTTTCAGCGCACGAGTCGATCAAATTGGTAGCTCGTGCGCTGAAAACATCATTTTGAATTGTATTTACAAGTTTTTCGATCGATATCAAGTAAACACCAATACAACAGTCTTGAAAACTATTGATTCGAGTAGAAGCGACGAGGAATTAATTTGCACAGCTACAATCCTCAAGAGAATTAAAGGATCACATCTGCGATCCCGAAAAAATGCTACCAGTTTACACGATCATAAGTCCGGCTAAAATTGCTATATCGATATCGTTGAACAGTGGTTTGAAAGCGTGAAACGTCTAGTTTTAGATGTTCTGTCTCAAATTTTTTCTATGTTGTTTTTTTACGAAATTATAGCTTGATGAAGACAACATCGACGGTTTTCAAAAATTTTGCGCAACTTTGCCACATCGCACGGGGTGAAACAAATGTTTTTGATAAATCGCGTTAATATCATTTGGAAGGGCTGTCTTTCCTGTGTAAAATGTGTTGTCGTTGATGATTGTGCGATTTCTTTTATTCGAGTTATTCAACATTGAAGTAAATGTTGGCTTTTTAACTTTAACTAACTGCAGAAAGCCAAAAAATTATCGCAGAATCTTGTGCAAAATAGCAATAGAAACAGCGTTTCTTACTCTTTAAGGCATTTCTTTTGTTTTGTCAATTTCATTACCATTTCGATATACCAGGTGTTTCTGAAAATATGATTAAAATATGCAGAATTTCCATTTCTCCTTTAACTCGCTATATCTCTTCGAGAAATGATCGCAGTACCATGATCCGAAAGTCGGATCGATGCAGAGATTCTGCCGATTCGATTGAGTACCGCAAGAATCCGCTGCAACAATCTTTTACCTATGGCAGCTGTGTTTGAAGTTAGCGAATCGCAGAAAATGAGGCTAATAGCGCGAGTTTGTCTCGTCGTTCTGCCGAAGCGTGTATTCGTATCATGTTTTCAAGGCGACGATACGACGTTTGAACAAACCAGCGAAAAATATTTCAAGGATCCAGAGGAGCTGAATGCGTCTCGCGTGACCCAGAAACGGTGCCACGTCTAATCCCTGCTGATCAGACATTTTCTGATCGCGTCTCGAAGAGAATTCGCGCGTCCGCCGTCCCGCGTGCTTCAATTTCGCGAGCCACTTGTCCGCGATTCGAGGGTCCACGCGATCGAATAAAAAATCGTTCGGCAGGGCTAGTGGCGCGGCTTATCTCCGCGACGCCACGACGCGACGGCACGACGCAATAAGGGATCCTTCACACTCGAGCCGATACCAATCCCGTCGGCGTCGTGGCGTCGCGACGCCCCCACGGCGCCGCTACATTTACTCCTCTCTTCGGCCGCTTAACGCATTACCAAGCGGCGAGGCAACGGTAAATATGTCCTCTCGCGTCTCTCGCGGCCGCTATAGCGTTTCGTTACGGGTTCCCGTGCACCGCTGCGGAAACGAGATAGTCCGAGGTTGTCCTGGCTTAAAGCTTGTCCTCCTTGGTCCTGCACGCGTCGTTGCCTTCACTCGCCGACAAAACAACCACCTCTGTGTCTCTCTCTCTCTATATATATATACATATATATTTCAACGTCCGATCGACGACCGATCCTAACGAGATTTATACGCTTCGAGTCCTCCTCCTTCTTCCCAAGTAACTCGCGCACACGCGAAATCACGCCTCCGCTTTGTCACTCGGATTTTTATGAGGTGAGAAAGTTCACTAAGAGATTGCCGGCGGAAACGGCCCGGACAAAGCATCGCTCCTTAGATTATGCATGAAACTGTCCGACAAGTTTACAGCCTGGTTTTATTATGCATGTCTGTCGATGCTGGCGTGGAATTTTGATTTTACCCGGCCGGGAGCGACGGGAAAGCCACGGGAGGAATTTAAAGAGAGGACTTTTTAATTTATAGATGATGTACCGGATAGATAAAGTGGGATCTCGGTGATGGTTTTGTGGACAAGACTGGATTCCAGAGAATTTCAGACCCCGGGATCCGGTCGGAAGGAAATCGTTGACTCGTACTACTTGTCCCGTCTCTGGAAAAATTCTAGCAACGTTGCCAGTAACTTTTCCACCCTTCTTTGGAGTCTGATGTCTTGAATTTAAGGACGTCGTTACATCGGTTTCAGTTTAATGAGATCGTTAAGAGAAGAGCTAATTTTTTATTTAGCTCCGGCGTATTGCCTTCGATGCAGATATTTTCGATTGGGTTGGAGAGAAAGCTCGTAGCGTTTTCGAATGAAGAATCGAAGAGAAAATTATGGTACTTATTCATACGTTTATTCGATAACACGAGGAGTTGCCTCGAAGATGGTAGAAAGTAATAGAACAGAATGAAAGATATGTTATTGGATAAATTTATGAATAAATATCTGAATTTTAGCTTTCATTTTTGTAAATTTCTAGCAAATACGGGGTGTGATCAAGAATTCTATTGGACGGGAAAGAAAGTTCGTAGCGTTTTCGAATTAAGAATCGAAGAAAAAATTAAGGTATTTATCCATATGTTTATTCGATAACACGAGGAGTTACCTCGGAAATGGTAGAAAGTAATAGAACAGAATGAAAAATATGTTATTGGATAAACTTATGAATAAATATCTGAATTTCAGCTTTCAATTTTGTAAATTTCTAGCAAATAGACTCTTGTCGAGGGTCCCACGAAGCGTCAAAGACTCCAATTGAGGCCGCTGCATAGAACTGATCGTTTCGCGAGTGTGCCCGAGTTTAAGGTCGACGGTGACAGGGGCATTACGCTAATTGCGATTACGTAAAATATTTGCCAGCGGTGGGGTTTTCGGTAACGCGTTACAGCGACCGGTCGCACGATTATGGCGTCGTCAGCGGTATCGTTCCATTGGCCTGGAAACAATGTAAACGTTAGATCGCGCGTCGGGATCTCATATTCGAAACTAAACCGCGGCTGCGGCCGGATATAGTTTATTAAATTGTACGCGGCAGCTAATATTTACTTTCGGGCTGGCGCGCAGGCGTTCCCCGCATTAAATCGAATTGCCGTTGGTGCAACGGGCTGGTCCCGGGTTTCGCCGTGGCATCCGACGGGGAAACGCGATGAATTTCGTGTACGCGGGCTATCTCGAGCGACCGCGGTCGATTATGTTCCGCACGAGCGCCCACCGAGCACGGTTTCTTAATTTCGAATCATACCGCGACGAAACTCGGCCCGCAATTAGCCCCCCGCAATCAGGTCTATTTGCGGTGCGATAGGCTTTTCGACGTTTACTCTCGTCCGTCCGGCATCTGGCTGCTTTTCCAGCTTTCAAAATCGTTGGAAGCTCGCTTAGTTTCGTTATCGTGCCAGTTTGAGTATGTACGCACAGATACCCGCGAGTGTCGACGGAAGCTGTTCCACAGGGATTGTCAGATCAAGATCTTGGAAAGGTTATGGGCTCTCTGCGGAGTTTGATGCGATAAAAGTTCAATTTGCTGTTACATTGTTAAACTCAACTGTCCAAGAACTTCCAACAGCACAGTCGAAATATTGCGTTGGCAAATAAGTGATTGCGGATTTCGTCAATAGGTGGTCAGCTCAATGATGTCTCAGACAAACGAGCCCAAGTCCTTTTTATTTTCTAATCGTTCATCTTGTTACAATATATTCAGATTGCAAGCGTTCAAGATAAAGAGGCAGAGTGTCTGACCAATACCAGCTGATACCACTGACAATGAAGTCGGTGTCGCGGGTCCGCGATCCATCATCCAGCATTTTTCAGTGAAAAATCAGCAGAACG
>CM052201.1:13398209-13412401 GCA_028455805.1 Lasioglossum figueresi | reverse complement strand
CGAACAGTGGTTAAACCTGGACGTTTCACTGAATCCATCCCCGGCATTTACAGAAAATGCACTGGAGCATCTCGACTTCGCGATTAATTAGGAATCCGCCGTTTAGTATCCGCAAGAAAGTTAGATTTCGACGCGGTCAGCCTTTCAATGGCTGACCTACTGAACTTTTCGCCAGTTTCCCCGCCGTCCTTGTGTCCACGGTGTTCCGGAGGACGCAGGGTTCATCAGGAATTCCCTGTTCAGTGTCCCGGTTCGTTTGCTTCCTCCTTTAGGACACTCGGCTTTTGTCAGCGAGCAGAGCGCGCCGTTGTTGATCCAGCGGTAACTAGTCTCTTTAACTTTGTTAGCGTCTTGGACTCTTTCTCGAACTCATTGGGAACGTGTCGGTGTCTGTTGTTACGTCCTAAGGTGGACGTTTAGAGATAAGATAGTAAATTTAAAGATTTTAATGAAAGATATAACGCAGTTTCGAACCTACCTGCATTCACCGGCTTCGGTTCGGGTAATTGAGGATTTCTTAGAACTAATTGGCCTTGTTGGTGGATTTTTTGGAACGTAGAGATCGAAGTCAGGTATTCAAAATGATTCGAGAGTATGATTTTAGATAAAAAATTGAACAATATATGTATATTTTAAGCATCAAATGTAAGACACATTATGTGGTTAGAATCTTATTAAAAATTGTTAGTATTTACCGTTGTGTTGGTCCGCTTTTGATAACTTGATCGCTTAGAAATTCGCTATGATTATGATGATGATGTTGTTGGATGATTGGTAAATCCAGCGGGTTTACACGCTATTGGATGAACTCTTTAATTTTACACAACTGATCTTCTTTGGTTTTTTCGCGACTGCGTGCGAAATGAAACGAATCAGAACTGAGATTGACTTTAGACTATGGTTTATCGATGACTGGGTGTCCCGATGACGAGCCATCCTTTTATAGAAAAATCAATCCATTGTTCTTAGCTTAATCTTCATGAGGTGAGCACCTCTTCATTGATTTCTTCGCATAAGTTATCGTTTCCGATTAAACCGGACGTACAGTATTCCTTCCAATACTTATCGTCCTACGGTTAGATCGAATTGCTCTACGCACCCTCCTAGGAGTTAATCGTTAATCTTTTGTTTATTGATCTTCGCCCTTTTACTCTACGTAGTGTTTATTCTTCATTTCCTGTGGTATATCTTTTACATTCTTCGGCGATGAATAAATTTCAACGGATGTTTCATTTAACTATTCGCTCGCATATTATATTTCGAATGATTTCATTTATTCGATAAAATATATTCCGCTGTGAATTTGTTCGACGAAGCTCTTGTTTAAAGTGAAGTTTAAGTTCTGAAATAAATCACATGAGTTAGCAATCCCGTGTAGTCCACTGCGAAATATATCTTACAGATTTTCCTTAATTCGATCGCTCGCAATGTGGTATAATATACGATAATTCAATATTAAATAATAATTATGATATTTGATGTCGTCGTTATCCCGTGCATCATCGGCAGAGTAAATACAAAAAGAAGTTAGGAAAGAAATATAATATGCATGATTGATTTTATCAATTATTAATAACGGCTGCACCACCGGACGTGACACTATTCATCGTCCCTCACTCTTTCTCTCTCTCTGTTTCTCTGAATGTCTCGAGTCCGAGGACCAGCAGTTTCCAACGGCGAACAGTTCGAGGCCGGTGGATGATTAATGAAACAGGATAATACAATAACGGTGTAATAAAAGTTGCGAGAAGCTGGCGGTTATAATGATCACTGGACCCCTTTTGTTTGGTATACGAGTTTCATTAAACTTCCCGCCACGGTAATATTTTCCTTCTTCGTTAATAGAGACACCTGGCCTCTCGTACTTTCGGCCGCTGTGCCACGCAGCCTCGGCGTATGCCATTAAAAACTTTTCGAAAAGTTCCGCGAAAGTATGGAGAGCCGTTCGCGGACGGCAACCACCGGCGTCTCCGCGCGAAGAAATATGTCGATGATGCGGAGCAACGTTCTTTCGTCGCGCGACCCGCTTCCACGGAAACACAGTCTGAATTTGGGTCGCGTCTGACCAGCCGCCGACCTATTCCACTGCGTCCGGGCGCCGCGTACACGAAAATCATCGAGTCCCCGAAATGATGGTGCGGATGAAAAAATGTCATTTTACGCTTTCGATTCACCTTCCCATACTGCATCGGTTGGTGCAGCTTTCGATCCTCTATTACAGTATTTTATCGATAAATGTCCCAACTGTCTCGCCGATAATTGTCCCAGAACTATCCCCACTCCTGCGGGGTCTACCCCCTCGAGGGGCCGAGAAGCTCGAGAGGACTCGGTCGCCGAGAAGTATGACATCATACGGCTCTCGTGTATATCGGTGAGACACAACTAACCCAGTGACAAAACTTCTTTCTTTCTCATTATTTTCTTATGGGACTTTCGCCAACATATTCGCGGCAATTTTCTAATGAAAATGATACTAAATATGATATAATTCCGATAATATTTACTTGTGTAAATCGACGACTAATGTTTTCGACGCAAGGAAGAACAGCGTATGGGAAGTTCTTTGGACTCTACGCGTCTTTTTCTTTCCCATACGCTGTCCTACTTTGCGTCGAAAACTTTCGTCGTTCAATACACAAGCAAATATAATTTGTATTGCATCATATTTGGTACCATTTTCATTGGAACAATTACACGAATATGTTGGTCAAAGTCCCATAAAAGAATCATTAAAAATGAAGAAGTTTCGTTAGTGGTTTAGTTTGTTTACACTTCTCGGCGATCGAAGCCTCTCGAGCTACGCTGTCCTTTTCTACGTTCGGCAAAAGTCAAAGAATAGTATCCCTGGCGGATAATTGTCCCTGGGCAGACCCGTGTTGGGGACAATTATCCATAAAATACTGTATTAAGTATTTTTTGTGCAAAATGAGATTACGAAATCAAGGATTTTTCCTCAGCGTTTTCAATTCTTTCGATTAATCCTGGAATTTAATACTGCTTGTTGATTTGTGTCGTTACGGATTGGTTGACGCTAAACCTACCGAGCCTTAATAGTAACTGGAACATGTTCCCTGATAAAAATAACAAGATTGATTTTATTTAGACTTCCTGCGGCATCTGTTGTAACGCGTGCTCTGGTAAAGATATCTATACAATCATTTCTTATAAAATCATTGTGGGATTTAATTGAATTCGAGATTGGGAATAAAACAATTTAATACAACGAGGTTTAATACAACGTGTTGCGACGAATTTACGATGCTACGATAAAGAACAATTTTATATTAACCCTTTGAAGTCGGAGCCATTTTAACTTGAAAATTAAACATTTCGACATTGATATAATAGCTAATGAAATATATAAACGTGTAGTAATCGATTGGATACCAACATATTTAATAATGTAAAGAATATTGTGAATAATAGAGCAGCAATTTTTAGTTGTAACTCTGAGTCACCCCTCGACTGCTAAGGGTTAGGTACAAGTGTACATTTCTTAAACCCCATTTCCAATAAGGAGCGTATTCTAAGTCCACACCTTGTTCAGTACTTCACCAAAATGTATCGTAGATGTAATTCCAACTAGCACTATCTTAGTCAAAGGAACAAAACTTCGTTGAGAGGAGCCTATATCCGAATCGCAAACCTGATCGAACGTCAGGAGCGCAGCCCGAAAAATCATTTAAACCTTTCGAACAGTCCGGACGGCATGGTTCTAACGAATTTACGATGCTACATCATTTTGATTACTTCAATAATTGTAAAATAAAAAATCTGGAACCGGTCATATTGACTTGAATAAATTACAACTAGTACCGAATAGCTCTAGTTGTTTCAATGATCGAACAGGAGCACCGATATCATTTTTCTTGTTTACGATGGCAAAAGTGCGATCGATAATTCTTAATATTAATCAGATTGTCGACAACATTGTTGTTCCCAGAGTGATGTGAGGGGAATAATAATGAAATCCAAGCGAGTTCGCGGTTGGTTAGTAAATGACACGCGGTCGGAAGAAGCCGCGGTGGTTCTCGGGTAGCGAAGGATTCCCCATCAGGAGTTTTTGTGTCGTCGGAGAACGGTCGATAGAATTAGAGATCCCCCATTGCATCACGGTCTTTCCCGCCGCGCCGTGACCGACTAGAAGGGATCCTCTCCCGAAGATTTACGATGCAGTCAGATGAAAACTATTTATCTTGTAATGCTCGGCCACGATAACGTCCCGAGGATCGGCGTTTACGTCCGTCTGTCGATCGGCCCGCCGTTAACTTTATCCTTATCTGAGACCGGCGGTTTTTCCTCGCCATCAGACGGCGACGATGCGCGAGGAAAATCGCGTTGTTCGCTTTTCCGGGACAATGGGAGACCGGACGCGTCGAGTCTGCGGTCTACGAAATTCGGAGGATCGAAAGATCGTGAAATTCACTGAATCCCGATGTTTTAACCCTTAGCACTCGAGTGGCGACTCTGAGGCGCCACTAAAAATTGCTGTACCATTATTCAAAATATTGTTTAGATTACTAAATATGTCGGTATCTCATTAGATTAATTACTAAACATTCAAGTATTGCGTGAGGTATTATATCAATTTCATATTCGTACAAAGAAAAGAATTGATATAGAATGCAATTATTCTAGGTCAAAAGAAATGTTTAATTTTCCAGTTAAAATAGGTCCGAGTGCAAAGGATTAAGACAGTGACCGATAGCACCGTGAATTAATTTGTCCGTGCGACAGAAAATAGATCAAGCTCTGTACTGGCTATTTCTGGAATGAAGAGCTGGAAATCCGATCGACAACGTTCTTCTCGCACGAACGTGTAGACCTGTTCGTTTTCTAAACACCGCGTGTATGGTTAGCAGTCAACAAACTCGACAGCGACGGGTAGTCAGAATTTCTCGGTGTCGCGAGTCCGGTGAATGCGCTGTACAACCGTTCTCTATGGCTCGGCCCGAATAAAGGCAACTTTGCTCTCAAAGCTCGAGCCTGGGTGGAGCAAGTTGCGCGAAAACTTGCTGTGCAAATCGGAAACTGATCTCGCGGGGAATATTGAGGCCGTCGTGCGCCGGGGATCGCTGGATCCTGCGTGGGCAACTTTTGATTGTCAACGACGCGTGTCCTTGCGCAGCTTTTCCGATTTATCGAACGTTCAGGACAATTCTTCTCTCTCCCTCTGTGATATATTCATAGAGTAGCCAGAAGAAGACATTGTTCTCTTGTGATCTACCATTTGTTAGATTCGCTCTGTTACAAAAGTTACCGGTAACACTTCTGGGATTTATAAGAAACAAAACAAGTAGTACAGGTCAATAATTATCGCAACAAACGAAGCTAAGATCTCTAAAATAAAATGCTGCCTAATTGTGGGTATCAATTTTCCCAAAAATTGGACAGAGGAGGTGAGAGAGAAGAGAAGAGAGAAACTTCTGATACACGCGTGTCCTTGCGAAGCTTTTCCGATTTATCGAACGTTCAGGACAATTTTTCTCTCTTTCTGTGATATATTCATAGAGTAGCCAGAAGAAGACATTGTTCTCTTGTGATCTTCTATTTGTTAGATTCACTTTGTTACAAAAGTTACCGGTAACAGTGTTAGAATTTATAAGAAACAGAACAAGTAGCACAAGTCAATAATTATCGCAACAAACGAAGCTAAGATCTCTAAAATAAAATGCTGTCTGATTGTGGGTACCAATTTTCCAAAAAATTGGACAGAGGAGGTGAGAGAGAAGAGAAGAGAGAAACTTCTGATACACGCGTGTCCTTGCGCAGCTTTTCCGATCTCTGAAACTTCCAGGACGATTCTTCTCTCTTTCTGTGATATATTCATAGAGTAGCCAGAAGAAGACATTGTTCTCTTGTGATCTTCCATTTGTTAGATTTGCACTGTTACAAAAGTTACCGGTAACACTGCTGGGATTTATAAGAAACAGAACAAGTAGTACAGGTCAATAATTATCGCAGCAAACAAAGCTAAGAACTCTAAAACAAAATGCTGCCTGATTGTGGGTATCAATTTCCCCAAAAATTGGACAGAGGAGGTGAGAGAGAAGAGAAGAGAGAGACTTATGATCCACGCGTGTCCTTGCGCAGGTTTTCCGATCTCTGAAACTTCCAGGACGATTCTTCTCTGTGTGGTATGAATAGATGATGCGAAGAGAGCGATAAGGTGTGAGGAGGGAAATGCGGGAATCGAAGGTGGACAAGGCATCGACGCATTCCGACTTGGAAGCAATTTCCCGTCGCGTCAGGTCCATTCATTAAAAAGGAATGCCTCGAGTGCTATCGTCCCGTGGCGCGAACGCTCATTATTTACATAAATTCCTGGAGGAATCGATGGGACCGCAAACGGCGAAAAACACGTAGATGTTCTCTAGCTGCTGCATAGATGCTCTCTCTCTCTCTTTCTCTCTCTCGCTCTCCTTCTCCATGGTTTCTCCAACGGCCTTGTAATTACTCTAGCAATTTGTGCCACGTGCAGGGTCGCAAAGGACCACGGGAAACGCCGCCGCCGTTGCGATTACGAGAAAGAAACCAAAGGGAACGGTAAATTGAATACTTTTTGCGCAGCTCGCGAAACTGGCACAGTAATTACCGAGACGTTTCGTTAGACAAACTCGCGCTACGCTTTACTGGCCGACACAGTCGTCGCGGGTAACAGAATTGTGCTTTCCCGGAGCTGGAGAGAAAGGAATTTTCCTGGAAGACGACGTCGAGTTGTTGAACTGGATCGTTCAGGAGCTGATCGAACGATCGCTGGCGTCCACGAATCATTTCGGTTGGGATATAATCGTATAATCATATAATATTGTAGAAGATTTTTAAGCTTCCTTTTGGAACGGCATAATTATTGAAAACTTTACTGCTTTAAATTACACCTACTCATTTTTTGCAGTTACACGTTACAAATTATACTTAGAGCGTGCAAAAGGGATCGACGTCCGTGGAAAGGATTTCCCGCGAAGTCACGGTGTCTGATCATCGCGAGCCGATTCCACTGGTCGAAACCGCAGCACACGCACACCGCATAAATATTCATTCTCCCGGGCAACATCGAGGCTTGCATTTTCGTCCCATTTTTATCATAAAGGGTTCATCCACCGTTCAGGCTATTCTCCGCGATTACCGGGACACCCTGCAATGTAACATCGACTCGAAAAAAGAATGAGGTCGTGGAAGTAAAACCGTCGTCACGTTCGTTTTTGTTTTGTCATCTCCCTGTAGTATTTTATAGAATCGTATCTGGGTTACGTCGTAGACTTTCGGCTAAGAACATCCCCCGTAATTAGAAAAATGGAATATAAATATTCACGTCAGCGAAATAATGAAATAATGAAGAAACGAGCTGGAAAGATTTTTTAATTCGCACAGAGATCCACAAACTACTTATCACCGCGCTAATCTCCGAGCTTCCCCGGGCGCATTTATCAGTGGTGCGCGACAAAGTCAACGTTATTGCCAGCATTATCCTGGATTTGTAGGTTCGGCTGCTTTGTTCCGAGCTTCGGGACGAGTATAAATAATTTACAGGCGGAGGACGTTAGCTTTCGAGGTCTTTTAAAAGAAAAATCCGCTTCCGGTTCGCCATGGTCGCGGACGCGGGGTGAAATATTTCTCGCGTTGTCGGTGAGATTCGAATATCGCGGAGTCGAGCGCTCTACTTTCTCATATTTCCTGCTGGTCCGTCTCGTTGCGGTAACGCGGACAGAGATAGCGAAAGAGAGAGAGAGGGAGAGAGAGAGAGGATTCTGCTCCCCAGCTCCGTTATCACGCTTCCCTAACGACTTTTTCTTGCGAATTTTCTTGCCGCTTCCCCCACCAGCCCATCACCCCATTTCCATATCTTTCGAGGCCATCTCCGGTATCCACTTTGTCTCACGCGTCCGTTCCGACTGGAACACGCCGGGAATCTGTTGTTGCGACCTCTATCTTCGTTCCAAACTAACATTTATGGATCCTCGATCATTCCCTCGCCCGAACACGATCATTCCGCCGCGAGATAACAACCGCGTCTGCAAAATTCGTTCCTCAAAATTGAATTCAGAGCTCTCCACTCGAGCTTTCTCTTCCTCTTCTATATATTCGAAGGATCACGGAGTTAGCACTTGGCTATCCAGTGCCAAGGTCATCGGAAAGTCGATTTTTACCCAGTCGGTCTTAGCATGTAATTTTTTCTAACGAATCTTTCGATCCAATCTAACTTGCAATTAGAATTAAACTAGCTTTTAACGCTGTTCCCACCACGACCGGTGAAATGACCGATTTTTAAATTTCGATTAGATTTTCCTATGTACAACGTAATTGATCGCCTTTAAACTTCACGACTTTTCCTCAAACATTCGCTTCTTTTCTTATTGTTTGTTTTCTGAGAAAAATTTGCAGTCTGTCTTGCCTACCTCGACCGGTCATTTGACCGGTAGAACGATTTATACCTTTTTGCAATATGTGGTATTCTCTCAAAGACTCAATTCCGAAAGTATAAGGTTGTTACAAACGAAAGGTAATGCAGTTGTGGCATGATTTTAGCCGAAAAGTGCCATTCAGGGACTGCATTATGGCTGTTTGTGTAACAATCGTCACCTCTTGTCAATATTCCGTTCTCGTTATCTCGCGAATGACGGTGTAGAAATAAAAAGAACGCTCTCCCGCAATCTTGAACAATTTAATCTATTTCAACCCCTTCAAGTTCAAGTTTCCGCGTAACGGAAACCAACGAGGATCAAAAACAACGGCACTTCCAACTGTTTACAGTATCCGAAGCGGTCCAGAACCTCGGATTTTCTTACACCTTCTTATCTGCTATGATAAAATAATGTCAAATAAATAAAATCATAGCCGAAGGGGATGCCTAGACGTGTTCTCACGAATTCAAATACCGTCGAATTGGCTGTTATCTTCATTCTATATTAAAAAATATAAGTTGTGCTAAATATCAGTCGTTTGACCGGTCGCGGCAAGAAAAGGTACAAGTGAAGTGTCGGTAGGAATAGTGTTAACACATTACCGACCGGTGATTATTGCATAATTTTGAAAAATCTACGGTGTATGGCTAAACGCTTTTCAATGGAACCTTCAATGGCAACGGCAATTTTCATTGTGAATTAACAAGTCACTCTCAATAACGTGATCTAATAGTTTCATTTAAGATTGCAATGTAAAACAAAATTTACATTGCAAAATCCTATTAACCGGTTAACTGCGTTCGACGTGTACACGCGTCAACCAAAATCTCTATTGCGGTGCAATAACAATAATCTTCTGAAGAATGAATTCTTAATTTTTTATCAAATAAAAATGCAATCCCTCGTTTCTCATAAAATTTATAATAGGACACATTGCCCTGCGTTCGACGTGCATACTCGTCATTGGTTGGTTTTAATTCCGCACACTGTAGGGTATTTTTAAAATGAAATTCCGCAGTTAAGAGACCAATAGGCTTCCGGTAGGTACAGTGTTAAAGTAAGGTAAAAATTTTGTAACGAGGTTATCGTAGACTTTATCAGACTCGAAAATTCTATCAGGTTGTTGCGTATGATAGTATTCAGTTTTTCGATTTCACTGAGTTTCCAACAGAAATGAATCAATCCGAGAAATCGAGTAACTAGTTGAGACTGCAGAATTGCAGGGTCGAAAGGGACCCTGGATTGGCTGGTTAAGAGAGTTACTGCGGTCGCCAATATCAGAGAGGCGAGCCAGGAAGAAAAGGGATCGTGGCGAGCATGAAATTATGACGCGTTCCGGTCCGGCAAGGAGTAATTAGCCCGCGGTACGAATTCGTAATTGCGTCGGCGGAAGTGGCCGCTGGGAACGACGGTGGTCCTCTTTGAGAAGGGAAAGGGAGAGAAAGAGAGTGAGAGAGTCAAAGGGAGTTTTCAGACGCGTAGCTCCCACGTCCGAGGGAAAAGAAAGAACCATGGCGGCTCGAGATTATTCCCTTGCGTTTATTAAGTCAGGCCAAGTCTCGCGAGTAATTCTCGCGAATTTTACATTAGCTGCTGTGCGATCACCGTTTCGCCGCATAATCCGGCGATTTCGAACCCTTCTGATTACCTGAGAATGAAACTTTTAAATCGCTTCAGAAAAATAGCTAGAATGCTGCGCAAATCTGTTGGATACATCGGTAAAAATAACAATCCTGTTCTTATATCCTATTTCGGTATTTGTGTTGCCATCCAGCGACAAAAAATGTTTTTGGTGACGTAAAAGAAACAAAAACACTTACTCTACTGTAAAACCTCCGATATTAGCAGACGTGCCGACCGGCTATTCCGACATTCATTAAACTACATTTATATTTCTGACTTTAAATCATTTCTTATCCTTTTACCACGAATCTCAACAAAATCTTTTGGTAACTCGCACTATCGCAGCGTGGAAAATGAAAGAGTATTATTGAATCTCTGTCGAAACTTTGCGGAACTATTGCTCCGTTTTGCTTCGTGCGTCGTAGCGTGAACGGAATTTTTTTTCATTTCGACCCAACCCCTTTTTGCGCCGGTATTACGATTTATTCCCGAATAAATTTCGAGGGTGACCGTTTCGCGAGTTTAACGAGATTAATTTCGCCAGCGTTATCGCGCATTTCCATATGACTTGCTCGCAGAAGGATTCGCCGGTCTAACACGATAACCGGGATTAGAAGGGACCGTTCCCGGCTGTACAACCTGGACTGGAATACGTTAAAGGGCGCAATCATACAGATTAGAAAGGTCTAATTGGCGTTCCGGCTATTTTGCTCCAACGAAACTGATAACAACTAGTTTAGCGAGCTCGATAAAAGAAAACAACGCATTTCCTTTTGAAAAGCGACCGAGATCATTCTGAAGGTGGAACTTCAGCACACATACTTTTATGTCCGAAGGGATATAATCTGAGTCGTCGGTCATCTTTATTAGACCTAGAAGCGTTCATCTTAATTTTTCGAAAAGGCGAATCTTTCTTTCTTACTTCTGCATTACTGCATCCATCTTCATCTTCGTGTCGAAGGGCCGAGTTAAATCGCAGTCGTTTATATTACCACTTTACCTACAGGAAGCATATTAACAAGATTTTCAATAATTGTGCTGTACCAAAAGAGAGCATAGAAATTTTCTTTTACATTGCAATTTCAAATGAAACTATTTGATGACGTTATCGAGGGTGACTTGTTAGTTCACAAAGAATATTGCTGTCGCTATTGAAGGTTCCATTAAAAAGTGTTTAGCCATGTACCATAGATTTTTCAAAATATTGCAATAATCACCGGTCGGTAATGTGTTAACGTTCAACGTGAATGTTAGAAGCCCGGAAGAATAGTTTATTGTCTTAGTCCATGCACTGTGGATTCATTCCGATGCAGTTTTCTGTGAGATGAAGTAATCTGCGTTTAAGAGTCCCACGAATTTCTTCATTGGTTCCAAAGACGCATAAACAGTCTCTGCCGCTGCCACAGCGTGTCAGCTTTCGCTAATAGCCGCTGTTAATCGTTCAATCGTCCCATTGCCATCGTCGTCGACGGTCTCGACGTCGCTCCGGTTTACGGCTCGTTTATTGAGCGTTATCCGCGCGAATGGCCGAGGTCGTCCGAGCAAATTATCATTATAAATTTCAAGGGGGGTTGTCCCCGTTATCCTGCACCAGGTCCGGTATCGTCGACGTCCATTGGAACCGAGTAGAACGATAAAACGACGTTCCGCGTTTTTGTCGCTCGCAGTAAACTTTATCAGCCGCGAGTAGCCGTTAAGCTGCGCGATAAACCGTCGTCGAAAGTCCTGGCACGGGATCGATCGAATAAGACAGCTAAATGTCTCGTTTAATTGAAATATAATCGCTCATAATTTCGCCGGTAAATAGTTTCACTGTCCACTGAATAATATCGGCAGTATCGTTTTGTACATCGAGGACATACAATTCATAAAATTTGGCGACGTTTGCACTTGCGAAGGACAAAATTGATTTGTCTTCTCGACATATTCAATAGCGAAAAAATGGCAGATCACGCTTTCGTAATATTTTAATGTCGGGCGAGACGACGTAATCTCGATCGAATAAGACAGCTAAATGTCTCGTTTCATTGAAATATAATCGCTCATAATTTCGCCGGTAAATAGTTTCACTGTCCACTGAATAATATCGGCAGTATCGTTCTGTACATCGAGGACGTACAATTCATAAAATTTGGCGACGTTTGCACTTGCGAAGGACAAAATTGATTTGTCTTCTCGACATATTCAATAGCGAAAAAATGGCAGATCACGCTTTCGTGATATTTTAATGTCGGGCGAGACAACGTAATCTCGGTCGAATAAGACAGCTAAATGTCCCGTTTCATTGAAATATAATCGCTCATAATTTCGCCGGTAAATAATTTCACTGTCCACTGAATAATATCGGCAGTATCGTCCTGTACATCGAGGACATACAATTCATAAAATTTGGCGACGTTTGTACTTGCGAAGGACAACATTTATTCGTCTTCTCAACATGTTTAATAGCGAGAAATTGGCAGATCACGCTTTCGTGATATTTTAATGTCGCGCGAGGCGACGTAATCTCGATCGAATAAGACAGCTAAATGTCCCGTTTCATTGAAATATAATCGCTCATAACTTCGCCGGTAAATAGTTTCACTGTCCACTGAACGATATCGGCAGTATCGTCCTGTACACCGTGGTCATACAATTCATAAAATTTGGCGATGTTTGCACTTGCGAAGGAGAAAATTTGTTCGTCTTCTCGACATGTTTAATAGCGAGGAAATGGCAGATCACGCTTTCGTGATATTTTAATGTCGCGCGAGACGACGTAATCTGGTAGGGAATTCAACGCCATCTGGAAAAATTCGCACCGGTCTGAACGATCGCGCGAGAGAACGACTTCGATCACAGTTTCCTCCGGTGTAATAAACCGACAAACGTCTTTCCTGGAAGCTAATATAAAATCGAGAGCTTTCAGATGCTCGTAAATCGTTCCCGAGCGAAAACCCCTGAGCTCGCCGGACACGGCTCGTTGAGGAATCGCGTTTGTAGCCGTGAAATACGCGAGGACCAAGCCGGATATCGTTTCCTCCAGATTTTGAAACGCACTCGGGAGGTGTAGGCCAGCATTTAAAACCACTCCGGCGATGTATGGCTGGGAGAAAGCTACGGTGACCAACGATCGCGAGAAATATGGGTCTGCTTGGGCGTTGAGAGAACCACCATGGAAGAGCGCAGGCACGCGTGCTTTATGATCGCGGGACGTATTCCGGTTCCGTCTTCTGGCCACTTTATCCGCGCAGCCCGCCGGCTAAGTACGTTTGATTGTAAGCTGCCCGGACTGGTTTAAGGCTGATTTACAGTAAAATACCGCGGCGTGGCTCGCACGTGACCGGACTACCGCGATTCCATTCCCTTGGCGTTAAGCTGCTGTTAGTTCCGTAGACTCGCTCTACCTTTTACTCTTTCTCTCTCTCTCTCTCTCTCTCCCTCTCCAACGGTTTATCCGTCTTCGAATCAGCTTCCACTTTCTTTCTGGAACTTGTCTTCCTCCTTGGAAGCTGTCTTTTCTTCTGTGTCGAGGTGCGTGCTCGTTTCAGCGAGATTCTCTCGATGGTTGCTCTCCAGATTGACTTCTAACATTTCTCACACTTAGGCGACTCTACAGGCGTGGATATTTTTTTTAACAAATTGAAAGCATAAAGTGTTTAAAGATTGAAATCTCCTCTTTGCAACGAGACCATGGAAATTGATCTGCGATTTTTTTTCGCTATACCACCATGATTTTAATGAAGAGGTGATATGGGTCTTTAGGTCTAAATTAGTATGGCTCAGTTCCGACGCTACCGCCAATTCAAAAATTTCTGCATAGTTAGAAAAATATTTTTTCAAAATTACACCACAATGGGTTTAAAGATTGAAGTCTCCCCTGTGCAACCAGACCTTAAAAATTGATCTGCGATTTTTTTTCGCTATTCCAGCACGATTTTAATGAAAAATGATCTGGGACTAAATTCGTATGGCTCAGTTACGACGCTTTCGCCAATTCACAAATTTCTGCACAGCTTGAAAAATTTTTTTTTTAAATTACACCACAATGGGTTTGAAGATTGAAGTCTCCCCTGTGCAACCAGACCTTAAAAATTGATCTGCGATGTTTTGATATGGGTCTAAATTCGTATGGCTCAGTTCCGACGCTTTCGCCTATTCAAAAATTTCTGCATAGCTTGAAAATTT
>CM052201.1:13217271-13371861 GCA_028455805.1 Lasioglossum figueresi | reverse complement strand
GCCACCAGCTCCAGATTAGAAAACAGAAAAGTCCTTCTAGGTCCTTCGAAAATGTTTCGAGAGTAATTTTTGACGTTCCCGGATCCTTTACACCGAATTTGTTTGAACGTCCGTTTCCCAGTCGATTAATAATCCCGAAAGGATATTTTTGACTTTGCTACGAATTCGAAAGCAAAGGGCCGACTCAGAAAGGAACCCGGCCGTCGAAGATTGCTTTTGGTCGCTTTCATGCGAACGTCGCACGATAATTATCGATGACTATCGAGGCAGCGACTGGTCCTCTTTGCCTTTCCCTTTATGCTCCACCTTTTCTCCGTTTTTCATCCGACCTCCGGCGAACGAAAACAAAAAGCAAAGAGGAAGAGAGAGAGAGAGAGAGGAAAAACACACACACACAGATTTGTCCCTAGTTTTCATATTGTCGACGTTCGAGACGCGGAAGGAAAACAATGGCGATTTTTTTTCTCGGTTTCTCACTCTCTCTCTCTCTCACGTTTTCTGTCTGTTTCGTCGTCGACGGACCATCTCGAGGAAGTCTCGTTTTATTTATGTCGTTGTTGTCGAGCACGGTGGCCCGTGGCTTCTCGTTAGAAGAAATAGGTCGCGTCACGGCGAATACATTCGAGACCGTCGTCGCTTGAATCCGTCGGAACGACGAATGTCTCTCGCGGACACTAATGAAAGTCCGACGAGAATCAACGATTAGAATCTTACGGAGTCATTCTACGTCCGCTTCAGAAGAAATTAACGTCACATATACAATCGAAGAACTGCGAACCTCAGTTCTAAAACTTAGAAATACACTTGGAAGTTAACTTCGAAAAATTATACATTTATCGTAGTTAATGTGGTAACGTGATTTTCGATAACTGCATCGTGAAAGAATTTTTTTTATCCATCATCGATCTCGAAAGGAACGACAGGACCGCCGAAATCGGTTCTTCGGTCGTCGGCTGAAATGATCACCGCAATGGAAACACTTTAAACCCATTACCGAGCCATTGTTACTCTATACATTAACAATGTATTACTTCGGCCGAATTCCCGGCGATTCAATCACATTATTTCCATCAAATTATTTCAGCAAACTCTACAGAAATTTAATGAAATCGCTGCAGGTCCGTCGAACGAACGACAAGCGAGATGGCGCGTGTGTCGGAGGGTAGAAACGAGATTTCGGGGAACGAATTCGCGAAACGTTTTCGCAACCGAGCGTCCGGAGCCGAGGGTTAAATCGACGATTTAATTGCGAAAACCTATCAGACATTCTGGGGACCGTCTGGGGAAAAAAGCGCGTCCATTCGCGGCCGAAATCATTAGCGGCTCGCGAATCGCGCAGCTGGCGAAAAGAGGGAGAGAGAGAGATTGAGAGAGAGAGAGAAAAAAGTGAGAGGAGAAGCTGCGAATTATTTTTTCCGTGTGGCTCCGCCCACTGACTGCCCGGGGATTTCTATGCCGACGATGATTTTAAAAGCGTGACGGGGGGGCGGCAGTCATCCACGGTTCCGCGTCGATATTTTCCAGAGAGAAACGGCCTTCCTCCTCGCTATTCCGCTCCGCTCTGCTCCGACCCTCTTTCGGGCTTGTCCTCCTCGCATGTAGGCCAAGAGTCGCTGCAGCGAGTTTTTTGTTCCCGCGAGTCAGCGACGCGGATCATTACGCGAAACCACGCCGCCCGTGGATTCATCCCTAGAACTTTTTTGCCTAGAGTCTTTTTTCCCCCCAACGGCGGTTTTAACACTCGAATGGCAAACGCCACCCGACGCTTGCTGGCACGGGTCGTTCGCGACCCGGTTCAACCGTTTCAGAATTCGCTCGTTGGAATTTCCTTTCTTTTAAGCCACCCTGTTTTTCACATGTCTTTTCTCTCGTGCCGCCGAGTTTCGGGATTCATTGTTCCGGAAATTTATGGAAATCTCGCACGCCTCGACACCGAACCCAGAACAATAAAATTGATTCTCTCAAGAATAGAAATTTTGGGAAACGGACGGCGAGCCTTTAGGAAACCTCTCGATCTCCCGGGAAGGAAGCGTAACAATAAAAACGAAGTAGAGGAACGCGATTCGAGGCTCGATCCACACTGTCTCCTGGGCGCAGTCGGTCGACACGACCATAACTGCGGGCACCATTGCCAGCCGTGCAAATGGACCGGCGAACCTGGGACATTGTCGTTTACGCGGACATTCTCGCGAACGTTCACACGCGGACACGCGTCGTTCCGAGGTCTCACCGGTGGCTTGTCGAGCTCTGTGTTCGAACCATCGATCGCCAACGCTCTTGTTTATTTCAAAACCAAACCTGAAATACGTAGAGCATTTTGTCATTTTGCCAATTAACCCCTTAACTGCGGAATTTAGTTTTGAAAATCCTCGACCGAGTGCGGAATTAAAATCAAGCAATGACAAGTGTACGCGTCGAACTCGGAGGAAACGAGGAAGGATTACATTTTTATTTGATAAAAAGTTAACAATTCATTCTTGAAAAGGTTATTGTTATTGCACGGCAATAGAGTTCTGGATTGTTAAACTAAATCGGAATGACTATCTTAATATGACATTCAAATACATTAGTCGAAGTTGCGTCTTAAACGTGTACCACCGTCCGAGTGTAAATCACCTTTTTTCTCTTGCGACGACATTTTCGCCGTGAACTGGATACTTGCCGAAAAATTGCAATAGGAATACGGAAAAAGATAGTCGGAAAGCAACGAAGGTGGGGAAATCGATCCACGGTCGAACAATCGAGGTCCAACAATGCTCCTCTCTTCGCGAGGGAAGGAATCGGCGAGGAATGGGGGGGGAAAAAATATTCGCGGTCCGACTAATAACGGACCCCTCCACTCATGGAAATTACCATGACTTCTAGCTGCGCTGAAAGAAATTTAAAAGACAAAAGCCCGCGCAATTGGTGGCCCGGCTGAATGGAAACGGGCTTCCTCTGTTTGCCGGCCAATGCGGGAGCGGAGGGACCTCGGAGGGAAACTGGGTCGGACGCATTGTTTTATTTTATTCGATAATGGGAATCAAGCTATCCCCCTCCCCTCTGCCCCTCTCACGCCACCCTCTACGGTTCTATGTCATTCCAGCTGGTAAGTATCGGGATGTACACCGGAGGAGAGAATTGAAAATTTCGTGACCCGATTCGAACAGCAATTATCTTTCGATGTTTAGGCCAGGGAAGGCCTTCCTTTCTTTTCTTTCCGACGTTATTGTTCTTTGGACATTGTCGATTCTGTACCGAAGAATCCTGTACCGATCATTCGAGGCATTATTATGGGATTGTTTTTTTTTTAAGTAAAATCTGCGATAAGGATTTAACAGAGATTCTTTCGGAGAATTGATTCGGTCAGCTGTTTCGTAGGATTGAGCTTGCCGTCGTTCAGGATGAGGCTCGATCGTTTATTTTAGCAGATAAAGACGTTCTAGACGTTGCCAAAATTTGTTGAGTAGGTTTTCACGGAGGAATTGAGGTTTTAAGTCGTTCTTAAGACAGTCTGAGTCGTGGAAGAGGCTTTGGTCCTAATATGTTCTCTTCTGAAATTGCTGAAACGTCTAGACGAGCATCTTGACTTCCCTGATACGTCTAATTGGCCCGGGAACTAATTATATCCTAGGACAATGCTAAATTTAATTTCTAAAAGATTACTTTAAGAAGTTACTTTGATTTTACGGCATATGTGAGGTAGCTGATTCGGCAATCGAAGTGTAAACATTTTATAGAAATCCTCTTTTGTTGATGTGGTTAAAGATCTCTCGCCTTTAACGCTAAACTTCGTGCGGCTCGTATTATATAATATCTGCTCTACTAAATATATTTGTTTAATTATTCGTGTAATAAAAACTGTGGAACCAGTTATCTGCCCGGTGGTGGTAAGTTCAGTGTTAAATGAATTTTGTTCGATTCGTTCGGGTGTAGAAGAAATAAACAGTTGAGCAGTTAAACCGACTCAGCAATGCACAATGCGACGTTAATATCGGGAAGGCAGACACACACGGTTCTCGAAGGGAAGCGAGAAAAGGGATCCCCATAGTATAGTGCTCGTCTTCCCTGGCTGTCTGCCTGGAGAATGATGTGCCAGGACCTCCGGGCTCGAGGAAATTAATACTACTTCTGTCCCGGCGCCGTCTGCCATTTTCCCTTTCTTTCCGCGCTGTCTCGTCCTTTCTGTTTGCACTGTTTCCCGCAGCACTGGAAATGTACTTTGAAGTCCGAGCCAGGGACGTTCATCCTCGCCCCTTCTGTTTCTACCTCTTCTCTCTATCTCTCTCTCTCTCTCTTTCTCTCTGTTTTTATTCTATCTCCACCTTCGGCCCTCCTCTCTCGTCCTCCGAAATTAGACCCAGATTCCACAGAGTGGTCCGCGGAACACGGATCGCCTAACTCCTTAAATATTAGCCCAAGCAAGCAGCGATCACGACCACGAGATCTCGTCCTTTCTGGATCATGCAGATTTTCCCACGGTCATCCGGTTACTGGCTAATTGTTCCGCCTCCACGGGTCCGCGAGATATGCTGAAAAATTAGGGGAGAGTTAGGCACAGACTCATATTCCACAAACACAAATTCCTACAGACGTTTCAGAGTCCATTAAAACTTATTAAAGGCTTCTACAGGCTTATCATCGATTACCGATACTTTCGAAAATTTGTACAAATTCGTAAGGGCTTCCTGAAGTTCTTCGAAATCCCTAGAACATCTATAGAATTCCCTGGAGCTACAAATTCGTAGACGTTCCTTCAAACCCATTGAAGTTTTTCAAAAATTTCTGCCACGCGTTTCACAATTTTCAGAACTGGCTAGAACTGCTCCAAATATTCCTAACAATTCTTAGACGCGTCAGAATACATTAAAAAATCCTTCGCGTCAATTGAACATTTTCGAAAGTCTTGAATCCAAAATCCTAAAAAATGCCTACGATTTTCAAAACACATTCTAGAAATTCTCGGGAGGTTTCGTATCGGATTACAAGCAGCACAAAGTTCAACAGCGCGGTAATCGCCTCCATCTGTCAATCTAGCAGCGATCTGCAGCGATAAACGCACGCAGCTCGCCAATTAATCACTTCGTCGTTAATCTCCCAACACGACCACTTAATTCCCTCTCTCGCTGGCAAAGTTTCTTTGTCTTGCCATTTACGCTGCGTACATATGAACGCATTTACATTATTAAAATATCCCGCAGCCGCAGGACTCTCTCTCTCTCTCTCTCCTCTTTTCGAGCGTCCTTTCCTTGCAGGAGCTTTCGGGCAACGAGGCTCTAAAAGAGTAATAAAGTCCACTTACCACCTTGTCCACTCGTCTCATCCCGTTTCATCCTGGCTGCTCATCCATCATGCTCGCGGCTTTAATTAAATTTACTTATTTCGTCGGACACCGATCTACCGCGTCCGCTTTTCAATCCGGATGGCCTCGTTCCTGGACCAAGGAACACGCTGTTAATTATTAACTCGCGTTTCTAATCATCGGAGAAATTATTGAACCCCTCGACGAATCGATGCCATGCGCATTAATTTATAATCTATTAATATCTTCGTCGGGATTTCTCTGCCTCGCGTGCAATATCAACATACAGTAATAATAGTAAATCGGCTTTGCTAAACAATTCGTTGTTTGGTAAACACGTACATATTTGTAGTATGCGGAAGATAAGGTGTATATTAAATATCTAAATATTAGAAAATCATGAAATTAAATAAAAACAAGACAGAAATAAATGAACAAACATACGCGTTCACTTAAGAGGATTAAAAACCGATCAAACCTCGATGCACCGAAATTTTGCGAGCACGTCCGTCTCTCTTAAATATTCGCGTGAAGCACGAGAGAGAGAGAGAGAGAAACGGTGTTATTTACGCTGAGAAAGAGCATCACGAGAGACAAATTCCCCATTGTTTGCCATTAATTCCTGAACCTGCGGGAAAGTTAAGAGTCGACGGCAACCGGCAAACAGAGCTCTCTTATTTTCGCGCTACGGTTAAAACCTGTCCGAGACCGGTTCGAGTATCGTGTTGCGATGGAGGAACGTTGTTGTCCCGCTGTAAACACGATTTTTCCAGAGGAATACCCTATCTCTCTCTTGCTCTATCAGAATCGACGAGAGTAATAGGCAGGCAGCAGTCTCGCTGATCGCCGAAGATCCACTTGATCTTTCGGTAAACTAATAAAACTTCGTTAAGAACGATCAAGCCACGAGCATTTCCATCGACTCGAACGGAGGATCCATCGTTCGGAGAACGGAAAGAAAGTAACCCGGTCTTTTCTGGCTCTACGGTTCTCGCCCTCTTATTAGGAGCAAGTCGATCAGAGACGACCGCGGAACCATGAAATTGCTCCCGGAGATACTTCGCTGCAGTTGCCGACTGCCTTTTAACGAGTTAGGGCAGCTCATCGAGGTCTACTTTGCACGTTCAACAGTGGAAAGGCCGGGTCAAGATCCGTTTGCTTCTATTCGGCCGCCGAATCTCGTATTTCTCTGGTTAGAAATGGTTTTCTTGAAAAGCCAGATCGCGCGGCGAAGTCAAAGATCCTGGACAAACAAGAACAATATTAAACCGTGCTCGTTCGTTCTTATTATTCTTTAGCTACAAGTTATGATAAAATGAAAATTACTGAGTAACTGCATCGGAGATCATTGTAAATCCTATTTTACAAGAATGGTAACAATTTTAGAAAAATACGTATTTGATTGAGCGAAAATGTATTTCTATAAGAAATGTATACGGCCAATGAATGGCACAATGTTCGTTGGATGAAATCATTGTTCAACTACACGGGTGCGATCATTCTGTTCGTTTGAGAGAAAGCGAAGTAAATCTGGATGTGTTTTGTCGATTGGAAAGTTTCCTGTTTGCCGCAAGCCGATCGAGTCCCCCCGAATAGCCAAATAATAATCTTGGAAACTTGACGTATCCCCCGGAATGTACACGAACTCCGGTCGACCGGTATCGCAACGATCAGGCTGATTTACAATGTTTGCTCCCCGAGGGTAAACCGTTAGTTTCTCGTCGTCTATTATCCGGGTAGTTTGTGCACCGAGCATAACCCGAATGAAGCTCCCTCGAACTATGAATAAAGCTTCGCGAGGCTTTGGTGTCCCTCGGGGCCATCGATTATCACTCGTAGCGATTCCTTGGGAATTCTTTCCTTCGTCTTAACAATCTTCAACGATTGGGAGAGGGTGAGAAAGAGAGAGCGAATTTTTAATAATTCGAAGATGACGATTAACTTTACTAACAATCGACGTCGACGTTTTGTGTTGCAGGAGCCGTTGGTGGCGAAGGAGGAGACGAAGATGACAAGGAGAAGGAGGAGGAGGCCGAGAGGGAAAGGCAAGAAGCCATCCGGGAGGCTGAGGAGCGAAGGAAGGAGAAGCACCGCAAAATGGAAGAAGAACGAGAGAAGATGCGACAGGAAATCAGGGACAAGGTAAGAGATCATTATACGTTGAGGCGCGGAAACAGAGTAGCTAGGTCTATAGACGAAAGTGTCGATGACAGAGAAGAGGTTGATCTAAACGATTGTCCTCTCTTGAATAATATTAACATGCTTCGTCGGAAAGAAGTCGCTCTAACCAGCTAGAATGGGGATACACGCGCCTCTAGACTAACATAATGCTCGCAATTTAAACACACTTACGATCTAGAACGAGGCTAGGTAGGTCTCTAATCTAACAATGAATGTCAATGGGACTGTTAGATCAGGAAAATATTATAATGGATATATAGCAGAAGGTAATTCTCGATGGTATCGACTTATCCTAGTTGAAAGAGGTCTGCAGACTCTTGTGATCTAGAACGAGGCTATGTAGTCTCTAATTTAAGTGTCGGTAATAGTGTTAGGTCTCTCGCCACGAATCCAATAGCAATTGTATAATAGTTATTCGTGCTTCGCCACAATATAGCGCTGCAAAGTGTTCGACCAAATTGCGGAAATGTCAGATCTTCCAAAAAATTCTGAATAAATTGTTAGGCCTCCCAACAAACTTTAACGTCCAAAATGAAGGCATCCAAAGGCAGAATTAGTGTGTTTCGCAAGCAGGTCGCGGACAAAAACGTAGCATTTCTCGGGCGCGAAATCCGCGAGTAAGTCGACGAGCGGCAGCGTTGCCAATTAAAGTGAGGCAGTTGCGTGGACTATGAATGAGCAGATTGAAAATGGCAAAGGGCAACGACGTGCACGGAAATCCTTCGAGGTAAAGCGAAAAAGCGAAAGAAAGGAAGAACGAAAGAAAGAGACACAGAGGATAGAGAGACATCTGCTCGCATTGGCATCGCGAAGCGTGTCCGTGTCGCTGTCCTTAACAGCTTCAAAGGAGTTTCGTTTAGAAGACGCGCGCTGAATAGCCGAGCACAACCGGAAAGAGGCGTATGAATGATAAAAAGCCGCGGATCGAAAGTCTGCCGGTTATTTACAGATGTAGCGAGGAGGGGCGGGGGTGGGGTGTTTCGTTCGCGTCTAAATCCCAGAGGCACGTAAGATGTATAGCCGCCCTGTGTATCGAATGCCTTCTGGGAGCCGGCTGAAACGCTCGAAAATTTCAAAGCCTTCTCTCTCTCTCTCTCTCTCGCACTCTTCTTCTTCGTTCTATCTTTCTATCCCTGTCTTTCTTTCTTCACCCTTCGAAAAAGAGAACGTTAAAGCGGATATTTTTCTAGAGCGCGATACACTCCACGGAATAACTCCGGCAAAGATTCCTGGGCAGCTTCCATTAACATCGTCTGCGAGCTCGCCTCCGAAAACTTGGAATCCTCTTAAAGCGTCTGACCACGGCCGGACCATTCCCCTGCGATTGGAAATCTCCAATTACCAGTATCTTTCCGCGCTGCTACCAATAATCCTCGCGAACCCAATCGATGCCTCCCCAATACCATGTATTGTAAATCAACCAACACACTGCGCACGAGCCCCTCAACATTCTCATGGAATATTCAAAGATAATTCTCTGGTCTCCTGACCCACACTCCGGGCTTTTAATTATATTTATCGCGTCGCAATGAGAGTGGCATTTAATGTCATCAAATGTGTTCCTGTAACTTTCATCATTTTCTACATCGATTCTGCAGTGTTAATGACTGTTTTCCATTTACCTCGAAATACTCCCGCTACCCTGTCGAACAGGTAAAATGAAGATCTCAATGCCAGCACGTCTGGGAAATATTCGTGGACTCTTTTTGAATGCACATTTGCAGTCTTACGCGTCTTCCCTGTCGAGGGAAAGGAACACCTGCGTTTGCCGATGGAGTCGGATGTCTCATGCAGACTATCAGAATTTGATCCTCTTCCCGCGAGTATTAAGCGGCTCTATTCCTGGATCGCGATGAAAAATGCGGTAACCGGCTGAAGAACTGCCTATCGACTCTACGTTTTCTCTCTCTCTCTCTCTCTCTCTCTCTCTCTGTCTCTGTCTCTTCCCCTCGGTTACGGGTATTACCGATTTCTTAATATCGCGGTGGGGCAGACATCGGCGAAATTAATTCCGCCCCCGGCTGGTACGCTTGTTCCCGGGGAAATCGAATATTTTATTATCGTCCCCCACGCCTACTCTAACTCCGCTCCAGTCGACGAGCTGTCGAAGATCATTGCGACAGCTTGGATCGATATCGTCATCCTTTTCTCTCAGAATTCTCGTTTCTCCAGCACCTAGAATTTTTAATCCTTGTCAAATCGAGTCCAAATGAATCTACGCGGATCAATATACGGAAGAGTGTCCGTCGATCTCAAAACAATTTGTTATACTTTCGTTTTAATATTTATGGTGATTAATAAAACTATGTTGGAAAGTTTCGAGGATTACAACCCCCTTAACTTTGGTGACGTTTTTCTCGGTTACGAGTAAAGATAGGCGAAATGAAATTAAAAGCAATTAATAGGTGCATGTTCGCTCTATTTCGGGCATTTCCCTGTGTTTTGTGATCGATTTTCTCAGCTGCCATTAAAGATATTCAAACGAAACCGAAAGCAAATAATAGGTACACGTTAGTACCACTTCGCGAAATTTTTTCAAAATTTCAAGTTTCCCGCGAGGGAAATTAAAAAATGGTTGAAATCGACTTGTCACCGAACTTCATCGCTTCATCTTTAAATAGCGAGACATCGCTCAGCGTTAACCAACTCGCATTCGCATGTATTCGAATAATCATAGACGAGCTAATGCTCACTTAGGCTCTCGAACAGCACTTAGCGTAGCGACACAGCGCCATCTAATTACCCGACATAGCTCGCAGGATGACAGAGGATCGACCTACATGCGTTCGCCTCGATGAACTTCTAATCAGAATCCGTGGAATATTTGACAAAGGACGTGCCAATTCTCGCAACCCCTACACTCTCCCTCTCTCTCAGTCTCTACCGTTGACAAAATTTGTTCCTTTGTAATTCGGCGCGTCAATACGGGGAGAACGCCGTAATTATCTAACGAAGCTGGTTTCATAATCCGCGCGCTCTCCTGTGTTCCCCAGCCGGCAATCACGCTAATTAGCGGCCCCCGGCCGGCGATACGTAACCGTTTGATCAACGGGCAAGCATTGTGCAGATGGCCGGCGGTTTCGCGATCGCCCGCCGGTAATGACACTAACGAATAATCGCGGACAGAGGCCCGAGAGCGCGATTATTTTCACGCGTCCGCTGTCGCGCGCCGCGCCGCGCCGGTTCTGCAAACTTTTGCAGTCCCGAATCACAATCCTCGATCCGCGAACAATGACCGATAATGCGGACCGGTGGCACACTCGTTCCCATCAATGCTCGCTGCAAAAATACCGTTCATTTGCCCGGTTCGAACGCTTCGATCGTTTCAATCGTTTCAATCGTTTCGTCGCTCAGAAAACCGCTAAATCTGCCGAACATTCAAAGTGGCTGGCTACGTTGCCTCATAAAAGTGGGAAGATTCGTTTAAATTTTCTACGAATTTTATCAGGAGCTTTCACAATAGATTAACGGTAGATTTAACGTTTTCGAAAATAACGAGATGAATATCAGAATATCAGCGAGGATCGAAAACTGCGAAATTTCGCCCCGTCGCGGAAACGAAGAGTCGTTGCAGCGAGTCTGTAGATTCGTCAAGAAGCCGTTAATTCATGGCCGTCAAGAAGATAAATCGCCCGGCCGACGGACGAGCATCTCGAAGCACGCGTGGACCACGCGCCAGGTTAAAATGCAAATTTGATTACGGAGTCGGGCCACGATGCATCTGTGCATCCTCGCACGTGTCCAGCTACGCAACGAATGGTCCGTGTCACGTATTCCGCGGTGTGACGACCTGCCGCGTATAAATATGTCCACGTACAGTTCCTCGCCGCGTCCGTGACTGTTTATCGCGAACCATAAACCGAGCACCGAGATCATTTCCGTGAACGTGTGAACGACTGCGAAGCTTCTGCGTTCGACTCGAGCATAATGCGCAAAATCTCGACGCTAACTATAATCATACGACCGTCGCTCGTTAATTAATCCACGCGGCCCTCGAATATTCCGCCGAGCTATTTTTCCGGTAGATTTTGCGAAAAATGTTCGCCTGTATTTGCACGGGAGAACACGATCCGCCCGGCGGAGTACGCGAATAATGAAATTCATAACTAGATTAAGGATTTCGCGCAATTGCAGTACACGGTGCGCGAAACACCGGCCCGGGTTTAACAATGTTTTTACGTTGTCTTTATTCGAGCGGAACAGGCCGCCAGCAGAAAAATAAAGTACGCCGCGACGCCTGTCGAATGAAATCTGTCCGGGGGGAGGGGGGGATGCGAATTTCCACGGAGAAAGTCGACGCAGTCTATTTGGAACGATATAATAAAGTTCGCGCTGGTCGGTAGTTGCCCTTCCCCCCGGAATTATTTCGGGCGCGTTTTATACGCGAGCTTTCATTAAGCCTCGTCGGGAATAATATTTTCCTTCTGCGTTAATAAAGAGCCCTAATGCCCCATTGGTGCTCCGTGTCGGCCACGTTTGCTCAAATTAAAAACGTAATATTTCCATTAAAACTTCCGGCTGCTCTATGGGACGCGCATACGCCCCATTAGGGGCGAACGTACTGGAAACCTCGTTTGTTCTGCTTTCGTTCGCTACTAGTGCGCTCTTAGATTTTCCTGCGACACCGACGAGTATTATTAGCTGGTAAAATTTGCGCAGGTGCCTCTAACGTGGCTTCAACAATTAAATATATTTTTTTACGTACGGGGAACGAAATTACATTTTATCGAAAGTGTATGTTGTTACTACAAAAACAGAGTTCCGAATACATATTATTAGTTCCTCCGGTGTTTCGAAAACTGAAAGAATTCCGAGTCAGAACGAAGAGTCGAGTTTTAATTAATCTATGGGCCGAATCGTATTTTTTTGCACCGAAAAAATGAAACTTGTCACTGGTTCTGGAAATTGAAAAAAATCGCGAGGCAAGATGATTGGAGCGTCGAATTCGAAATGTTCTTCGCGAGAGGAAAAAAATTGGGGCCCCCGGTGACTGTACAAAGCCGTCGCCCGTTCGAAATGAAATTATCATTGATCCCTATCACATTTTTCTTCGGTATCCCCGGGGTAGCAGAGAGGCCCGGCAACTGTCGCTAGTGACATTTTTTCCATGGGAAAAAACCTCCCTTTGAAACAGTCGAGACTTTTCTGGCGTATTCAGCGACGAATGTTCCGGCAAGTTTACACGACGACGCCGCGACAGCCGGCGTGAAACATTCACGAGCACACGGTGGAAACGGAATTGTTTATCGCGACACGCGCAACGAGCCTCGCCATTGTTTGCAAGTTCTGCCGCGACGGCGCGCGGCGTGGCAAACTCTGCCTCTCTTTCCTAGAAACGAAAATTCTCTACCCGTTCTCTGGCAACAATTTCATCCTTGCGGCTAGCGTAGTGAAATATCATTCATAAAAGACAAGTTTACACGTGGTAAATCATTATTACTGCGTCTCTGTTTCTTGTATGAATGGATAAATAATTGTGCGAGATGGTTGCACTGTATCTTGGTTTTCTGTAAATTTAGAAACAAACTTTCTGTATGAAGTTACCAAGCAATAATGAGAAATTGTATTGTGAAAAGAGGTTCGCGATCTTCACATTTCATTATACTATTCAAGTCAAAATTAAACGAACAACACGATAAGAAATGAAATCATTCTCCTTAGGAAGTAGTCGGAGAACAATGAAGGGCGACATTGAAACGCAACAATTTTTAAAAACATAAAGGCCATCCAGAATTTAACTTTTCACTCGACACAACAACCAAGAAATAAATCCTCTCCTGGGGTACATTGTCAGTCAACGATAAAGATGATGTGTAACGATGATGTGTAGCAACAAGGTTGAAGTGCGACAATGCTCAAAACACAAAGGCACAGCACCATGTAATTTCGTAAGAGGATCCTGACCATCAAACTAACGAACAAGAAATAAATCCTCTCCTGGGGAACATTGTCAATCAACGACAAAGATTATGTATAACGAGGATGTATAACGATGATGTGTAACGACAAGGTTGAAGTGCGACAATGCACAAAAACACAAAGGCACAGCACCATGTAATTTCGCAAGAGGATCCTGACCATCAAACTAACTAACAAGAAATAAATCCTCTCCTGAGGAACATTGTCAATCAACGACAAAGATGATGTGTAACAACAAGGTTGAAGTGCGACAATGCTCAAAAACACAAAGGCACAGCACCTTGTAATTTTGCCAGAGGATCCTGACCATCAAACTAACGAACAAGAAATATATCCTCTCCTGGGGAACATTGTCTATCAACGACAAAGATGATGTATAACGATGATGTATAACGATGATGTGTAACAAGGTTGAAGTGCGACAATGCTCAAAACACAAAGGCACAGCACCTTGTAATTTTGCCAGAGGATCCTGACCATCAAACTAACGAACAAGAAATAAATCCTCTCCCGGGGAACATTGTCAATCAACGACAAAGATGATGTATAACGAGGATGTATAACGATGATGTGTAACAACAAGGCTGAAGTGCGACAATGCTCAAAAACACAAAGGCACAGCACCATGTAATTTCGCAAGAGGATCCTGACCATCAAAGTAACGAACAAGAAATAAATCCTCTCGTCGCAGACATTGTCAATCACCGGCAAAGATGAAGTATTGTAGAAAACAACATCGAAAAACATCCCCGAAAAAATCGTATCGGCCGATCCGCTGTCACCCACGTTCCTCGGAGTGTCGGTATGGCAAAGATAATTTCCCAGTGACGTGCTCGCCGATTCGAGGAGCACCGAAGCATCGTCCGCGAAAGTTTTTCCGGCGAGAGCGATTTTTCCCGGGGAAAACAAGCGGCCGCACTACTACTGCTACCACTACCGCGGGTCTATGGCGAAAGAATGGGACAAAGGGTGCGCGAGTAGGAGAGTTGGAAAAGGACAAACGGGCGTTCGTGACGCGCGGGATCGCTCGCGCCATTGTCAATCCTGATGTATTGTCCTGTCAGAAGGTAGTCACCGCCGGTGACATGACCTAGATGAGATCGAGGGCTCTTACCGGGATAATCGAGAGAAAAACACGTGTCCCCTCCCGACCCGGCAGCCACCACGGCTTTAGCGATATGCATTGTACGTACTAAAATGGAATAACTATCGAACCACCCCCTTGCGCCTGACACTCCTCCCGCACTCCCTGTTCGCGTCGCGTGCAATTAATTCTTTCGGCCGTCACACCGTTTGTCCGTCGAGTGGCTGTAACGTTGCCAGGCACCGATTTTCGAAGGTAACGCTGTCCACCGACGCTTTCGAAAAATGAGTGCTCTTCCCGAAACCCTCACCTGTGTTCCCTCCCCTCCCTTCGTCTCTCCCGATCATCGCGCCGAACAATCGAACGACTTAATCTGGTTTTGACGTTGAGGTCCGGATAATAAACCTTCCCTGCGACGAGAAACAGAGAGACATGATTGTTAATTTCATTTTTCCTGTTCGCTTCTGTTATTCAAATTTTTCGAAACCAGTTATTGGCGCTGCACAGAGTTTTGCGGATTTTTCTCCGGGTCTCTGTTACAATATTTTTTGGAGTTGTTATTGTTTAGTGTTCCCGGGGTTTATTCCACAAGTCTTCCAGAGTATCATGGTTTACTATTATTGTTATTATTATACGGGCTATCAGCAAAATGTTTCTGACGCCTTCCGTTGCTGCCTTCTGACGCTTCGTCTGTTCTTCTTTTTATCATTATTGTTATTATAACATCGTTTTTAGTATGCACTTAAATATTATTAGTACTCGGATGTAACGTTCTAACGTTTACGAGTGCGATTTTATGGATTTTGGAAGTGCTGATTTTTTTATGATGGAGTTGTATACCCTCGTGGAAAACAGAATGATAGTACGATGAAAATTACAGTAGTGGATATAAAAATTGTTTTACTTTTGCTAAAGTAATATCGATGTTTTTTGTTTGGCTCTCGAAGAGCAGCTTCTATCTGCGTCACTGTGATATTTTTGCAACAAATTTGAATGTAGCGTGGCTGTTACAGTCGGAATCTGTCTAAATATTTGAAAAACTGTATTTTTAAGGGCTGGGGTGCATGCTTGCTGACTTCCGTGCTATCGACAAAATGAAAAACTATTTTTATATTTTCTTCCGTAGCGAAAAATGTATTTGTAGCGTACGAGGACTCGGTTCTCAATTCTATACGCTGAATCAAATAACATTGCATCGGGACAAAATGCAACCACATGCTGGTTACAACAAAATCAAAATGATATAATAATAAAATATATATAAATTGACAAGAAAAGGATCAGCGCTCGAAATCATCTCGTTCAATTAAATTAAAAATGAGCATCCTCCAGGATCCCAGCTCGCACTCCAATCACTATGCAAATTTAAACAAGTAAAAAACTAGCGAAAGAAGAAAAAGGTAGCTCGCTCGGCGGCTGCTGGACGATCGGAAAGGGATCGAAATCGATTCCCATGGAAACGCGCCGCAAAGTACAGATTACGAAAATTGAAACCGGTCCGAGACGAAGTCCGGGAAGGAGGCATCGTTTCGTTCCTGAAATATCACTCCCTCGTTAAGCGGAAACGAACTCTATCCGGGTATCTCGTTACCGACTTGCAGGTTCCATACCGATTTCGAACCTGCTTTCCCCCAGGACCCAACCCATCGGCCTCGATCTACAAATTCCGAGTTTCACCCAATGGTTATGAACACGTTCCGAAAAAGGATTCGATAAGTTTCGGACAGCAGATGAAAATCGTTCGGTTCGCTAGAAAATTGACCGGATGGAAATATCTCGAGAAATGTTATCCACAATTACTAGATCATTTCGTAGCTCTGACGTGCTCTTTAATATCGCATGTTGATTTTCATCGATCAACGATATTCTACTTTCTCAATCAGTTTAGAAAAGTACCTTGAACCTTTTTTCTAAATTCATTGCAGTAGCAGAGTACCATTGATCGATAAATATTGGAGCACTTTGAAGAGCCACGCGATGACACGAGTCTCCGAATTGATTGACTGTAACCCACTTAAAAAGATCAATAAAAAAGTAATCTACAAAGAAACTGCTCTTGTATCTGAAGGCTGATGGGTCACTCGATAAGGAAAGGGGATTCAAGGTTGGGGACAGTCAATAAAATCACCGGTTCATTAGGGCCACCGGAAATCTGGCCAGAAAAATTGCTTTCTCGCCATCCAGGAGGTAGCAACCCCTCCTCGAAGACACTGTGACTGACACCCAGGGGTAATGCCTGCTGGATATAATAACAGTGGTGATCCCCACGGTGAACGAAGATGTATTCTTAAGCAGGAGCTAGCCCGCAAGAAGCTTTCCTTGGGTAATCGCGTCGGCACCGTCTCGGGTCAAAGGAAAATCCGATTACCGGGTCCCCGGCTAATGATCGCCGGGTAGAGGAGAGGAGATTTCGTTACACGGCTCTTAAAAGAACAATTCCGCGTCGGGCCGTGTATCCCGCGGAGAGAGCTCGGCTCCGGATAATTAAAAATAGCCGAACATCTTTTCCGATCGGGGCTGGGACCGGTTAATAGCCTTAGCGTAAGTCCTGATCTAGCAGAGCCCTAAGCTCGGGCTAATTGAACGGAGGACGCTACCTCTGGAACAGAGGAAGCACAAATTACTGGCATTTTGCGGAAAGTCAATTTTTCGATATCTAATTATCCCACACAATCAATAACAGTAGGTCAAACTCGCGAAGAGGATCTTCTTCGATGCGACTTAATACTTCTTTTCAAACACAAGCGTTCTTATCTGAACGTGTCGGCTTCTAGCTTCAATGTAGGACCATGGAAGTTTGAATTTAAGTTCTTGCGAATTTGCTCTGAACCCACCGCAGGATTTGTCGATTGTTCAAGGTGAGAAAGAATTTTCTCTCGAACCTTAACGAACCTATCGTAAAGTGTAACTTTCAAGCTTTAATCTGAGTCCTCGGAAATTTGAAAATTCCTACGGGAATGGAATTTTGAAGTCGACTCGAGAAGTCCGTTTAAAATCGAGCGAATTTCGTCCGAGCTGACGGCCAGTATCGATTTTTCGGTATGCCTTCGTATTTCGTTTTTAACCAAAGTGCACCTATCACAAAGTACAATCTTCTGCCTTGAATTTAAGCCCGCGGAAGTTCGAGAACTCCTGCAGGAATACATTCGAAAATCTCGTATTGAACGACCCTCTCAAAATAGAGTGAATTTCCTCCGAGCTTGGCGGTCAGGTTTTGTCCATTTTTCACCATTATGCACCTATCACAAGGTATGATCTCTCATCTTTAATTCAAGCCCTCGAACGCTTGAAAATTCGTACGGGTATCCTTTCTAAATGCTCCACGAACAATCAATCCTCTCGAGATCGAGCCAATATTTGCTCGACATAATTTTTTAAAGTTAAACACAAATATACGAAGTGTGCAGTCTTCTCGCCGTGACCAACATTCTATAAGAATCTCGAATCCTGACCACGGTGCAGACAGCAGAAGTCATGCACTGCGAGAAGGAAAGAGAAATAAGTCCTCGAAGACAGAAAGTAGCAAACACAGGTAGCTTGTAGAAGTTCGAGGCTCTCCGTTCGTTAAAACTTCCATTCCTTTCGCTGTTCCGAGAATTTTCCATGGAGGCAGCTTCGAAAAGCTGCTCCACGTGAAAGGAATCGCTCGGAATTTTTTTTAAGGATCGCTTTATCCCTCTCTCGCTCGCTCTCTTTCTCTTTCGTTGGTTCTCGTAGCTTGCGGAACGACTACAAACTCGATCCGCGGGAGTTTGCGGAGCCCGCGATTCTCCTAGAAAACTCGAAAAAGTGAGAGAGAGGGAGAAAAAGTGAACGAGAGGACTCGCGATGGTTCTACCGGTCTCTCTTTTTCCCGTCATCTCTCAATTAACTCGAACAATTAATTAAAAATCCAGCAGACACTGGCGGCGGGCCAACATCCGTTCGCAGCGTTGCCTCGCCGAGACAATGGCGACGAGAGACACAGACTACGCACCGAACCGATGCCATTCGATATAATGCGGCTCCCGGTGATGGATTCCTCTAATTAAAAATCTCCTAGCTGCCTTGGGAAATGGACGAGGCGAAGTAATGGGAAAGGAACGAGACTCCGGCGCGGCGGGACGGTGTTAGGTACCGAACCAGACGTTATGGTAATGCCGGCGACGGTGATCGAGGATACGGCGACTTAATGGATAACAACCTTGACTAATTATAGTCAAAGAAATCCGACCATTTATCAGAAAAATTACTGCACGAGATTTAAAGCAACAAACACATCCGAACAAATTCTTTCTCTTGCAATCGATGCACATTTTACCACGTTTTTATTTTCATTCTGAACACCCAAACGCATATATAAATTTTCCTAGACTATTTCGTATGAATTTTCTCGCAGAAACTGCATCAGTTAAACTGCATAAAATGTGCAGTCCATTGAATCTATAATGAGGATCTTCGTGCAATGACTGCGAGCTTGCATGCTCGGCATAAACTCTGTGGCAATGATCCAGCTTGCGGGAACGATTTGAGAATGAAAGACCGCAGTTAGTCCAGCAGCTTTCTCCAGCTGAAAAGCAGGTGTTACAGTGTTAATGCACCGACGGGCAGAGAATCGAAGAAGCTTTTCCACTGGAGGAAGTCTGGGCCTCGGGAACAATCGCGGAAACAGAGGTTGGCCTTTTTTCGCGTCGATCGATCCTCTTCTTCTCTGGACTCCGTGAAGAAGAAAAGGTTACCATCTTCGGCACTTTGTTCCATCGCGACACGGACTTCCTGCTCTCCTCGCCCGTGGAAATTGCCGGAGGAACGACATTACAGCACGTTGTCGTGACCAATCCCCATCGACGTCGTACACTGTGCCGAAGCTGTATTTTATTATGTACTTTATCGGGTCTACTTCTCCGACTCTCTACAGTCCTGTCTCTTTCTCTCGCGTTGGTGCCAGCTGTTCTCCACTGAACCGATGTTCCGGTTTCTGGTGGACGTCCCGGCTCTCGCACAATCGGCGCAATCGTTTAAACGCGTCGAACGAGCAAGCATTGTTCCCGTCGAGCTGTTGTCCTTTTACTCCGCCGCCATACCGTCGACAAACGCTAAACGCCGCCGGACAATATACGCTTTATCCTCGACCGGACGCGCTGTCGGATTCCGCTCGAGGAACTCGTTACAACGAGCCGCGTCTTGAACCATGCGATTTTGTTGCAGAAACTAGTTTGCGCAGCGAGTTGCTTGCGGATTCTAAGGCAGGGATCGCAGGGACGCTCTGCATGACAAGCACGGGAATTTAGGATCGTTCAACCCTTGTCATTTCAATTTTAGAGCACATCTTCCACTTTTCTCATCTCATGCCTCGTTTTAACAGAATTAACCTGACAAGCAGCGACGAAAATTGTTGGATATTATTCTGGTGTTATTAAAAAATACAACCATTCGCTCTCTGCATCTGGAAAGCTTGAAGAGTATCTGAGAAGTTTCTGGGATTTTTAAAACGTTTTTTAAAGAAGATTCTGTATAGACCTAAACGACACAGAATGCAGGGGACGTACGGGGAAGATATTGTAATCTTTCGTTGGAATAAAAGAGTACCAACAAGGGTACTTCCGGGCTCGTTTTTCTCGAGCATTATGTTTACGGTTCTGGTATGAATATTAACGATTTCACGGTCGGCAGTTTCGACGAGCTCGTAAAGCATAAATCCGCGAGTTTCCGTAATAAAACGTGGTGTCAGCTACCGGCTCTTCAGCTCGGAGGACGTAGTGCACCGGCCGCAAGTGTTTCAACTTTCAGGCACTGGAGCCGGAAGTACGCGATTCGTATGTAAATGAGAACAAGACAGAGAGAGGGGAGGACGTCGTCGTCGGTAGGTGAACGGTGGTCCGACGGCGTTAAATAATCGAACCGTGTCACATACCGTGGAACCAATCGTATTTCCCTGGTCATCGGGAAAACGGTATATCGATCACTTACGTGTGTGGCAGCGGGGCCGAAGCGAATATTTTTTGCCCGATAATACTGCCAAAGATCGTGATATACTGGCCGGCCGTCCGCAACGATAAATCCCAGCGTATCATATTAGAATCCCTGTTCCATATGGGTGTTGCTATTTCATGCTGTCCGTTTCTTGTCGAATTTATGGCCGTTCAGTTAGGCCCTCGATTCCATGACGCTCTGACGGCCGCCCTCCATTTCCGGTTTGCCATACTCGAGAGCGAACTCGTTTTACCGTGAGAGGGATACAGCTAGCTGCCGCGAAACTTTCAGTTCTTTTCTGTGAGAACGCATCTATTTGTAATACTCTTTTGTGTTTGTATTCCTAAGAATACTGCGCTGTTCAGTTTCCAACATTCTTGGGGATACTGACCTTTCATACTTCTATAATCTTTAGAATTTTCTAGAGTCCTAAGATATCCTTTTGGGTATGCTGCGCCCTTCGGAGTCCTATAATCGTATCTTCAGTATTCCCAAAGATTCTACAGAAACATGGTTATTTGAATTCCTGCGAAACCCTTTTAGGAATACTGTTCTCTGCGTAGTCCCAATACATCCTTTGGGAATGCCGAAGAGAAATCCTTGGGAATCCCTTTATCCCAAAGGGACTTAAAAGTAGATTCTACTTTTAGATGTCCAACAAACATACCCCAGACGATCTACCGTTGATAGAATGTAACTTAAGAAATCAGTATTTCTCAGAAAAATACTCGCAGCAACCCATCTCAGTTTGTACTATCAAGGTATTCGTTCGTTACGTTAGGTATAGCATTCGTTCTGCTATATTACTCTATACTTTCGCTATATATGTATAGAAAGAGAGAGAGAGAGAACAACCCTTACACTAAATATACCTTCATAAGCTCCTGAAAAGAGCGACATTAAAATCAGACAATTCTTAGCTCGGTTACAGAAAAATTAATTAAAATACGAACAGGAGGACATCGAGGGTTCCGCAGAATCTAAAGAAGGATGGTATCGAAGGGTGAATTTTCAGGGCGAGGAACCGAGAGTTAACAGGATGCTTTCAGAGGCTTTCGACTAGGAGTCTCGCGGTAGGATTTCCGGGTTCGATCTTGCAAGTTTGTAGCTCGTCTCGGCGGCAAACTTTCCGCAGGATTCGACGTCTCGCGGCATTGTTATCCGTTTACGACCGCTATACGTCGTCGCGTAAGTCGCGGACGAAACACCGCAAATATTTACGACGGAAGTTCGCCGTTTCTCCGTCGGGGGCCAACGTTTCTGCTCTTTCTCTCGTCGCCGTCGTCAGACATGCTCGTCGTATAACGTAACTTTAAGCGTTGCGACGCCGCGCCGCGCCGTGCCACGTTTGAAACGCGCTTCTATTCGCGTGTCCCATCGATTGCGAACGTCGCCACAGAAACTGGGACGAAACAATTACTCGAGCCTCGAGCCGGATCAACCGTTGAAAACGGAAACAACCGGATCGCGGGCCGTTTAGATTGAAACGCGAAACGTCGATGCGAATTTCGTTGATTCGTATGAACCAGACGACCTGTACAACGTTGTCATTAGACAACTCGACGCGTGGCTTTATACCCAGCGCTGTGTTCTGGCTCGATAACGTCGCGGTTTACGAGCCCAGAAACAGTTATGCAACTTTGTCGGTATCGTCGTTACCGGAGAGAACAAGTTGAACGATGCTGCTCGCGATATTAACGGGATTCCGGCGAAGTTCCCGGTCTCTGTTCGGGAATTGCTATCGATCCATTCTGCATCGAATATTCATGCCGATGGAGCACATCTGGCTTCTTGGAAAATAATAAATAAAACAGCGCACCGATGAATTTATTGTCGCTGTGCTTAAATCAAGATTTTAAAAGCTCCGTGGTAAAATCGAGCGGGTTCGCCAGGTTCCCAAGACGATCCTAAATAAAACAGCGTAGCAATGAAATTATTAACACCGTTCATACATAAAGACTTTAACACCTCTGTGCTAAAATCGAGCAGGTTCATCAAGTTCCTAAGAGGATTCTGAATAAACAGGATGTCGATGAAATTATTAAGACTGTTTCTAAATAAAGAGGATTTGAAATCGAGCAAGTTCGTCGGGTTCCTAAGTAGATCCTAAATAAAACAACGCATCGACGAAATCTTCCCGAATCAAGAAATCATATTCTCGGTACAATACTTTGCACAAAAATGATAGCAACTATCCCGTGAATTCTTCGGCAAGATGAGAAATTGCATGCACGAATTGCTATTGCCTTTCTCGGTAACTTCAATCAGTTAAAAGAAAGCATTTTGAAATGGTTTCGATGTTTTCACTGTTTCGCATCTGACCCGTTGATTCTCCGTTATAAACGCAGGCTATGCCGCGATAACGCATCTAAATCATCAGCATCGTGTCCGATAGTGCGCCGACAGTGTAAAAGGAGTCTGCCTGCAGATAAGGCCAGGTGCAATAGCGGATTTCGTGGTCGATGTCACGAACGCCGTGTTCCGGAACGAATGCAACGCGATTCGGAGTCGCTTCGTAAAGAGATAAGTTTTTTCCTCCGATAGTAGCGTAATCAGGAAAAGAGAGACCAAAAAGAGAGCACGAGAAAGAGAAAGAAAGAGAGAGGAGACAAGGGGATACAGTTTGTGTGTGCGAGCACAGGGCATCACGCGAGCACGCGATCGCTCGCGTTGCACTTGCAATTGCAGCTGGATCGTCGTTTCTCGTTTTACAAGCTATCCGGTGTCATATTTAGCGAACAGTTGGCTGCCTTTTGTCGGGGCAATTCCGAGTTCGTTACCAACCTTCTCGTAGAACGAAATTTCGGGACGGAAAGGGACGATGAAAATTGCAACGATAAATGAGAGAGAGAGAGAGAGAGAGAGAGAGAGAGAGAGAGAGAGAGAGAGAAAGAACGCCGGATGATAGAAAGCGAGCGATATTCGTTGCACAACGTGCGTTCACGCAAAGTTTGAAGAATGGTTTCGATAGCCGGCACGGGAGGGTGGCGAGCGAGGGTTGGAGAAATAAACGAGGCGAGAGGTGTGCAAGCATAAATACCGTCCAGCAGGTGCGAAGGAACAGGATTATTTATGTAAATAGGTCTCGGGAGTAACGGGCCCGGGCACGCTTCTAAATTCCGTTGAATTTCATAATAGCGCGGATCGATTCCACCGGATGCCGGCTGGGAACGGGATAAATAGGCGAATGACGTCGAAACTCGAGTCAGTGTGTCACTAACCGTTTAACCCGTGCGCGAGACCGTAACGTGAAACTAAGAAAATTGATATCGCGAAAATTCTCCCATAATCAACGCGAATACCGCGAAACCACTCCACCAACAATAACCGGGACATACCAGATAGTACTCGGTCCAGCCTAACGAATTCGTTACCCGAAATCAATATTCCCTGGCGCCGTTAATCACCGGCTCGGCAAACACGCACGTTAATGGCCCGGCGTAATAAAGATCGTCTCGTTTTGCACGCACAATTACCGTCCACGGTGTTGTTCCACCGTCGAACAAAAGTAGGAAATCGCGACGCGGTTTGACGCGTTCTGTGGGATTCAAAGAACGTGTGTGTTTCTCGAGCGCGCCATTCAAAAGAAAATAATGCGGTGTATATCAACGTACAGCCGCCGCCGTCGTCGCGCCGCCCGTCAACGTTCTCGATATCCGAGAGAGAGAGAGAGAGTGAGAGAGAGAAAGAGAAAGAGAGTGAGTTGGTTGGTTGTCTTTCCCTGGGCGGAAATCGGCCGAAGACTACGGGAACGCGGACCGGAAGACGCCGGGGGTGCAAAACAGGCGGCGGCGTACAGAAACAGACAGCTTTCCAATTTCAGAAATTCATGACCCGCGGAGACTGCTCCCTCGGACTGACTGGTGTCAATAAAATCGCATGGAAATGAGAAAGACCGAGAAAGAGCCGGCCAAGCGTCGAACTGACGCAAGAGTCGGGGATAACTCGGTTTTAAATCAGCCGGCAGACAAGCTTCTCTCCCTTTCCCTCTTCCTTTTTCTCTCTCTCTCTGTCGCTTATTTCCACGTCACACTCTGCTCTGCCATGCCGTTCTGTGCCGTTTACGTGCCATTTTCTACGGCTTTCCCCGGCAGATACGCCCACATCGGACCCGTCATAACTGTCGGAATTATAAGAACCACCGGCGATCGCGCTCCAGACGCTTCTATTTATCCCTCGGAGTTACTTCGAGTCGATTTTCCATTGTTGCACGCCGATGCAATTGTCCTTACGCCGTGAAACGCTTTATCCATTTCAGGGTTTTCTGTTTCCCTGCTGATGTTTTGCAGCTTGCGGGGTGAATGTTTGTTTATGCCGACAGTGCGGTCAGGACGATTTTATATAATTGCTTTTGGTGTTCTGGAATTTTTCTCCGTAGACATTGGGAATTGAGCTGGGGTAGCGTCGAAGATTGAATTGCATTATTTCGAAGGTGATACCGAACAAACTGCACGTTGACAATTTTTTGTGGCGTCGACGAGGTTGAAAGAATTTTATCGTGAAACTTAACATTTTTTTTCCGGAGAGAAAAATTAGGAATTATACTTGGTCAGCATCGCTGGTTTAGACACGTACAATTGTATTATTTTAGCGATGATAACGGAGAGCCTGCACGTTGACAATTTTTGTGGCATCAGCAAGCTCGGGACAATTTTATATAAATGCCTTTTTAAATTATACATCTTTAGTTTTTATCCAGTTTAAACCATCAACAAACACAACACAATTTCGTAACAAACCTTCGAAACTCGAAAAACATCGTTCGAACGCGAAAGAGAAATTGAAACGAACAGAAAAATGAGAACCGTGTGCCCTGCGAGCTCGTTTGCGTTTGTTTATTTCGTTAATTTGTTCTGCGCAGAGGCAAATAGAAGTAGTAGTGTATTTGCGTAGGATAACAAGGGTTTGATATCGATTGTTAGCATCGTTCGCGGTTCCCGATTCGAAAGTCGAGGCAGGGCCGAACAGCGACGCTCGCAAGGTGTCAGGGTAATTAGGTTCCGACGCGATAATTAAAATCCGGCGCCTGATCGATATCGTGTTCAGCACGAATACCCTGGCGGGCGTCAAAGGTGACGGCCGACCAAGATGAACAGAAAGGAGAAGGAGGAGAAACAAGACGGATGACGAGGCAGAAACCCTTGAGGACCTACGGACGAGCAAGAGAACGAGAGAGAGACAACCGTCCGAGGACAAGGAAAACAGAATATTGAACTTAACTGGGGTCAAATTGACTCTAGTAGGGAGTCCCTGCATTCAATATGGCGACTTCCTAATAGAGTCAGGCTGACTCCTTTTAAGACGTTCACCGGACCAACTACAGGACCCAGGATACCATAAGCGAAATAATTGTCAAATGTATCGAACCAAATATATCCCACTCTTTTCTACTATCGTTTAACCCGCATACGCTCCGCAGAAATGCGCAAAAGATGATAAATACTTCGTCGATTTTTGTAAAGAACATTACATCTATGTAAGAACAGTACGCAAATTTTCATCCCGAGGAACGTATGCGGGTTAACTCCATTAAAATGTACTGTCAATAATTAATTGTATTTTTAGGACGCGAACGGCGTATTTCTACACAAACATGGTTAATCATTTGCTGAAACGCGAAAGTACTTTGTGTAATCTATTCATTTGTACAAATGTGTTTACGTTCAGCTGTTAATTGCTATATAGAGGAAGGACTTTGTACGACGTATTTGTAAAACATATTTGTAAGGATTGAATTGTAAGGCATAGGATTAAGTGTAGTAATATAAGGACAACAATCGCGCACACATAAACACATACACACCTTCCTACAAAATACGAAAAATATTTTGAGCAGCATTTCCTGAGTGTACTGCATCAGCTAGAGCGAACGTGTCAGCGTGTCCATCTCCCAAAGCTCCGCGTAACCGACTGGTTTTTTGTCAACAGATCAGAAATGTTCGAGAGGTAATTCGCGATGATCCGGAAAGGTCGATTCTCCGAGTTACGTTGCCAACAACAAAGGGCCGAAAAAAAATGTCCGCGAAGAGCTCTGTGTATCGCGATGGAGAGAATCGACGTTGACAGGAGCATTGAATTTTTCGCACGGATGTAAACGCGCGACACGATGCGTCCCATTAATCACGGTATCGAGTGCCGACAATTCCCGCGGATCAAAACTGCGAACGGCCGTTTATAAATTCTTCTGGAAAGCCTGGACGCGCGAACTGCGTGGCTGGCTTTCGCGCACCGTCGAATTCCCGTATATCGTCGAATCGGCCCCGGAAATTGCAGGTTTCGGGTCCTGCGGTCGCGTACGCGCAATTAGAAAATTAATTTACGTTATTGCCGCGCTGTGTTTAATTGAATTTCATTAATTACTTCGGACCGGTATTAATCAAACAGTGTAACTCGCTCGGCCTCCTCGCTTCCCCCTTTCCTATAGACAAAAATTATGAAACCGCCCTGTCCTTTTCAATAATGTCAATAATGACGATAATTGATGCGCGATGGTCGCTGATTAATAGGACAGATTCGACGGCGCTAAAATTTACGTTTAATTTGAAGGATTTCAAAGTATCTACTATTGTGTCATTTTCAACTCGCTAAAATAAAAAGAAGAAACATGACAACAATGAGCAATAGAAAAGTCCTGAAAACGTACACTCAACATATAAAAGGTATCAATTCTAATCTACGAATCAAGACCCGACAACTTATTTTTACACCCTGAATCCTTTTCACGCTGCTACGTTTTTCCAAAACAGTGAACAGTTACAGAGTCCAGAATACGGGATCCGAGGGAAACTCTCCGAAAAATAATTTTCCACGTTTTTTGTAATAGCCGGGGCTGCAGAGTGTGGGGTGACAGGTAAAAGGCGGTGAAAGGAGGTCGTCGAACAGCGAAATCCAAAAACATTTTTGCCGGGGAAGGAACAAGGGATCGCGCAACCGTTGTTGGCCAACACGCGTTGTCCCCGTTTCTCTTTTTATATTTTTTGTTAATCTCCGCGTCAGTGAAACGGCACGACGGAAATATTCGCTGACCGTTAAAAAGAATCATGACTCGGCTGAAATTGAAATCGCAACGACCGTGTACGGGACCAGCGCGTAGCTAGGAGTCGCGATTTACAAAATTGCGAGAGGCACGCGCGTGGAATATTTCTCGCGAGCAAATGAAATGAATGAAACGAATAAACTGAATGAATGAAACGAAACAGCGGCCGTCCTTCGATAAACTAAACACGCCGAAACAATTGGAAGGTGCTAGGAGACAGAACAAAAAAATTGGCGAATTCGAGCGTGGTCTCCCTCGACGAGCGCAATTCGCGAATTCGCCTTTCGACGATCGTGATCCGCGTGCGATCCCAGAAACGACCTGGCTAACGAACGATTTACAAATAACTACGTTTACCGGCGTGACTAACACAGTCACGTGATAATTAAGCCGATTCCCGGCAAAGGAGAAACCATGCGAATACTAATGCTGTAACGCAACGGAGTATCGACGTGCTGAAACACTGACATTTCGTGTTGCGCAACTGCTTCGGCTGTTTGAGCTTGGTAAAGATTCTGTGGAACTTTTTCGAAATGTTTTTGTCGAGGTTGCGGATCGTGGAAATTTTGTTTCTCGGAACAGCAAATTTCAACAACGTTTGAACGAAAACGATTGATTGCTCTAAAGCATTGTTCAGTATAAGTATGCACATTCGGGAGGAAACATATTCGTCAAACGATGCACCATTTGGCACCTGTTCAATCCTAATGATATTCTTTTTCTAGCTTTTACCGTTTCGAAGTTATCGATTGTACGAAAGCACAATTCATTATGTGCGAGAATATTTAACGAGTGCTGGCACGAACGTCTATTTTTGGAGGAAGCGCGTGCATGCAGCAGTGCATCAGCAACTGTCTCTTAACGGAATTCTCTTTTCTAGCTTTCAATGTCCTAAAGCACAGCTCGTCAAACGCAGTGCAATGCACACTACATTTTTCTTAAGTTCCTGAAAATTTCCCAAGTATCAGATACGAGTTAGTACCCTAGCTGATGTTAGAAATTCTCGTCGCATTAGCCAAAATAATGTCGCAGCCGTCTTTCTTACGAGGAACTGGCCTACAAGAGTGTCGCAGTGCGGCGTAGCTTGCGGATGAAACGCGCGCGTGCATTCGTACACGCACGCAATCGGGCCACTGCGAAAAAAGAGCGCTTCAAGATCCCCCGTTTGCAAGATTTAGGTAGGCCAAATGCATCGCAATTATACAGAGTGCGAAGTTACGAACTTTCAGAGCAAAACGGCACGACGATTAACTCAATTAAATTCATTTTAAGTTGAATACAATTTTACTTTGCGATGTCAGCATCGCTGCGAAATAATAGAGAATCGTATGCATCTTCGTAAAGTTACATTTCATTAGTCTATAACAAACATTATTTCTTCCCTTAATCGTTTTATCAAATGAAAAATGAAAAATCTGAGTTTCGCTGTCACGTGCAGCGGTTTGAATTGAACTTTCGAAATATCTTGTCGGTTTCGAAAGTGCATTAAAAGGAGATAGCGGGGAAGCGTAACGTGTCGTGACGCGCCGCGTCGAGCGTTCATCGAGGAGCATTAATTAACGTCAGGATCAGCGCATTAAATTTGACATCGTTGCGAGGCACCGGCCTCGTTTATCCTCGTGCTATCTGTCTCCTTCACGCTGACGCGCACAACTATACGCTGCTGCACCTATGCACTAGGCGTGTGCACTTGTATGCACTCACCTGCATAGAGGTGCATACGCGACAACTGCATACCGACGAGCGAGCGGGACGCTAATGGAACGGAACAGCAGAAAAACGAGCAGCCACGGATATATCGATGATACGGTGATTCCACGGGACGAACGAGACTCTCCCGTGTAATTAAGTGAATGTAATTGCGTCTAGGCTGGCCCCGTGATAGATAGATCCCTTTTCGTTCGGCTCTGCTCGGTGTACGCTGGTACGACGGGGGATTGGCCGGGACGTCTCGTGGATCTGTGGACTAACACAAATTTTCACGATAATTGCTTATTCGTATCATGAAAATATTTCTTCCAAATACGTCGCACACGAAATGTCATTCTTGAGATACTTATCCTCGTGTCTCGATAACCTCGATCAGGTTTCTTCGTTCTTCAGGTTCCGAGCCCCGAGTAGGCGTGGCTTCGCTGCTCCGAAATAAATATCTCGCTCCATCTGAAACCGATTTTCATGTAAGCGAGCATACGATCGTTTCACGTTGCAAGGGGGATATCCTAACGACGTCCAGCGACGATCAGAGGAATCCCAATCACGCTGGTCGCAAAATTCCCCAGTCGGATCGTGCCGAGCTCGTATCGAGGTGGATCGCCGCGCCCGGCAGCTGAGCTATCGGTTGGCAGTGATCCGGAGTACAGCGGTGTAGCTCGCTAATCGTGTTGGCTCGAGACAATTTCAATCTCTGCCGGTGTCATCGAATCCCGACCGATGATTTCCGGGGTCCAGGTACGCCAGGATCGTCACGTAACATCGGTGTTCCGCGTATGTACACGCGTCGTGTCCCCTATTTACGGTGGATTGTCCGGTCGCATCGAGCCGCGACGCGATGCAACGACGGCGGTGGTGCACAGTGCACGATATGCACGAGGCCGTGGCGGGTACACGCCGACCGGCCAGAGAACTCGCTCTCTCCCGACCCTTTGTACCCGCGCCACTCTTGTCGCAGGACAATGAGCCCGATTGCGGTACAAGCCAGACACGCGATCGGTTGTACGAGTGCTTCGCTTCCATCCACGGCATTGTAACGCCGGCGGACGTGGTCATACACGCGGCAAACAGTACCCGGTGTCCCAGAAATTATGTTTCTGCCTCGCACACCTTCCTTTCTCTCCTAGAAACAATTTTTAGAACGAACGAGTTTCAGTGTACGCGGTACTCGGTGTCGGCCATCACCGTTGGGGGCTTCGTATGCAAAGGGACTGCAGTAGAATTGGTAGAACACGGAGCGTTTGAAAAATGGCGTTCAAAAATGGGACACAGAGCGTTTTAGAGTACTTTCAACGTTCAACGCGAGATCATCGAGTCCTTCCACGGATTCGACTAGGACTATTTACGATCCCCTTGTCTCGTTAACGAACAAGGCATCGGGTACCATGCAACGTCTGGAGCGGGGATCCACGCCGTGGGGGTGGAAGGTCGTCGCTTTCGGTTACTTCGTACCGTCGTCGCGTCGGAACTTTCTCGTTAACGAAGTTTGGAAATAGTGTCGTCGTCGTCGTCGTCGTCGTCGTCGTCGTCGACGCGATGGCGGTGCCGGCAAGTGGTATCGAGAAAACTTCGCGGGCAAGTACGCCGGTTTAGCTGATAGTATCGGTTGTGTCTGTGGAGAAAGAGAAAGAGAGGGAGGAGGAAGGCCACCGAGGGAAATCGCAGAAATTAGGCTCGGTGAACGGAGAATCGGAAAACGATCGATCCCACGGTCGTGTGGAACGACTCCCGCTGTCTCCTTCGATCTCCCCACCCCCTGCGGGAACGTAGCAGCCGTCGTAAAACATGACAAACGCCCGGCTCGCGTAAACACGGTCCCTCGTAAACGCCGCGCGTTTCGCATTCACCGAAACTCCGTGAGCTCCCCGCTGCGAACCGATCGCGAAAACTTTAACCTAATTCCCACCGATAATTTACCACCGATCGCTACGTGGAACTTTGTTCGCAGCACGGTCCCTCTTCCCGATAGATTGCAATAAAACCGCTGTTAAGAAATCTCGCGCAATCTTTACGCCGCACGGTGGCCAAAGTTGGCCAAACTTGATACGTCTCCAGTTCCATCTATTTTATAGGTGCCGCGAAGGTTTATCCTGAATGTGAACCCCTTGTAGTATAATATTTAATATGTTGAATTTACCTAGAAAACTATCAACGTCAAAGAGGTTCGTCGTAACCGTAAAATCGATCGATTGCGAGGGGTTGACGCTTCGCTCTGTTTATCCCCGTCCGATTTGACTGGTGCTTCGATCCGTTTCTCGCGAATCACCCTGTACAGCGGCGAATAGAATTCGACCACGTTCCCGGTCATAATGCTTAAGGTTGATTCGTAGGTGAAACGTTAGTCGGGTCGCTCGTAAAACGCGAACCGGAACGGGTTGTCGTGAAACGCGGATCCGTCTCGGACTTTATAGTCTATTTGCTGCTCGACTAACCGGCAAATCTCTCTTTGGCCGAACGGATACGTTTGTCACGAGAGAGAGAGAGAGAGAGAGAGAGAGAGAGAGAGAGAGAGAGAGAGAGAAAGACAGAAATTCGCAACGAAATTCCGATCGACGAGCGATCGCCGCGATAACAACGATTACCGTAGTTCGCCGTGAGTGAAATCGAGAGCGTAACGCGTTGTTTTATGCCAGTAATTATCTGTCCACGTGTGGCGTTCAACGATGCATTATCGAAGTCTAACGAGTCTACGTCAGAAACGACGGGGAACTATCGCCGACTCGCCGGGAGAGACGCTCCATTATTGATACCATGCGTTCCCGATCGGAATCGACGATCGGTGAATATTGAACGGGTCCCTTGTTAACCGGGCTGGCTCGACCGCAACGATTCTATTAAACAGGGTCGACGAATTCTGTCGATTACCCATCGCTTCTACGATCGGGAAAAAACGATGATCGGGGTCGGTGAACCTTCGGGGAGATTGTATTAGAATGCAGAAATAGCTAGATCTTGTGTAGATAAGTAGACTGCGGGTTATACGCGTTTATCGCAGAAACGAGTAGGTGCAATTTAAAGCAGTGGACAAATTGTAGAATTCGTTTCAGATGTAGTAATACGTTGATAGAATTAACCGTTTGAGTCCTAAGGGGTATTGAAAAAGCACTGTCGAAAAATCCCAAATGAGTACGAAACTCTAAACGAGTAAATCTCTAAATGAGTACGAAAGAACCCAAGCGGCGCCATAGCGCTTCTTTTGTTTTATGTCGATAAATCCCAATCAGCGCGATAGCAATGAAATATAAAATGTTTTATTTTGTAATGTATTATTGCACTATTATCGTAGTATTGTACCTATTGTAAAATGTATTATTTACATTTAAAAAAGGAGCTGTGCGATTTACGTGCGTCAGTAAATCTGAGCGCGCTACTTCGACAGTCGATGACTGCACAGCGCTGGAAATGTACTGGGTTTTTTCGACACAAAATCTGAAGAGCGCGATCGCGCTGTTTGGGACTGAAACGGTTAAAAATCGGTTTTACAACGATATTAACCGACACTGACTGGGGGGCGTTGTTTACTTTCAGTATAACATAAAGAAACGGGAGGAGGTGCAAGAAGCGACCCAGGAGGAGCCCAATCCACTGATGCGTAAGAAAAAGACGCCAGAGGAGTTGGCCGCGGAAGCCGAGGCGGAAGACGAGGACGAGATCACCAGTAAGTATACTGTACCACTTCTCAAACTGTTAATAAATATTCCCAACAAATCTCGATTGACAAATCATAATACCTCGAAACGATCCACTACGAGAAGGAAGCGGTTAGGCGAAATAGGGTTAGCAGGCCTGCAAATTCACGGCACACCCTGGGAGAGAGGGAGTGAGAGAGGAGCTGTCTGACGAATTAATGCGCCGGCAGGGGGTGATCGATGAAAGGTTAACGAGCCGTGGCTAGAAATCAAACATACCCGCCATCCCATGCACGGCGAATCTGACGTGTGTCGTGCTGCGTGCCAACGACGTCCATCATTTTTCGTTGAGCTCAGTTTACCGTGCATTCACCGGCAATTTACCTTTTTCATTAGAATTAATAAAAACGTTAACCCTCAAGATAAACATCCTCAATGTAAGAATATTTCTGTTCTAACCCTTGTGTCTAAGGATTAGAATCAGAACGACTTAGAACGTTAGACTATAGATCACAGTAGACCCCTGTACTTTGAACGGTACAATTATGGAAATTGCAGTCTAAAGAATAGAATCACGATGCGCCGTGACCCTAGCTTACCCCTGACCAGTTGACGATTAGAATGTCAGACCATAGATAGTAGATCCCTGAACCTTGAAGAGTAAGTAAGAGTCGGCCTCATATGAAAACTGCCTAAGTCAATTTTTTATGAAAATTGGGTTTTCAGCATCGCCTTGTTAAGTACTTCTACGGTTTGAGGGTAATAGTTCAGCGATAAGTTGTTACGTAGCGCCAGGATATCGGAATTTGAAAACTCCAGGTGAAGCAAAATAGTTTCGCCGTAAATCGTTTGTTTCGCCACCTGTAAAATTTACAATTTTCTTATGAGGCCGACGAAATATAAAAATTGCAGTCTAAAGAATAGAATCATGATGCGCCGTGACCCTAACTAACCCCTGACCAGTTGACGATTAGAATGTCAGACCATAGATAGTAAATCCCTGAACCTTGAAGAGTAAGTAAGAGTCGGCCTCATATGAAAACTGGCTAAGTCAATTTTTTATGAAAATTGGGTTTTCAGCATCGCCTTGTTAAGTACTTCTACGGTTTGAGGGTAATAGTTCAGCGATAAGTTGTTACGTAGCGCCACGATATCGGAATTTGAAAACTCCAGGTGAAGCAAAATAGTTTCGCCGTAAATCGTTTGTTTCGCCACCTGTAAAATTTACATTTTTGGAGTTACAATTTTCTTATGAGGCCGACGAAATATAAAAATTGCAGTCTAAAGAATAGAATCACGATGCGCCGTGACCGTAGCTTACACCTGCGGATTAGAATCGTATACAATAAATAATAGCAGGCCCCTGAAGGGAGGCTTCCAGTAGGATAGCAAGACTAATGCCACGCGGCGTGTCTGCCTGTCTGTTTCAGAAATCAAGAACGCGTTAGGCACGCATATACAAGACATCAAAGAGCAAGTACTGGAAGGTAAATGCGACCTCCAATAAGCCTACCTGCACCCCGAAGCGGTCGGTGAGCAGTGGCGGCACTATGTGTCGTCAGGGCCGCATCCGCCTCTCAGCCCCAACGACACCACGCGGAAGGGAACGGCTCAGATCCTCAGTGTCGAGAAAGAAGCGAAGGGAAACAACGATCAAACCACCGAGAACAAGTCAACGCCAGCGTCTCCGTCCTCGTCGTCTTCTTCGTTGTTCGAGCACCGATCGATCCGAGATTCCGATTGGCCGATTCTCTTCACTCCGGAACAAGAGGAGGCGAACCAAACAAACGAAACAGACAAACTTGAAGAGCAAGATCAGCGAAACAGGATAGGAAAGCAGCAGAGGATGCAACGATACTCGAGACGCAACGACGGAACAACAATGCCAACGATCGCGACGAGGGGTTTTCGAGGTGCGTCGAGCGCGATCACGAGGAACTCGAACATCGTACGATTCCTCGGATCGATATCGACGCGTCCTAAATACTCTTCGTAGTTTCGGCCATACTTTTCGTCGATATCGATGTCTCGAGTGAGATGGGTCGGGGAAGTTAATCGTTCCGACGATTGGGAATGACTGGGAAAAAGAGAGAGTGAACGTGAGAGGAGTTGGGAGTGTAGAAACAGTTTCGAGGAGGTAGAGAGAGATGAGGTAGAGGTTAAAGATGATGAGGGGAAGATTGTGTCCAAAGTCCAAATTTGTCTGAGCCATAGCGATCGCAGGGAGAAGACGAAGCTACGTTAGGTTGATCTATTAAAGTCTCCAATCGTTTCAACGAGTAGAGGCTTGTTAGAATGATAGATAAGAGAGAGAGAGAGAGAGTAAGCTGTAAAAATAGAGATAAGATGAAGAAATTGGGACAGGAAAATTCGCTAGTCGTACAGGGAAAAGAATAGAGAAGAAATAGGTACAGTTAAGAGAAGGCGAAAGAATAGAGTCCAAGTTGAAATTTTTCTGATCGATCGATGGCAAGCGATAGACCATTGATTAGGGGACAGGAAGATTGTTTGGATCATGCGGTTTCGATCTTCGGTGTCGTCTGTTGAAGCGGAAGATACTGGAGTCGGTCTAACGAGGCGGAAATAATTTAGCGAATGATCGAAGAAGACGATGATAATGAAAAACTTGCAGGGTAAGGAAAGGGTTCTCGAACATTGTAAAATAATTGAATCGGGGAAGAAGATGTTGAAGAAGTTCATAATGAAGATGAAGGAGATTGTGTGGAATAATTTAGTGGTTGCTTAGAGAGAAGGATGAGGATGATGAAAAAGAATGCAGACAGAGACGAAGATTGAGATCAAGGTGAAGGATGAAGAAGAGGGCTCTTGGATGCTGTCAAATAATTTCGTGTATGCATGAAGATGACATTGTAGATGGAGAATGAAGAAGGCGGTGGTTCTTGAACACTGTGAAATAATTTAGTGGATGCAGAGGAAGTCGAAAGTTCGGATGAAGATCAAGGATGAAGAATGGGGAAGAGGAAGATGGACTTTGGATGCAAAATAATTCGTGGTGCTTGGAGAAGAAGATGAAGAGCTTGAAGAAGAAACTGAAATGCCAGGAGAGGAAACTGAAGCTGCTGAAGAGAGAACCGAGGGAGGAAGAAAAGGGTTTCGCGACAATGGGAATGTTGATCGACGAGAACCGAAGAAGACGATGGGGGTGGAGGTACGGAGATGAAAGTTCACGGGATTGACGGGGGAGCCGGAGGCTATCTTTCCCGAGGACGATGACGGGACGAGACCGAGAGAGCTGCACATAGACGCGAGGACGCGGAATAGTCGTTCGTGCCATCCGATTTGAACCTGAAAGAGGAACGATCCAGAGAAACCAAAAGTTAAAAAATCCAACGTCGATGCCGAAGCGGTCCCTTCGTTGAACGATGTGATTGCCGAGCAAAGGCGCCGTAAAGATCGAGAGGAAGAGGATCAAGAGGATCACGAAGAACAGGTGGATCGTTCCGAGTTCTCTTCAAGATCGCGAGAAGATCGAGGCGCGGACGAGACACGTGAGCAGTCGAAGGGCGCGTGCATATAAATATACTTATACATATAAATATAAATAAAGAAAAGTATAAATATATAAATAAATAAATATATATATACATACCGAGTAAGAGTAACAAACAAACAATACAAACAGGAAAAAAAATGATGAAACAAACAAGTAACAACCAAAAAAAGCAAAAACAAGACAAGTTAAAAAAAGAATAAAACCACACACACGCGCGCACACACACAAACACACATATATATATACACATACAGACATGCCCTAGTACCTAAGTTTCTAGCGAATTTTTCGAATAGCGTTACTAAATGGCAAAACGGAAAAAAAAGTGAACAAAATACCTTTTACCGGTAGAGGAGTTACGTAGTGACTAGTTCGTTCGACGGCTGTTCAACCAAACAAACAAAGAAAAAAAACGAGAATTAACAAACCAGAAACGGAGATCCGAATGGAGGGAGAGTTCATTGTATTATTATAATTACACTGTGTCGGTTGAATTGAATTTGAACCCAGTTTACGGATTATTCATTCACTGTTTATTGTACACAAACACACATACACCCGCGGTCATTGTTCTTATCGATTGTTACCATTTGGGCGTTTGTATTTAGAGAGAGGAAAATTGTGCAAATGTCGAAAATGAGAAAAATATAAAACGACAAAAAAAGAGCTAAAACAGAGAACGAGAACGAGGAAGAAGGAGATCATGATGATGATGATGTTGAAGAAGAAGGAGAGAGGAAGAACGAAAACCAAGCCAAGTCGAGGCGAGGATCGAGGGCCACGAGAAACGCGAAAGAGGAGCCAACAACGCGAGACTGGACTGCCCAGCGAGAAAACACTCAACTCAAACGTACCCGAGAACATTTGTAAAACACATCGCGTACATTCGCGAATGTACACTCTCAAACAAGCATTTCACATATATTCGCGAGCATGAACAACATTGAAAGACATTCGGTCACACGGGACAAACACACAGAGACACGGATAGATGTTCACGGAGGTTTCGATACCTGCTGAAACATTGTGATACACAGTCAAAGACGAATATATGCTAGGCAGCAGACCTTGAACAAGAGTGACACCGGCGGCCCTTGCTCTACCTTCCGTCCGAGAATCGATTTTCTTCGAGATCCGCGGTCGATTGGCGCAGGCAGACGCGTAACACCTGTTCTTGGCGACAGTTTTCGATTAGAGTGTTGACATAATTCTGCGACAAAGAGAGAGAGAGAGAAAAAAAAAAGTGAGAGGAGAGTGGGAGAGAGAGATGAAAAAATGTTGAAAACGTTACTCGACTACCGCGTTGAAAAAAGCGTAAAGAAAAAGCTCGCCTAGGCCGAGCAGCACTGAATCCTCTCGCAGTGGAGAGACAACACAGAGTAGCAAAACGAAAAATACAAAGAAATATGCCTTTCTTTCACGTTTATACGGTGCGTTTCTATCGAGCGTAATTGTACATGTAGGTTAACAAAAAAAAATAAAACAAAATCGTTTCAGCTTCGTCGACGAAGACGAAGACGAAGAGGAGGAGGAGGAAAACTAGAAGAAAAAATAAAAGAGGGAAAGAGATACGGGGGGGGATTTATATGTTCTATACGGTGGATCTGTTTCGAGAGGAATAAGTATAATAATGTGGGGGTCAAGTACAGAGAGGACAGGTTTTCACGTGTTGCGAGCCGATTCTTCCTCGGTAACGGTGTTCACGATGTTCACGCAGGTGTTTCTTGATCGAACAGGTGTTTTCTCACGCGAAAACAGGGGTGGACGGGACGGACAGAGCATCGACTGCCGGCGAGATCAAACGCGAGCCTTATACATATACAAATGAGTGGAACAGAAGGCTGGGAATTGCTGCATTCGCTGAAACAGATAAACGATGAATTAATACGACAGTTCAAAATCTCGACCCCTTGCTCTTAAGCAGACTGCGAATTTTGTGCATTGGTGATTATAACGACAAGGTAAAATGCTAAATTCTGAACAGTTGGTACATTCTCTTCGGTCTATCGAAATTGTTGAACCGAAGAAACGCATTTTCGTTTAACTTCTGATTCATGCAATTGAAGTATTTAAATTTTCTTATGTTCTAATCGCGTTATGCGATGACTTAACTGTACATGCGATGAGAATCGTTATGCAAGGGGTTGGTACGATACATAAATAAATTTACAATTGTTTACGATACTTTCCATTGCTGAACAAAAATTTCTTGCTTCGGGCTTGGTCGTTTTCCTTGCAGTTTCTTGCTCCTTCGATCCGGATAGGTCTTCGAAGAGGGAATTAGTCATCTCCTGGAATCGATAAGGTTACACGTTATCGAAAGATATATTTATATATAAATTTCAAATTGAGTTGGTATATGTATAGGGACAAATTAACGCGGATAGGAAGAATTGAGAACCGTTTTTTGTACGAACATAAGGAAGACCGAATACGAGAAGTGTACTTGTTTATGTTCGATATCGTTCTGAATATGTCTGTTCTTGCTTCCTGTTCACCGTTCAAACTCTTTCTATGTCTGTCTCTCTGTATCTGTCTTTTCTATCTTTCCATTTCTATCACTGTCTTTCTCTTTCTCTCTCTCTCTCTCTCACGCTCACTCTCTATGTCTGTCTCTCTCTTGTACGATCGTTTATTCTAAAAACGCAAACTCTACAAAGGCTACTCCTCCGATTTCTTCGCGAACACTCGAGACACATACCCATCAAACGACGCACGCTCTTCGCGCTATAATCTTCGTACGAACCTGTTTCCAGAGCGAAGCTTCTCGACCGAGTGTACACGCTTCGCGCAACACACGTGAACAAACGGTGGCGTTTTCTGTCAGCGAAGAAAAGAATGTAAGAAAAAATCGACTATATTAATAATGAATGAAATAGATCCATAAAAAGAACATTCAAAACAAGTGGTGGTAAATTTTTGTTTTGAACATTACGAAGTTAAATAAGAGGAAAACATACGAAATTAATTGCTCATTGAGGAAGGAAATTCGGAGACAATTTTTCAGACTCGATAAAGCCCGGACTGAAATTCCACCGTCCTTAAATTGGAAACAATTAAAACGAGACTTAACGAGAAATCGATAATTTCAACGTTGATAGAAAACGTCACGACCCCAACGCCAGCCGGAAAAATCAGAAGTCGGAAGGCCTTCTACCCGAGAGAAAACGGAAAACTCAACGAAAAAAAAAAAAATGACACGGACAAAACTCGAAAACATTGTTTTTGTGTACATACATACAACAAAAAAAAAAGGAACGCATGTCAGCTTTCAGTGTGCCGTCAGTTCACACTCTGTTCTTTCTCGATGTAAGTGTACGCACCTGCTAGCCGAATAGCGTCAACGATTCTCTCTGTTTGTCGATTCGCGCGACACCGCGAAGAAATCTCGCACGCGAGAAACAAAACGAGAAACAAGAAAAAATATCCCGGACCGTTCTCCTTGTAATTGGAAATCGAACGAGGGGCCGGGTCTCCAGACGATTCTCTCCTCGATCTGCCGAGAAAAGTTGTCTCGTGGAAAAGGGAAAAGCTGCGGGGGCGGTCACAGTTTCCCGAAGTTTTTCCCGGCTCGCTGAAACGCCACTCTCCGGCTGTTTGTCCGCGAAAAACAAACCCGAGAACTTTCCCTCGGCTAAAAAGTCTTCTGGAACCGACCACGGAGAAAGAGGAGAACAACTTTCCAGTGGGATTTGGACGGGGAGTCGATTAATCGTTCGATTCTTCGTCGGGCAGCGTGTTTGAACGGTTTCGATGCGGCGTCGCGCGAAATGTAGATTAAAAATATGTAATCAAACGGAGAAACGTAGGAACTATCGTGTCTCTACGCGCATGCTAGCCGTTTCTCTCTTGTCTGTCGATGTCGTTGGTTTTCGAAACTCTCTATGGCTTTTCCTCGGACAACGATCCTCGGAAATCTACGAATATGTCTGGGACAAGTTTGCAAACTACTTTGCGAAAATTTTGACGGAAACTCTAAAAGTAGACTGCTAACTTCAGAGACGGCTGAGTACGTTCTTCGCGTTATGTGGGGTCAAGTAAAATAATCTAAAAGGACTGTAAGTTGGTATAATTTACTTCAAACGATACAGAGGAGACTAAAAATGTTAATTTGCACAATGATCCACAGTCTAGTTGTATTATATTGTGCTTCTAGAAGAGGCTCGAAAAATTCTAATTTGTATTGATCATCGGTATTATATCGATCCTCTGGGAAGTATTTGCCTCCATCTTGAATTGCAAAGATGATAGTGATTAAAATTTTGTTTCAGACCAGAGACGTGTTAAAAAAGAATGACAATTTCAAGAAGAAAAGAGGCTCGAGAAATTTGCCTAAAAATCTGCAGTCTGGTGCTAAATTCACGTTGTAAATTTTTGCAAAGCAGTGTAAACGTGTGGTAATAATAAAGAATAATAATTGTCGGGGACGATTATCGAGGATCGTTTGTATGCGAGACTCGCATTCTTCTCACTGCGTCGCTTTCGCGAGCCCTATACCGATTCTAAGCATAGATTGGTGCCATAAATCCTCGGCCACGCCCACCCCCTCCCGTCCAGCAGCGTCCCCAACCAATCGGATCCACGGAAACCGTCTCGCAGTCTCTGATTCTCCCGTACAACTCTACTCGATACACACTTCAAGTCAATTACTCAATAATTAATCCAAAGAAATATAAAAGTATATATGTATATGATCTCTTTAGAAAGGAAGGATGAGTCTGATGATGATAATGATGAGGATGATAATGATAATGTTTGAGGATGATGTTGATGATGATGATGATGACGATGAGCAGCTGGTAACACACAACTGGTTTTGCGAATGTTTGCGAATAGATAATTGTAACTGTAACACGCTCGAATTTCCGAGCTTCTGTGAAGGAGTTCATGGAGTTTCGCGATCGAGACACTTTAAAGGGATTATGTGAAAGTTCAAACGCTCGAACAGGAACGTCTTTGCTCGACGGGAACCGTCGTGTCTCATTATCACGACTAACAGAAGGAAAGTAATTAAACTCGACATCAAATTATACCGACAACTTCGAACTTGAAACCGCTTAACTACTATCTAGCAGCCAGCGATGTGTAGTTTCGTAGAACTGTGTTTTGCTGTTCCTTACTCTTGCGCTCTATCTCTCCTATCTCTTTCTCTCTGTCACTCTCTCTTTCTGTCTATCTATCTCTACAAAAGTTTCCTCTTTCACACACACTCTCTGGTTTCACGATCGTAGCAACTTTTTCTCTTTCGACGTCCCTGCTCGATGTGTCCCCTACGCTCGAAAATATTACTCTTCGACGACGAGATTACAAAGTAAAACAATAAGAAAATAACAAAAAGAAGAACGACAACTCTACCCAAACCAAAAAAGAAATAGTGAAACACGAAAATACGAAAAAAAAATTATTATAACGAAACAAAGCAAATCCTGTTGTCGTCGCTATATACCGTTACTACAGCTGATTAATGTCGTGTGTCGTTGTTGTTTCTCGATGTGATATCAGCATGGATGTTGTTCGTCGCGTTGTCTAGTCGATGTTAACGTCACCGCTGACAACTTAGCACGATTCTGTTCCCCTTCTTTCTTGATCGTTTCTTATATTATACATTGTTAACGCTCTATATAATATATATAAATATATATATATATATACATATACATACACGTACACACACATATGTAAGCTCTGACAAATTGATTAAAGCTTCTGTGCCTTTAGTTTTCGTCTACTTTAATCCACGTTTCTAAAGATCGTTTACTGTCACGCTGTTTCTATTCTTTCCACAAAGAGTGGACACCGAAAACCATCGAAACATTCAATCTTATCAAACGTACAAATTAATTCGCAAATTCATTGTTTCTACACAAAATACATCATTCAGACAATTTTTATTTCGCGTAACGATTCTAGATGTAACGAAATCGTCATCAGGAGTAAATCGAGCAACAAGAGGAATGATTTGTTGCCATTTTGGTTGTCCACTCTTCAAGCCTAAAATTCTCGAAACTCGCCGAACTCTGAGCAGGCCGTTCGCCGACGATTTTTCACGGGACACAGGCTCGCTGGAAAACTGACAATTCCACGAGGAAGGGCAAACGATTCGAGGCGAAACAAGAAAAATAAGAAACAAAATAGAACATTCGCGTGAACGCTCTCGAGGCTTTCTCTTGTTCTCCGAATTCTTGACACCTGGCGGACACACACGTTCACGAACGCTGCGAGCCCCCGAAACAAACAAAGCGAAAATGGAAAAACGAAAAAACGAGTGTTCCTCCGACGGGAACCCTGTCTCCCCCCTCTCATTTCTCCACCTCCCCTGAAAAGCCACCCTAAGCCTGCGGCACGTGGCAAGTGATACAAACCGAGATACTTAAATCTACTTGATTCGTGTTTCATAGGACTTTAATCGACAAGAGGCGAAGAAAAAAAAAACAGGAAATCAAAAAAAAAAGGAGATGAAGATGAAGAGGAAGCGACACGCGTCTCGTTCCGAGGACCATGCCTCTCGATTTCGGGAATCGGAACGGGCGATCGATCGCTCGATCCTCGCGCGAAAATGAGAAAATGAGAATGAAAATTTTGTTTTCGTGAGAAATCCGCCCTTATTGGACCTTTTTATAATTCTGTATCAATTTTACCTTCATACGTTAACCCTTAACTGAACTGACGGGACCGACTAAACAAAGACCCGACAACAAACAAAAGACTAAACAATCCAAAAGTTCGGAGAATTTTAAAGAAACTTGATATTAACAATTATGTTACAATTTACAGCAGTAAAAGTCGGTGTACAGACATTTTGTTGGAGTTTCAGTTCAATTGTGCTCAGTGATCGATGGATCGTCGGAGCGAGGCGCGCGGCGTCGTCTAAGTATATATGATAATTATATAAATATATAAAGGATATTTAAAGGACCTTTCTTAGGCGTTTAACGATCGGACGCAGCGCATTTAACCGGCGAATTAAACGGAGACGCGTTAGATAACAAGGAACAATTTCACGCCGAAACCCCGTTTAGGAGACGCACGTCGAAACGACGACGAAACCGTTCTGTTTTTCTCCGTGTACATAGTCTCGCGTGAAAAAAAAACCCAGGAGCCCGCGTTTTAGCGTTTGAAACAAAACAAAAGGAAGATGAAAAAAATCCGCGAGGAGTATTAATCGAGGCGTGTGAGAACCGAGAGCGAAACTTGATTGCGAGAACCGGAAAAGAAGCATTCGATCGCTTCCGGTCCCTCGAGGAATTTATAAATTTTTCCGAGTGCCGATCACGGCCTCCGATGGTCCTGACAAAACGATCACCGTGGATCCTCGAGGCTCCGTGAGAGATCGATGAATTATTGTTTAAAAGAAAGAAAAAACGCATGACCGACTCGACTTATATATTCAGAGACAACGACACAACGCATTATAAAGTAATAATCGATAACTTACACGTTATTATAGATCGACGTACTATTGTTATGATCTCTTGATCTTCGACGATCGACGACGATAACGGATCGTCGTGGTCGGATCGACAGCCGTAGTTTCGGTGAGAGAAACAATATTAGGGGAAAAGAGATAAGACGAACGCGAAGAGAGAGGATGACACAGTTTTAGACGATAAGAGATAAACACACACCTCTCTCATTGAGTATACCCACCCACCGATCCCCCGCAAGCCAATCCCCTAACCCGTGAAACGGAGAGCTATTTCTCTGGTGAATGATAATTGACCCTGCTATTGTGCTCGAATTAGTGCTGCGCTCGTTAAGGTTGACTAATGAAAGAATAATTGGTACTCTTGTCGGCTTGCAGGCGCATTGTGATTTATCGGGCGATGTGCGGTGAGGCGAAAAGCTGTTCATATTGTGACGGAACGTGGCAATTGTTTGTGCCCATCTTCTGCAAAAAATCACAATTTTTTTATATTAAAATCAAGGACAATTAAAAGATGACTGTACAATTGCGTCATTGGAAAATCGATCAATTTCTAATTAAATTGCACTATATTGTATATATACTCTTTTGATATAAGACTCTTTTTCCCTTTTAAAATTCAGAAACAGTGTAAAAATACTCTAAAAATCACGATTAGAATTGTCTATTAATTTGCACGTTTGGTTGAGAAAGTATTTGAGGAAATGGGTGAATCACAGTGTAGCATAGCTTCGGAGATACACTAACCGCAGAACTATGTTTCGAGCACGGTAAAAGGGTCGAGGAGTATCGAAAAGGGGCGAGAAACGTTCACGGTGTTTAAACAAGTAAGTAGACGTTAGCTTTGTATACAAGAGAGCGCGGAGAGTACGATGATGATGATGATAATGATGATGATTAAGAGAAAGGGAGAGCTGCGATTCGATCGAGAGATACACACGCGAGAGAACGATCCCTTCGGTGGCTGCCGATCCCAGACGATCGATGGATCGCGATCGGCTCGCCGATAACTTCGAGCGGACTTGTGCGATTTTTAAGAACTGTACAGTGTTTTGCGAACGCGGCGATTCGCTGTCTGTCGATTCGCGGAGACCTCGAAGATACATTCTAATTTCAGTTTCATATAAAGATTCGGATCCGTCGACGAATTATTATTATAATATAAATTTTCATGAATGAAGTATTAATTCTAGTGGGAAGCCAATGGCAAAAATTAACTCTTTGCTTTCGGAGAATCTTCTCAGATCGCCCACGTAATTATTTATTATTTATAAAAAGAATGACTCTATTCTCGAGAGAGAGAGAGTCGGTTGGAAATTTAATTGCGAAAGAAAAATTTTCTATTGGAGTTGTTGACCAGGGTCGAGTGCAAAGTGTTAATGTTTGAATGGATACTTTTCTTGCAATGCACAGTGGAATCGATATCTAAAAAGATTCGAAGAATCTTTAATAGAACTAGGTTAATTACGATTGTTCGAAAGTAGGACCACCGAGAGACCAGTGAACAGCAACTTTCCACTCGTCCCAAAGCAGTGATAACAAGCTCCGCTAACTTCTGTCTTCGATAAGGATGAAGTACGAACAGCAGAAAAATTGGAAAGTCACCGAGTAGCTTCTAAATTAACACTTTAGCTACCTGTTCGCTAGTTCTCTAATGAACGTGCAGACTTTAATGGCTGCCCGTGCACAAGAAAGTTCAATATAACAATCTCTTTAAAGACAATCTCAAAGGAAATCGTTACGTTGTATTACGCAAGACAGTACCTGTTGCTTTGCGAACAAAACTGCTGTGGCCGTTCAACAATTTCATGTTTACCGTTCATTCTTAAGTGGAGCAACAGTCTGTTGCTAAAGTGTTAATTACGTTTGCGGGAAGGAAAGAATGAGGATCGTTCGAGGAATCCGCAGCAGAGACAATCGTTTCGAACGCTTCGCTGTTTTGAAACGATCGAATTGAAACCATCAGTTTTGCAATGAAAATCGGGGGACAGCGTTTCGCCATCGACCTTGTTGGACATGTTTCGATCACGCTTGTACCGTGCCCGGTATCTTCGCGAATTCGTTGAACCGAGAAGCAATACTCTAGATGCCTATAATTTACTACTAATAATATGTGTCTTTTACGAAGGGAAAATCGAAACTCGCGCGAACAAACAAACAGCAGCACACATAACATCAGACACACGCATACACACACATACACACACACGCAACACTGTCACCGTGCTCAACCCATGGACGACCGTCGACTATATCCATGCGCCGATCTACCACGTGTCCCATAGATGTTTTACTCCATTTTTTATAGGAAGATGCTCCACGAACGAGAGAAAAGAGTACTCATGTGTGGACCACGTTTACTTTCAACATTTTTATAGATTATTTGCACCGATTATGAGGGCATTGGTGCGAATAATTGGCTCGTTTCTCGATAAAACTAGAATGATACTCTTTTTCTCCGGTTAGAAATTATGGTCGACCATGGAACCGTCTTCTACAGTGACTGGTTTGAGAGTTCTCTTATAATCATTGGAATCGTGAAAGTGGGAGAGTCGTTGGACCACTATGAACATTGATAAAAAAAATAGAAATTAACAGTGTTACCATCCTCTTGCTTTTGATGTTAATCATTCGTGTGCAATCAAAATATAATTACACTTGCTTTGTTATCAGTCTGACCATTAGATGATTAATTAACTGTGAATTCTAAAGTCCAAATTTGGCTTGCTCTCCTATACTATCTCAGAAAATGGTCAAAATGATTTCCACAAAACGTCGTATAAGCCAGTTAATTTGAATAATTGATGGTTCAATGGTTGGAACGTTTGCTAGACCACGAAAAGTAAAAGCGTATCAACAATTTTGGCTGCCAAGCCACCGCGAGTGTGGCGATTTTTAAACGATAGTATACTAATTCCAAGAAATTTACTTGGGCATTATAATCGTAGGGGTTTGCGAACGGGATAAATTCTGTGATAAAAGAAAAAGAGAAAATAGGAAATTGGTTTGCGTGTTCGATCGCAGAGCCTGTCCACTTCTTGAGACTATCACCGTGGGTGTAGTAAAAAGGACACCGTGGTTTTGAAGGCGTATGGGCACGCTTAGGGTTGTCGATGGGTTCAGGACGAGGCACGAACCAAAGAAACGAAACATCGATTGCAATACTTTTCGGCGTTCCTTCTCACGGTTACCGAAAAATATGAGAAAATAAAATGATAAAAAAGGAAGAAGCTGTGGGGGCAGAACGTGGACTACGAAAGCGTGTTGCAAACGTTCACGTATCGGCACCCTCCGTGCGATTTTGTGTCCGGACGTCCGAGGACCAATTATCGTAGATCGTCGGCACGGGAAACGGTACGCACCGGGACGCACGGTGATCTGAAACTGAAATTTTGTTGTTCGAAACGTTAATTTAACTCGGAAACATATGTCTCGTTTGTTATCTTATGCGATTGGTCAAGCAGCAATTTAAAAAAATTCTTTTTCCTCGCGAACAAGGATATTAAATTTTTGAAATAAATAAAAAGTAGATGCCGAGGTATTGAGAGTGAATAGTTAAATTTTGATTTTGGATCACCATGCGACGAGACGATCCCGAAGGAGACGATCGCACGAAGCTTGCTCGACGGATCATTGTAGAATATTTGCTTTTTCGTTTTCTTTGTAGGGAGTGACACCAATCATGAGAGGAAAACGATGATCGATGAGTGATTTTAGCGATCGACGCGAAACGAGTTTGTTGTTGAAGCGTTTTCATGTAACGCGCAGCGTTTGAGACGTAAATCACGGATGATGATTGATAATACTATGTTGTTGTTAGATTATGTACATTATATACATATATATCATTATATGTATGTATATGTATACATACGAGCATACATTGATATAAAAGTGAAGTAAACTTAGATTTAAGATCACTTGTTCACAGGAACACACACACTATACACATTCGGGCTCTGTGTTGGCAATAAAGTAACCGTTTATTTGGAAACGACGAATTTTAGTTTGTGTTACTCATTTTGAAGATGTGAGAAAAGATTAAATATTCTCGTAGAATTTACGTTCCCTGTTGGACCAATTTTTAGGTGATTTTTAGGAAATTAAAATATGGTGCTTAATAACTTGGAAATTAATTTCGTTTATGAAATGATTTCCACGAGGTATGAGAGGGTGAAGGGAAGATTGTGTATTTTTTCCTCAGCAATGGAAACAGCAGTTGTCGAGAAAATTGGTGCAACACCGCACCAAAAGTTGTCCACATGTCAGGGAACGTACGGAAGAAATTCGTCGTGCCAAATAAAAGGTTAATGGACGTGCGAACGCGAGAACATGTTCCCACACAGGCAACAATATGACACGACAGAGCGACACACGATTTCGTAGCTGTGCCCGCGAGTAGAAGGGGTTGCTACCCCTATGACAAAACAACCCTGGATACGGTCCCGGATAGAGACAGTCTTAACTTTAAACAGACGAATTTCCAACCGAAATAAAGCATTACCGAAATCCCTGACCTATTTAATCAAACATTTTATTCGAGTGTACAAATTCATTCATAGCCCTTTCGTCGCTTTATTGTTACTTTGCAAACAACCAAAATACATTAATGAAGAAAAAACCAATGAATCTTGCTCGTTCATCGCTTCGAGGACAAACAGTTTAATCGTTTGAAGAATAAAAAGAACGAATTCAATTGTTCTGAAAGACCGATATTTTTGTCCTAGCTTTAAGGTACAAGGCTTTCGATACACGATCCACTTTTCTAAGGGAGATATTTTTAATATTTGAGAAAATCCAGTACCTCGAAGGGTTGAGTGTGGAGGGTGAAAAGAAAAAGGGACACTGTCTTGTAGGACAGGATGCTGTTCTTGGTGTGCAATAATTTAAATAAAACATTGGTCGGTCTCTGGTCCGGGGCCTTCGTCGCGCGTGAAAAATGCATAGAATTCTAGATCCCGCGTTCGTCCCTTTCCTGGATCGTTCGAGCGACGAGCACGTTGCTCGATCTTCCTTTCCGAGTGTTTCTCGATTTCTGTGTTTCTCTCGAAAAAGAAAAAAGAAAAGCGTCGCGACGAGTTCGTCGCTCGAAGACGGGATAAAAGGTGAAAATCGACGTTCGATGTGGAAAATCGCGAAGCAGAAGGACGGAATACATACGAGGGGGAAAATAAAAGAAGAACCGAAAGAGAGAAAAGAATAATCGAGCTTTCCTCTTCCTAATTATTGTACCCGGTACGATTACACGGCGTTTCTTTTCGGCTTTCACCGGTGGAAGAGAAGGAACACAATAAGAATTTTCAAAATATAAAAGCAACAACAGAAAGAACCGAACAAACACTCGATACGCGAACGATAAAAATTGAAACCGAACGAATACATGCACGAGGGAGGGATTTTTAGGGGCGCGCCTCGTCGTTATTAGCTCTTAATACCGATAGTAATACTACGAGTAATAATAAACAAGAAGTGGATTAACCAGAATATGCGTTTATGTTATTTAGTTCTAAAAAATGGAAAAAAATGTAATAAAAGTCAATCGTGTTACCAAACCCTCCTGTCTCGTTATTTATCCTGGCCTCACGTTTACTTTGATATTTTTATTATTGTCGTTATCGGGCTGTGGATCTTTATGCAGTTTCACATTTTTATCTCCTATCTCATAAAAATTATTTTACAAGTTCGTAGGTACCAAAAATACGCAAGGATCCTCATCCTAATTATTATTTAAACGGAGTCTAAAAATTCCTGCCTGGCTCTCAAAAAAGAAAAATGGCAAGACTAGAATAAAACCTGAACAAAATGCATAAAAATTGTAGTACAGAGACGCAGAGTAGAAATAAAAGTCGAAACTGCATTAAAGAGAGTGAGCCAGTGTGAAAAACAGTGGACAAAAATACATAAAGATCCTCGGCCTAATTAATATTTAAATGCAGTATAAAAATTCGTATCCTGTTCCCGAAAAGGAAGAAAAATAGAGAGACCCGGGCGAAACGTAAATAAAATGAATACAAATTGCAGTGCAGAGAAGCAGAATAAAAATGAAACTCTAACTGCGTTAGAAATAGAAGCCACCGCGAGAAAACCAACAATGAGGAATAAAAAAAAGTAAACAGCACAGTCTGGTAGAAAAATGCATAACGTAATTGAACGAAATTCGGCTTGGATTTCTTGCTTGGTAATTCGATATTGTAAGGCACGAGGTCAACGAATCGAAGATCGTTTCGCTGTGCGTGCAAATCGCGATCCTTTACGCAACGATTTAACAATGTCGAAACCGGCACACGAAAAGTCTGTGGGTATTCGTGTGTCGGGCATTTTATTTTTCCCCAATAATCGCGTCCCTCAGTGCGAAGAAAACGTTCCCCGCGATACGATCCAGGATCTAGTGCTTCGATCGTTCCCTCGATCGTGAGATGGGAATTGTCGGCAACCGACGAGATTGCGTTTAAGATAAATAAAAAGACGATAGAATGGCGCGCTCCAAGCACGGTATTTTGCTTTGGCTTCTCTTGCAAATTATCGCGATCCGGTCTATCTTTGCGAAGGAATTGACGATCGATATCGATCTTGAGAAACCTGTCGCTGTGACTGACGAGAAGTTTCTTAGTCTGACGATCGATCCTACGGCTCTGGTGCGTGACGCAGCTCTCAGGTATGTGCAATATTAATCTATACGTTTAATTAATTTGGTATCGATTCGTGGACACGGTGGAAACTTCTGTCGATTTTATGACAGTCATAGGATCTTTTACATATTTTTTTAAATCAACGTCCTTGAGATCCTCTTATCGGACTTAATGTGAATCAACAATTCGTTTAGTTCTTCAAATTACGTTTCTACAATTACAGCAGCGACTTCGAAAGAAGCATACGTCTAGCTCATGCTCTGACACCAGCATACGTTCGTCTTGGAGGACCTCATGGTACTCTCTACCAATCTGGCAGCGAAAATCCTCCAGACAACGATATCAATCGTGACCATTTAATCTCTGGTAAGCCTGCTGGACAAGAATAACAAAAATTCACTCTACTACTAGCGTCGTAGCTGATTAACGCGAATAATCGAGACGTTATCAAGCCACATTCTGAAACACACGGTTGACAATCGCGAAGAGCCCAGATACGGGCACGAACCTAGCTATTCTGTCTCTCATGACGGACCGTTAGCAGCTCGCATTTCCCCGACAGCTCTTGAGCACTCTTGCGTGAACCATTGTGTGCTAGTTAATTCGCACGGTTCTGCATCGGCCGCGAAATTGGCCGAGGAGCCGACCCGTTTCCGCTTTAATGCGACTCCGCAGCGAGCAGACGCGTGCCGCGTCGCCTTTGTCCGCAGTTACACCATTACATCGTTACATCGCTTTAATTAACCGACATAATGGCCGGCCGATTCCCCATTTCAGAAGCCGCCGCGGAAATTGTTCGCCGACGCTATCGCTGTCCGTGTTTTGCATACTTGAACGTCTCAATCGACGAGACCTAAAAATAATGGGTACTTTCGCGAATTTTTTCTGAAGGAACGCATGGACGAATCGAAAATCTTCCTACAGAGATCTCGTTGCGTATACTTCGATGAATACTGCAGTATTTTTTTGATTCTACTGCTATACAGTAGGTAGACGGTGCTATCGTTGACTAAACAAACGTCCTCCGTCAACGGTCTGACTCCTTAAAGTATTACACTGCAAGCCGACAGGAAAAATATTTCTTTTGGAAAAACGGTTCTGAAAACTCACGACAGTCTCGGCGATAAAGACCACGCCGCGTCATTCAATTCTTTTTCGAGCCTATTCACCGTTTCACATTTTTTCTCGTTTATTCATGTTATACTCCATCTGGGTCACCCCTAATAACGACGCTTATTCGCAGAGAGTCGTTCTTGCGAGCTGGCATTGTCTTCGGCATTCCGTACTACCTCGTCCGTGTGCTAATTAATTTATATTTTTCATCTGGCGTTTTGTTTCGATTGTATCGTGTTGTACGCCCGCTTTGCTCTTACTTTCCTACTCTTTAAGCTCTTTACAAATGTTACCTCCTATTGTGCGCGTTACAGATAGCGACGTAGTTACCGCGACATCAGACTGCGAATGCTTGTAATCTCTCTTGGAAAAGAATCGTTACTGTCTCCCAAGGCAGAAAGCGATGTTTATTCACTCTTTGTACGGCCAGACATTTCCCAGATCATCTACAAACGACTCAAAGCCGTTTATTTATTTATCATACACAGAAATAATTACTGTGGCGAAACGGAGCTGTTGCTGTGAAAGTTCGTCGAGGTAGAAATTCATGAAATTGCTGAATATTACTGAAAAATTCAATTATCATTCTCATTTGCCTAACTTAAAGAATTATTTCTCCACCCTCGCAAACTGCTCCGAGTCATTTTAAAATCGAGGACTGATATTTCTGGGAAATTTTTTCCTCTTCGCTGATACTCATGGGAATTTGTAACTTGATCGAGATCCAGATATCTAATTCGTGATCGCAGAATCCGAGTGGGCGTTGGCGTACCAGTGGGCGGAAAAAGCAGGGTTGGATGTGATTGCTTGTATTTCGGCTGAGAATCCTGCGGGAGGACAAGAACAGAATTCTGAGGAAACTGAGGAGATCGTTTCCTTCAGCGATCAGATGGGTTTCAACGCGAGCTGGCAGCTAGGATACGGTACCACAAACTCGTAAAATTAGAATTGTTAAATTGTAATAAAAGGAGGCTATTTACGGGAAAAAATATTGCAGAATGCCAAAACAGATGCAATGCAACAGCTGCAGATCTAGGAAAGCGATTGGTAAATTTGAGAGAAACTCTGAACGCTTTTCCCAGATACGCGAATAGCATGATTGTTGGACCAGATATCGTGGCTTATAAAACTAAAAAGGAAAGACAGTACCTTCAAAACTATTTCAAAGATGCTGGAAATGCTCTATCAGCTGTCACTTGGCACCCGTAATTTTTTAATTATTCTACTCCATTGGTAATAACATTTTCTTTACGATTTCTTAAACGATTCTGATTGCTCTAGGGAGTTCGATTCTATCACTTCGTATCCTCACGGAGTTCTGATACAACCAGATGATCTAGAGGAAGATAGAGAAGATCTTTACAAGGTCATAGGGCGATTTATGGAAAATCGACCACTGTGGATTGGTAAAATACTGATTATAAATGTGCTTCCTAATAAGATATTGAATTAAATGTACTGTAATGTTGAACAGTATCAAAATATTATAAATTAAAATTTGAATTTTCTCAAAAGCCGAATCGAAACCAGAAGAGTATAAAAGTCTCTACCTCGGCGCCCTGATCGCAACAAGACGATTAGGCAACGCAGCAAGATCAAAAGTAGACGTGATAATGAGGCAACCAGAAGATCTGACTCAACCGAGTCCAGTAAGTCACTTACAATGCATTGCGTAATCGCGAAACCGCAAAATCGATGACGATTGCTCTGTCTCAGGATTACTGGGTGTCCTTGCTCCACAAAACTCTCGTCGGACGTCAAGTGTTCGATGGAACTGTCGACACTGATGAGGAAAATCATGTGTATATCTACTATCAATGTACGAAATCATCCGATAGATACCAGCCTGGATCTATTACGATTTTTGGACTCAACTTCAATCCCGAAGACGTCGAAATTCGATTAAAAAATACTCGAATCACGACTCTTCACGAGTACCTTCTGTCACCTGGCTTTGAGGCCACGAACAGGATGTTTTCTAAGTGAGTTAAATAATAAGATACTCCATAAAATTGCCCATAAATCATCCCATACGTTACTGCATAAATTGTAAAATTTTGATCCTGAGATACACCAGCTAAGTCGAGGGAGAGTTCATAATTAATTGAAATAATTAATAACAGTGCGAGTATTTTTGTTGCCGAAGATATAAGGAAAATTCTACGTAGACGAGGGTACAATTTAGGCTACTCTCCCTTCAGACACGGAATTTAATATTCTATTTTCGTTTGCTCTTCCACCTACTTCATTTTCTTTTTAATTTCATCGGAATCGATCCTGCAGGAGCATTCTACTGAACAATGAAACGCTGGCCCTATTAAACGACGAGGTTCCCGAGATGAAACCAATCATCTCGAGCAATCCGGAGGGACTGGGAATCAGCTTGCCTTCGGCTAGCATCGGATTCTGGGTCCTCCCCGACTTCAAAGTACGTAGAACCTTTTATTTTTAACCCTCTTGCACTATGCAGAAAATTCGAATATTTCTATTTCGAAAACTGAATGAAATCTAAATGAACGGAATGAATTCCCTGCAATGTTTTATATCGAACAATTCAACGAACCTTCTTCAACACCTTCAAGGTAAAATCTTGCCAGGAGCCCAACCTCCAAAGCACGGGCGAGAACCAGCAAATAAAAACCCACGTAACCAGATCCATCCAAGATGAAGAACTCTCTGAAAGTTCCAAGACGAAGTCGAAGAACGACAGAGATCGCATAAGACACCGCAACAGGTTCCAGAGACCAGCAACAATCGAGGCCCCAGACTCAAACACGGAAGGTCTGCTGGAAGACTACAAGAACCGAATATCCATGCTGGAAAAGCTGGCCAGTTCGAGCAAGACTAGATCAGCAGTAAAACGTGTGATCCACGAGATCCTAGAGAAATCTAGATTCTTGATCTCGAGAGTGGAGCACGCGAGGTCTAGCAGAGCTGCGAAAGAGGCTCTGAGAGCTCTGGGCCTTCTGCTGTCTCGCGTTCCTTTTCTGGCGCTGGACGTTACTAGCGTTCCAAGGACGAAGAGGGCTAGAAGAGAACTGTTCGATGAGTTCTTGATAGATGAAGAGGACGTGTTGAAACGAGGATCTGGGCAGGGAGTCAAAGGTCGCAGGAGCAGTCAGAAGATGACAGAACACTTTGTAGACGAGATTCGACCTAAAAATTTTGCTCCGACGAGTGAAAGTGGAGAGAACACCTTTTATGGATTCTTCAAGACTGATCCTGTAGAAGGATTCCCTCAGGGAGACGTGTTTTTTGATACTGAAGACTATCAAAACTATGGGGATGACAGAGACGGTGGGATCAGCAGAGGGAGCGATCCTGTGCAGGATTATGTGAATTCTCGAGATGTTGGGAACTCTTGGATGGACTACGGTGGTGACTATAGCTTCCACGAGCCTAGAGAGTACTATACTAGTGAGATGAGAGATGGAGTGAACTCTAGAGAGCTCTGGGAAACTGTGGATGCGGGTTATGGTGGTCGGAGGAGCGATGATGCGTTGAGACACGAGGATTTGAGAGTTCAACCTGGTAGGAATGGTCTAAGCAGGTTAACTGGGTACTATGAGGCTAGTCTACCAAGAAACTTCGATGTTAGAGACGATAAACAAGGTGCTAGAATTGCAGGTTCTCAATTATCAGCTATCCCCAGAGAACTTGCTGATGAAAGACAGAAAACCTTGGACTACAAGACTGCTGAATTTTTATTGGACAGTGACGATCGAGGAGTCAGAAGATTAAAGAGAAAGGGGATGGATTTAGGTCAAGAAATGTCCATTCTAGATCAAGAGATGATCAAGGAGGACGATGCTAATTCCAAGGACTGCAACTGCAGGGTCATCAGAGACTCTGGCTCGTGTAACTGCAGAGAAAAGAGAGATGTTGTTAATTATGATGAGGCTGGAGGTAACGTGGAGATCATTTCGGAACAAGATGCGCTTGCTAGAGATGCTGAGGCTGTTCCTGAGGAGGTGGAGGTGTTCTCGGAGCTGAAGGATGAACCTATAGCGATCCTGCAGATGGAGCCTTCAAGCTGGAAGATGCAAAGAGACGCAGGATCGCAAGATTCGATCATTCAGGAGGATTTGAGTGAACCTGAAACTGTTGTGAGTCAAGTGACTCAAATTGGTACCTCTTTGGATGATCAAACTAATTCTCCAGATTACCCAGAAGTCCTCCAGGTCGAGAATACAGCGACGACAGATTCCCTAATGATGTTGAGTCCTAAAGATGACAATTTGGAATCGTCAAAACTAGTTCGAAGGGATGGGCAACAATTTTTTCTCGAAGAAGGGAGGACTGAAGAAGAGGAGAAAGAGGTTCATAATCACGGGGATCATCAGGATAGTGCTGCGAGCCATGAAGAGGATTTTTCATCCCACACTGTTGAGAAAGCCACGGAGGATGAAGAGGCCTCTAGGACAGAGATTATCGACGCAACGTTGGATTCGGTGGCCTTATACGAAGAAGACATCACGGAGAGTCCCGCAGAGGATCATGAAGAGAACAAGGTGGCCAAAGGAGGCTCGAAGAGGCAAGCTGACATGGAGACAGCTGCGAATGCTGAAGAAGGACCCGAAAATGTTAAGATTGGTGAGCCGAGCGGTGTCAGACCGATTAAAACGAGATTAAGGAACCCCATTGGTGATCGAAAAAGGACGATGAGGGTGATGGAGCGAGCTAAAACTATGTTGGCCTTGAAGGAGGCTGCAGAGGAGAGGAAAAGAAGAAAAATGGAATCTGGTACAGTAGGCTCTGCTGCGAAGCTTCTTGCACCTCAGAAACTGGATCAAACAGAGAAACTAAAGAATAAATCGAAAGAAGGTCGACAAAAATTACTGAAGCAGTTCCAGAAGAAGAGTCCCGAAGAGGATGACGAAGAGGAGCGTAAAGTCGAGAGGAGAGAAACTTCGCAGGCGATCAAGGGTGCAGAGGATCTAAGAGACGCGATGGATCGTGATCAATTAAAGTATATGATGATGTACGAGGCAAAGAGGGAAGAAAGATCAAATGAAAAAGTGGATGATAAGGAGGATTTATCTGTGACGGAGGTCGAGAAGCCTCGCAAGGTTCGTGAAAGAGTCGTGAGACCGAGGGATCGTCGACTCTTCCGAGATTCCGGGATCCTGGAGCATTCTAATCCTCGAGAGATGCAGGATAGGATTATTAGCCTGGAGAACGTATTGCAGAAGGGTGTTAGGGGACGACGTTGCGGTGATGGTAGCAGGAATTGTCAGTCTTATTATGCTTTGGTGGAGAGCCTGGAGGACCCAAAATTTTTCTATTATCCGGACGAATTAGAGGAAGAAGAGATGAGTATGCAGGTAATTGATCTTTGATTTGATTTAGTCATTGGTAGAATTGTTGGCCAGGAAAATTTAGTAAAATATTTAGTAGTGAGTAAACCTATCTAGACAGGAAATCCAACTCACTAAAATTCACTCGTCAATGAGCAGATACTTGACAACGGTACATTAACAATTTTAAGACTATACGGCTCTCGAAGGCTACAGCTTTTAAAAAATAGTTTCCACAATAAACACTAACTTGAACACTCAACCACCAGTATCCCCAGACGCTGCCTTATCCATACTTCGTCAGCAGCGATGATCTCTACGATCTACAAAGATACAGGCCACAACTGGACAGTTTGGAGATCCTCGACGACTCCAACGAGGAAATCGAGGATTCAGACGAGGACTCGGAGGAGCTACGAGGTAACAGTGAGATATACATGATCGATCCTTCGACATACAGAGGAGGAGAGCCCACTCTGCAGTTGTACAGACCGCCATCGAAACTCAGATACCCTGGAAGATCCAGACTCGCGAATTACGATCTATCATGGGTGCCGATTCAATATAGAACTCAACGCGTTCGTCAGGCTACGCACCAAAAACGCGAAGACAAGATTGAAAACCCTGACTCCTCAGAGGCCTATGATGAAGATCAGGGCACTGGAGAATTGGTGAAAGTTTTGGTCAAAGCTCTAGATTTACCGTCTGCTGCCGAACTGTTTAAGATTTTGTCTGAAGAGGACAGTGTTAAGGGAAAGCAGAACAGCATGCGTTCCATTCAGAAAAAACCAACTGTGGAAGCTACACTGGACGAAGTTGAACAAAGTTCAGAGAGCTTAAAGGGTGGAGTGGAGATTGACGTATCCAAGGAAGAGTTGCTAAAGAAAACGGACGCTGAAGAAAGTCACAAAGAAGAGCAGGAAGATTCCTCCGAGTCGGTGAATATCAGAAATCGCAGAGACGCGGGTGACTATTTTGAAGATCCTTCGCGTTTCACGAGAAAACAGCCACGAGACATTAAGAAATCTGGCAGAGATAATTATGTATGCCTCAAGGAGAGCTCACATGAGAGTTCTGAAGATGATTCAGCAGAGATCTTCAAGATAGTCAAGGAGAATGAGTATTACAAAGCAGTGCCAATTAGAGAATCGAGTTCCAGCAGAAGAATTTCCCCGGAACGCGTTGATTTCCTTGATTCTGCGAAATTGAGTCTTTCGGAAGATCATGCTGAGCGGGAGGAAGGTCATTCGAATGAAGAAAATTTGGATTATGAGAATGTATCTAATCAGGAATATTATGGGAGCGAGGCGGAGGACAATGGTGAGAGGATGGATTTGCAGCGGATGTTGCTTCCTGATCAGCCTGGACTGTTCATGGTATTGCCTTGGTCCAGAAGATTGACTAGACCGAGAAGAGAGACGGTGGATCTAGAAAAAGAAAATAAAGAGGTGAGAAAATTTCGGTAGAACATTGTTACTTTGCATAAAGATCCGCAGTCGAATCACTGTTGTAATAATTTTAATTTTATTTTTCCAGATACAGTATCTAGAAACCTCAACGACAGAACTTCCAGTTGATAGTGAAACGGATAAAGTCGAAGCTATGATAGCCAAGAAGGTGCCACCGAAAAAGTATTCTGCAGCAGGTAGCCTGTTCAATTATCTGACACTGAAGAAGAATCTGAGGAAAGGTGGCAAAGAGGATCTGCCATCGCTCATCGAGGGCAGCATACCTAAGCTGGAGAACGTCGTGGTCGACAGTTTGCGAAAAGCTGAGAACCTGACTGGCACTGTGGAACAATTGTTCAACGATCTAGAGAACAGATTCGACGAAACCACGAGCGCCGAGGATCTACAGGTCGATGATAAATCGACCGGTATAACTTGTCACGCTTTTCATTCTGCTATCATGAACGCGAAGAAGTTCTTTATGATGATTGCTGGAATCGCGCACGTCCTACGGGGATAATTTATTTAATATTACCTTTTTAGGTTGGATTTCAAATAAAGTTAGAACTATTTATTGTAAGGGCCACGAATTAATTTGTATACCTAATTCGACCAGAACATATTTGTTTCCATCCAGGTTGCCACTTATCACTATTTATACGCCAACATTTTATAACGAATGACACGAGTATTTTTTTAATTTATGTACTTTTGTAACCGTGAAATAAAACGAAGATCTATTTAAACATGAGTACGATACAAAATCCAATCCTCTCCCAAACGTAGATTTATCGAACAGTATACAACGTATGGAAACGTACAGCCAGTATATCAAATATGAAGAATGCAGTTTAATTAGACAGAGATTAAGAATGATTACGCGTGACCATGTTTCGTGTCCTACATATCGAAATGTATATCACCAGATAATGCACGTGTATTATTACAAGATAATTTTTATTGCGACACGATCGACGCCTGACAACAAGGATTTCACAATCGGAGGAACATCAAAACAATAAAACATGCATGCAACTCTGTCGAATATATGCGTCGAGCCTCAGATCGGACAGTCGTCGATCGATCTCGATACAGTTCGCTTCGAAGAGGACAATTCTGATCGTTTCATGCTGAACGAGGGAAACTAATCGCGCTGTGAACCATGCGAGTGATGTTCGTGATCGTTATGGATCGGTCTGTGATCATTTGCTCGATCCTCCTGACGCTTGTTGCGACCAACAACTGCAAGAGTATTGGAGGGAACGACAAAACTGCAACAACGAGTGCAAGGTAATTTTTGCAATTAATATTCGGCGGCGCAATTATGCAGATCAGTTGATTTCATTTTTATTCTGAAGAGGAGCTCGGCTAATTGGATATTGAACAAAGGAGTACTTGTTTCTTTAATAAAAAAAATTTTAGTAGTCTGTAGAGTATGATCATACTCGAGCAGTGAATTTTATCGTAGTTCGATCAGTCTTTAATGGGTCTTGATAATATTGTTTGAAAATTTACTGGCACTCTTTTATCGATTCATTATGTTCCTAATGGTGCAGAGGAAAATTGATTGTCATTTTCCAGTCCCATAAGCGTCGATATTATGCTAACAAAGTTGCTTTCTTTCGTGGAAGGTCGTAAATATTACAAGGCAAAGGATAGATGAAATAAAAATTGCGGAATGAAACCAAAGTGTTAAATAAATTAGCTCTACATAAAAAATAGAGTCCACTTAAGGGTTGAAAGCGAGTCGAGCCATAAAGATGCGAGATTAGGTTTCTCGGAGGCCGAGTAACGACGGGCCATACGCTCGCCCGTTCTCGGACGCGACCATCATATTTACAAGGGACAATTCAACAAATTTTCTCGAGGCTCTATACTTTCAGAGCGTGCGTGTGCATGTGTGAGGGTCGCACGATCCAGCACTAGGCCATAAATTCTCCTTATCCGGTACCATTTATCTGGCTTCCCGTCGAGTACATCGGAACATTCTTTCAATTTTTCAAACGAGCTTTCCTCTCGGACGATTTTCGGATTAAGGGGCCAGTCCGCTGGATTGCAGACGCGGAAAGTATGTTAGTCGTCCGTCGTGAAGAAAAGAAGAGTACGCGACGGCGAAAGGATGGCGCAACCGTGTTCCGCGTCAGTCGCCTTCAATTACATTCCCGAAAACTCGGGGACGCAATCGCCGCCGGCGAAAAAAAAACATTTCGCATTCACGAGCAAAGGAATTTCGCGTTTCCTCGTCCAACGTTCGCATACGCGAACCGAACGAGCCTCGGCCGGGCTCGATTGAGAATGAAATTTCATTATTTTCTCTCCTTCTTCCTCGTGAGAGATTACTTACTGCCGCGGAGCCCTTGATCGTCTTCTGGCCCAGTTCTCAGATATGCAGCTTTGCAATCTTCCCTCTGTGACGTTCGATTCTTGAGATCGCGATTAATCTGTGCAAAAATTTAATTCAATGATTTTCATGAATTTCGTTAAAAGTCTAATAGATTATAATTAGACAACGAATTTTATGAACTAATATGAACTAACCGTTCTCTCTTCGCAGCATCGTGCCAGTCCCCGTCGACTCTGCAGTAATCCCAGAGCCTTCCGCAGAGAATCTCACCCCCAAAATCAATCTGTTAACCCTCCCGCAATCAAACGATGAAACAAAGATCCACAGAATCGAAGACCAAGACTGTTCATCCCGCAGGAACCAGAAAACTAAGCGCTGTAAATCCTTGCTTCAGAAAGATCCTCGATCCCAATTAGTCTCTCTACAGACTCCAAACTCGGCAGTACAATCGGACCCAGCAGAGGAACATCGATTGGCTATCGCCAGAAGCTTACGGGAGAAGCTGAAGCCGGGGGACTACAATTTAGGCGCGACCCCAAATCGCTCTCCAGGCAGAACCAGGATAATTGAAGACGACGACTACATTTGCTACTGCAGAAAGAAAAATAATCCTCTTCCGCGGAAGAACGTACAGTCTCAACCCGGAGTGACTTTGAAAAATAATCCCGAAAGGAGACCCGATAACAAGAATATGCTCCCTGGCAAGAATCGGCTACAGCAAAATCCTCTGTACTTGCATCAACCATACTTGTCCGACGGTCTTCATCAATATTTTCCGAACCTAATTCCAAGGAAGATAAATTCGATTTCGCAAAACCTCGGAAGACTACCTTACGTGCCCTACGTCTATCAGGTCGATCCTTCGTCGCTGCTACCGGATCAAGGCCAAAGGCCGACGTGGATCAGTGTGCCGATCAGACCGATCGCTGGTAAACATGACTCGATAGTTGGGCAACAAGCGCCTGGGATTTCTCGTAATCAACCAAGTGTGAGGCAACGATGTCCTCCCAAGCATTCTGCCAATGGACAAAGAATTCCCGCAGCGCCATCGAAACCGATCAAGGTCAACGAAGAAACGAGTGGACAGGGGAAGCCGGCTGGAGACGCTAACTATAATTTACAGTCTGTGACAAATTCACCTAAGAAACCAGAAAATGTAGCGGAAGATAATAGTAATCTTATGGGAGCTGCTGGCACAAGGAACGAACACGGAACCGGAAGTGGGACGGAGGATTACTCGGATGCTGAAGAGAAGATTCATTCTACAACGGAGGCTTATGGTGGACGCTTAGGGGATGATGAATATGGGTTATACACTACCAGTGGATCTGTAGAAGAGAAGACTGACTTGGAGAGTTCTTTGGATGGTTCTACTGAGAATCCTTTGGAGGATGATTTAGTAGATAACAGAAATATTGTGCTAGGGAACAATAATCCTTCGCTGCAGAAAGAGCCTTCAATCGATGACCTAAATAAGAATGATTCAGTGGAGAAAGACGGTGCTACGGTAGGACAGAGCAATCCTTCGTCACAGAAAGAAGACCGCTTGAATGATGATTCAGCAAACAAGAAAAAGGCTAATCTAGGACAGAGCAATCCTTTGCCCCACGAGAATTCGACTGATACTCCAAACAAGAATCCAGTAAACTCTGATCCTGATATTCTAAACAAAACTCCACGAGCACCAATGGCCAATGACAAGCGTAACGACGACCCCGAGTCTTCCTCGGTCGACCTAACGTTAATGTCGGACGTCGGGGATATCAATCACGGCGTCACTCCCGGAGGAGTTTTCAGAGATTACTCAGAGGATCCATTAAAGATCGATCAGGACGGTTTGAATTCGGACAAGGCTAAAGACCAGGAACCTTCGACTAACGATTCTTCAATGAACGCCGATGTTACTCCTTCTTCAAGGAATAACGAGGATTTGGTAAATGGGAGGGAGACTGTTGGAGCGGAGAATCCTGAAGGAATTCCGGAACAAACGTTGCCGTTCTGTAACAATTCGCTGCTGGAGAAGTCGATTAAGACGGTAATTAATAACTTCGCGGCTGAGAACGACGGCGACATGGGCCAGGAGATGTTAGGTTCTGCCAGGGATGATTTACTGAAGGAGATCGTGGACGTTCCGAACTTAAAGGGCATTTTGTCGTTGCCAGCGGTGGAGCGCACGGTTCTGGACAAGGTGAAGAATATGCTGGCGACGGTGACCGGCTTGCCGAGGAGCAAGTTCGACGGAGAATGGCCGACCAGTGTCATCAGGAATAATTTGCGTCATTCGTTGGCTGCTGCACCCTCGACGAAGACAGAACTGCCGCCGAACACCGTGGAGGAAAGACAGTTTAAAGATGGAAAGTGGGTGTCCAGCTACGTCACGCTGGAGCCGACGCTGAAGAACGAGGATGAGGATTCTAGTGATGACGAAAGGATGAGGACTTCTGTCAAGAGTCTGCTCCGGGATCCTGCGGTTGGTTTGGAGGTACGGATTTAATTTAGAAATTTGTTTTAGCCCTTATCGGTGAGTTACATTCTTATACATTGAATTTGTTCTTACTTGCAGGCTGCTAAGCATCCCGTTGTCCAGAACATGATCGTCCAAAGCGTCCACAACACGTTCCCGAACACGAGCAGTGATTTGATCCAGAGTGTCCTCGACAATGAACTGAATCTGATGGACCTGGAAAATGTAGAAACCACCACAGCTGATGAAAATACAGGACAAACACAGACGAACGATTTTGAGGATATCGATATGAATGAATTGTTGGAAATTGCTAGGATTGCAACTGGTGTAACCGAGTCTGGGTCAACGTTGACCCAAGATGGTCTTCTGGGAAGCTCCACAGATGGATACAAAGACTCAACAGTTGGATCAACAGTTGGAACAGAGCTGCCAGGTGATACTACTGGCCAGAAAGGAGTCTTCTTGGGTCAGGAAAGAGGAGCTATGGGAGAAAAGTCGAAAACACCAACAGGCCCGAACTTATCCACAGACGATGCTGTTCCTACCATCATTTCATCCATGACTGAGTCGCCTATCAATTTCGTCGGTGCCACAAATAATCCCAGGATCACAAACTACCCCGGGCTATCATCGCCAACTTCAGCAAACCAGCAACCTTCTCCAAAAACAGGCTCACCAGCAACCATAGCAGAAAGTATACCGTTAAACCCAGAAAACCTAGGAGGAAGGAGGCAAGAATCAGTCACTAAAAATCCGTGTGAAGTTCCTCCTGACAGAAGAATTGCAGATAAACCTTCGGGCCCAGAAGAGGATCTAGAAAGTACCTTCCCAACAAGACTCTTCACCCTAGAGGAAGAACAGGTAGTGGGAATGCGAAGAAACGAGGAAGCTTCGCCCGATAACACGTACCTGGGGAAAATATCCGTGACGAAGAACAATTCCGACGACATAGAGAGTCTTCAGAACTCCAAGCTTTTCTACGTAGGGGATGGTGTGAAGTTGCCCTTGGAGATCAGGAGGCTGAGCGACGGCTCCTACGCGCTATCAATCTCCAGGAAGGTGTGCGAGCACATGCTGAACAAGTATTGTCCCTGCTGCGTGCCTTTAGAAGGCAACGTTGTCGGCAAGGTGAGGAGAGAGCCGAGGGATGAAGAGGAGGCCGTGGGAAAGAAGAAAATCTCGAAACGCGAATCGATTTCAGCCGGTTCGGTAGATCCGGATCATCCCGATTCAGCTGACGACAGCTTGCAGATCTCGATGCCCGTGGAAACTTTCGCGAGGAGGTACAATCTGTCTCTGAACTTGCAGAAACTGCAAGCTCCGTGGAATTTCACCGAGAAGACCGATGAGCTCGAGAAAAACGGGGCCACGAATTTTGAAAAAAAAGACTCCGGCAATGCGAATTTGCGAAGTTTGTTAGCTGTTCACGGGGTAGCGGAGAATGAGAAATCGGAAGGGATGAGTGTAGATGATTCTTATGAGCGCAGCGATGATGTTAGTAGTAGATATCGCAGACAGAAAAATAAGAAACTTGATAAGGATAGGTACGAGAGGAATATCGATGAGAAAGTGAATAAACGCGTGGAGATTGTTACGGATGTGCTGTACTGGTTGAGGGACATGATCTTGAGTGCTGGAGCCTAGATCTTCTCTTTGGTCTTCTCTAATGTTTTGTAAGGCACTATACCTGTAATGTATTTCGTAATTTAATATTTTTTATACAGTATTATGTGTGGCGTTTTAGAGAGCGTTTGCTCTGTGTAATATTGAGATGTAATAAATAAATAAATAAATACAATGCATTGTTTATTCGGCTTGTGAAGTTCTAAGAATGAATACATAAATACATATATATAAATGGAAATGGAAATCGACGCACTCTCTATCTGACTGATGAAACCTAATAAATTAAAATATCCAAAAAAAATGAAAATGAAAATGTCGGTAGTTTATTGTGCGGACTAATTTTTTATCGTATATCTCATTCGTTTATCTGTATGGTCATTGTGATCGGTTTCTATCTTTCATGAACATCAGTGAATCATTTAGCAATGACGTAATCTTGATGGTTACCTCGAACAGTTTACTATACTATTTATCTCAGTACATGGACGAGATTGTTTGGTTATGTTCGCCAGGTAGGAGCCTCGAATGCACATAATCTGACATTTCTGTCAAGATAACGAGGAAATGGGCTTGTTTGGAAAATCCCAGGATAAAAACCCAAAGGACATGGTTAGACACGAATTACCATAATTTCTCGATGTTTGTTATACCGATTGTTATTTCAGGTACAAGAATGGACACACAAATTGAGGAAAGAGGGTTATCAATTGGACAGACAAGTTAGAGGTGAGTCAGCTCAAAATAATAATAAACCAGAGTATGATACCAACAACTAAATTTAGAGTTTCACTCGAAAGCCTAAATAGCACAAACTATGCATAATTATATTTGCACACAGCGATCCAACGCGAAGAGGAGAAAGTGAAACGTTCTCTGAAAGACGCTGCAAAGAAAGGGGACAAGGATGTGTGCAAAATACTTGCCAAGGAAATCATACGTGCACGTAAAGCCTGCAACAAAATCTACACCTCGAAAGCTCATCTAAACTCTGTGTCCCTGCAAATGAAAAATCAATTGGCAACGATAAGAGTCGCTGGCTCTGTTTCCAAGTCCACAGAGGTGATGCAAGCAATGCAGTCCCTGGTCAGGGTACCAGAAGTGGCTGCCACGATGAGAGAATTATCCAAAGAAATGATGAAAGCTGGTATCATAGAAGAAATGTTAGATGAAACTATGGACTCTATCGAAGATGCTGACGACGTCGAAGATGAAGCGGACGAGGAAGTAGACAAAGTAATTTCTACTTATATATATAAATAGGTGACAATTGTATCGATCTGATAATGGAGCAATGTTTTAACGAATTCTTTCAGATTTTATGGGAAGTGACGGCAGGTCAGTTAGGCACAGCACCTGCAGTGGTCACAGAAAACCCAGGATCGGTGGTAGCATCCACATCTGCGGAAGAGGAAGGAGAAGTAGCGGACGACGAGCTTGAAGAAATGAAAATGAGACTGCAAAGTTTACGTAGTTAGCTCTAATATTGTAAATATTTAATCAGCATTAACTTTCCGTGTTAAATCAGCTCGCACTAACCGAGGACACGCGTACGCAATATGCACATTCAGTGAATAAATGCCTCGTATTTTCATATTTATGAGAAATGTTTGATGAATGCTTTGTATTCTACCGACACAAAAGAAGAACGTTTAAGTATTATAAAAAGAAACTAAACATTTTAATTTCTGTGTACAGTTTTCGTATCCAGCTTTTATAATCTATGCGAACTCTTTCTAACACCGTTATATCTCGACACAAGCGATGAGAAGCTGGCTTCTTAGTTGTATTATATTTGAACACACATCGCATGATTTAATTATAATTGCAAGTTCTTGTATTAATATGTGATACATAAATCATGATTTCAATTGTTATCGGCGTTGGTTCAATTTACACCTATCACTTAGTTATAAATTATTGTGTATATTTTGCTGGATTCAGATGTTTTGAGCTCTAATAATTTTTTATCGATTCATGTCAAAAAAAAACGGGAACTATATTGTAAGCCTAAGAAATCATGTATTCCAAATCTAAAGATTGTATAGAGCATCCACTTGGCATATTGTGCAAATGTGCAGAATATCAGAGTATGATTGAAAAATTAATATCTTACAACATTGGTACATGGAATCAATTATTACTAAAGGTAAACATTGGTAAGCAAATCGAATAATATATACATTATATTCTCCAATAAATATTTAAACGCGATCGATTTGCTGTAGAACCAGTTGCTTCTGCAGAAGTTACATGGATAAACAATCATATGAAAGTGGACGAAGACATAACGAAGCCTATAATTATGTATACTCGAGAAAAATCAAGTATTAATGCGCGCAACGTAGACACAATATGGATACCCGTATCGGAAGATGCAGTCTCCTTAAAGTCTATGAAAATATCTTGGAAATTGTGGAAATAATTCAGATACCCGTTTTAAGAATTCGAAATATATTAAATAAATACTGAATTAAATATTGTACAATTTAAAAAACCATTCGTATTGACGAGAAATTTACGTTTAAACAAACCATTGTAATCTTGTATTTGATCCTTTCATGAAACCTTATCATACAGTAAACCTTTTTACATACGTAATTTCCTTGCAACATAATCGTTATAGTTTTATTCTTTGCACAAGTGCGTCTATGCATATATGTACATATACAACTATATAATTGCGTTCACATAAATGTACATAGTAAAATGATATCTTTCCCACTAGAAACTCCAAGTATAACCACAGAGGATTAACGAGATGAACAACATGTTTCAATATACACACGTGGAGAGCAACTGGAAGGGTTTTCTTTGGTTCTCTCGATCTTTTGCAACAATGCAATATATCTTAAGTTTTTTCAAAATGTACATCTCAACAATTAGATCAAACAAATGACATAAAAATGGTCGACGAACTTATGTACCACAAACATTATTTGTACTCTACAAAATCGTCTCTTTAATCTAGCATTATTATCGCACCTATCACCATCCTTTTTATAAATATATAATAAAAATAATATTTCTTAGCTATTAGTATTTAAAGACTATGTACTCGGTTACCGTTAATATATATATATGTATGTGCCTATATGTAAAATGTTTGCATCCGAGTATAATCCCTTAAAAATACTATCATTCGTTTACGCCTAATAAAATTTACAATTGGTCGATCACCATGTTGACGATCGAGAGTTTTATCTGTGCTCTAGCTTTCTTAGGTAGTCTATGTGTGTAGGGTGCAAGTTTACGCAAGAAGTATCCAACTTCACTTTTAATAGGCATAATTGTTCTACGCATTGTCCCTGACACCTTCTTGCGAGGTGTCGGCCTAGCTTCCTTTGGGGACAAAGATTCCACCTCCTCAAAGTCTTGATAAAAATGATCGTTGTGATTCACATTACTCGCTTCTTCATCTAATACTTCCAACGAATGCGGTAATATCATCTCCTCGTGCACGTTCATTTCTTGAGCGGTCATTCTATCCTCTGTCTCCTCAGGCGAGATCGATAGAAATTCGACAAAATTCTTGTCTTCGTCCTGATTGTCCGGTTTAATCATAGGCAGCGAGTCTGATGTTGTTCCATCATTTATCCATACCTGGTGCTTCATACCGATCTCATTAGAGGTAGCAGGACTATGAGTGGTTTTCGTTTTAGTTGGTTTCTTGTTCGTCTTTACAGGTTTCTGAGGCTCTTGCCCAGGAAGATTAATTTTGATCAGCAAGCCTGGAGGGATGCTGGATAAACTGTGCACCGGGATAGGGTCTCCTAAGTTTGATATGTCCCCAGCAAATGGCAAGATTACTTTCTTTATATTTCCCTGTATATTATTCGTAATATTCTGTGCAACGTTGTTGGCTATCGTGATTGGTTGGATTTGATCAGCGAATTGAAACTTCCAATTAGAATTCGGTGGAAGAGGCAGCTTCCTTATCATACGGTTCTCAATGTTATTTGGATCTGGTCTTGGAATGTTGATAAGAGTCGGTCTTTTAGACTTACCACGTTTCTTGGCGAGAGGAGTAGGCTTATTATCTACCTTTGGTTTTTTACTAGATACTAACGGTCGTGTGAACCCTTGTCTTTTAATTCCTTTAGCGGTATTAGTACAATTAGACTCGTCCATGACATCCTGTTCCTCTTCGATTTGTTCGATAGGATTCATAGAGTCTGCTTCTGACACATCTTTTATAGTTGGAACCGCATCGCAGGGTCCTACCTTGTGGAAGCTTTCCCCTGTTTGAAAGTGTTTAGAACAAAGCACTAATTTCCTTATTTGATTAGGAGACATTTTCAACAGCTCCTCTCTACCTAGAAACTGGCACCACCTCAAACACCTGCCAATCTCGTACGCGGGAAAGGGATGAAACTTATACCTCTCTAATTTGTTCCTGGGATCAGACCTTAGTCTGCCACAGGCGGCACAAGCTTGGCTATCCAGAACAGCTGGTGACAGGGGTTCCAACTTCTTCGGTTTTTCCAGAGACACGTAGCTCTTTACATCCACAAACTCCATAATATATTGTTCAGGACTCTCAAGTTGATCGGCATTGCGAATATTAGGAACAGCATTGTCTATCAACCTGTTTGTGTAACCAGACATGAATTGAGAATCATCAAAATGTTTTGAACAAATGTAACAGAACAAAATCTCTTTTCTGGTCAGTCTATAATACGAATCAACCCCTACAAAATCTAGCCATTTCAGGCAACGAAATTCCTCCCCAGGAAAATGATGGAAAGTTGCACCATCGTAATCCGCGCTCGGTGGATCACGACGGGAATGACCACAGAGTACGCACGTTATGTTATACAAGCTTTGCTTAGGATCGTAGACTGTAGGCACAGCGCTACCATTTAACCTATCAAAGTAATCGTTCAGGAAGTCCTTCTTGTCAAAGTGCTTGGAGCAGACCATTCGTTGGAGCAGCTGTTTTTTCGTGAGCTTGTACAGATCCTCGCGACAGCAGAACTCCAGCCACTTCCTACACCTGGACTCGTCGTTGACGGGGAACCCGTAGAACATGTACTCCTCTTCCCTGTTGTTGGGATTCATGCGTGAACGGCCGCACACGACGCAAGGGTGCGGCATTTTCTTGAGTGCTTTTGTCCTCGCGTTTTCGTCAAATGAAAAATATCATCTTGACACACGCGCGCAACGACGTAGGTTATCTCCGATTCAGAGAATTTTTCTGACGACTGTCACCGGAAAGTTTCGCATACCAAACGAGCCTTAGATGATCTTCTCATAGATTTTCTGCAAGCGATACAATTTCAGGTTACTTGTGCTATAAAATTCAACGATAAAACACAACGACCCCTTCATTCTTTTTGATCCTTCGAATGCGACCAGATTTCGACGTTCTCATGAATCGCTGCGTTCCTGAGCGAGATGAAAATGGCAAGATTTCATTCAGACACTTTTACTCTGAAACGAAATACTGCGGGCTCACTTTCTTCACGGTTTATTGCACTTGTTGCGCCTTCTTCGTAATCTCGAAGAGGTTATGTTTCTGGTCGCAGCGTCGTCTCACCTAACCTTCTGCAAAACACACCCTCAAGTTGGTAATCCGCGAACTAACCTAACGTCGCGTGTAAAGGCAAGTAAACTGACTGTCAAAGTGGCCGAGCTGTGGTAAGAAAAATACTCAGGATGGCAGAGAATTCGAGTAATCCATATGACATTAATGGACAACACTTTAATCCTGATATGTACTTCCACAAATTGTTAAAAGTAAGCTCAACATTTTCATAGGATTTTTGTAATATGTACTGTTACAAATGTACTGTTACAATATGTGTTGTTACAAATGTTATTTTTACTCTGACAGGAATGCACGTTGAAACAAATCATGGATCATGAGTCAGAAATTATAAGGAACGCTCAAACATTGCACTCGGATATGCAGACACTTGTGTACGAGAATTATAATAAATTCATATCTGCCACGGATACTATCAGAAAGGTAAACAACTCATACAGTATTCACCGTGTTTGCTATTTAATCCACAGACCATCCTTTTTCAATGTAGATGAAGACCGATTTCAAAGAAATGGAAGAGAGCATGGACATGCTAGCAAAAAATATGAATAGTATTACATCCTTTTCAAAACAGATTTCATCGACTCTTCAGGGTGCCAGACAGCAGATTGCCAAACTGTCTTCCGTGCATGCCCTCTTGAAAAAGTTACAATTCCTCTTCAACTTGCCTGGCAATTTGAAAGACGATATGAACGAAGAAAATTATGCACAGGTTTAGATATCTCTCTCTTTCTCTCTCAACACTGTATAATCGATTTTATGACTGTTCGATTCGATCATATAATTTCTTATTCTTTCAGGCAGTACAGGATTACATTCATGCGCAGCGTGTGTTGAATCAGTACGGCAACTTGCCCTCTTTCCAAGGAATACAAAAAGACTGCGAATTTATTTTAGAAGAGCTCAAGGCAAGACTGAGAAAACAGTTCTACAAGAGCAACTCGTCGACTACAGCTTTAGCTGAGAACGTGGATCTCCTCTTACAACTGAAAGAACCAGCTGACTCCTTGTGTACCGAATTTCTAACAAATGCGGGCGAGAAACTGACGCAGCAATTACACAATCTGAAAGACATGTATGAAAACGACATCACAGAATTCGTTGGTATGGCTAGTATCGGGTTCCTCAGTGATCTATGCTTCATCGTTGGATCCTACAACGATCTCTTCGTGGACAGACTGCCGGCCGAAGACAGCGAGCTCTCGGATGACTTTGAAACGAAAGCTATCACGCATCTGAACAATTTTATTATGGAGAACATGATGAAATATTTCGAACTGATTGGTAAAAGGGTAGAGAACGTGTCTGACACGGCGGTTCTGGTCGGAGCCTTGGATAAATTCCACAGGAGACTGCAAGCAGTGAACATGCTGTGCAAAGAGACAGACTTTGTGAGGTACTAGACAGAAACATCTCCGAATAGAGATCAAGAGAATCATCGAACACATTTCCTCTGTTATCAGAATTGGCACAGACATCGTGGTCAATGCAGGCAGAAGACAATGCCGCAATCATTTAGACAATTTGAAGCAGCACTTGAGCGAGGGGCTCGGCAAAGTTAGGCAAACAGTGGCGACTAAGGTCTCCCAGGACGAAGATGGTACCTTGGCGGAGCTCCAAGCCTTGCTCGTCATGCCCACCATAGAAAAAGTCAAGGGAGTTCTGCAGGACCTGTTGGTTCGTCTTGAAAAAATCCTCAACAAGGGATTGATCGGGACGAGAATTTTATTCGGGATCGGGTTCTCAAAAGTATCGAGATTATTCTCAGGAATCCCAAAAATTCTCGAGAACTCCGAATAAAATACTCAACCCGTCCTGACCCGACATTTTCGGATTCTCGCACGCTTCTAGTTGTCTAGTAAATTTAAAACAAAATTGAATTTCAGGTGTTCCTGCAACCAGATCTGTCCTTCAGCTCGAAAACACAGTTCCTCCATAACTTCTGCGTGGACGAGGTCAGAGAAGGGTTGATAGTGGGATTTTTACATCATCTGATGGCGACAGCGAGTGGATTCTGTGCTGGATCCGACGTCCCTAAGTGCCCACCCACCCTCCTACTCCTGTTGAGTAAAATGTGCATCGAGTACAAAGAAAATAACGTGAAATACCTGGTGAGGAGCGACAAGATTGAACCAGAAACCGTTAAGCTATGAAACTATAATGCTATTCTACTTTTAGCTTTCTACAACCGACGAGTTGTTCAACATCGACCAATACACCTGCTCGGGGAATGTAATTACACCAGACTCAGAATTATGCGAGAAGTTCCAAGAAGCTGCTCAGAACTTGTTAAACCATTACGTTCGCATTCAAGGATTAGCGGTGTCGCGACTGATAAGGAAATCAGTAGAGACTAGAGATTGGCTGCACACTATTGAACCGAGGACTGTAAGGCCTGTGATGAAGAGGATAGTGGAGGACGTGACGGTCATCGATTCTCAGGTTGCTGTTCTGTACGATGACACTGAGGGCCAGGTCGACAGAAGCAGCGACAGCAGCAGGAAAACTCATAGGTAATATCGGTCAAATATTAGGACACTGCAAAAGTTTTGCATGAAATCTTTTGCACTGACCTAACATTTCTCCCGTAACGTCGCGTGACTTTGGGAGACGCTAGGGAGGAACTAGAGCTACTTTTCTTCCTTCCTGATCGGTTCCCTCACGATTGGACGGTGTACGAAATTAGGGGGACAGACACGCGACGTTAAGGGGGTCATGGAAACCGTGTCATCTCTCGGCTAACCGTGGGACTGAATTTCCAGCGTGAGCGTGTCGAGGCGTCATTACAGGACCAGTTTATCATCCTACACTCCCAGCCACATAGACTCCTCCTTGGCCAGCAACATTCACAAATTGTTCTCCGAACGGATCGAGATCTTCTCGTCGGTCCAGTTCAACAAGACCTCGATCCTCACCGGTATCATCAAGATCAGTTTAAAGGTGAAATACTTTTAGCAGACAGAGTACCGGGTAATAGAGAGACAGGTGCTGGTCGACCGGTCACAATGATAAAATGGCACGGCCATTATCCACTTTGCGCGACGCGAGGATATCTTGTTCTTCTCTCCTCGCGTTGCGCGTTGCATCGCCCGCGTTGCGTATCGTTGCATACTACGCAACACGAGGCCACGCTACCGAGAAATAATCTGCCAGGCCCAATAAAACACCGGTCCCTTTGTATTTATAGACATTCCTAGAATGCGTCAGATTACGGACGTTCAGCAAGTACGGACTTCAACAGATCCAGGTCGACACGCACTACCTGCAGCAGTACCTGTGGAGATTCGTCTTCGACGAGGAGTGAGTTCCTCTCTAAACCGTCCAAGTTCAAAAATTCAGTATATCTTTTAACACTAGAACTATCAATTGGGTTTATAACGTAAATCTCTCAAAACCAGGATAAATACAGCTTTGTCATTCGTTTATATAAACTGCACTGACTTCATTTATGGTTAAAATGAGTAGGTACAATTTAAAATAGCAAAGACAAATTTTTATTTAGCATAAAGATCCGCAGTCTATTTATAAAAGTTGGTAGATCTAGTGTTAAATTGTTCTAGCAATGGGTCCAATTTGTAGAAGGGTCTTTAATGAATGCAATTTTTGTTTCTAGCGTGATGCACCGGTTGCTGGGCGAGATACTTGGTAGCGCGATGCACAGATGTTTGGATCCGATCTTAATGGATCCGAACGTGGTCGAAGTTATTTGCGAAAGAGGATGAATGGCCGAGAGGAGACGGCTATAAAGCGCCAAGAGCTCGATTGTCGCTACATTATACACTGTCTTTTCTAGCGTATACCGTATTGTTCTCTGTTATTACTAGATGTAAGCGAACGCGTTATTACACGTCGTATATTCTTGTAGATATATTTGATACGTGGAGATTCTGACGGGGAACCCTGTACATTCCACGAATAAATCTAATGGCGAAGAACCGTGGCAGACCTCTTCTTTCTTCGGATCTAATTAATTTCTCTATCCTTTTATTTGTTTCGTGAGACGATCCTCGCCCACGCGCGAACACGTCGTGAACCGCCTAACACGCGAATAGCGCGACACGCTGTGTGTAGTTTCTGTCCTCTGTTCCCTTACCCATTGATCCCTCTCCTTTTCTTCGGCCCCCCCACCTCGATCCCGGATAAAATAAACTCATCAAAGTCTTTAGTACGCCATAAGAAGCCCAGGGTCAAATGATTCTAATAAGTCTTAATTCTCTGCTACATTCTGCTCTTTTGAACCTTACTATCGCGTAAATCTCGGCGATCCACTCTCATCCCCACCTCGTTTTGCAATCTTCCTATATTTTAACCGGCAACAAAAATTCGACAAACAAGTCTTAATTCGCTGCTACATTCTCTATTTCCCAATTTTTCCTCAATTTCAATCAGTATGACAATTCTTACAAACTTTATTTTCGATTCAAATCTTTTTCCACCCAATTTATGCAAAATATCTGCAATCTAGTCATTATTGATTTATAAAATCGTAGTAGATATATAGAAAGTGAATGAGATTATTTTCGACGGTAAAACCTACTTCGACAATTTGCAAATGATCGACAAATTCGAGTAGGAAGGGCTACGAACGAATTTGTGCACCTAATAAAATGTGGAAGAGTTGTTCAACGGATCGACCGTTCGATGAACGAACGCGTCGCACAAATGTGCAAAGAATAAATGGGACAAGAGCTTATAACGTATATGGGGTTCTGCCGTACCCCCTTGGCAGTGGCTCGAGTTAATTCGAACTTCCTCTCGCTGGATGAGATTCATTCTCCGAGTATCCGGCGTGGGCCTACGCACAGCATTCTACCCAATTTAATAAACTCTTCTAAATTACTCGGGCCGGGGCCGCGGCCGTTCCCTCGTTCAATCAGAAATTTTCCCTGGAAATCCATGGAAAATCCTCTGGAATTTCCCTCCGACTAGGATTAAATCCCGTCGCCGTCGTCCCCGAGGCCATCCTCAGTCTCAACAACATTTACATCTACATTTACACAGAGTTTCCAACTCATCGTAGCGAACCTGAGAGACAGAGTTTTTCCTTTTCCTGTGTACATATCGTGTGTCCCGATAATCAAAAATACAATGCGAGACCTTCTGGCGGCCATGTATGTCGAACAACTAGACAAACGTAGATCTCTCGATCGGCTACGAATCGATATCATTGCCAGCTCGGCATATGTGGCACACATGATCACAGAAAACACCTGTGCACATGCGACTTTCGTACGAGAGGCTGGATTCGAAGCACACACGGATGTCCATTCCAACTGAAAACTGCGGTACGGAGTGTTCGATAATGTTTCACTGCGTTAACTTTGTGTTTTAAACAATACTTTCGAATATCGTTCGATGGTACACACGGTAATCGTTATCTGGAGGATTGAACGAGGATTACTAACGAACCCTGAGAAACATATGGCCAAACAAGTCGCAAAAGTGAGTTTACAATCTTGACTTCGATCTTGCATCATAAAGCGTTTTACTACGTGAAAATCGTTCTACACTTCGCAAAACACATGGCGCACATTTTTAATATATAAACGTTGTTTGGTTCAAGGTTGAACGTTCATATATCTTCGATGAAGATGGCGAATCTAAGCATCCTGTATAGCGAGATAATATTTTTGAGAGCCTGCAAATTCAAGCATCTCCACAAAACTTTCAAAAGTTTTTCTCGTAAAATGAAACTGCCATAGATTTGAAGATTGGGTTGGCGGCATTCACGGAATGTAGACTTGAAAACGTTTCCCGTTCCTAGACAGTGTCTTGAACGATTGATACAATCCCAATTATTGCGGAGTAGTTTAAGGTGATCTATTTACGTAAACATCCGCCATTGTCCCGGAACATCGTCTTTTAGAGCCTGCGTAATGAAAGAGCGAATTAAACGAGATAGATCGAGTGAGCCCACGGCTGAATAGGAATGACGAGTGGCCGCGTCTTCTACGGTTAACAGGTTGAGTCTCGAGGGAGTTGGGGATCCTAATCGATGCACAATGGATCGTCAGCAGCAACGGCAACAGGGATTGTGTCCTAATAAAAGGTGGTGCTCGTAGCGCCCATTGCCGTCGAGTTGCGTTCGAAAAAAACCTGGACAAAATGGGCCCGCATGAGAAAAACCGACCGGTCACGGATCAGGCATAGGCGAAGCAATAATCATTATGGAATAGTCATGCTATGTGAAACTGCGAGCCGTCGAAGCACATTCGGCGGGATACGGGCACCGCGCCTTGTGCACACGCGTTAATCAGCCAGCTCTCCTCTGTCCTCTCTCCTCTTTATTCTCTTTGTCCGTTCGTCGTCAATTTGCACGACGGACCTATTCACGGGTCCTTCGACCAATTATTCGACCCGGCGACATTGTTTCCACTCGCCCCCGTGGCATAACCGTGTCGAACCGATCGAAAAACTCGCACGGAAGCCGATGATTCATACGACAGATGAGCGCATTGTTTAGTCTGATAAATCTGTTTGAGGAACTCTCTGCCTTGCCACCGATCAAGACGATTTCGCTCGTTTGTTTGAGTACCTCTGGACTGCGCACCGCGGGTCAAATTTATGGTTGCAGAGATTGAGGCGGGGAAAAACGAGACACCGCTTCGCTGATAACTAGACTGCGGATCTTTATGCAAAATAAAAGTTTTCTACGTCTGTTGCGAGTAATAGCAACTTGGGACTTTATTTCCTTCTTTGATGATTGGTGATTATTTCATAATTTCTGAAAATCTGTGGTCTGGAAATCAGCAACAATTTCAACTGTGAACCAACAACTGACCCCCAGTAACTCCTTCTGTATAAACATTACAATTATTATTATTATTAACAATGTCATAATTTGGTAAAACGAGCCCTATTTCACTTTTTAATAGGACAATATTATGTTTCGCAGATAGATCACAAAATTCAACCTTCGAAGATATTTCAATTTGTGACCAGAACAATGTGCGTCAAATTCAAACGCACGTTGTTACGATCGCAAATTAGACTATCTTCCCAACAGACGTCCCGAGATATAGAACAAATAACTTACAGACGCGCGGCTAATCGATGACAGGAAAACAAGATATCGAACGTAACAGTCATGGAAACCAACCTTTGAAGAATGACCAATGCACGAGATAAAAGAAAACGAAACGAGGGAACAATGTCAGAGGAAAATTCGAACTTTAGCCCCCTCCGAGGCGTATATATTTCGGTTTGAATTTGGGGAAACACAGTCGACCGGCAATTGTCGGAGACGGAAGAGGTCTCGACAAGAAACTGTCGTCGACACTCTCGATCATTGTTGATCTGTTTGCTAAGTAGTGGTGCCGTAGGTGATCGATCAGAAATTCACCTCGGTACGATTACTTTTCATGCAGGCACGCAAAGACTTCGGCGGACATCAGGGGCAAGCGAGCTGTTTTCGCTTCCAAGTTCGTGGTTGCTCGATATTTCGACTAAACTAGGTTGTTTATTAAACTTTTGTTACTCACCAATTGTTGATACATCGTTCAAAGATTGCCAAATTCAAAGATGGTTGAACTCAGGAACAACATCGAAGGTAAATCTCCGGATAACTAATCGATTGGCCTAATTAACACAAATTTTAGCTGAGAAATTGCTGATAGTGGCGCGGGAATCTCACCTCCGAAAACACCATCGCCGAACCGGAAGGGAAACCTCTCGACCAATCAACGACGAGTCGGATGAGTCCGCGATTCTCAACTGCGCACCACTGGAGCCAAATCAAGACTTGAAAAGAGACGTTCGAAAACCAGAACCAAAATAAACGGCAATGTTTACCTATTTACTTGCATGAAAATATAAACAATAAACAATTACTATACAGTAAAGCCGAGCGAACGTATTATTACAATAATCCTTGTAAATCGTGACTCCAATTCTAATTTATTTCTAACCAATTTCGAGCCTTGCATCGTAGCATCGCGTACAGAAATTCGACCGGTAATAAATAAAAAGTGAAAGGTGAATCAGAGAGATAACTAACCTAAAATAGAATGCTGCTTGTCCTTTTGTCATCTATAATTTCTGGTTAGAATGAAGACGAATGAACCGAGTGGGCAGAGAAGCGGTTGTTCGCTGGAACCGGAAGTACCGGCGGAGAGAGCGATCGAAGCTTCGGTTCCCGCGCATTCGTTTCGCGCGGGCCTTTCGAATTCGTCCGCGGATCGGCGGCGAGGGGGGAAAGTTGAAAAGCACTGTCATAGAGGGAATCTAGCGGACGATCGTGTCGTTAGCCGCGCGATTCGATTCGTGCACGAAGGCGGGGCAATAAAGACTCGGGCCTGCCCGGTGAACGGTTTGATAACAAGCGGGTAGGAAGGCATTGCACATGGGAGACGCATATTCCCCGTCGGTTGCCCGGACCCATTCAGTGACGCGATTCTTCACTGTCCGGCACTGATTTCAATTGGTAAATTGATTTGGAACGTCGGTGCACTGGAGAGAGAGACCTGAAAAAAATAAGAGAGAGACACACGGTTTTCGACGTGTCGCGAGAGAGACCAGGAAAGAGAGAGAGAGAAAGAAAGAGGGGACAAAGAGAAGGAGGCGCACACGGAGAGAAGCGCGGAGAAACGATGGCGGTAGTGGCCAGTGGCAGTGCCTCTCTTGCGAACCGTTAATAGGTACTGAACGCTGCTTGAATGCTTAATGCACCGAGCTTCTAGGATTAAATTGACCAATCATTTCCCGCCGCGGCAAGGAGCGGCCAATTACAGCCCTCATCCGAGTATATTAAGCCAATCAAGAACAGTTTATCGCTCAGTCGTCGGTCTGCCGTCGTGACGCGAGTGTCGTGCGCGTGCGTATCTGCCTTCCTGCCTGCTTGTCCACTACTTTTCTGCGAGAAAAACAATTGAAAAACATGTTCATATCTCGTGGAACAAGGGAGAATCGCGTGAGAAGAAACTACGCAGAGACAAGCCGATCATCGTTTCTCCTCTGTCATTGCGAGCCGATCGCGATCTACAACCGCGCACTTATCGCTACGATCTCGTTCAGTGATTAGACCACCGGTACTCGTTCTAAGTCGTACATCCCGCGATTCGAATCCCTCGGATCGAGAGATCGGTCCGGAAATCGAACCGATATTTTTCAACGGCACCACGTGGAACAAAAGGACTGTGCACTAGCGGGAAGGGAACCACGTGAATTTTACTCGGGGAACGCACGCTCGATGATGCGATCCACGGGACCCGTACATATCATGGTAATTAATGTTCATTCACTGTCTCGGTTATAGTGTTTCGTATTTCGATCCCAAGGGATCGGGTGTCCCCCCCCCCCCCCCTCCTCCGTCGTACTCGTCGAATCTTTTCATTCAGCGGACAACCATTAACCTGTTAACCGGGTGATTTTCTGATTGTGAACACTTAACGATTCGTAGTTCGTTTAGCAACAGTGGAATTATTCTATTGAATATCTTCCGTTGGTATTATTCGCCGAGAAATCGTCGTCGGTCAACGACGATTCCATCACAATGGAGTAGTTCAAGATGCAGTTGAGTAACTAGTTAAATTGATAGGAAACTTCAATTGTTCGACCGGTGAAGTTGTTTTCGAATTAACTCGTCTTATCCGGTTAAAAGGTTAAGGTCCATCTCTCGTCCGGCGAGAGAATAGTGTAGTGTTAACGATATACATATATTTTCGAAGCGACATTCCCACCGTCATTCAGAGACCGAATAGAGAACAGTGATTCCAAGGAAGACTCACCGTGTTATTACGTTAATAAGTGCGGAAGAGCGCGTAAATGTTCACTAGTGTCGAATAGAAGCTAAAGGTCGTGCGATTTCCTCCGATTGTTCGGCAGAGGCCCGGCACGCGCGCTCCTCGGTCGATAAATATCGTTATATTTTCGGGCCTGGAGAAACCACTATCGCCGTTATCATTTGGGACAGATAAGTTTCTGAACATACGGTGCATATTTCATGTCTGACTATAGATCGGCTTGTTTATAACCGTCATTTTCCCGTGTACCGTACTCTCAAACAAAATTAATTCCCGACCGGTGTTTCTGTTTCCCCTGTTCTTGTTGAATTAACAATCAAATCGTTTCATTACATTCGTATAAATAATTTTCATCGCTTCGTTAGACCATTAAGGTTATGTTGAAAGCCGTTGCATTAGCACAGTCATCTTTTTCCTTTGGTTCTATACGTCTCCATTTCTTTGTACATTGAAATTGGTATCGCACGGTCAATTTACGCATACGAGGTGTCCCAGTATTCACGATACAATAGGAAACAGGTTGATCTATCCCAAAACATTCTTCTTTTTTTTACGGAAAATTAAACTATGAATGTTGGGACACCCTATATGCAGATTCGCGAGAATCTCTCGAACCGGACATTCGTATCGAAGCCTCGAGAAACGATCCTTGGAAAACAATCGAATCGTTGTTACCTCGTTACGACGATCCTCGCCGGTCTGATCTCGCGGGAACGAGCGTTGCAATTAGATATTGCATTTTGTTGACCGTTGGAAAATATAGCAGTACACACTAACCATTCGGCTTTATCTTCACGACTTCTTGACCCTTCGCGGGACGATAGCGTGCAGAGACCACGAGTAATTGCCGAGGGAAGCTTGTCTGGTACGAAATACATCTATGCTAACGGTCCTCCGGGCCTTCCATGTCGAGGCGGATCATCAATTTAGAAACGCGAGTCCGCGCGAACTGTGACAATTTTTTTCCGTAACTCGTTTGCACGCGTACGCGTTTTTCACATAATTTTAGAAGGCTGTCAGTGCTTCGACTCAATATTGGCGCATCGAATTATGGTTGACGAACGCTCAAAAATTAGAAACTAACCGTTAGCTCCCCCTACCACCCTCTTCTAAACGAGCCATTTTTGTTGAAATCAACGAATTATTTGAGGCACGATATCAAGACGGACTTGTGATAGTGTATTTTAATCCGAGATAAAATGAAATAAATGATGGGGCAAGGGGTTAAAATATGAATTAAGATCCCCGAAAGTTCTCGGTGCCATCCTGCCAAGGGCCAAATCGGTTTTTGCTGGCCCGGGGGGCCGTCTATCCCTCGCTGTTTCCCAGAATCCCGTCATCCACCCACAATTTGTGCATCGTTGCCTAATAAGTTGACGAGCTATTTCGCGAGCGTCCAGAGGGAGCCGACATTAACAGAAATTAGCGTTAATTGGTCTGCTCCCCCTCTTCCGTCCCCTCTCCCCCGAGCCGATCTCTTGCGTCTTCCCCTTTTCTGCAATTCCCTTCGTCTCTCCCCCGATCTTTTTCCGCTTTCGTCTACACTCCCCTCTCTTCGTGTCTCGTCTCACATCACCCCTCCTCTACATCCACTGACAAAGAGGAGCGCACAATGCGTAAAAAATGTAGCCAATAGCACAGACCGTGTTATTTTGCTAACAACTTAAAATCTTTTTAGCTTTGTCACGGGAAAATAACAGTGATGGCCAATTGATCAGGAGGAGCTTAATTTTCCCTCGGTAATTAATACTCTGTCCACTTAAAAGTTTCTATTAATACGTTGAGCGCCTACCCAGCAAACTACCGTGCGCTTTTGCTTCCCCGTAGATGAGGCGTTACAATCAGGATTAAAGTCTCGTGAAGAACGCTATGCATCACGTTCGCAGAATAAGAGGATACGGAATTCGGTTGTCGTCGGCTTTTTCTTTGAGCCAACGAAAAAAATCCGTCGCCGAAAATGTACGGCCCGCAATATGCGCAAGCTGTGCGACAGAAGTCTTCCGGCAGAAGACGGCCACGCGCCTTGCCATGCTCGCAGCATGTCCGGCTAATCCGCTTCGACTTAATGCGGCTTTGCATTTTAACGCGGCGTGCGTCCTCTTTGTTTGCGACTGGCCTGACGAACGACTGGGAATTTCTCCTCAGTCCTATCTGGCTTTTTCTTTTGATTTCAGAGGAGCTGTGTACTATCCTAAAAAGCTGTGGCATCGCTGTGTGCCTCGCGAGACGATGAATACGCCGTTTCACCGACCGAGAAGCATGAAAGAGACGCCCGGGTCAGAGAAATCAAAGATTCGATTGTGGCTTCGGCTCCTCCTTATCTCCGGCACTCGCATTTCCGCGAGCGATACTACCCATCGCACGATACATCCTTCGTTCTGCTGCGTTCCGTTCGATGGATCGAGTATTAACCCCTCGCTGTTAATTGGGACGCATGATAACGCCCGATTACAATATTTCAAAGATAACGATGGGCATTGGTAACGTTTACAGGGCGGGTTGCTAAATTTGTTAACGCTCTTTGCCTACCGGAAATCTATTAACTCCTGACACTTAGTTAAATAATCGCCGGTAGGTACCGTATTAAAGATAGAAACTGTTCTTAGCCTCTAATTAAAACAATTGCTCATCCCCCAGGGTTCAGGCTACACGAGGGACTCTGCTGCCAGCAAGAAAGAACGAGCCAACTGAGTTACATTCCACTCCTTTTTATCCTCCTGTTCCAATATACTCTAGTGACTAGGGTGACAGAATTAATGCCCTCAATTTCGAACGTAACAATGTTCTATTAGTATTTTACGAATCCTAACCCGTTCATAAGTACTAGTGCCGCAGGAGTGGATAGGTTTGGTTAGAAATTGCCACATCTCCTGCTGCTCAAGTGCTTATCAATAGGTCGGGGCGCGCATCTTTATCGCAAAACAGAAAACCTGATCACGTAAACGAATCAATTAACGTGTCCCATGTACAGATAGAGATCTCTGATTAACGACGAACACGATCTCGGCGACTGTGCGCAAAAAGATTGGGAGCCACTGATCCACGGTAACGTAAATTACATCACGTTTATTCAAGGGAACCGGGTTAACGATCGGCTCATCGGTGAATCGATCGATCCCGAGATTCGACACCGGGTGTTCACTCACGTGATCAATTTGTTCTTCCGTTTTGCAGCGCAGCCGGATAGAGGATGCCAGACCAAGCGCAGCCGATCGGCTGTTAACGATACCAAGGACGGACAACGTTAACAGAGATTGTCAACAGCGAGTGTCTATAACTCGAGTGTTCCCGGCTGCGTCGCGGAGGCGTGCATTCGGTCCAGATGCGTGTTGAGCGTCGAAATCCTCTACAGATGCAACAGGTTTCACCGAGGGGCGGCTCGAAATTTCTCGGAGACGAAGCGCGCGCGAGAGAAAGATGGAGAGAGAGATTCGCGCGGGAAGAAGGAATGAGAGAAGCAAGAGCGTGGTGGGCGACTTTAATGACTCGTCGAGGTCGCTTCAATGAGTACCACTGTGTGTCATCGCGTCATTATAGCGTGTATATGCGTCTGCATTCATGTAGTACCACGTCCGGGCTAATAATTATACCGTGTGTCTTTTACTATCGACACCGGTACCGTGACATATTGCTTTTACACGCTGTCGGGCCTCCTGTGATCTCCTAGTGTTCTCTTAGTTAGTAAATTTCTAATCCACGGTGTCGCTGACGACCGCTGATTAAATAATTATTTCGAAGAACATTTTGTCCGGCAACGAGTAATCCTTATCTGGTAAATAGGCTAACTTAATTGACTTAAGACTTCTGTCCGTTTCGTTGAACGATTACGGTGCACACAGCCAATGCGTCACGCAATATCTACCGGGCACAGAGTATTCTTAAGTCGATTATCTAATCTCCCGGCGAATTACCAGCGAAACGTGGGCAAGTTGTGTTAGGGTTTCCCTCGGTCTCCTTAATTATCTATTAATCACCCATGGTCGGCCGGTCGTTCGTTTCGTTTCGTTTCGGAGAGCCCGGCCGTTTCCTCCGCCTGTTGCTAACAAGTGGAAACGTTTTATAGTTCCGTCCCGATGTCTTCTACATTCGTGCCAATTGTTTTTGCTGCCCCGGACGATTCGTGGATGCCAGCAAGAGCGAGGACGCACGTACGCTACCAACAAGGGCCCTCGTTATACTTCAAAGGAGAATGGGCTCTGTGTAGTGGCGCTGAAGTACCCCGATCGATACTTCTTTCTTTGAGGATGATACGAAACGGCTCCTTTATCGGCGTGTAGACCTTCTACCCCGGGATAGACGAGAGTTTACTCGTTGGTCCTCTTTCCGCGACTTTCTACTCTGTCTTGATCTATGACTAATGACTAGATAGCGAAAATGGAAATTATTGACTGTATGGAAAAATATTTCAAACACATGTTGTAATAATTCAAGCCGAGCGTAGGCAACCAGGTGTACAGGTACCCATTTATCACATTTCTTTTAACAATACAGTCAATAATTTAATAGTAATTGTAATTAGTCACATTAGGAGACGCGCCTTGTATGTATAAGGGAGAATAACCGTTATATAAACTCGGACATCGATATAGATCAATTGAGAAATTATCCGGCTTCTAAACGAATTAGAATCGCGTGGCAATTAATTATCAATGAATAATAGCGTATGATCTGTTTTGTAGGGGTCAGGGATCAAGAAGCCGATGCCTGAACGGGCCTGCAGTGATGAGCAAGAGCGTGATAGATACAGAAATAAATCCTAACCCGTTCCTAAGTACTAGTGCCGCAGGAGTGGTTAGGTTTGGTTAGAAATTGCCACATCTCCTGCTGCTCAAGTGCTTATCAATGGGTCGGGGCGCGCATCTTTATCAGAGAAATAAAACGTTCAAAAATCTCCAAACCGTGAAGAACGATCTGCTATGTGTTCATCAACTTATATTTATATTAGTACCTTTATTTAGTGACTGTAATTGTTTAAAATATGAAATAAAGAATAAAAAGGAGAACAGAACAAATCGTTGAACACTACATAACAGTAAAAAAAAATTGAAAAAAGAAGGGTTGGAGGAGCTGGGATTTGAACCCAGGACTTTCAGCATGCGAAGCAGACACTCTACCACTGAGTTACACCCCCAAGTGCTTTAGACTTGTTTCAAACATAGTAGATGTGTTTCTAAGATGGTCTAGGATTTTTTATAATGGAAAAGAACGAAAAAAAGATCTTGGAGGAGCTGGGATTTGAACCCAGGACTTTCAGCATGCGAAGCAGACACTCTACCACTGAGTTACACCCCCGGATGGTAATCGTACACTTAATTTTCGAGACACTCTGAATACGCAAATTTCCATACAATGAAAGAATGTTCATTTAGAAAACATTTAGTTGTTCCAATTAATGCGACTCATTTGCATTAAAAAATTGAATGCAATCATAAATATCGTCGAGCATCAATTGTTAAATTCCCACTGTATAAGCAGTAATCGTTAATTGTTCATCGAAATTGAACTACAAGTACATCTAATAAATAAATGGTATATAAATTCGGATTGCAATCCACAGTCATTAATTGCATCGAATATTGACTAAGTTCGGAACGGTCCAAGCCCTCCGTCGTCGATATAAAACAAGTCAAAAAAAGGGGTGCAGCAAGTAGAGGGTTGGGTAGTGGTGATAGTGAAGTAGATTCGGATACATTTCAAAACCGCCCTGGCAGGGGTTAAACGTTCTCACCCTCTATGAGGCTTCGGAATTGTATGCTCACGACTTCAGATGGCAGATTTTCAGAGGCTACGCCAGTGTTGCCAACTTAGACTTTTGAAAGCCGTATAGAAGAAAAAATTCCGTAGAATTCCGTAGATTTCTGCTTGGAAAATTCATAAATTTACCGACTTTTTATAACTGTAAGTTACAAGGCGAAAAATTGCTATTTACTGCTATTAACTTGTATATCTATACAATTTTTTCCTTAGCGGAAATATTCTTCGAATCTTTTAGAAAAAATCCCTCATCATCAGGAATGAAAAAATTATGAACAAAAAACAAGGAAAAAGAGAGATCATAAAAATCCGTAAATTTTGGTTTGAAATTCGTAGGCAAAATGAAAAATTCGTAAAGTTGGCAACACTGAGCTACGCCCCCTGTTTCGGCCGCGCGTCTCACTCCCCGTAGTTGCCATAGTGCTCGGAGTTCCTCAGGCGCGTACCATAGGAGCTATTCGTGGCGCAATAGGGCGACACTCGTATCAATAATAGATTTCCTCATCACCCATGAGATACTATTGCAACTATACGCGTCAGCAATGCAAACAGTTACGTCCAACCTTCTCGTAGATCTTACCAATTAGCCAAGCGCATCTAAACGTGCGCGAAAATCTAGTTATCCCAGACGCGAATAAAATTTTGACGGTAGAATTAGAAACAATTTTCAACATTTATCTTCTGAATTTATTTTCTACATCTATTGTCCGAAATTGCCGTGCGACATAATGGAATAGGCCTGCAGAGGATACCACCAGATACCACTGACTAAAAAAAGCGCATACATAGTACCTCATGGGTGATGTGCCATGAATAGTTTGTATGGTACGCGCCTGAAGGCTTCGAGCACGGCAGCCACCAGGGGGAGCAAGACGCGCGGTCGGAGCTAGGGGGGCGTAGCCTCTAAAAATCAGCTGCCGTGAGCAGATAATTCCGAAGCCTGACCTCCATGATACTGAGTAGCTTGTGGATGTTCGTGTCACCCCTATGTCCGTGCAACATTGCTGTTGTTCGAAGGCGGTTCAAGATAGAAGAAAGAAGAGTGTATAGGTGAGAGCTCGGTTCCAGAGCGAACAACTGTTACTTGCTGCGAGTGTGGATTGTGCATTCGGTTTCGGTGCGCTCGGGGAGAAAAAGGAATAGATGAGACAGAACGGGACGGGTCGAGACGCGAGCTGTTGGAAACTCGCGCACGATAGTCTTGGCGCTTTCGTCGCCTCGCCAATCGTGCAAGTTAGACACTAGAGATAAGTGCGGTTCTGCCAGGTTCTGCTACCGATGTCGCAACGGCACAATCTAACCTCCTGAAAAAAACTAGCAGCGTCCTGATCGAGGTAACTGTCAGTTCACGGTACGTCATCGCGAAACACCTCGGCTAAGGTTATTTTCTGTGTGGCCGAGCTGGTAATTAGTTCGTCAGCCGATAAGGTTCGTCCCGTCTGTCTCTTAACATTTCATAACCGATCCATCCGCGGGCTTTGCGATTTGTTTAACTGTCTCTCTGCGCCGCTTTCAGATCTACGTACGCGACACACGTCTGATACACGTGTATTCGCCACGGCTTTTACAGAGATGGTTGGATTGGCGGGCGGGGGAGGTCATCTGTATCCCTCGCCCCCAGTGCAGCCTAATCCAGAATGTAAGTTTTGATAACGTTATTTTATTTACGAACGTCCGCGACAAGTATATATTTACCCTGTGCACCGTTGACACGCTACTGTTACGTGTTGCAAATACCTCTGTGCAGTGAGAGAAATGACTGGAATCGCTCCTAGTGCTCCGACCAGTGCGGATGCTTGCCTAAGCATAGTGCATTCATTGATGTGCCATCGACAAGGAGGAGAGAGCGAAGGGTTCAGTAAAAGAGCCATAGAATCCTTGGTGAAGAAACTGAAAGTGAGTATTGTAATTTGAATTAGTCTGTTATTGCAAAAAATTATGCTAAAATGATTACTCTGCTTAGGAAAAAACGAGACGAGTTGGATAGCTTGATAACAGCTATCACCACCAACGGAGCTCACCCCAGTAAATGTGTTACCATACAGAGAACTCTGGATGGTAGACTGCAGGTCGCAGGACGCAAGGGTTTCCCACATGTCATTTATGCCCGGATCTGGAGATGGCCGGATTTACATAAGAACGAATTGAAACACGTCAAGTACTGCCAATTTGCTTTTGACTTGAAGTGTGATTCTGTATGTGTAAATCCGTACCACTATGAGAGAGTTGTGTCTCCTGGCATAGGTATGTCCAAGAAACATATTTCTAGTATCTGTCTTTGTTTAGAGAGATCACGTGCTTCGAGTCAGACTTCCTTTCGTTGTGTTGTTATCCTTGTGAAGCTTCTGTGAACTCATTTGTATAGCACCATAAGTGTTAAACGATTTATTGTTGTGGCATCGGTGTATGATGGAATGGGTTGGTTTCCCCCGCACAGACCCGTTCTTTACAGACCTGTCTGGGCTGACTCTGCAGTCGGGCGTAGGCGTAGGACCTGGTGGTAGATTGGTCAAGGATGAGTACTCCGTTGGTGGCGGAGGTACCGCGGCAGCTGGAGCAGTAGCTACCGCGATGGACGTCGATGGTGAAATGAATCAGACCATTCAGCACCATCCACCTGCTCAACCTACTTCGTCCAATACGCAACCGTCTCAGCAGACTTTTATACCTGGCCTAGCACCGCCTAATCCAAGTATGCAAAGTACTACAATACTACAAATAACGATATTCGTTGTTCATTCTGGGTATTTTATATTTTAACACATTCTCATCGGCTCATTTCATAGAACTTTGCAAAGTTACATTGTATCAATCTAAAGACTTGTATATCCATTATCCCCGGTACGAATGTGTTAATTACTTATTATTAGACTGCGGATTTTATGTATTTATAGCAAAAATGAGTAGGAGAAACACAAAACATCAGAAGAAACATCAGACGAATTTCATATTACTGGTATATTATTTGCAGCTTATTCAAATGATTAAGAGAAAAAATCAATTTTTCTGGAACTCCCCTTTTTTGTAGTTGATGCAGACAATTTTTATATTGCATAAAGATCCGCAGCCTATTTATTATGCATCAAAGTAGCGCGTATCTCTAGTTCTCAGTAATTGCTCAGTTACAGATCTTAGGGCTGTAGTTTCCTAATTTTTCTGTGCCTAGAATTTTTGGTTTGTAAATGTGTTCCTGTATACGGAGTGCATTCGAGAACAAAGCATGTGTGTACGTTCGTATACAATAAAGATGAGTAAAGCTTTGTTATTGTAGATTAGAAGGTGATTTCATTTGTCTGTGGCGAATTTTTTTTGTTTTCCATTCACTATCGCTTTATCTAGTATTTACTTTGCGTTGCTAGTTCTATTTCATTTTAGCTTTATTCTTTCTTTTCTCTTTTGTTGTTTGGCACAGCTAGTGGTGAGGGTATGTTTGGCAGTAATGGGGGAGGGAATAATGCTGGTAACCCCCACAATAAATTGGACGACAATAATTGCCCCAGACAAACCTGGATTCTCACACCTCATCATTCTACGACGCGTAACATTCATCATCGTACGTATATGATAGAACGCTTCATTATATACTTACTATGCTGCTCCGAAGAAAATTAGAGACACAAGTCAAGAATTTAAGACTACAATATTTAAAGTAGAAGATCCCCTAATTGCTTTGAGCAGCGTACTTTCCGTCTACCGCTGATTAGTTTATTTTGCTTCGTGCTAGTCAAAACTCGTAAATAGTCTCTAGAATCATTTTCTGTAATGAATTTCAGAGACTCTGGAGAAAGTGTTGTGTATAATTGATATTTTCTGTTATGTTGCCTGTATTGTGTACGAGTTACATTTGATTTTGCAGCAGTAGTACATCCAATGAGTCACACCGTAGGTAGCCAACAGCAGTCGTTGAGTACACCTAGTGGAGGAAATAGCACACAAATGCTCAGCCCTTCGCAGGGCCAGTCTACAGAAGCTTTTTACGGGACTAATACGCCGCCTCAAGACTCCAATCAACCTCCGAGCATGGACACGTTAACGGCATCCTTAGGTATGCGATATTATCCTGAAATCGCTTTTGATGCTCGTCTACATTCATCCTGAAATTTGATATTCTAACAGGAGAAGGCCAGAACTCTCCTGTATCACCTGTACATATTCATCATCCAAATGGATTTCCAGTGGGTACGGCTGCTTACAACTCGGGAGCGCCACAGTGGACTGGAGCTAATACTCTCACGTATACTCAGAGTATGCAACCTCCAGATCATAGACACCTCCATCCCACTTCTTACTGTAAGTGGACGACAACTATTAGGTCGGGGCTTGAAAACTGTTTTAATGAAGCGTTGTTTATAAAAAATTGTAATTCCCATGTTTATTAGGGGGTGGTCATGGAGGCGACGTGGGCGGTAACATCGGCGGTTTGCTCTCCACGCAACCAGCACCCGAATACTGGTGTTCCGTTGGCTATTTCGAATTAGATACTCAAGTAGGCGAAACGTTTAAAGTAAGCAGTAGTTGTCCGACCGTCACAGTAGACGGATACGTCGATCCGAGCGGCGGTAATAGATTTTGTTTAGGGGCGTTGAGTAATGTACACAGAACGGAGCAGAGCGAGAAGGCACGTCTTCACATAGGTAAATTTTTAGGCATTATGAAGACTAGCAATTAGAGACGGTTTATGACGCAACCAGGTATTTAGATTTTGGGTCTGTCGAACCGGTTCGACATTTGGCATGCAGATGTCCGGATTAATCCTACAGCTAATTTTAAGGGTTTTTCACCTATTTTCGACTTGTTATTTCCAGAAAGAAGGTTGCGGTTTACGGATACCGACGGACCTTCTACCTCGAAATCACTCGTCGAGGCTACGGTTTATGACACATTGAAGACTGCTGAAAACCCCCTTAAAATTAGGACCCATAATCCAAATCCCTAGCCGTGTCATAAACTGTCCTTAATTGTTACCCTCGATAGGTATCCTTTCTCTTCTTCTTCATTGAACGGTTCTATTTCACACGATTGAAAATGTTTCAGGGAAAGGAGTCGTGCTGGATCTGAGGGGAGAAGGCGACGTTTGGTTAAGATGCCAAAGCGAACACAGCGTTTTTGTACAATCCTATTATTTAGACAGAGAGGCAGGTCGCGCGCCCGGCGACGCGGTACACAAAATTTATCCCTCCGCGTACATTAAAGTCTTCGACTTGCGACAGTGTCACAAGCAAATGAGAGGACAAGCCGCCACTGCTCAAGCCGCTGCCGCGGCACAGGCTGCTGCCGTTGCGGGACACTTGACGCACGGGGCACCAATCACTAAAAGTCAGTATAACATTCTTCCAATCGCCTAAAAGAATAATCTCTATGATCAAACCACCCTGATAGCTTTACTCCAAGAACCATATGTTCATTCGTGACTAGACAACGGATCTTTATGAAAAATTGTAATTTTCTACTTGAACTGAAACAAACTGGAGTGGAATAAAAATTTATTTTCATTTTTGTCATACCGCAGGTCTCAGTGCAGCAGCTGGAATAGGCGTAGATGATCTCCGACGACTCTGCATTTTGCGTTTAAGTTTCGTGAAGGGTTGGGGCCCCGATTATCCCCGGCAAAGTATAAAGGAAACTCCATGTTGGATAGAGGTATGATTTATTTATCTTTTTAGAACTTTTGTGACTGAAATTCTAGAGAAGGAGATACAATCGTGTTTCTGTAATACAGGTACATTTACATAGAGCTCTTCAGTTACTAGACGAAGTTTTACACACTATGCCAATAGACGGTCCTCGGGGAATTGAATAATTTAATTTATCGTTGAAATAATACATGCGATACAAAACAAAAGACATCACATTGCTGCAGACTCTGCATCAAGTGTGCAAAATGTATGAAAAGCGCGAGTATATACACGTAGCAGCATGCTGAGTATCTTCGAGAGGATACCCAACAAAGTTGATTCATGAACGGGAACAGTGCGAGGGCTCGATTCAGGACGAGAACGATTGCTGCCGTCGCATTGGAACGTTCGTCGAGGTTTTTTTATATATTTTACACACATGATTATGTCGCGTAGGATGAAAATGTGTGCCACGGCCTTGCATTACCGTCAACGTACAAACGTTATGCAAAGGAAATATTATTTTTCTTTATGAGAAGTTATTTTTTAAGAAGATGGGCGAGAGTGCGTCTACGTGAGGAAACAAAGGTAGGATGAAAGACTTCTATTTTAATAGGCAGTCGCGGTGTCCAATTTAAGAAAGAAAAGAAAGAATAAATACATTTCCCACGGCGTGGCTTGGTGAGCTCAGCAAAGTGCGTGAGTAAAACGTGATACTTTCGGAAACGTTAATAGTCATAATCTCGTTTTTTGAGATTAGCTTTGTAAGATAGCTTAACTGACACACATCCTACTTAAAAGAAGAAAAAACGGGAAAAAAATAAAGAAGAAAACAATGACAAATTTTAAGCTCAATGTCTATGGTCGAATATACACGAACAATGGATAAAAGAAAAAATGGATTGTATATGTGTGCACAGTAGGAAGGTTTTCTGAAGAAACGCAATACGTCTCAAAGTACTGTCGGGTCACAGCTCTAGTACATAGAAGTATTATAAATAAATAACGCCGTTCTATAAATTTGTAGTATCGAGAATTGGGTGGGGTTGGGGGATGTATTGATAGGGTATACAGTAAAGCAGAGAATTCAACATAGATTTATCGCGTAGCAAAATATTTGAATGGGAGCAACAACATTGAGAAAAGTATATAGTTGTATTAGAAAGTCATATTTTTATCACGCCCTGTTGGTTGTGCTGACAGTAGTTTGGCACTGTGCTTATTGGAAGAACCTTCTGTATTGTCGTGTCTGTTTTTTTATAATTTACAACCAAAAAATATCACTACATGAATACCTGCAATGTTTGTTTCATTGAGAACGCTGTTTTTCATGTCTTTTCTTTTTTACCATTACGTTCCCTCGAAGGACATGAATTAATTCTATAGTTAGTATTATTATAATTATTATTAGCGTGGTTATTGGAGACGAGGCTGTTCTGCGAACGTTCGAAACATGGTACGATCTTGTATATTCGAGGAAAGAGAGAGATGAAAAACGAAGGAAGAAATCGATAAAAAGAACTGATCATGTTTTTCTAGCTAGTTTTAGAATCTATTCAGTTGTCTCCTCTCTAATTGACCACCGATGTTACTACGATTACTATGTAGTACTTGTTGAATAATTATACTTACTGTTTACCAACCATTTTATTATTCTATATTCGTACAAAATATTCTTATATATATATGCTATATTTGATAATATTATCATACAGAGAAAAAAACGTTGACCAAATTTTATACCTATCCGTATATATATACATACATATATGTGCGCATATGTATATGTACGCAACAGACGTTATATTGTCTTCATTTGTTCTAGGCAAAGAGAAGAGAGAGTTTACTGCTTGTTTTTAAAGAAAAAAAAAGAAACTAATCGATGCACAGTATAGGTACTCAAGAAATTTTTGCTTCTTTGTTGTAATTGAGTAGAGATTATTTAGCTGTTTGTGTTCATGTTGTTCTTATATTTCTTTATGATTATACTTGATCAAGACGAGTTCTCATCGACCCGATATCTGTACATATATCGTTGTAAGGAATAACGAATGCCTTCGAGCATCGAAATCACACAAGCGAAAGGGTGTAGTTACTCTTGATTGAGCGGAATCGATTCGGTTATCGTGAACTGCTTTGTTCTTCTAATTGATTGTAAAGTTATGGATCACCTTGCGTGGCGAGAATGTGGTCGAGAAAGAAGCAATCTATCAGCACCATTAATTAAAACAAAAAAAGACCAACGATCCGAGGGATGAGAATAGGACGATTAAAAGGATGATAAAAAGAAACAAAATACATACAGTTTGTATAGTAAAAAGTAACAGGAGGGATACGATGATGCATTTGTTGCTGAATGACAAAATGTGAAGAGTAATGTTATCGACTAAATTAATTTTTACAACGCCTGTAATTTAATAGTAAAAAGAAAAAAAAACAATTACAAATGGAACGCTATTTCCATCACTTTTCTGTCCATACTAAACGAGGAAGGATACAGAGTTCAAATAATGATAATGATAACAAACAAAAAAAAATGAAAAAACGAAGAAGAAGAAGGGAAAAAATCGCGTTTAAGCATACTTACCGCCAAGTTCGCTTTAGAAACATATGTGCCATCGTTTTCATACATACCGTGTACGCAAAATAACGAACAGGTGTAAGATTTTTTATAAATCCTATTTTTTACCAAGCTCATGAGTCGCGGATGCAACACACGTTTTAACTGTGGTGCTTCGGAACGTCCTAGACCCCCATAGATTTTACGGGATCCAGAGAGAAAAGAGAGACAGAGAGAGAGAGAGCGAGAGTGTGTGTGTGTGTGTGTAAAATAGAGAAAAGAAGAAAGAAAAAACTTTGTATATCTACAATTTAAGCTGAATTAACTGTATGCGAGAACGTGATGTGCATTGCAAAAAGCTGATATGCGTTCAAAAAACAATTGTAGCATTCACGAATAGATTTCATCTAGCCCTCAACCACCTCATTCCGCACACTCCGTACGCATAACACATGTAGGTATGAGATAAGAGAAATTGGTACACACAAAGTATAATAGAAGGCTCATTTTACAATGGGAATGATTCTGCAGAACGTGTTCATACGATATTTTATCGACGCCTCCGAACAATAGTTTCATACATAACATATAATTAGTACCGGTATCAAAGTGCAATAGCCCTGTCTCATGTCGAAGATACCATAGCTGATAGTTGTAAAAAAAAATAAAAAGTGAAACGCCTATGTAACTTACGTTAATCGATCGAGAGAAAAAGAAAGGATGATAATGGTAATTTAAATAAGGGATAAACTATACTCGAATTATTACAGCTTTTTTCCACTTTTACCAGGGTAGTGTATGCGTTATATCTTGCTATTTAAGGATTCTACCGATTTGCTTAATAATGTCACGATCGATGACGAAGCCTAATGCTTCAGGACTTTTATTTCTGTATAGTATTGTCAAGCCGAGTTTGCTTTGTGGCATGGTCCGAAACCGGTTCGTTCAACTCCCATCGATTCCATTCTGTGACTCATTTAATTTATATAGCAATCTTTTACTTGAACCCGTAGACGTAATGATGTATTTTAATGTGAGGCTTCGTCGTTAATTACAGATCTTGAGACTCAAAGACTTGTTCTTAAACTTTAGGAACATTATACACAAGCACGTACAATAAATATCAGAATAGAATTATACATTTACCATTGCTATTCATATGGATTAATGAATTATCTTGTAAAATAATATATTAATACGTTTTTTACTCGAGGCTTCGCAGCCGTGACTTAATCGTGAATATTATTGTTTTTCACACTTGTCTATTCGCGTTTCGTTCAGATGAAATAGTTGGGAATTCATTATGAAGTCATTAATCTATTATTCTCTGTTTTCGTTCTCTTTTTTTCAATAAATTGTGTGTGTTTAAACCAAAGATACTCTGATGGTACGATTACACATCATGATACGTTACGAATATGTATGAAATGTAAAAGTAATTATTCTTAACAAATATGTCGCAATACATAATGCAAGTAGAATCGCATATAAACATTTTTTTATAAACCACGCGTTCGAACACAATCTCATTCAGGTGTTAAAATTCCGGTGATCGCTACAAAAAAAAAAAAAAGAAAGAAGAAGAAGAAAGATAAAATGATAAGCGTCTAACAAAAATTACAAATTAACGTCTGTGATTATCGTCGAGACAAGGTCGAGAAGAGAAGATTATACAATGATTTCTACTCGCAGTTGATATTTGCGCACGTTTTTGACAAAACTTGTACGACGATAATGCATTATTAGATTGTTGAGAAGTGAAATTTGCCTAGGTATGTGCTGGATAGAATTTGTGACAACGTGGTGCAGCAGGCTGCGTGATTAGGGTAGTTAATGCAACGCCTGTGTATCATAATTATGTAAAGCACATATGCTAAGAGAACTTGAATGGATGTGTTTACAAATCCTTTTGTTATTGTATATTATTAATACATTACATTATTATATATGATCATTTTCAATAAACATATTCTGTGAATTAGACGAATTGACCGAATTAAATTTGATGATAATGAGAAGCAAATGTACAAATGTAATTGCAGTACTTTTGTGTTTATTAAAAAGAAACTACTTAAGATATAAACGGTTTATTCTATAATTTATACAGTATTCTCAGCTTTCTTTTCACTCTCCGGTATACCTCCGCTGTGTTCTATATATTGATTGCCTTCGAGATCGAAAGCTGCATTATGATTTACAATAGTCTCTAATGCATTTGCGATAGCTTGATTTATATTATCGGGAGTAATGAATGTAGGAGCTTCTTCCTTTGCTTTTCTAATTTCTGCATCTACTTCACGCTGGATCTTTAAGTTCCTCTGATTTTTATCTTCTAATTTCTTTATAATCGCCTCTGTACGTTTATTCCTTTCTGCAATCAATCTATCCTCTCTTTCAGCAGCCACCAGATTGTTCCATTCTTTGTTTATGTGATAACGAACCAAGAAATCTTCGTCTGCATGTTCTTGTGAAGTTGAAGCTTTAGATTTAATTTTCTCCTTTTGGGACTTTATTACGAAATAGCTCCTAGAACCAAAACGTATGGCAATTAAATAACATAATATTATTGTACAGACAATGAATGAATGTCTATAATATACCTTAACGATTTCATCATTGTTTTATAGTTGTTATGCAGACGCAGTAGTTCTGCATTCTCTTCCTCAGATATTTGTGGTTTCTGTGGTATCTTGAATATTTTCGATTTGGCCGTAGGCAACCAAATCGGTTTCCTCTTCCAACGTACGCATTGTATAGTTGTTGCTTTTGATATTAAATGATCGTAACCAGCTAAATTTCTTATTGTTAACGTACTGGTACCCATTACATAGCTGGTAACTCGTATCATTGTCTCCGATTGTTACAATAACCTTTGACAGAAATATTTAATGCATCGAACAGATGTTAATAAAATCGCAAAATTACCTTCGATATTCTCCTTGTATCCTCACGCAGTATCCGAACTCGGTTCTGTCAAGAATATTAAAGTTTCAAGGATATCATTGTGGACATTATCATATTAAAATTATGATTTCTGCTACTGTTAGGTTAGGTCTATTGCGCATAGTTTTATCTGTATCTTTATCTGATCGTCATCTAGAATAACCTAGATGATTTAATGCGCCTCGAGCGACACCCGGAAACCTCAAGCGCGCGATAGTTCTACGAATTTTTAAGATTCATCATTTCGAAAATAAACTGATCAAAGATCATTGCAACACCTTATGCTCTTTATTTACAGATAGCAGACAATTTGATAATCCTTCCAATCAAAGATCATCATTTATTCAAAAGCATTTTGGACTGTAAAGTACTTTAAATCCTACTCTTTTTCTTTTTAGTGGAACAAAATACATTTTAGATTTTAGTATTTAAACCTAAAGCTTTTTAAAGAACCGATTATAGGTGATTATAATTTCCCTGAGGGAAAATATGAGTCTGAAAGCGTTTTATATTTTTCTATAGCCACTTTTTCTTAATTTTATGAAATGAAGACTTTTGTTTGGCACGCTGTTTTTGGAAAAAGACATGCACGAGACCGTGCAATAATTAGTCACACGTTTCGAGGGCCTCATTAGATACAGGGCGAATGCGCCACTGCACTCTCACCTACATTGCGGTATTGCTTCTTTTTTTTTTTAAAAGCAGTGCGGCTAGGGATCTGGTCTCGCTGACTACTCCGTTTGCATCGTGCATTCAAACCCTGTGTGCATCTTAGTCTCCCTTCTGTCGAACGGTCTTAAATGTGTCGCGCATTAACAATCGCTACATAACAATAAAAATAAAAAGGGACAGAGACGTTCGAGCTGCGGCAACGATAGACACAGAATAGAAAAATGTACAGTGTCAACGTGACGCCGGGTAGATCCTCGGAGAAAAGTTCGAAAACTGTGGATACTGAGATGGGGATGTACAAAAGCCGAAGAAAGGAGTCAATTCCGGTGAAAGTGTTCAATTATCTGAAGACGCAGATGCAGGCAGAGGGTATACCGAGTAAGACCACCTGTTTTTCTAATGCTTCACAATTTATTTCCTTAGTAAATATATAATGTTACAAATGCTAGTCGAGGTCGAAGAGAGCGAATGATTGGAAAAAGTGTGCGCGGCGCCTCGTTACAAAAATTATAATTACACATGATCGAAAGTAATCTCCACGACTTGGTTCTTCGTAAAAAAAAATGTTCTACATCTTTTTACACTTGGATAACAGAAATCTGAGATCGTTTGAAATGTTTTTTTTCGGTGATGCTTGAGCGGTGTTTTTTCTCGATCTTCACCATCGAGGAAACAAAAATGATATTCTTCAATAATCACATAATTCTGCACCGTTTATTCAACACCACGAACGTAGCTATCCATGATTGCGAAAACGTAACAACCTGTGTTCTCTTTCGATTAACATAATTCGATTAAACATAATCTCTCGCTGGAACTTTATGTATATATATATATATATATATATATATATATATAATTCGCTTTTGTTCTTAAATATATAAATAACGACTAACCAAATACTGTAGGGCCCCGCGTAACGTGTCGAAAAATTGCTACTGCTTCTGCAAAATGTTAATTATTAAATAGTTCCTTAAATATTCATAGTGTTACAATCTCACGATTTTTCAATGGCACTATATAGGGGCAGTAGCAATTTTCCGATCTCCGTGCGGGAATGGTCTTGCTGTACTTTTTCTAAATTACATAATTGATTAAAGATTTTGTACTTCTTCTCCTCCTGCGACTTAAATTGCTACATACAATTTTATGTACTACCAACTGTACATGTTTCTTATTGACTCTAATCCTTGGATGTATCATCAGCTTGAGTGACCAGTGGTTCAGTATTGATTACTGAGAATAGACAGTCTGTGACTTCGACTTTTAAATCTTCAGAGATGTTCCCATCCTTTTCATACTCCTGCCAGACCTTCGCCACGGAGTCTTCGTTCTCGGACTCCCGTAAATCGGAATTATTGTTGGGCGTCGATGTACGCGGCATATGTGCCTCTTCCGGCGTATTCTCCAGATTCGAATGTAGATTGGCCATACGTGTGCCACTCGACGCATCGTTATACAGCAGCCAGTGCGGGGTGAAAGAGTGCTGTCTGTATTCAGCGATGAACTTCTCTTTTTGCGAGCAAACAACGCTCGACGAGACCGGCGTATGCGACACTATAGGCGCTATATAACAATACACGCAGGACGTATGATCCAGTTTCGATAGATCAACGCGTTTCGCGTCGAACATGTTCAAAATGTTCTCCAGCACCGGGTCCCCCGGAGTTTTCGAGAATTTCGTGGGCCAAAACGAGTCCAGTAGTCCTGAAAGCATTTAATTGTTCAGGGCGTCTCGTGCTCTCTCTCTCGCACACTTTGGTAACACTGTCCAACATCAACAATTTTATGAATCGAATTAAATAGAAACTCGCAAAAGTGACGCGGCAGGAAATGTGTTAAATAATGTTCAAAGGGAACGGGTGTTGGACAGTGCAGTCGGTTGATTATAAATAATGCGAAAAGAACGTACCGCTAGTTTGCACCTTATCTAGAGTACCAGAATTATTTTTGTTAACGTTAGATTCAGATTGCGCGGAAGTACTGCAATTTTGTGGTTGCTGTTCTAAGTTGGTGGGCAAGGGAACATTCCCTTGATTGCTGTATGTGCCTACATATGGTGGGGCAGAGTTGAAGTGACTGTTGTTGGAGAAGGTTTGTGAGACCGTGGACGAGTACAAGTCCTGGTTTGCATTCGAGAACGAGCGGGTGCTTTGTAAATACTCTCCGCTAGTTTCTGTGCTGTACTTAATTAAGTTCTGTAAATAGCACGTGTTAGTTATGTCGGACTGTACGCTGGGTCCGCTGGGTATGATACTCGTGTCGTAGTACTGGTTCTCCTCAGATGGATTAAGATTCAATAGATTCTGATTAGAGTTGTAAGTATGTACATTTTCGGCCATACTGTACTGACACGTTAAGCTCTCGTCGTTGATGGGCTTATTCAACGTATCGGAACCCATGTTGTCATAGTACATGGACTGAAATATTTTCGAGGACTGGACATCCGACGACGCGCAATTCGCTTCAGTTGCGTCTATGACATTAGAGATGGTCCAGTTCTCGTAATCCTGTTGCATGTCCACATTCGAGGAAGAATACTTGTACTGACTGACATTCTCATTTGTGAGTACACTCGAGATTTGCTGGCCAATCTCGTCCACGTTCTTTACGAAAGTCGGTTCATTCAATAAATACTCTCCCTTTATGCGACTAAGCAGTCCATAACACTCTGTGTTACTTTCAAAATTCTCTTCGTTGTCTTCATTATCCGACTCTGCTGTTAGAGTGTCAGAGTTGTCCAGCAGATCGTTAGACTGATAATGATCCATCGGCCAAACCCTGTAACTGCTGACCACTGGGCTAGCTATTTCCCCCAAGTTTGCACCCACCGGTGCTTGCAGCATCTTCTTCAGCAGTACAGACCCTTGCACGTTGCTACTTGTGTCCTCCAGTGTCTGATATTCCACGTGATCGTTGGGTTGGTATACAAACGACTCTGCATTGTTAACAGCTATGATGTTTGACCTGCTGTAGTTATCGGTGTCCAAGGGATCCTTTTGCAGCACGGATGAAACAGATGCTGTTCTTAAATCTACAATGCTTGGGTCTTGTATTTGATTGTTATTCGTGTCATACGTCTGAAACTCCCTCTGTATTCTCTTTAGAAGAAACTGCTTGAACTCTTCGTAGTGGGGGATCCTGTTCTCATCGTCTCTACTTACTATCTCCTCCTCCGCAGCAACCTGAGCACATGGTTCAGCAGAATTACAACTGAACTACTCCATAGATTTTATGCATTTATGACAAAAATGAGTAAAAGTATGGATGTATTATTTACAAGTTGTTAAAATTGTTAGAGAAAGGAGGAAATTTCTACTTAGCCCCTGTGTCTGCAATTGATGCAGACAATTTTCAATAAAGATTCACAATCCAGTAATTAGTAATTCTGATTTATAGTAGAATTACAAAGCACAAAGTAATTAATTAGAATACTAATAAACATCTAAACCTCAGGGCTAGAATATATTAAAATCCATTGTTTTAAAATAATACTGCAAAATAAAATTGACTTTCTTACGAGTCGTTTAATTTTTACTATAACAACATAAAAATTATATAAGTCCATTCCTGTATTACAATATCGTCAAAATGATATTAGAAATTATTTTTACATTTTTTACTTCTATATACCTCTGAAATATAGAAATATAGATAACAAGAAATATTGATAAGTGGTCCCAAGCATGATCAATTGTTTAGTGATGAAATAGGTGCGCAATTTAAGGGTGAAGTCGGCTCACCCATTGATAAGGTGGTTGTTGTTGCGGGAAGTAATAGTCATCGGCCATAACGTAGTCAGGACTATCCAGCGGTGTGGAGGTTAACCCGAGAACCGATCCGTTTTTGAGCTTCCTGACTTTCCTCTTGCGAGTCTGCTTGTAATCCTGAAGTAGCCTGTTGACCTCGTTTTCATTTCCGCCCTTCGCGGCTTGCAACACTCTCACCAGTAATTTCTTCTACGGTGAGAAAATCGCGATCGTTCGAGAAATCAATTAGCCGAGATACACTTATCTTAAGATCGGGAATTACCCGGTGGCTCGAGTTCGCGAATTTCCCATGTCGAAAAGTGGAGAAAGAACAGATCATTTACCTTAATGTTACCTGGCACACGGTATCTGATTGCTAGGGCCTGCAATTCCTTGTACGATAATCTTGCAATATCGTTGCCGTTCATTTTCAAATGTCGAGGCATTCAGCCGCAATCCTTTTCCTGGTTTCTATACATTTCTGATATGGCCGATCGAAAAATTCGTCTGCTAACCGAACTACACGAGTTGAGTTTCCAATTCCCGAACGCTTTACTCTGTCTAACATTGATCCACGAAAAAATGATCGATCCGATTCAGCGGAAAGATCGAACGCCCCCTTCGATATTAATGGATTCTTTATGAAACAACTTTTTGCGTATCGTTAAAAATCGTACGATTTGTCGGTTGCACGATCTATTTACCTGCCATCTGGAAATCAACGTCAAAATTTGATATTGCCGATCGATAATACTTGGATCCTTGTTATCAGCAAGTACCTAGGTGGGGTAGTTTGGCAAATTGACGATAGATCTAATTATCGATTCGCGTTCAAACATGGCTACCGTTTCTTTACATTTGGCTTGAGGCAAAGGATGATTTTTAATCAAATTACGCAGGTACGAAATCAAATTTTGTATAATTATTAATCTACGTACACAACACATTGATAACATTTATAATCGTCTAAAATTTGGAACATAGTCTTTCTTCTTCATCTTGGTCGTCCGCTACTATTGCACCGACAACGTTTGGCGTGGTTTGCCGCGTGCGGTTATCAACGATCAACATAAATTAGGTGAATCGTCCGGTTTACGACGACCACGCGTTTGGCTCGGTTTCAATTGATGATAGCGAAACAGAATCTCTCGCTGCTTCATATCGTGTTTACACCACTAAACCATGATGCTCTAGTCATTTCCAGGTAATGCTCCTGTTGCGCATGTATCGGGTGTTTAAAAATCGGCGCCCGATTTCGAAGCAAGAACGTATTTAAACGCAAATACGATCAGGTAACGAACTGCGAAATTACTAACAAAATAAATCAACCCATTTGCATCACAATTTTCTTATTATCTTCTACACTTTAGTAACTTTGTGCATAATTACTATTAGACTGTAGATTTGATGCTTTAATGACAAAATGTAAGACGGTAAAGATCCGCTCTCTAATTTATCCTGTTACATACAAAATTGATGCAAAGGGGTTAATAAAATGGCGTACTTCTAAAAGATTAAATGCCATGCTACTAAATCATTAATTTTTATCACCTCCGGTCAAGAGGCTAGGGTTCCAAGGGTACTGTTCATTATTTAATCATGTTCCATCCACCGGTAGTAACACAGATGCTTACTATTTTAGGTGAATTCGCTGTAGAGCGAAAGCAACAGGCACCAAGTAGTACACTCAACGATAACCGCGCAGTAGAAAAATCGCGCATAGTCAGACCCCGAACGTTCAGAAGCCAGCCAGCCACTCGGGACTAAAAATACTCGATCAGGAACAAGTTTAGACGTGGAATGAAGATTCCAGCGATAGTTACACCAGTAAGAATCGAATCGTAAACATGTCTTACCGCCGGCATAAGTGCCTCGTGTTTAAAGTTTACGTCTTTACTTAAGCATCGCGATAGTTATCTGTTGTTCGGATGCAAAGGCGGCTGTTAGATGCACACGCTCCTCGCAGCCTATTGTCTAGCCATCGATAAAGCCACAGAGAGCTTTCGCGGGGCTTTTGTTCGAGGCGAAACGACCGCTTTACGACATTCTCGCGCGACTAGGCGCATTAACGCGACCATCCGTTATTTTGGAATGGTTCCTTCGAGGCGATTCCTTTTCTGTGTACGAGCTGGCTTCCCTGTTGCCTTTTCGATTAGTATACACTGCAAAGTAATTCTGTTTTTCATTTGTTAACACGCTGGATCCCTCTATATGGTCGTACGATTGCTTTAAACATTTTTCTTAGCGGTCGCCATTTGTATCTAGAATTGTGAGACTTAAAGTTGTATCTAGAATATTGTTTGCGAACTATCAAGTAATATCTTCCTGCGGATTTTATGAAGACAGTGGAGACATTTAAAGAATTTAAAGGCAGCTTTCATGTCGAAACACAGTCCAAGGACTATATTCACTCTGAAAATACAAGTGTTAACCGCTAGGAAAACTAGATTAGATAAAAATTTAGAGGGCTGAAGTTGCCAGCGGCAGTCGTTGACCAGCCCAATTAACCGCCCCGAAAATAATTGACCGGCCGCGTCTCGTCTGGTGTGAAATCGTGAATATTCAGAGCTAGAATGATCCGGCGAATCTAGGCTGTGCTCCTCGGACGGGAAAGGGGCCAGACGTAGTCGCGGAGCACTTGGCTAAATAAATTCGTCGATAACGCGACGAAAGAGCATCGTTTATTCAAATAATACGGGTGGCGCGGTCCGTCGACGTCGCTTCTGCAATTAAATTCCATCCAAGCATAAAGATCTTACTAAAAACATGAGAAACGTTGAAAATTGTTAGTGGCCCTAATGTTTTGGTCAACGATTGCAATTAACAAACTGCGGATCTTTATGCAAAATAAAGATTATTTGCATTAATTGGAAGACATACGAACCAAATTGGAATTTATTTCTCTCTTCAGTGATTTTAGCTAAAAGTGGCTACCAGCAATTGTTCGTTGCCCAACTCCATTGCTAAAATATTTTAAAATTAATTCGAAGATCTTTGAGTAAACTGCAAGATTGTGGACGTCGCATATCCGTGACGCTGGTAGCGAACGTGTTAAATTCCTGTAATATTTTTATCATCTCAATAAATATATGTATGAAGGTTTTATCGTCTGATAAACGTATAAAGATCTGCAGTCTAGTAATTAATAACGTATAATTAATAGAGTGCCATGAATTTCGTCCATCGTTTCACGATATTCCGGCCCACCGTGCGTCGTAGTCCAACGCTTAGTAGAAAAACGGTTTCGGGCTTGCGCGTCAGCGGGCTGGCGCCGTGCTTTTGCGTGGCCAGAGAGAGGCTGGCTTTCGATGCACATCGTGGTTGTGCCGATGGTCGTGCGCGTCTCGTTCCGCCGAGAACACAACGTCCGCGAGTTACTTTAGTCGGTCGGGTACCATCGATCGGTTTCATCGGGTGCACAATTACGTCGATCGGTCAGGCGAGCGACAGGTGAACAACGCTACTCTGAGATTAAACAATCAGCCCTGCGAGAAGCTACCTGTACAAGGAACACCTGTCGAAGAGATCGAAGAAGCCGAGAGAGAATTAGCAGAAATATAGAGATAGAGAAACCGAGCTAGAGAACAACACCGTAAGATTGGGATTCGATTCGAAGACCGGTTTGGATCGTAGGGGTTGTTTGAAATTCTCTAGGAGAGTACGATCGAACCGGCAAATGAAGGCACGTAAGAGCCGCGAGAAAAGTAAGTCCATCAATCATACAGGCGGACTGTAGTGCCGCTCGAGTTTCCTCTCCAAAGTAAGCCGGGTGCAGGCCTGACAGTCGATACGCCGTGGAAAACTGATCCGAGATTGAGAACCAAGGGACTGCACACACAGCCCTCCGGCCCTACAGACTGATCTCCCCCTTAATCGCGCGTGTTCAGTGATTACAGCTGGCAAAGATGCAACGGCAAGGTGCGAGACTCCCCATCGACTCAGACAGAGCAATCGAATTCAACTCTGTATCTCTGTCCTGTTTTTTTTTTCTTGACCACCCCGACACACTTGGTTTGCCCCGGACGAGTCCTTGTTGAACGATTTAGCACGAGGCTTGAACAGAGATGAACGGCTTCGAACTCTTATACTTCAAGATTCCAAGTCGAACTGTTGCGGGGAACTTTTGAATAACTGTTACGGGGAACCGGGATTTACAACTACCGGTTATTATTTTCTTTGTAGCTTTCTCGCTTATCTGTTCCCTCAAAATCTATTCTGAGCTCTCATTAATTGTTAATGAAGTCTGATTTCTGAATTTTCAAGATGCACCTCTTAGTCTCTGGATAGAAAAATTGAAATGTAAAGACATACCTACGATTATAAACATTTGTCATTTAGTTATAATTGACTTAAATTTTACAGTTCTTTCGAAGCACTTATTCCTTATTGCTTTCGACTTCGTCACGCAAGTGTACACTTTCAAAATTCAATGAAACGCTTAAAGTTTCTTATATTTTATTTGTATATTTCATTTTCTACATTAACTACTCCATAGAACGACGTAAAAGGTAGAAAACATGAAATTGAAGCATCTATTTATTAACTTCCTATCCTGGATAATGTGGCTGCTTTATTTAATCCAGCGTTTTATTAGAAATCAATAACATGTACATACAAATGTTTCTTCTTCTTCTTCTATAATAATTTTGTAACGCCTGTCCATATACACGTAGTCTGTTTCATATATACATAGAATCAAAAGAATAATGATTGTGGAGCCCATATGGGAATGGAAATGGGGCCTGTAACCAAAACAGGTAACGATTGGCAATTAGAGTTCTCCACAACAGTTTGAGGGTTCTTCAGGACTCGGAATCAATGTGATAATAGTTTCGAAGCCCCAGCTCAGCCTCCCACACCACCTTAGACACACTCTCTCTCTATCTCTGTCTGTATTTTCTTTGGATTTGGTAGTTGATGAGCTAGGGAACCGACCGATGGCGACGACTCGGACACGTTTCGGTGGTCTCTTTTCTGAATCCAGCCTTGCCTCGGATTCCCGCGTTTCGCGATTGACGAAAACCCTCAGAAAGTGAAACGGGGTGGCCACGGGGGTAGCTCCAACCCCCGTTGCTATGGTGACCCCGGATGCCCGGGACCCAGAGCTGCCAGTCGAATCACGGTGCAGGCCGTACGTCTCTCTCTCTCCCTCTTTCTCTTTCCGTCGTACATGTACAAGAAACTTCCAAAGCGCACGGCCGCGTTTCGGACGATCTCTCTCGAGCCTCGGGACAGCGTAGAATTTTTGTTGAAAGCCCCCTTATCAACGCCTCGTTCGCGACGATGTTCGCCAGCCCCCATCCTTCTATCTGGTGTTTGCTCGCGCGAGGATTCAAGTTCGAAAACTAATGTCGTTAGTCTAGCGTCTTGACAGGAAAAATATATGGGCAACCGGTTGCTTGCCATTTGATCAATACTCACGGGTTTCCGCAAAATTGATCGTCCAGCACTCCCTTGGCGATCCTGCTGACCTATCGACATGGTTGCGCACCGTTGTAATTGAATTACTCCCGAAATTGTAATTTCAGAGTAACCCAATTACGTTCGGATCTTTTGTTTAATTAAATATCGATGCGACCCCGCGCTTGCAGTTGAATTACAGAATTGCAGAATTACAGAGTATGACGCAACTGATTCAGAATTAGTTAACAGAATCGTGTATCTTGCAATTAATGCAATTTTTATTATGCATAAAAGTCCGATTAATGATCAGTTATGAATATTCCTCAGATGATCTGTAATTCTATTACACTGTATTTCGAAAGCTTGAATTGAGTAATTCAAATGCGTAGTACTAGAAGTTATGGAGTAATTGAAATGCGTAGTACTTAAAGTTCTAGATCAATTCAAATGCGTAGTACTTGAAGTTCTAGAGTAATCCAAATGCGTAGTACTTGAAGTTCTAGAGTAATTCAAATCCGTAGTACTTGAAGTTATAGAGTAATTCAAATCCGTAGTACTTGAAGTTATAGAGTAATTCCACTGTGTAGTATTTGAAGTTACAGAGTAACTCAATTAGCACATGTTTATTAACGTCTCGAACTACGTCACAGAGCCACCAATGTTTACTACAGCATAAGAAACATTCGACGTATCAGAAACGTCTTTGTTGAGGGTTGGAACAAGTCCTCTTTGTTCAGAGCTTCCCGTGCGAGTCGTATCTTTTAGGAAAGAATGTCCAAACACGTTACAAGGGTAGCTTCATCGGATTATCAGACTGTCTGACCCCTGACGAAGCTGACCGTCGAGTTATTTTTTCCTCGTCGTTGCCGTTTACACTCGAAAAAGCCTCGACAGAGAAAACGCGCTCGATCGTTAACGTAAACACTTATCTATCTTTGGCATTCGGTCCACGACTCGGGGAACACCCTGTATATTCGATCCTAACCCGTTTGTATCGGATAATCAGAGTGAAATACTTTTGTCATACATTTTCTTTCTATTGCATTTAAAGTAGACAAACTTTATGAAGCAAAAGAAAGCTTGACACTAGGTTTACTGTCAGCGGGTTCAATTTTGAATTTACAATTATTGAGATGTAAAATACTTAGTGCTCCGTAAGCCCGTTAACGTTTCAGTAATTTGTACATACTGTTACATATTTGTACATACTATTGATAAGAAAAACAGCGATTTAGACTGATTATTTTTATAAATAACTGTTCACGTCCACTCACAGTGTTATCCAAGAGATACGACACGCATATATACGTTCTGGCTATAGCAACCAGGAAAATATCGCGTATATACGCCAACGATGCAAATGGGTTAACCCAGCTCTCTATAGATCACATCGTGTAGCACCGCGTAATCTCCATAATGGGCTAATATTTGCTCGCTCCTCAGCAAGTTCCGTGATTGTAATTTTAGCAACGATCAATGGGAAGCTTCTACCTTACGAGGGGAGATCGTGAATCGGGCGAGCGCTTTTTGGATGAAACTTGGTACACGTTTAGGATACCTATTGTGCAAACAAAAATCCATCCGCGTTCCGAAATTACGTTAATATTAATCAGGACAGTCAACGTGTTGATAGAAGAGCATGAAAACGTCACGGGAAGAGACCGGTTGCTCTTGGGACGTGTACGATCCCCAAGAGGGTAGCTCGATCCGTTTGTCACCGGTGCACGCGACATTATCGAGAAGGAACGTCGGTTGAACGGTTCGCCTGGTCGTTTTTCAAGTACTGAACGGCAGCATGCGTACATTACAAGAGAATTTTGACTGCATGCCAGGTAGACAACACGAATCCGCGAAATCAGCCTGCGAACTGCTCATCTGATCGATCGGCATACCTCTCTTTTCGTTAACGCTTCAACCCTTTGCACTTCGAGCAGTTTTTATTACGAGCAACTACCGTTTCCGCGACCTTATTCCCACGCCACTTCCGCTAATTGAAGCCATTGTCTCCTCCTTCCCCGGAACGGGGCTCCATTAACGCTTTTCGCAGTAACAGCCGAGAACGCCGTGAACGTTTCGTTTTGAGTGCAAAGGGTTAGTATTTACCGAAGTTGAAAATTGCGAGACTGAGGAATTAGCTAGTCTATAGAGTTCGTTCTGTAGATCTCAGTAAACATGTAGCGCTCGGTGTGCTGGGTAAAAGTTGGCTTGATTAAAATTTGAATTCAGTTGAAAGACAATAACATTATTAAGAGAAGATATAAATGCCTATGTCGCTGCTGTGTCTTGTAACGAATGGAGACAATTTTGATGATTTTCCACAAAAATATAAATACCAATGCTTTAACTTTCGCTCTGTACACTGAATAATTACCGTAGCAGTGTTACCAAGGCGTTCCATGAACACTAGACAAAACGATCATGAAATGTTCAACTTATTTTAAATCCATGATTCACGGAAAGCTTTGAGGGAACACATTTCCGTAGAGCTCTGCGTAGACTGTGGTTCACTAGGTTAGCCTTTCTCTAGCTGCATTTGTTCTATAGACATTCTAGAGATCTCGATATCCTCTCTGAAAATTCTAGTGTTGGGTCACGCTTTCGTTTGCTCTTGAGCCTTGATTTTCCCGCCGGCAATTATACAATATATTAATAGCGGCTTGCGTTAATCAGTATCGATCAGAAACGTTGCGGCCGCTTCAGTATGCATACACATATGTATACATACAATGCCGAGAGTCTAGACTAGCCGTGTGTTCCATCGTGAATTTTGTATTTTATCTTGACTTGGAACGTTGAGAAACGTTTCCTAGATCCTCAACGAAAGCGATCGCTCGACACTGAGTCGACCGGAAACCGATCATCTGCCTCTCTTCATCTTCCGACTTTGAACTATGATATTATTGTACATCCGACAGCTCTTTCTCTTTCTCTCTCTCACTCTCTCGCTCGCTCGAGCCACCTGCGATGTATTCAGCGACCTATCTCTTTCTATTCTAACGACGAGCATTTTTCCGTTGGCGTGCCATGGAACTGTTCACCTGTTAATCGGCGACACGCGTCAGGACTATGCTATTCTTATTATTCGCAACATGAACTATAAATTTATTACGATTTATTTTACGATTACAAGGATCAGAACTTCTTTGATGTACATAATCCAGTAGAAGACGACGAGTTATCTCGTCGGTTAACAGGTGGATCACCGGTAAGAGGATGGAACCGTGGGCTTCCATCCGAGCACAGCCCAAGTGAAACACGATCTTCTTCAAGTTCTTGGTCGCCGAGTCACGATCCGTACGCCAGATTGGTTTCACCTGGGTTTGGGTTAGGTTCTAGGCCTCCTTCCCGAGAGTCTTTATTCCGCCTGCAATTCCGGTGCACCTGTGCACACCTTGAGGTATTATCGACGCGGTTATCCGCGCGCACATTCGCCCCAGAGTTTATCCCAGGGCTTGAGACTAAATGTCGTGAAGTATCTCGATATGCTTGTCCCCTACGATTTTCAGTACGCAAAGTGTATAAAATTAATTACTTAGATTAGCTTTTCTCTAATATAATTTGACTAGGTCGTAGGCCAACGTATTGACGTTATTCAATTCTTTCAATATCCGTGTGAAATCGCAGCTGCTCATTTTTGCCACGAATGCATAAAACCCGTAGCCTATGTTCGTGATCGTGCCAAGAACCGAGATTGCAACAGTCGCTCAGGCCCTGGCGTTCTCCACTGCCCGTAGACCCCAATTCTAGCTCTATGGGGGAGCGTAAGCAGGTTGCCTGGAGGAGGATCAGCCTGTGTCTGTCTTCTCGGGGCACCCGGCGTATCTTCTCCTTCTTTCCGAGCTCTTGTTTGCACCCTGTTTCTCGTAAGTAGACACCGAGAGCGCGCCGTCACCTCTCCTTTGGATTATGCATTGCCTGGTCTAGATTTAAGGGAGAGGGAGAAGGTCGGCGGCGCGCAGAACTCTTTTTACCTTTTAGAAAAACTGATGTAGAGGATGACGCACATTTGAGAAAGACCGAAAGGTGAGAGGGGAGTACTCTCGAACGCGTGGTACAGTCTTAGAAGTGAAGCGCCTGTTGGCAAACTTACAGAGGGCGAGCTTGAAGAACTCGGGGGCGTTTTAGGGGGTTCCACCGCCGGCGCCCTTGCCCTTGGCGGTCGGCACAAGCCGGAGGAGCTTGCGACACTCGCGGCCAACACCAGGTTCTCGAGGAAGGAGATACAGCTGATCTATCGGGGGTTCAAGCAGGAGTGCCCGACCGGCCTCGTCGACGAAGAGGCCTTCAAGCAGATCTTCTCCCAGTTTTTTCCGCAGGGCGGTGAGCATTCAAATATTCACCAATTGCGTCTACAACGATCTACATACAATCTGACTTCAGACGCCAGCCAGTATGCTCACTACGTCTTCAACACCATGAAGAGGAAACCCTCTGGGAAGATAAGCTTCGAGGTGCGGATCCATTCGTACAGTCTCTACCTTGTTGAGGCTTCCGGGTGCAAGCCACGTCTCTTTGGAATGATAAAATATTAGGTCAAAAGTTCATGCTCGATTTCGTACTGATAAACAACACGGAATGAGGCATAAACTTTTGCACTGACCTAGTAACTATTGCTTCATGAATAAATGTCGTTAACAACTTCTCATCTTCAGGAGTTCCTGACAATCCTATCGAAAGTGTCCAGAGGCTCGGTGGAGGAGAAGCTGCAGTGGGTGTTCGGGCTCTACGACCTCGACGGGGACGGGCTGATCAGCAAAGAAGAGATGCTGGACGTGGTTGGGTCCATCTACGAGATGCTGGGCCGGTACACTCAACCGCAAATCGTCGAGCCGCATTTGGCTGCCCGGGAACACGTCGACCGTATTTTTCACGTCTGTATCGCCTCCTTTAGAATTAGACATGGGTAGACCGCCGATCGTTATGCAAAATAAAAATTTGGTGCATTAATTGCAAGAAACAGGCACCAATTAGAAATTTCTTTCTCTCGTTAGTGGTTCTATGAAGTCGTAGCAATGGTGTTAATATTCCTAAATTCTTTTAATCTTTCTACTGTTTGAAATTACGTGCATCCATTTTTGTCAAAACGCATAAGATCCGCTGTCTAGACATGAACAATAGACTTTTATCTTTAATGCCGAGGACATTTTAGGTACTGGATTAATAAGATTACAAACTTAATTTCTTCCCGCAGTTAATGGACGCCAACAAGGACGGTGTGGTGACTATCGAGGAGCTGGTGCAGTGGTGTTCCAAGGATGAGCAGCTACTGCGAAGTCTTGATACTCTGGATACTGTCTTATGAGATCGCTATGACTACTCTAAAATCATCGCTCGATTCCCGACGGTCACGGATTCCCTAGTTTCCCGGCGCTCGAGCGAGCTCTACGCGTGAATCCTCCTTCCAGAGCTTCTCGAGCGCCGTTTGTAAATATGTATTTACCCTACCTACCCAGTCTTTCAACCGTGCTGTCGAGAACACGACAATGCTAGCAGTATTACCGAACCCCTGGCGCAGAGATCGTTCAATCCCCTCTTTCGCTCTTGGCAACTGCAACATTTTGTAAATACCGTGACGACGGACGCGCTCGACGACGGAGATCTTGACTTCTGCGATAATATACGATAGAACGAGGTAGCGAAGCTAGCGGGAACGGAGATGCAATGATTACTACTTGTCACCGATTATTTTACAATATTTAAAAAATCTACGATTACAATTGCAATTTCAACCATGAAATAATGAAACGCGCCAAGTAATATAATCTAGTAATTTCTCTTGTGATTACTATTTAAAACCAGATTTCAAAAAAAAATCATAGTAACAAGTAAAAAGTGACGCCTGAGCCACTGCTCTGCGAACCAGCTCCATTATCATCTTGTTTTCCGCTGAGTACGCTACCTGGTTGTATCGCTAACTATTATTAGGTCAGTGCAAAAGTTTGTGCTCGATTCCTTGTATTTTAATACTTTTGCACTGACCTAATAGAAATGTATGGCCCCCGTTGGCAATTCTGGACGAGTAGTATGCGCCAAGTGATCATTAGCCAGGATCGATGCGTCGAGAGTAACTCCGGGTCTCTCGATTTTTTGCTATTTGCATCCGAACCGCATTTCCGAGTCGCGGCGATGAATGTCAAGAACTCATTTGTCGGTTCGATACTCAGCCGCTCGAATTTAATCTTTGACCTCTTCTATTCGCTCTAGTAGCTTCCCTTTCGCGAGGTTTCGCGACTATCCTCGATTCAACTTCTCAGGATCTTCAGGCTCTCTTTGTCCGAAATTGATCGTTTATAGAACAGTTGAGCTTTGACATCGTTTTTGCATTATGTACGGTTAAAGAGCGGACGGCATTTAGACTTCGGATTTGATGCGCTTGTTGCAAACAGGATAAAATATTGCTGGAATGATTAACAGGAAGACTGGTTTTTATTCTATCTAGAACCGGTTCGAATTTTCTGTGAATTCTATTTGCATACACGTCCGCAGTCTAATATTTAAAAAATTGCTTGAGGAAACATTTCAATCTTGTTACTCGGTTTTGAAATTACTAGGCTTCAGGCAAATGCGAAATTATATGTTTGGCATTCGATGAAACCTGTCCTGTGTCTCCAGGACATAGAAGTTTCCTCTTTTAATCGCAACATGCAATGTTGATCGAATTCTAAAGCGAAGCGCGCATGGTTCCGTGGTGTTCGCATATGCCTGCTGTGTAGAGTGTAGGCAGATTGTCTTCGGTGACCCATGGGACATCTCCGATGGAGATAAAGTAAATACTATTCCCATTAACTACACCTTAGATACCCTCGACCAACTAAGAAACGTGGCCCGACGTGGTACACGGTTCGTGTGATTCTCTCGTACCTTACTAAATATTATAACCGTCGCCTTTCCAGATTGTTGTTATCGATACAAGTAATCTCTAACCCTCTATTTGCCAGAGACGGGCAGAATTTTATTCTAATAACTTTCATCAAACCAAAACACCGACTAAGAGTTTCAATTTAAAGGAATTGATTCAATCTATCGTTAAGTAGAAATATTACACAGGCTGGAGTATTTAAAATGTCACCTGAGTCACTAATCTATTTTGTAAGAGGAGGCAAATTAATTTCTCAATTCAACAAATTTATTTCTTTGGATATACATTACTTAAAAAATGGCTAAAAATTTGTCTTGCCCGTCTCTGAACTACGAGACCTTGTCGTTGAATATCATACCTATATATAGATATTGTTGGCGTCTACTCGAGGCATTCTAAAGCGATATTTTACCGTGTACAAATTATCATCGAGCCCGTTGAATTTCTCAAGTTTATTGTAAAAGTCTGTATCATAATATATTCAGGGCGGAACGTGAGCCACGTTCCCACGCGATTCTAATGTATAAGAGATATCGGTTTCCTTTTGATTGCTCTTCGACATATATAGATATATATATATATATATATATATATATAAAATATATATAAATATATATTTGGTACGACCCGTGCCATTCAAGGAATCGATTGTTTTACTAAATTGATATGTCGCATACATCCGCGTTCGTTATTATGCTGTACATTATACGCAGGACTATGATCGAATGCACATGCACATCGAATTGAATGTCTTCTGACTTTTTATAAGTTCATTAAAGGTACAGTATTGCTAAACCATTTTTCATGGTTCCTAACATTTTTATTGCAACGTTACCTATTTTTTGACGATACAGTTTAGAAGATTTAATCCCTTCACCCTTGCGTAGACAACCGTGCGTTCATTTATGATGCCACATATTATGATGTGAGAAGGCGCATCTCGCATCCTTGCAATCCTGGAAACCCGAGTCTACCCTCTTAAATATTGAAACTTCAAAAATATCTATGCAAGTCGATTGCCTTCACAAGGGGTAAGCAACGAAGTAGGTAAAAAAGAATTCGTTCAATACCCTTTCCCTTTGAGTCCTTATAAAACACAGTTTTCTAACCCACAAGAAGAGGTCACTATAATCAATTTTGGAATAAGTCTGTGCTGGTATCTGGTCGGTGGTGGCGGTGCTAGAGCATTTTTTACAGAGTCGGTAATTCAGAACCAGAGGAATGCTTTGCACTTTACATGCAATGTCTGTACGGATCTGTGTCTGTGTTCAAGACCACGAGGTGTTTATTCGTGCAGCTTGCAGTTCGTTGTGAGCGGAGCCTTGTGAGCAATCTACACAATCTACAAGACTTGCCTGTGTTGGTGTTGTCTAGTTCGTTTCTCCAAGTTAAAGTTCGATCAAAACTGTTATCAACAGCCGTATCTGATAACTGTGAGAAAGCACTTCAAGCTAATGTTCTGCAAGGAAAAGAACGTCCATGGTTACATGAGAGACCACATGAAGTTTCTGAACGTGAAGTCGAACACGATATCGGGTGGTAGATCTCGTAACAATTAACTAGTTTCTAATAGAATTATAGGATAGTATACGGTCTACATGTTAAGCAAAATGGTTCGGATAAAGTGGTCGATAACGAAGACTCCGAACACCGTAAAGTAAGTCACCGTTTATTAACCAAAAACGATTATTATCTCTTCATCGAACATTTCGATTTTAGGGTTCACTTGCAGCAGAAGTGGCGGCAGCTTCGAATCATCACGAAATCTTTGTTTTACAACCACTTCTTGAACTGGAGTTACGTCTGTGATATACTTCTAGAGCCGATGTTCGTGTTTGTGGAGATGTTCATCTCCTGTCTAGGACCGGTAATTACTTCCATAATCCTTCGTATAGTCTGCGACAAATTGTTTGGTCTCTGCTTGTATAAACAAATCCCATATCGGTCACAATATATTTACTATGCTTTGCAGTTCACAGGTGTTTATAGTAATGGTAACTTTTTTAACCGCGTACATCGTGTACATTGCCTATTACATCGGTCTGCCATATTGGTGGGAGAAGAGTCCAGCGATGACAATAATCCTCCTAATTGTCGGAAACTGGTTGCTAGCGAATGTCTGTTTCCATTATTATATGGGCATTAATGTCCCGGCTGGCTTCCCACCGGAAGGTGGCCTTATTCCAGAGGCTGTGAGCATTTGTAAGAAATGCATTAAACCAAAACCACCCAGAACACATCACTGCTCTGTGTGCAATAGGTGTATTCTCAAGATGGACCACCATTGTCGTATCCTTCTAGATTAAACGTCGAACTAACACTCCTATAGTTAAACTGTACTGCTGACTTTTTTCTCGATAAATTCCTTGATTCGTAGAAAAACAGCATGGCTGAACAACTGTGTCGGCCATTACAATCACCGGTACTTCTTCCAATTCATGGTTTTCATGGTGTTAGGTATTATATTTATTATGCTGTTTGGAGTCGAAATAGCATATCAAGAGTGTTTCCCAGCACAAGATCCAGACTTGGACGGTCATCCTGTGAGGATCAATAACTCCGAGATCATCCCTGTGGTAATTACTGCACAATACTGTGATTGTTAGAATGAATGAACAGAATTAGTATAGCTGGTACCAGTATCGATTTCAGTCTGAGTCCTTGGATCATTTGAGCGAAGAGGAGATAGCAAAAATAGCTAAGCAGGCTGCTGACGTAAAAGTTAAGGAATGGAGGCGACAACTTATCAATTTCGCAGCGTTAATTTGCGTAACGACTTTCGCCGCCTTGGGAGTGTTAATGTGGTGGCATGGGACTCTCATAACTAAAGGAGAAACGAGTATAGAAGCACGTATCAACACTACGGAAGCCGAAAAATATAAAAAGCTCGGGAAAGTCTACGAGAATCCGTACAACTTCGGTACGGTGCAGAACTGGAAGTTGTTCTTAGGCATAGTCGACAGGTAAATGAACAACCAATCGTAAATGATTAAATCACGTTTAATACGATCATCCAATAAATAATGCTACCGCTTCTTCCCTGATTATAGAAGCTGGTGGTATATAGTTTTTCCGTCGAACCATGGCCCGTACGGGGATGCGCTTACATGGAGGACCATTCACGATGCAAAGATACTTTGAGTGTAACTTTCGCGCCGTGTCTACGGCGGTGCTTGCATTTATTATTTTGAACAGTCACGAAGAAGCTATTTCCGCAGATTACAAACACTTCTAGTCAAAGCTACGATTGTTTTAGCGTTACAGTACGTTTAACGAATTTTCTTTCTCGTTCTAACAGAGAGAGAGAGAAAGAGAGAAAGAAAGAGGATAAAAATAATTTAGCAATGTCAACTGAACGCTTTGTAAAATATTTCGGAAAGTTTTGGCACTGTTCTCGAAGATGTACTCTTTACCGTACCTCTAAGAAACGTATATCATTCTCTCCAATGTACATTCAAACAATCTTACTATTAAATGTATTTTAAACTTTTCAATGTTGAGAGATCGATTGAATCGATTGCTAAAGAAATAAATGAACTTTTTTATCTTTGCAAAGTAAGGCGTACGTTCATAAAACGAATACAAGCTCACGGCCAAACGATACCCTCTATCCAATCAAGATAATGCGAGACCTTCGTGTACACTCCAGGCATGTTAAAGAACGCGCAACCTTGTCCGAAGCTGGTGATGCCGAATACTTGGAAGAGACATTTGTTATCTGGATGAACGATTTGCAACGGGCCTCCCGAGTCTCCTAGACAGGAGTCCTTCTTCCAACCGCCAGCAGGATCGCCAGCACAGACCATGTTCGGCGTGATCCCGTATGGTATCTGTATCGATGGCTTATGCCTTATCGCACATCTTATGTTATCGAGAATCGTCAGGTCGGCTTTCTGCAGCTTGTTGCTTCCCTCGTCATCGCCTGCAAACGTTTGTCCACTTGTAAGAATTCTTTGCACTCATCTTTTAAATAATGCGAATTTCTATATTGCTATATTAATTTTACGAATACTAACAAATCCTTTTGCACACATATTCTACAATCTACAACACTTGTACTTAAAGAGAATGCAAAGAAGGAAAAATCAATTTTTTGAAGATTGAAAGCCATGATTTGCGCTTAATGGAGTGACCAGATATTTAAATGTTAGACCTACCGAATTCAGTAACACCCCAGCCGCTAACCCATGCTTGCGTAGGCACACTGTCGTACCGCAGATACAAACAGGCGGGCCTGACGTTCTTATTGAATCCAATTACTTCGTTTAGCTTCAACAGAGCTATGTCGTTGTACATCGAAGGAGGCTTGTAACCAGGATGCCGTACCACATTTTTCACCTTTGTCGAAATACCGCGTTGCGCGTCTCGTAGATCATGGAGACCAATGCGCGCGTCTGTAGGGCTTTTTTAAAAACACGAAGAATGTATAACAATGTTAGGAAAATCCATAGTCTATTTACAATGAAATCAACAGAGAAAGTATAAGACAGTACCTTGGATCGTAAGTACAATGAGCTGCAGTGAGCACCCACTGCGGTGCAATGAGTGTACCACCGCACAGATTTTGATACTTTCCCTCATTGAATTTTCCTAGGGAAACCTGATGAGGGAATTCACCAGGAGTAGCATCAACACCTCCGATAACAAGGTGGTTCGCATCGGAACAGGTTTCGGTGGAAACTGTCACCACTGTTGGATTGGAAACTAAAGGTAATACAGATGCTGTGTCTGAGATCTGTCTCCCATACTCCTGGCACACTAAAACAATCAATTGGAAGATTTAAACCAGTCGCTATCAGAAAATATAGATTATTATATTTAGTACGCAGGATCACTCACTGATGTCTGACTTTCTTCTCGAGTTCCCATATTTATTCGAGTCTCCAGAGATCCTTCCCGATGCATTGTCACCTAGGTTAATGGTAAAAGGTGTTGCAGTACTTTTCTCTGCGCTACTTAGAGGTTGTAGAAAGGGATTAGTATTGTGTGCACGAAAAGGAACACTATCAGTGTCTCCTGTGGTATTTGTAATGTTATTTACGGATGGGCCCTGATCCTGTCTTGTGCCATTGTTAGCAGGGGACAGGGTGATAGCAGGTGATAGGGAAATGTTATTCCAGTTTATAGTAGAGTCACGGTCCTGGAGGAATATGTTCCCCTTTGTATTATTTAGCTGCGTATTCTGAAGAAACGGATTTTTGCTAATGTTATCGCTCAATTTCACAATAGGTTTTTTTTTCTTTGATTTCCCTAAAAAATAATAGACGTATCATAATACTTACAGGGAACGATCGCCGAGAACACGGATAAAAATTCGATCGTTTAACGGTACACGATCAAGGACGTTTACACGTGGCGTATTATTTACAAAAGCCGTGCAGAAGCAGATCAAAATTCGAAGCGTGCATGCAGATGTTAAAATCGATATGATTTACCTGTAGTTTTGGCAGCCAGCACCGACACAAAGAAAACAAACAAAAGTATCGCGAGAACGTTCTTCAGTCGCAGCGGCATCGTGCCGATACCGGTCGGGACAGATCTATTCCTTCGGCCGGAATCAGCTGGAATGTAAAAAGGAAAAAGGATCGTCCGCGTCATTGATACGATGATAATTGAATGCTTCGTCCGTTGGCCGTTTGAGTCATGACTCGTGGCTATATTATTTCATCGATGGAAAGTTCGATTTCAGGAAACCATGATTCCGCCGACCTGTCGATGCGTAGTCACCAATGAGTAAACATGTTTCGAAACAGTGTTCAATTGGCTGTCGAAGTATCCTTGTTTGTAGTAGAAATGGGATCAAGCTCGATACGATCTTATACGAATAATCCAAGTGGTATTCGTCGAGTTTCATTTAAAAGTCAAAACAAACAGCTATAACTTTCGTTTTTAAAATAATATCTATTTGCTTGTGTACAGAAAGAAAGCAAATCTTAACGTTTATCAAAGCAGTATCGTACCGTTACAAAATGATCTACGAAAATATGGATATTTGTATTAAAAATCATAATTTCGTTCACATTGAAGCATAGGAGTGGGGCGGATGGCAATTATGTTCAGGAGGATATGTTTTAAGCGGTTTTTTTTACAGAAACCGGTCGCACTTATAGTTTAGGGTTCTATAGAACTCGTGCCCGTCAGTTTCGAGATACGATACAATAAGGAAAGTATAATATTCTATTTCAATTTGTAAGTAGTTTCGACACGATATCGACAACGATATAGAAAAATCGTAATCGATAACCAGCTGTTTGGAGAGGAATTTTCCCAACGGTCGAGCAACATTATTCTTTCCTGGTCGCATGGTTGAAAATAGCGCTGGCGTTGATGATTTATGTAACTACTCTGTGCTGCGTATACTAAATAAGAGAGGATCATTAAAGAAAACTTAGATGCTGTCTACGCGGCTCATTTACGTTCTCGCGAGATTACACTTTGCACCTCCGAGAACGGTGATTATTTTTTTCTTCCGGAAACCGGAATTATATATATATATATATAAAATGTTCAAAAATATTCCCTTGAGCTGCTATACATTCATTTAGCCGTGAAGTTACAGAACGTACTGCTGTGTAATTCATTTCTGAGGGAATCGACGCACAAGGTCTGACGATTCTTCTTTCATGTCGTCTACAGTGGTTGGTGGTTCATGATAAACATCGTCTTTTAGTTTTCCCCATAGATAGAAATCAAGGGGTGTAAGATCTGATGAGCGAGCTGGCCATAATACGGGTCCGTTATGTCTGAACTTGTTATTCAAGAATTGTGTTACGACACGGGAAGAATGGGCTGGACACCCGTCATGTTGATACCACATATCTTGGCAAACATTTTGCGTCACAGAAATAAAGCAAATGAATCTTACACGTTGAATTTTATTTATTCCATTTTTCTGGGTTGAAGGTCATTTGTAGGTCATATTGTGTTACATGGATGAATTCGTTATTTTGTCAGCTACAACATTACGTTAACGAAGATATATCATTCTATTTAAAAGACATCGATGACCTTGAAATCTCATTAAAAAAATGACCTTGAAAATATTTTCCCTTACACCGTTACATGTGGCCCTTCAAACAGTGTAACTTTGTCCTAAGAAGGTTTTTTTGTACAACGAAAAGTAACGGAGATATTTAGGTGTTCTGTTTCTTCGGACTCACCCTGTATATATTCGAGACTAAATGACTTGAAGTTTTGGAGATTTTATGACATAATAAATCTTCGTCTTTTTATGATTCTACGATACATATTCGGAATAAAAACGGAAGGGTTGAGTTCCGAGAACGCGTTGCGTAAACAACAACAAGGCGGTCACACATCGAGCCCTTTTCGGTTTGGCTGAGCGTTCTATGTTGTGAAAATCGCACACGTCTTTTGATATGTAAATACATGTGCAAGGTGCAACTAATTTTATTTTGGAAGATGTTTCTTGTTTTTTTTTTTGTTATTCGTTTCCAGCCATTTTAAATAAATTAGTATTTATCGTGTGCAGTCCGAGCGACGTACTATAAATTTGTGCTATACCCAGAATAATTATGGAAACTGCTGCAGCGGCATATATTTATATGCATTATGCGTTAGTCGCGAAGGACAACCGCCGAAAGTCAAGAAGATGGTGGTAAACAAATATATATTTTCAAAGAAGTACAGACGATGTTGGAAATTTCGCGAGTGAATTGAAGTTTGATAAACGACCTGTCGTTTAGCTGGGCTATTGCAATTAGTTTAAACAAATGCAATGTTTTCATATCCGACGTGTCGTTTAGCTGGGTTATTACAATTGTTTTAAACGAATTCAATGTTTTCATAGCAAGGGCCTCTTTAATAATATGAAAAAAAAAAAATAGAAAGTAGAGATATCATTTTTTCGGATAATTTAAATCACCGATGTCTTTGTTTATATATTTCTTTCTATTTCTTGACATTTCTTCTTTGTATCATGGATATTTAGGATATGCTATCTGTCCTGCAAACAGATTTGCAAGTGCTACCCGTTCGCTTTCGTGCGCGCCGTCGTTCCCTGAGCTGAAGGATCGACGCGCGCATTTCGGCGCGGTTCGGCGCGCTGTTCTTCGAAATGTTCAGGGCTGTCCGAGGCATTATGCCCCACACAGAGGCAGATTACAATACGCACAATATGACGGAACTATATATAAGAAGAGTTATCGTGTGAAACGAGATTGTCTATTCAATCCCACCGATAAATCTACGCGTTCAAAGAGTCAGTCGTTACAGCTCTGCGAAGATGTACCGATCCGTGATTCTGCTTTTTTTCGGCCTAATCGCGAGCCTGAATCAGATCCAGGCGGGCTCAAGTCCGCCGAAGGTGATAATCGTCGGCGCTGGTGCATCAGGAATTGCAGCTGCAACTAAACTGCTGCAGAACGGCATCGAGGATGTCCTGATACTGGAGGCTGAGGACAGAATCGGCGGTCGAATCAAGACTATCAAGTTCGGTGAGTATCTCGCAGGGAATCTAATTCGAGAACATTAATTGTTCTCAAGATTTTGCAAGATATCAAGACCATCGATATTTTTATAAACAAATAGGGCCAGGGAGATAGTACAGCTGAAATTAAAACGAAAATCAGCAGTAACAATAATTGCGTTGGAGACTTCGTTTTTGAGAAAAGTGGATTTGAAGATTCGTCAAATGATAGCGTGCTATTCGATAGAATTATTGTCTTATTTTCAGCTGACTATCTGTCGGACCTTATTTGTACAACCTTGAACTTTCATATCTACCACAAGATAGCCCAGATCGAAGTGAATCCAGCGACCTATAATTTCATGACCTTCGTATGATCTTAATTCGTTTTAAAGGTCGATTTTCCTTAGCCAGCCACGGCCAGTCCGGCAGCACTTTACCGCCCTGGTTTTGTATCCAGCATTTCTGAACCGCGCCGCAACCCCGTTGGGAAATTCTGGATACAAAACCGGGGTGGTAAAGTGCTGTCGGACTGGCCGTGGCTGGCTAAGGGAAATCGAACTTAATTAGTTATCGGTATACAAGGTCACTGGAACGTATTAGTGATAACGCAAATCGCTGGATTCGTCTTCGACATTTAGTTTATAACAGAAATGAGTAGATCGAATGAAAAGCAACGAAGATATTTAAAGAATTTAAAAATGTCGATTATTTTTAATTTTTTAAACATATTTAAACAATCATTGAAGACGGACGGACACCACTTTTGCACCATCTCTTGAGGATACGTTTCAGTTTATCCCAAAAGATAAGGGTCCAGCGGAAAATCGAACTATACCACGCGATAGAGCAGACTTTCATCTTGACAAACCACCCTTTCAAATTTCCAACGTCGATGTTTTTTTTTCGATCCGAAAAGCAAAATATCTTCGATCGCTCGTTCTAGTGGTGAGCGTCACTGGCGGCGACGATATCTTTCTGTCTGGTTCGAAAAAACAATCGGCGTTGGAAATTTGAAAGGGTGGTTTCTCAAGATGAAAGTCTGCTCTATCGCGTGGTATAGTTTGATTTTCCGCTGGACCCATATTTTTTTATATAAATTGAAAAATATCCTAAAAAATGGGTGCAAAAGTGGCGTCTCTCCGTGTTTAATCATTGTTTAAACATATTTAAACGATCATAATGTATCAATATTGGATATCACTGTATTCGGGGAAGTATACAGAATCTTTTGCCGTAAAGAACAATTCAATATATTATATAATAACATCACAATATTTGTTTAAATTTGAAAAATAGTTTTTTTTCAGAGTCATGTTTCTCAAAAACTGTGCGAGTAGGAAAAAAATTAAGGGCAGATTCAGAATCACCGTAAAAAACTCTATAAGGGACACCCAACAGTTATAGCGAAACATAAAAAAAGTTGAAATTTGTTGGACAGCGTATTCGATGGGTTGTTCTTCGATTCTAACGGATAAGGGATTCTCGAAAAGGAGTAGATCATTTCTGATCGAATTGAAGTCAGTGAAACGATTTTCGAATTGATCTATCACCGATTGAAGAATATGCAAATGATTCTTAAAATCGCATTGAGTGGCAAATTCTTTAAAAATTGATTGGCAAGAGGGAAAAAATAAAAATATTATTTCTTTTGCATTACAATGATTTCGAAAAAGTTCCAGTTTCCTACGAAACGAATCTGCATGGCTACAGAATTCGGAAATAGATTGATTGGGCGTTTGTAATTTTAAATTTATTATGCTGAGGTGATTTATGAGGTCGACAATAAACGAGAGTTCGCACAGAATTCCACTACATTGAAAAATAATAGAGTGAGCATAGAAATTTCCAACAAATAGAAATACAAATCGGCTGAGCCTTCTTTCTTTCGTTTTACATATACGGCAGCATACGGTGCGTACGGGCCTGAGGAGCAAATTTTGGACATGCCTGATTTAAATCATGTAGAAAAGACATAGATCTCCATGTAGCTTCAATATCTTGCTAATGATGCAGACCATTTCGATCTCGTTTGATTGCAATTGATAACTTTTAACTGATAACTTTTGATTTTTGTAGATGAGTACCTGGTCGATCAAGGAGCACAATGGGTCCATGGGGATCAAAAGAACGTGGTGTACGATATGGCGGCACCCTTGAACCTCACAGATCATTCGGATCGGTACCAATTCGAGATGTTCACATCCAACGGCGAGCAGATGGAACCTGACCTCGTGGCTAACATCACCAACTTGTTCTTAGAATACCTGGAGACCGACAACGATAAGACCATGGAAGAATGCAATGGTTCCTATGGTGATTGCGTGGCCGACAGGTACAACTTACAATTCTCCCCAAAGTCCTTCAACCCTCGGAAGAAAAACGACATTACAAATAACATGGACGTTCATGCTTAGGTCTATTTAGATCTTAATTTACTAAAAAAAAGATGATAGTAATATTTCTGCGTTCCCAACACTATTATAAATATGCACCTTATCCGAGAAGCACAACGGAGTTAAATAATGACTTTTTCCTAGTATAGTAAAGTGTGCTCGGAACGTTCAAAAGGTTTTAAAAACGAAAGACTATGGAACAATAACAGCCGGAAGTCTTTAGAACCGTTCTAAAGACTTGTGAAAGGCGACCTTTCGTTCTGTGTCCGTCGGCGGTACCGCGTAACACGTTCAATTTGCTTTGTTAGAGTGAAACGGCGACTCGCCCAATATCCGGAACTGAACGACACAATGCAAGAGCAATTACTGTGGCAAATGAATCTGATGCTGACGAGCCTCGAGCCAGGGGACAGTTGGTACGACGTTTCAGTGAACGGCTACGATGAGTTGTCGGGAGGAGACCGGGGCGTTAATTGGAAGACGCGCGGTTACAGCACTATTCTGGACATAATGATGGTCTGTACTCTAACATTCAGGATCGTTCGGGTCTGAACCAAAAGGTTTCTCTTTAGAAAAAGATCCCGAACCCGGAGGAGGAACTACCGGTGATGAACAAAACGATCCTGAACGCTGAGGTGACCAAAGTGGACTACTCGAGCGAAGACGGTACGGTAAAGGTGACAACGCAAGACGGCAAGGAATACACCGCCGATCATGTGATCGTGACGCCTTCGTTGGGTGTGCTGAAAGCTGACTATGAAACGCTGTTCACCCCCCAACTTACAGACTCGAAGATCACAGCGATCAAAGTACAAATTCCTCCCTTGATAAATGATTAATCCTTAGCATTCGAATGACGACTCTGATAAATTACTAAACATTTCTGGCCATTAGGATTAGGACCGAAACATTTAGGATCAGTTTCATTAAAATGAAACAAATTATATATGTATGTAGAAATGTTTAGTGTGAAAGAGTGCAAAGGGTTAACAATTTGTTCAGGAGAAAGACTTTCCACTGAACGCGATTCGTTGCTTAGACACATGGTTACGGAAATGCTTGTAAAGTGCACCTGGCCTTCAACGATACTTGGTTCAACCCGGAGGGTGCCAAGAATAAGCTGTTGCAACTCATATGGACTGAAGATGAGCTGGCAGCATTCGAGAATGATGTGCGTATAAGATCTGCAGCAGGACCTCCTATAACGCGCGTTATCAAAATGAAATAAAATTTAATTAACTCCCCGACGACGACGTCCGTACACATTAGATTAGATACACTTTCGTTCACCATATATTTTGCATAAAAATCTGCCAAATCTAATGATTAACATTTATAACTAACAAATCGAACGTTGTCCCTGAAGGGTTAAAGGGTTAAATGATTGTAGTGGTAGGTAAAACGTTGAGTTACCGCGAAAATAATGTTTTTACACGAGCTCGTGCTGCGTTTTTTTCAGACGAAAAGGATGTGGATGCCTTACTCGATGTCCTTCAACGTCGTCGAGCATAAGCCCCGTTTGCTGCTGCTGTGGATCTCCGGAAAGGGCGCGCGTCTTATCGACGATCGCACTGATGCCGAGGTTCTCGAGCAGGTCACAGAGATATTGCACAACTTCTTCTCGAAGTCTTACAATGTCAGCGAGCCAGTGGCGATGATAAGGTACCATCTCGGTCGACTATATATAGCGTTCATCTCGTGCATACGCGTTTCTTTTTGCCCACAGGAGCAAATGGCATCAGAATAAACATTTCCGCGGCACGTACAGCTACGTGAGTGTGGATTCGGCGAAAGCGAACGTGGGTGCGGACGAGCTAGCTGAGCCTGTGACGAAAAATGGAAAACCGGTGGGTTCTCCTCTTGGACTAGCTTTTGGTACGAGACTCAATCGTTTACTGCTTGTTCACAGGTGATTCTATTCGCTGGGGAGGTCACGACTAAGATAAATTCTGCAACAGTGCACGGTGCCATCGGAAGCGGATGGAGGGAAGCCGAGAGATTGATTAAATTGTACACTAAAACCGACAGCACAACTAAATAAAGTAACGAATCAGATTAATAAGAAGAAATAAAAATAACGAGACGATTATTGTAGTTGATTATATTTACAAATATACGTGCCGCACTTGACTTCGGCAAAATAATTGGCACCGCTGTACCGTATCAAATATAACTTTCCTTTATACATGTTATACGTATAGTGCGTATAATATTTTCGATCAACACCTAAATACGTGGTGACGTAGAAAAATTTGAGCTTGCTTCACGCCGGTGTCGTAGGCGCCGTGTGTCGTCGAGAAGTAGTTGTCGTTGGTTGCTTCGCCGGCGAACATCACCGTAGGCATCGCCTGAAACATAAAGTTCATGGGATGCCACATGATTTATGATCTCCCCTTCAACTAGTCCTATTCCCCCACCATCAAAAGACGTGTGCGCGCGAAGTGTGAGTGCAACGGAGATATAAACAACAACGAATCGCATAAGAAAGAGAGTACGGTGGGATTGACCGCCAGTTCATCGCGACTGCTGTATATTGTATATACATGATTTTTTCAATTGCCCACCTTATTGCCGCGGTTGCCCGCGACTTTTCTCCATATAGGCTCGGCCAGAGCCCCAGGTGTGATCCCAATGTCATCGCACCTGGTCGGTATGTAGCTGTAGCTACCCCTGGCGTACGGATTTGAGTTCCATTTAGTTCTAAAGCATTTTTTCACTGGAGGTATCGAGTCGATATTCAAAAACTGTTTCAGTAAATTCTCGCAGTCAGCTGCTACTTGTTGCTCGCTCAAGGTCTCGATGATACGAGCCCCGTGGCCACCCACCCAGCCTAGAAGAACACCTTCCCGATCCGGAAGAATGTCGAATCCAGTCAAATCCCTAATCCAAGAAGGCTCTGTGGCACTGTTCATGATCTCGGGCTTCCTCGCCGGCCAAAGGAATTGGAATCCTTTTGTGTCACTGCTCCACCAAGCTTCACCGAAGTCCAGAAAGACTTTATTGATCAGGCCGAATCCGAGATTCTCGATCGCCTGACTGAACGATTGCGGCAAAGCAGGCACGAACATCGTCTTGTAATTTTCCTTTAAGTAACCGAGAGAGCTAGTGACGATCACGCAGTCGGAGAGGATCCGAGTGTTGTCTGATAACTTCAATACAACGGGTGCCTCGAGATCCTTGTCGAGCACCTTATGCTATTCGATAGAATCCACGACGGTGTTTAATCGTAGATTTTCCTTATTTATACCGTTCGCGATGATTTTCGTTAGGCTATGGTAACTGTTCCTGAATAAGAGATTCTCGGAGCCTCCAACAAACTGCAAAAAAATACATTTACCCTATACTCTCCCGTACATACTGCAACCATCTAAACATCGATGTATACCGGGAAATCAACCAGTAGGCCAGACACAGAGACTCGTCGTAATTCTCACCTTAAACTTGCTCCAGTATTTGGTGGACAAGTCGTCCAACGTCGAACACGCGTTATCTATCACGAGAAACCTCAGATTCCAGTCCATCAATTCCTCTTTTATGCTAGCCACAGCTGGAGGATCGTTCCTCTGCTGCAAGTGATTGTTCAGTGCGTTCTTGAGGACTCTACCCAGACTCTCAGAACCTTTTTCCAGATACTTCGTTTCGTTCTCGCAGTCTTCTAGAGTTTCATGAACGAGTTCGCATATTTCGTCTACCAAGGCCGCGTCTACCTTGACGCCAGTGTTGCGCATGAACATGCCTTGGCCGTCGCGGAAGTCGATGTCGGAGATTAGGTCATTTCGGTAGCACAGTTCTCCGAGTGGGCTCTTATCGCCGTGCAAAAATTGAGCGCCGCATTCAATCCAACTCTTGTTCCACGGTATCGTTCGTATTCGACCACCAACTTCACTTTCGGCTGCAAAATAAATTGTTGGTCATTTCATTTTTCTTCAATTCTTGGGTTAATGCTCCGTAAACCCAGAGTTCAATTCAAGATTCCTCGATTTACCTTCGAGTAACAGATAGTCCTTGAAATTCGCTTCCTCCAAGGTCTTCGCGGCAGCCAATCCTGCTATGCCCGCGCCTATTATCACAACTCTTGTTCTTTCCGTTATTTCGTTTCCGGTATTCAACATCCTCCCCACTTTATTGAAGCTGTTTACTACTTGCTTTAACCAACCACACGTTCTACATGATTTGAATTGTGAGTTTTTTTATTACCATTTGATTGCAGTTACGAAAAAGTTTGATACATGTAAATATATATATAGATATATGTGTATATAATATAACAACTAACAAAAACAACGAGACGATAGTAGTAAAATATATTTTTCGCGATTAACGATACATATATGTATATAAATGTTTAACAAAGACGTGTATCCGGTATAAGTTGTGTCCCTTTAAAAAAATCAAATAAAAAAAACGTAAAAAGTAATTTGCTTTTGATAAAAAGTGCATGTATAAGAAGCCATTGACCCTTGCTCGGATGTTGCAAAGCATCAAGTGAGTTTATAGTTTACCATCATCCTTTAGGAAGAGACATGCGGCTCTGGCTAGAGCTGTGACTTTAATCGCCTGAGAAAAAGCAAGCTAATCAATAATAATATCTCGCCTTGTTAGGAAAGAAAGTTGGAGATTAGTTAAGTACAAATGACCGTCGATGATTGTGAACACTATATGTATATTATTTTTATGAATGTTCAGCCCTATACCGTTAAAGCAAATCGAGTGAATCGTGTGTGATAAAAGATATGATTTGCAAATTAACACATAATGAAGATTAGGATGATCAAACTAAAGCTACGAATGCAAATGAAGCACAAAGACATTACCTCAGCGTTACTTATCGTTTAATCATCCGCAGAATCATTACTTGCAATTAAAAATCCTTTATCACAACTAAAACGGGTGATCGAGAAAATCTGTACTAGTCTACGCAACAGCTAGTGATTCCGAGTAAGCCTTAACAATTAATTGGCAATCAAAACGGTTCCTAATTTACCTATGGAAGTCGATTATCCTGTCTGCTTCCCTGAATCCTGTTTCAACCGCTCCGTGCACGGTCGAATAATAATGGTCGTGCGTTGCTTCTCCAGCAAATAAAACGCTCTAGAAACAATTATGATAGTTAATTCGTTGTGCAAGTACAAAATCGTCAGAAATACGTACAGGTTTGCCATCAACTGAGAGGATCGGCTTCGCTAAATCTTTGGCCTCCACGTTTAATTTTTCAGTCGTGATACTTCTAAAGCTATAGCACCCACGGAAATGTTCATCGGTATACCACGACGATCTATAAACAAAGAACAACTATTCCAGTGCTCTGACATTAACAAATATGTTATAAATAGACTGCGGATCTTTATGCAAAATCTTTTTACATCGCTCAAAGTTCGCAGTCCGGTCGTAAATTATTACCTAATCATTTTATCAAATCGTGGGATATTGTACGTCTTATGTAGAAACGTTTTCAACAAAAGCCATAATCCCTCGGACACTTCATCGTCGGAGAGCGTCTCCATGTGTCTCGCGTACTTGCCGGAAATCCAGGTGGATAATATCCGCGACTGATAGTCTACCGCGACAAATGCAAAAACATCGCACAGCCATTCGCATTCCTAAGTCACATATCAAATTCAGATTTAATACACTCGCGGGGCAATAGCAAAACGCACACAGTTACATTAAATGCAACTTTACTTGTCCGTGAGACTCGAGAAACTCTTTCTTGTCCTCCTTGGACCATATTAAACTAAAGCCAGCGCAATCCTCTGGCCACCATCTGTGCGGGAATTCGATGAAGATTTTGTTCACAGTTCCAATGTTCAGACCCTAGATAATGCATTGCGTGTTAACTTTATGGTAAGTATAAAATGTAATCACGTGCTTCAAACACTTCAATGGGCTTCAAACACTTCAAAATATTTTTATTCGATTGTTTTTAGATGTATGTAGCCCCTGAATGTTTGCAACTAGCATCACAATTTTACCGTGCCTTTATCGCTTGTTGCTTGGACTCAGGCAAACTCGGCGTGAACATTGTAGCTTGCTTCTCTTTCAGAACTCCAAGAGAAGGAGTGAATATAACGTGAGACGCCGTGTACTTTGCGCCATCCTTTGTCTTCACAATTATATTGTTACTGGATGTATAATCAACGTTACAAACGTCCTTATTAAACTCTACTTTCTCCTTTATGGGCAATATGTGTTTTGTGTTCGATAGCCTCTGTGAAAGAATAAGTAAAATATAGAAAGTGTCTTTTCTATAGACAGAATCTGTAACGTATTAACGTATAATCATAATGTATTAACGTGTCTACAAATCATAAGAATTATTCGCCGTCCAAGGGTTGATCTCAAGACATTCGTGTTCACACACGCAGAGATAATTGAAATCGCTTAAAATAAGACGTACAGATAACAAATCGAACAGCGTTTTGTAGCCGTGGTACTTCCAATTAAGCACAGCATCTCCCTCGCATGTCCAGTACTCTGTAATCCCCTTTGCAGAAACGTCGAACCAAGAATCGCTGCATTGAACAGAATTATCAAATTTTTGCATCCAGTCCAAAAGCTGCTCAGCCCTATCTCGTGTAGTAAATGGATTCTTCTCAAAATTCTTATAAAATCTGGAACGAAAGAGTGCTCTCATTAGCTGAATCGCATTTAAATTATAAATAAACCCAAACACTATTTCTGTTTTTATGCGATAAAAATGTTCAGGATATTTCGAAAAAATTTATCTTTGAAACATTAAATTGTGCATTTTGAGTAGCTCCTAATTTCGTAGTTGATTGAACGCAGAATTACCCAGAATCTGAATTCTAGCGGCAAAACCAGCTCGCGTTGAGTCATCGACCTTGACGTAAATAGTGGTGGGGAAACTGTAGTAAATGTGATACAACTAGATTGTCGAGTGAATTAAAGATGTTGGCGTGTATACGCGTGTCATGAAGCTCGCAGCTTCTCAGAACATACGGAGCATTTTGCATAACTCTTCGCGGCGTTCTCCTATCGCATTGTTAACTGTACATACACGAAAATATATTTCTAATTATACCGCGGACGCAGCGTAGCGTTACACCCAAAGAGAGATAGTATCAAAACACATTTTCTTCTCCCACCGATTTTTTATCATGTTTGCTAGAAGGTAAGACCCTGTCTTAAGTCCTGATCGAATATGTATCAAGAAAAATACAACCCAAACATGGATTAACTGTCCTCAAAAGAGTAGATAAGAATCTCTCTTCAAAGATAAGACTGTGTTTGTAATATTGATATACAATTTTCAGCAATTTTAATCCAGAACTAGAAAAATTGAGAAACGAAGTTGATGGTCCACCAAATTTGGACACCGTTGCATTAAGTATCCAAAGGGCCACTTGCCGAATCCATGCATCCTATTTGTTCGAACAGGTTGGGCGATCAACATTGCAGAAATTATGCTTGTTGCTGAGTTCTACTGCCACAGGAAAGGCATATTGTGGCTGGCAGGAATTTGCAACGCACATGGGTCTGACCATGGAGCAAATACGTGTATGCATCGGTGCCATGTTAACGCGTTTAGTTGGAAATGTGGTTCGGTTTTTGTGTAATGACCTGTTTCCTCGCAGTGCATAGATTACGACTTCAAAGGCCAACAGGACCCTACTTATTACGTACTGTTAGCGTATGTGCAAGATGTTGGAGCAACTATAGACAAAATTCTGAGTGCCTTGCAGCAAATGCGTCGGTTCGATGTGATCAATCAGATAAAGGACAACATTTCCAACTTGCTGGATGCTATTCAACAGGAAACTCCAGTTTCTGGTACTCCAATTATTGTCTCAAAAGTATAAATCGTTTCACGTTCGCCGAATGATTAGAAAATTTATATTCGCGCAGATTCTACTATATTGATGACTAAAAGCATTCCAAGGGCTCCTTTGGTTTTAACACCACTGGAAAGTACACAAGAGATGCAAACTAGAGCTCTCGACTCTAAACAAATTTCTCAAAACCAGGCAAAAAAAGGTATAAAGAGAATTCAGTGAGTTCGAGCGCAAATAAAAACGTTGGATTTTTTTGTTGGCAGAGTAAACAGTTGTATGGATGTAGAGTTATGTTAACGTTTGCAGAAGATGGTCTAGAAACAGCACAATATATATCTAAAGTGTTTAGATCTCATCAGGCTAAGATCGGAGTACTAATTCTTCAAGAACATCCAAATCATGTGTACAGTAGAGCGTCACAGTTTATAGACGATTGTTTCTATCAAGTGAGGTGACTCTGTTTATCTATAACTAGAATACTCGTTAAGTTACTCATTTTCTTTAACTCTATCCAGGTGAAGTTTATTGTACCGATACTAACCAAAGGATATCTGGAAAAAATACACAGCGATACAGAGATATACAGCGATGATCAAAATACATTAGATAGCAAATATATCAAATATATATACTCCTTAATGACGTTAGACTACATGAGATATGGATGCGTCAATTTTCGTGTGAGGTGTGCTCTTCAGTGTTTTTTACCCTTATATATCGATGTATTATTGCTGATATAATGAATATGTTTCTTTTTAGATGTATAGTACCTGATAAAGAAATTCATACGCTTCTTAGTGCAAATTTGCATCCAACTTTCCAAGCATGGTTTAAAGAGAGCAGCATCGATACATTCATCAATAATATTCTTTTACAAAACCGTTCAAAATGAATCTTTACTTACTGTTTTATAAAATATTCCCCGTACGAACTTGCGTTGTTTATTTCCTCCGTTATATTCTCAGATATATCATGATATATCTTAAATGTCTCCGAGGCCTCTTCCTGCGGTATTATTGTACCCTTAGCGGTAACAAAGACGTGTGCGTCAATATCGTTGAAGCATCTCGATGAGTCCAGCAAGTTTTCCCGTGATGCAAGATCAAAAACAATGTTTTCCTTCTCGCCGTGAACCCATTGTGCTCCTAATTCCACAACATTGTCAGCTGGCAAAAACAATAATTTACAGTTAATCAAAGGTATACACAATCTTATCAGCTTAAAAAAATTGAAAAATATTTTTTCTATCTTTTAGAGAAATAATAATACGGCAACTAGACTGTGGATTTTTTTCTATGTAAAATAAAAACTATCTGCGTTCATTGCAAAATACTGGGACTGATTTTTATAACATTACAAACTCGCAATTTTAAATAGCAAAAAAACAAAATTACAGTTGACAAGTTCGTTGTAAAAATCTCGATCTATTTTAATAATTATTTATGCGTGAGAAAAATGTCATAAATACATAATTTAACTTACAAAATTCTACAGTGTGTATTCTGCCACCGATTCGATTTGTCCCTTCTAAAATTGTTATGTTTTCTAAGCCTTTCTCCAACAATCTAGCCGCCGTAGCAATTCCAGCAGCCCCGGCACCGACAATAATAATTTTAGGTCCGTTAATCATTGTTCGTCTTTACGTTTCCCAACAAAGGAATAGACTGTGGAAAGGTTTCGCCGTTCGGTCGATGTTCACGCATAAAGTCCTTATAAATAATGTTTGTACAAGAAATACGCAGATAACCGTATCGTGTTCATCGTACTACGTGACTACGACTGACTACGACACAACGAGACGTACTATGTATTACTATGTAATAAGTATGTATTGTTATATCACCCAATCAGACGATCAGATATAAACGTGTTTAGATAGCGTTCGAAAGTTCACAGAGATACAATTTATCGGTGTTTCTAACTCTGTATCTATTATCATATTTATCTACAATTCGTTTTGATTGACAGATATTTTATTTTTCTTTAGTTCACGTTCGTTCGTTCGATTCATGCGAGCATTGTTTGAAACCAGGCAAATCTCTTAGAAAATACTAGAAGCTAATGTAAAATTCAAATACAAGTATATTTTTTAATTCCTCTTTTTTATGATATACTGTTAATCATCTGACAATAACAAATTTTAAATTAATAATATAACTCGACTCGAATAATTTCATTCGATTCACTGTGCCATCGAGAATTGAATCAGCCTATATCGACTGACGATAACAAATTTTCATTTGATAAATCTCGACTCGAACAATTGTTCGATTTATCGAGGGTTATCGTGTATCGAGTGAAATGTAATAAAAATATTTGCAACTGCAGTGATGGTATTAGATGCAAGATTTCACGCCCACCGCGGCGGAAATTTTTTTCGTTGATAATTAAGGTATAGCCGGTTAAGATAGTCCAGCGGGCCCCAAACACAAATTGATTTTTAGTCAAACCATGTTCACACACACACACAAAAATAAACAATTACGAAAAAATTAATGATTATTCTACCTAATGGCACATGTGACTGAGATTCTTTTCAGATTTTTCCGACTATGCAAACATGTTTAAAAAGATTGAAAATCTTTAAACATTTGAAGAAAATGTATATTTCGTATTGAAGTTGTAGAGATACCAGTTTTATAAAAATTCCTTAATTTTTTTCAGAATTTTTTATAAATTGTATCGGTGAATTGTATCGATAAATCAAAATCGCGAGCGCTACTGGCGGCAACTCATGTTGACTCATGTCAGGCGAAGATATTTTGCTTTCTGGTTCGAAAAAAACGTCGACGTTCGAAACTTCAAAGGGTGGTTTCTCAAAATAAAAGTCTGCTCTATCGCGTGATATAGTTCGATTTTACGCTGGAGTCCATCGCTGGACCCTTATTTTTTAAAATATCCTCAAAAGTTGACGCAAAAGTGGTGACTCTCCATCTTTAATGATTGTTTAAACAAGTTTAATTCATAATGTATTAGTACTGGATATCACTGTATTCGGAAAAGTCTATTCGTATTCGAAAATAGTTGTTATTGACTGAGCCACAGCGAGCCATGTCGCAAGAAAGAGATGAGGTGCCTCGAAAGGTTAGTTTTTCGATTGAACACATTTTCCGGTATAAATGATCAGCTGTTGAACTAAATTCTAATTTATTTTGCTATGCAGAAGTATAAAAGAGAGAAAGGGCGGGAGGGTAGCCCTGTGGAAGAAGATGAATATGTTCCCTACGTACCGGTTAAGGAGCGCAAGAAGCAGCGACTGGCTAAACTCGGTAAGCTTGGGCAGCTAAAAGACGAAGCTGCTGCTGGCATCATTGGAAAAAGTAGCAGTGAAAATGAGAGAGATGATGCAGACGACGACGATGGACAAGTATGGGGGAGAAAGTCAAATATTTCCTTATTGGACCAGCATACGGAGTTAAAGAAACTGGCGGAAGGTATATATTCACTAACGAAATCATGTTTAAATATAAATTAATTGATCGATGAAATGTTTAGCCAAGAAAGAGAGTGCTATGGAAAAGCAGTTGAAGGAGGAGGAGAAGATCTTGGAGAGTGTAGCCGAAAACAAGGCTCTGATGGGTGTAGCTGAATTGGCAAAGGGTATTCAGTACGAAGATCCTATAAAAACCAGTTGGAGACCACCTAGAGCGGTGTTAGCTCTTGGAGAATTGAGACACGAGAGGCTCAGAAGGAAGCTCAGAATTTTGGTGGAAGGGGACGATGTTCCACCGCCTCTCAAGAGTTTTAAGGAGATGAAATTCCATAGGGGGATCCTGAACGGTTTAGAACAGAAGGGCATTATCAAACCCACACCGATTCAAGTCCAAGGGATACCTACAGTGTTAGCGTCTACTCTACAAGCATCAATATTTTTTTCTCGATTTGCTAGAAAACTATTCTAATTCTATTTTCCAAACATTGTAGATTATCTGGTCGCGATATGATCGGTATTGCGTTCACTGGTAGCGGAAAGACATTGGTATTTGTATTACCAATTATAATGTTCTGTTTGGAGCAAGAAGTAGCCATGCCACTTATAAGAAATGAGGGGCCATATGGTAAGTATCTTTGTATTCTGATCACTGAATGAGAGAGTTTGATTATTTGTGCTCACTTTTGTATTACAGGCCTTATCATCTGTCCGTCACGAGAATTAGCGAAACAAACCTACGATATTATTAGACATTATACAAATAGTTTACGCCAAACTAGCTGTCCCGAAATCCGCAGCTGCCTGGCTATTGGCGGCGTGCCTGTTTCCGAGTCCTTAGAAGTTATTAATAAGTACGTGAATTGTTAATACCCGAGCGACTTCTCGATATATTGTAATAATGCAACTGTGTTGATTGCAGGGGCGTACATATCATGGTAGCCACTCCTGGACGCTTGATGGACATGCTGGACAAAAAAATGGTGAAATTGAGCGTGTGTCGTTACCTGTGCATGGATGAAGCAGATCGCATGATCGATATGGGTTTCGAGGAAGACGTGCGAACGATTTTCTCCTTCTTCAGGGTAATTATTTAGCAATGCGATATTTGTAGAGGTGTACGAGAACACGAAAATGTCGGGCCACACACCTCTAGATATTTACAATAATTTTCTTTGGTTGTATGTTAAAAAATTGCATACTTTCAGGGTCAAAGACAAACATTACTGTTTTCCGCGACCATGCCAAAGAAGATCCAAAATTTTGCTCGCTCCGCTCTGGTGAAACCCGTGACGATCAACGTGGGTCGTGCCGGTGCAGCGTCAATGAACGTGATCCAAGAGGTGGAATATGTTAAACAAGAAGCTAAAATTGTGTATTTGCTGGAGTGCTTGCAGAAGACTCCACCACCAGTATTAATATTTGCGGAAAAGAAACAAGACGTAGACGCTATTCATGAATATTTATTGCTGAAGGGTGTCGAGGCGGTGGCGATACACGGCGGAAAAGGTATGGCGATCGCTAAAAGGCGACATTAAGGAAATATTCTTATTTTGTGCGGAGTCATTAGAGAAATGTCTCTGTTATAGATCAAGAAGAAAGATCACGGTCCGTGGAAGCTTTCCGCGGTGGTCGAAAAGACGTGCTGGTTGCGACGGATGTTGCATCTAAGGGTCTCGATTTCGCCGATGTGCAGCATGTAATCAATTACGATATGCCCGACGACGTGGAAAATTATGGTACGTTATTATACCTACCCCGTGTACGTGGAAAAAATGATATCTTAATTAACGATCTTTACGTTATGGTGATTACAGTGCATAGGATCGGAAGAACTGGTCGTTCTGGGCGTACGGGAATAGCGACTACTTTTATAAATAAGGCGAACGACGAGTCTGTGTTGCTGGATTTGAAACATTTACTCATGGAGGCGAAACAAAAGGTTCCACCCTTCCTCTTGGAGCTCTGTTCCGAGAACGAGAAGTACCTCAACTTGGGAGGTAGGTTTCTTCAATTACTTTTGCAATTAATCAATTGATTCTTATGTAAATATCAATTGTCCGTAAGTCTGTAAATATCAACATAACATAAAACGTGTTACGTTTTAGACGAACGTGGTTGCAGTTACTGCGGTGGTCTCGGTCACAGAATCACGGAGTGTCCGAAGCTGGAGGCAATCCAAAACAAACAGGCGTCGAACATTGGACGCCGGGATTATTTGGCCAGCAATGCGGCCGACTATTAAATTTTTTAAAAATGATTTTATCAATTTTGTAATTTCTTTCTTTTCGTGAAAAGAAAGAGTTGCTTAGAAACTTTGAAATTTTTTAAAACTGAGTTTGTAAGCAAATAAAATGTACATACTGTAAATTCTCAAATACTGTGTCTACAAAGTGCCTACTCTCTCCACTGCCGGCCAATGCCGCGCCGCGTCGTAGGGCGGCGATGATTGATATCGACTCGGGTATATCGGTGTGAACACCACTACATTGACACCATGAATCGAATGTCCAAACTTTTTAATTTTCATTATTTTTTGTATGGGATTTTACTGGTTTATTTCTGGAATTTTTCTAATTAAAACAAGACCAAACACGATATAATTTCAATTGTATTTAGTGGTCATAACAAAAATAGTGTCTCTATGCAAACGCTCTCCGTGCAGAACAAGGCTGTTGGACAGTAAATGAGCGTTTACTGTATATTACGCTAGTTACACGCGTGTGCCACTTTTTTAAGCAACAATTCAGACACGGCGGAATCCGCGCGATTTCCGCCGTGTCTGAACGGGCCCTAAAATGTTTCGCCAGCGATGCGTTTATGTTTCCGGCATCGATACGAGTTTGACGGTAGAACAGGAAGGGAATTTCTCAGTGAATTCTCAAGATGCAGATGAGAGGGGATGCTGCAGAGCTGGAGAAGCTGAAGGAGAAGAGGGAGAACGAGATGGCGAACCGTCGGCAAATGTTGTTGAAGAATAGTGACATAAAGCATCGGTTACGTCGACAACACATCGAGCGGAGGGCTGCTACGGAAAAAGAAGAGCTGCAACGTGCCAAAGAAGTCTTTGACTTGATGTTACGTCGGATGGAACGGGACGAGAAACTTGCTGAAGAGTTGGCGCTTCGCAAACGTAAATTCTCGAATCAACACACGGTTTACGGGCCTCGTCAATATAACGGGTTCTAATATCTTTAATTTACGATTATTGAGATTGTGAAAAAAATGTGTTTCCTCGCACAGATCACGAGCAACAGGAGTCTTTCCAGAAGCTGAAGGAAAGGAACACTCGCTCGATAGTTCTCGACCACGTCATTCAGGATTTAGAAGCAAAGCTGACCGAAGAGAAACAAAAGGATGCAATGCGTTTAAAATTGCCCGATACCTTTCTACATCGCGACGAGGACAATTTGGAGCAGTTGCTGAAGAAGAAGTTGAGTTACAGAAGAGAACTGCAGAATCAGCAGATCAACAATCGTCGCAGGCAACGTGAATTGGAGGAAGAGAAGCACAGAGAACGCAAGATCGTGGAAGAGGCTTCGGAAGCTGTACGCCAGGAGGAAGTGGAGGCGGAGAAGCAGAAGAAGGAGAAGGCTGCATTGCAGCAAGCCGAGAGGGACGCTTTCCTGAAGGCCAGACAGATCTGGAAGAGCAAGCGCAAGGAAGTTCTGAAGAAGGAGCACGATGAAATCGAGAAGATCATCGCCGAAAAGGAGACTCTGCAGAAGAAGGAAGCCGAACAGAAGACTGATACTCAATCAGGGAAGGAAGCAATGGCGCAGAAGGTGGGGAAGCAGATCCTGGACGCTGAATTTAAGAAACTGGAGCGTGAGAGAATCTGTCGGAATTTGTTCCTGGCTGAAAGAGATAGTGAACTGGCTAATGAGGTGATTAGGCTGGCGTTGAAGAAGAAACGAATGGCAAAGGAGCTTATGCAGGATATGGTAATGTCTACAGAAACGTTGCTCAATCTGTGAATCGTGAAATGTTGCCACCTGAATTGAGGAACGCAGATCTAATTGCAAGATAAAATAATTATAGGTGAGAAGTCGGGCTGCTGCAGCTGAGAAAAAAGCAAAGGACGATGCGATCGACGCAGCTTTTGCAAGGTACCTTGTCGAGGAACGGAGAAAGCTTGAAATAGCGGAGAGGAAAAAGGAAGAAAAGCGTCGAGAAGAAAGTATACTTAATTTACACACTTTCGCGTGTAAACTATAAAAAAAACATCGTTCTTAAAATAATCATCTTGCAGTTCTCAAGTATGGAAACGAGCTGAGAGAAACTATAACGAAGAACAGACTGCGATCCGAAGATGAAACCGCACATACGCGGATCAAGGTTGAAGCAGCAAGACAAGATGGCAAGGGGATACTCGGGGACAGCGAAGTTTGCGGAAAAGCAAGAGTAAAATGTTTTTCGGAGAGTGCTTTGAAAAAGGTATAGGAATACACGATCCTCTGAAAGATACTCAGACTATTTCTACGTCTATTTATTGGTATACAGTTATATGCAATGGTGCGCGAACGGCGTCGCCCTCGCGGCTTTCGTGGCTCTCGTTATTTGTACAAAGTCCGTGTAAAAATACAGCAGCCCCATCTTATATAAGATACAAGTACGTAATAAATAAACTACGGGTGTTCATGCAAATCCGCGTGACAAGTCGGGCTCGCATAAGAACTTGAAAAAATAATCGGCTCGCTTAACTCTTAGTTGGTTTGACGACAATGAGATTAACGTCGAGGATATAAAAGGGAACCAATCTTCTAACTAGGGCTCTTGCTATTTGGATTATTCATTATAACCCGAAATTCGGATTGACATTCGGATCCGAATATGACGAAAGAACGCGAGAATGATGAAATTGCAAATTACAACAATACCAACTAAGGGTTAAATCGAAATGGAAATCGCGTACAGATTTTGTAGATTTTTCACGGTAATAGTATACGGTATGGATGCATAACACCCGCAGTCCAGTGATAAATTAACAGTCGCGCCTCGGGCGTGTTCAACTAGAGAAAAATCGGATGGGAACCGGTCGAGTGTCACCGTTCCGCCGATCAGATTTTTCTTGGCAGTCGGGGAAGCGTTCTCTGGGGATCCTTCGCGCTACAACCGCCGCTTCCGATCCCAGGAACCCTCCCGAATCACGAATACATCCCATTCACACTGGCTTCGCTAGCGCGGAACGGTTTTTCGGAGCAGCGAAATAAACGAGCACCCGAGTGATCGGAGGGATAACTATAAAATGTACGAACGTTAGTTTTATTTCCTCGGTGAACTGGCTAGTCGCCATGGTCGCTCTCCAATTAATCGATCGTTAACCGAGGAAAATGGACGCCCAATGCATAAAGATCCGCAGTCCGGTTATCACTGAGATCGTGGAAAAGAAAATGATCTGATCGTTTCCTCGTGGATCTCCTACGCGATTTACGATAAAAACGGATATGCTGGGGGAGTCAAGTATTATAATCTACACCTAACGTTGGGATCTGTATGTCTTCGGGCGGCTCTGGCCTATCGTACAGCTGCTTATTATTGCAGCGAACTAAATAATCGTCTACCTAACAGCTCTCCCGGGTGGGGGGTAACAATTGAACAACAAGGGTGTCAGGCGACATGGCCACTGGCGCAGAACCGGCGAAGTCTCCCGGAATGTAACACAGATCGGTCTTAAAAGTAAAATCACATTTCCTTACGCAACCCATTCGCCTACGTTGACTCGCGCGTTAATTGCTTATCGACACATTTTCTCTCTTTCCTCTCTCGCTATCACTCTCTCTCTCTTTCTCTCTGTCTTTCAATTTATTCCTAAAGATTTCTGGCGAAACAAGGGGTAGAAATTGAACGGGACAAAACGTCCGCGGCCCGTTTGAGAGAGTATTTCTAATTAACTGCTTAGACGGTATTAGGCCAAATGGGTCAATTAAGTGGTGGCCACGCGCGCGCGGCCGCTATACGTGTAATTAGTAAACTCGCGTAACAGTAAAATCACATATCCTTACGGCTTAAGTACACGCACACGCACGTATGTATAGACACAAGCGGACTCTGTGTTTGCTCGTTTCGCATCGCGGCAGCCGGCTCTAGTCGGAGATGAGCAAACGAGCAGGGTCGAGACGAAGACCGAGTGATTTTTCACGCTCGTTCCGTGGCAGTATTTGTCCGGGGATTCTCGCGATCATCGAAGAAACGGTCCGCCCACCCCCGTCTTCTAATTAACCGTTCGAGTGCCAGATTAGCGAGATTTAAGCACGCCGTACGTACGTGGCACTCAAACGATTTCGCATCCCAGCGGCGGTGTTGACATTTTTGCGAATCGTACCGCCAATGGGAGCGCCCGTCGCGTTTCAAAGCGAATCTGGACTTCCACCGTTTTTTGGAATCACAAAAGTCGCGGGATAATGATCGAGAAGTTGCAGAAGAGTATCTCAGACGTGGGCCGGATTGATTCGGAATGGCTTTGAGTATTTTGTCTACGACGGGGATTCCCGAAGCGATCTGCGACAGAGAGGAACTTAAAACTCGTGGATTGCGCTCTTGAAGTTTCTTTTTTTTTTACACTTAAAGCGGCGGGGAATGTCTCGCGGACGAAAGAATCCGTTTTACCGAGTATCGACTAATAGCACCGCGATTGAGTGTCTAGCTAATTGATCTACACACGATCCGACGGGGCAAATGAAACTCACGGGAAGCTAGTGGAGCGTGTCGTTCGTCGAACTCGTATTCTTTATACAGTCTCAAAAATATAAATAGCTCGACGAGCTTCCGTTCACGTCGTCGACACCATCATCGTCATCATCGTCATCGTCATCATGATCAACATCAACATCATCATCATCATCATCATTATCATCATCATATCGTCAACATCATCGTCATCACTTATGCACTGAAAAATGCAAACGATCCGGCAAGGTTTACACCGCAATGTTAGGATTTGCCGGCTAAATAGGAACCATGAGAATAGTACGTTAGATCAACAGCAAGCGCAGGCAACGCGCCATTACTTGGACGTAACGATGCAGTAACGTAGCTACCACGCAAGACCATAAACAGAGGTTCAGCTTCTCTCATGATTAGACAGCGTCAATACGAATATCAATATATTCTCGAATTCTTTTAATATCTCGACCATTGTAAGTCGCTGCTCGTTTTAGGTTTACTTTTTCTTTTAGTTATATTTAACCAGTTAACTGCGTTCGACGTGTACACACGTCAATCCAGAACTCTATTGCTGGTGCAATAACAATAACCTTTTCAAGAATGAATTGTTAATTTTTTATCAAATAAAAATGTAATCCTTCCTCGTTTTTCGTAAAATTTATAATAGGACCGTTTGCTCTGCGTTCGACGTGTATACTTGTCATTGCTTGATTTTAATTCCGCACTCAGTCGGGGATTTTTAAAACTAAATTCCGCAGTTAAGAGGTTAAAATTAGTTCGGAAGATTTTTCAGAGGACGAAGCTTCTGATTATGGTCCAGCCGCCTCGCTATCGTGACTTCCAAGTATACAGACACGTTCGAGGACCTCTGCCTGCGGACATCCTGTCTCTCTGACGACTATCGTCGCCAGGAAAGCAAAGTGTTCTCCTCTCCGACTGCGAGATCCCTTTTATCCGAGTTTCGAAGAGCGGTGTACGATAATAGGCACGATACAGCGATAGTTTACAAGTGTATTTTATAGTCCTGAAAATACGACGGTATATCGCGCTTGAAATTACTGTACAGCGTTCCCTCCGTAACGTATCTCTCTTTAGAACGATCAGCTAGACGTTCAGGAGAAACAGAAACAATTTGATCTCCTTTCTAACGCGACGTTACAAAAGAAACGCCGTGATTCATTTCTCGTATCGATCTTACAGCTACAGAGTGTCCCAAAATCACGACGCAAACCAAAAACAAGATTCCCAAGGGAATCGATACTGTTTCTCGAATAATCTTGGTCTAGTGTAGCGATCGCTGGACTGCGAATCTTCGTGCAAAATTTTCTGCAACGATTGCAGGAAATGGCAACTAAATGAAAAGTTAACTCTTCCGTTACTAATTTCAAACGATAGGGGAAATAACACTAAATTTATAAGAATTCGCTTACGGAAAATAATAGAATAAATGTTCTTGTCGAAGCATCTATCGTATCGAAAATTACATGTTGCCGCTTTTATAAGGCAACATTTGCCAGATACTTTTAATGCTTGGTATAGGTCTAGCGATAATGTATCGATGTTCTTCAAATTGTCTTATCACCGTTCTATACTGTCAAATGCATAAAGTCCGCAGTTCAGTGAAACTGTCGGCACACTCTGCGCGAGATCTAACGCGTTCGTCGGCTTCTCCTCGCGCGTAGAGTAGTCTTTCGATTTTTAAAAGTTGAATTTGGCCCCTTTTCTTTGGAAGAAGAAAACTTGGCTTGGGTCTCGTGTGAAACTAGCACTGGCGCGCGGTGTTACGAGGTGCATTCTTCCATTAAAAAAAAACGCGTACTATGTACTACGGTACCGTCATCGTCCACACGACGCGTATACGTACTGACGCGCGTACACATTACCCTAGGAAGACGTGAAGAAGAGCGAAAGCGTACGCAATACGTGTAAATACGCGCGCGGCGGCTGCGTTTCGCGTTACACATACCCGTAGAAAAATAAATTCCAGCACGGTAGAACTGAAAAAGCTCGTTTCGGGGCTTTCGCGTTTCTCTTTTGTCCTAGTCGTCGGAATAAAAACGTGTGGCAGCCGCGCACTAACAGCCACGATTTTTCCTCGTTAGCGTCGCGCGCTTGGTCCGGCCCCTTGTCACGCCCCCCCCCCCCCCCTGTGGCATCAGCCAATAAGAATCAAAACGGTACAGCGACGCAAACGAGGGAGAATCGTGCATCGAAAACGAACCGTGCTTTTCCGTTGCTCGATCTCGCCGACAACCAACGTTTTAATTGCATTTTGATTCTCTACGGTGTCTGACCAGGGCGGTCCTCGCGTATGGAGGTTGAAAATTGTATTTTTAAGTCTCCACGCCTTAAGTATCACGATTTAAGGGATGGTTTAGGTTGAAGAGTAAGAACGACCCTACTGTATCATGCTCGTTGTCAGCGAGATCAAGGCAAACTCCAAGATGGAATCGGACGGGATTCCTCGGAACCAAGGCTTGAAACGATTCCGAAAATAATTGTTTAAAACTGTCGTCCAACGATTCTGACTGAGACGGTTGCGAAGAACTTTTGTCCAGAGTAGCTGTTACGAAGGACTGTAATTTCCAACTATTATCTCAAACGATTCTTTCGTTTCCATTGGGTTAAATACAATCTGAACGCTTAAAATGCACATTTTAAGGGATACTATCTCGAAATGTATAGAGGGAAGCTTCTACAAAAATATGGCAATCAAAATTTCTTCTGAACGAGCCCCTTTAACATTTCAATAAACAATGACGCTACCTATGGGATGATAATAGCTGGACATTTCGATTCTCCGTAGCAGTCGTTCGGAGTAAAGGTTCTTCGGGGCCGTCTCACGAGTCGGAATCGCCGTGATAACAGTTTCGAAGCCCCGCTCGGAACAGCATGGTCTGCGGACGGTGTCACGTGTCCGAGAACAGAAACTCGCTCTCGGACAGCAGCACCTCCAAGTCGGATGGGACAGTGTGCAGGTCAGAATTGGCCGGCTCAGGTAAATCACCCGCACCGTTACCGATTCCTGTAGGCGCTATTTGTCTGGCCCTGCCTATTCTGACCCTGTCCTTCTTCTTGGCGGTCCTGAGCAGCACGCCGGCCCTCGGCAGCTTCGATCTGCCGTTCGGGTGGCTCGCGTTCGCCGGCTGGACAGGCACTTGAGCTACCTTGTCTGACTTCTTCAGCTTCACGCTAAACCTGAACGGCGGCTTGTACACTACCTGCAGCTTCGCCCTCTCCTTTCTCGCAGCGTTAGCAGGCGAAGGCTTTGGTTCCCTAGTCTCCGGAGGTCTTCGCGAGACATTCAGTTGTCTGGTGACCGGTAGCCTAATCCCTGCGCTGGTCAGACCGACCGGAGTCGATTTGCTCTTCGGCAGACACGTGCCGGTTGTTCTAATCGTCTCTGGTCTACACTGCGACGAAGCCAGCAGCCAGGATCGAACCTTGCTCTTCGGATCCGCGTTTGGTTCGGATTCTTTCTCCGCCTGGATCGTAGAATAATCGATCACTTCCTTTTTGTGCTGCTTCTTTCGCTTCCTCTTGTCGCTCTCCGAGTTGCTGGCCGCCGTGTTGTTCGAGGTCTGCTTCTCTCTCGTTGGGGACGTCTTCTTACGCTTGTTCTCCGGAACTACGGCTGCCGTTGTTGTTTCTGCTGATCGCTTCCTGGCGAAGTCCTCCACCGGGATTGCTGGTGCTCTCTTCGGCTGCGGCTGATGCTGTTTCTTCTTCTTCAATGCATCCTTTAAGCAAGACTGGTGTTAGAAATCGTGGCCGGATAAAGCTCTTGAACTCTAGATAGTTCTTTATGCAAAATAAAAATTGTCTGCATCGATTGCAAAAAAACGGAAGATACATTATAATTTTTTTTCTTTAATGGCTCTAGTAAATTGAAGATGAATTCTGTCACATCCTCACCTTGCTGGTCTTGTCAGCGTTTCCGTGCGTCGCGTCCTTATGCTTCCGGTGCCTTCTCTTCTCCCTGACCTTTCTGCTCAGCGGTAGCTTCGCCCTCACAGCCGGGGGATGCACTGTCACACCCTCCGTGCCCTCCGGTGGCAGCCGAACCGTTTCCGTCGTCGAGCTGTGTATTATCGTGACTGACTTGAGCTTCAGGTCCGGCCGCTTGCCCAGCACCCTCGTGCTCCCGACCTGCATTACACGAAAGTCTCGTAAAAGCCTGTCCTCGGGAACCTTACAAGCGCTACCATGGAGAACGTCGATTCCGACAATGTTAACAGCAACACGACGGATACAAATTATATTCTACAGTGTTGAAATCTCTCTTGGTACTGCCGGATGATCGCCAAACAGCTTACAATGATCGGGAGACGAGAATTAGCGGTTCTAGAAACTATTAACTAGCGATATTGCTATATCAGTCTAGCTATCGAACTACGAACGTTCAGCGGACTTCAACTGAACTTCGTTAGCATCGAATATAGAACTTCCTGGCATTGATTAGTTTTGTGAAATTAATTTACTGTGATTTTGTAGGATTGTTTGAGCTGTTGAATCATCGCCAGGAGACAAGCCTGTACGCTCAGTCTCGCAGAACTTACACTTGTCACGTCTCTTCGACCGTTTCTGCCGTGAAAATGATTGACACTGTAATACCGTTCGCTACCATACACGAACGTTGGTTCTGTATATGCAGATAGGAGAAACCGAGGACGACGCGAGGATACCTACCAGTGAAGATATCGCAGCGAGGATTATGAAAGCAGCCGCGTACCAGTGATCCACTATCCATCGACGGAAAGTCGCCAGACTCTCATCGGAAAGCAGGAGCTTTCTCAGAGTAGCCAATGGACCGCTGGGATCCACCTGCAACGAATAACAACGCATTAAACAAACCGTCGAACAAGACGAAGAGGAACATTGAAAGATAGTGACGTCCCACCTCTCGACACCTCTGGAACACGTCACAGTAACCATTGTAGTCGTTACACGGCGTCCCTGGCTTGGAGAACATGTCCGGAATGTCGTAAGGCGACGAGTTCCAATCGAAGGATGATCTGTGGACGTGGGGACCACAGTTAGTAAAACTTTCTTGGCGCTATAGTGCACGGAGTACCTTGCTGAGTGTGTTTAGCATTACAGAGGGTAATTGTGCTGGACAAAAATTTTGGAGGCTTCAGCCAGTGAACAGATCGATGAAGCGAAATTGAAAATTTCGTTGGAGTAACTTAAATCAAGATCAGCGATCTACAAATTTTTGCTCATAAAACAAGACATTTTTAGCTTTTCTGAACGACCCCTTGGATTGCAACCACACATGCTCCAGCGAAAGGAGGTCTGTCAACGCACAGGCAGGGTTGATTCTCTCCAGGAAGTCGGCAACAAAGTTCGCAGGCCTTGGTGGACGGGTCGTTCGGTCCGGGAATGCACTGGCAGGACTCCAAGCCGTACGCGAGGCATATACTGCCGGTACATTCCTGCAAGGGTGGGAAGAGATAAACAATATCTGTAGAAACGTTGCAGTTGCAGTTTGCAAGCAGTTCAGCCAGAGGCACACACGGGTACAGGCTTACCCCCATAAAGCATACGAATTCACGATTGCAGATCGTCTTGTTGGGCTTGTTGATGGAAGGAGGACAGTAGGGCGTGCGGCCGTCGCAGAAGCTCGGCTCCCGGCATCCATTGTCGTCCCTGCATTTGTCTCCGAACCGTAAATTGCAGTCGGCGGTGCAGCACGGACCCTGCAACGATCACACGCGATTTTAGCACCGGAAACGGGGGAAATATTTAAGCGTCGGTTGTTTTCTCGTGCTTCGGGACTGGTACGTACCTGACTCGGACTGCAAATGGAACGTGGCCTGTGGGTGCACGGAGTTTCACCTGGCGGCGGATACCGACGCTGAGGGAAACAACACGAGTCCCTGCAATCCTCCTCCCAGCCGCAATCGCATTCCTCGCCCTCCTCCACCACGCCGTTCCCGCATAACGACACTTGCGGCTCTGAAAACACCATCGATTCGTTAACATTAGCCTGGCCATTCCCTGATTCGACTAATATTAGTCTTTTACTAGATTTGGGACCACTCTTCTGTGGATCTTTATGCAATCCCCCAGTTTCATAGGTCAGTTTGTTCATTTAGCTCGTTGAGCATCGAATATCAATTTCAAAAATAAATCTCACGAGGTCTAACGAAACTGAGACTAGGAAAGGAAGTTAAGAAACATGGAAAGACAGATAAGCACTCTAGGTACTTTAGAATTTGTGGTGCTAAATAGATTCTGTTAAACCGTTGTACAACTCTTTCGCCTTCTGAAATTAACCGCTACCGAGGTAGTTTAAGCGCAGGAGCGTTCTGCATCTCAAAAAGCGTAACAACCATTCTAGACGGCTTTTTTTTTCTTTGTTTCTCTTCTACCTCGTTTTACCGGAGCATTATTAAAAACAGCGTTATTATTATTCGCGCGGCGACTCGGCAGCTATTTTCCCTGTAACTCCAGTTTCATTAGCATCGATCGCCGACTGTCAATAGCCGCGTCTCCTAATTGTTTTCGCGCGGATAATGAAATCGCGTTCCGGGGCCCGAGCATTTAAATATAACGACCTTCGAAGAGGGAAAGAGAAAAAGAGAGAGGAATTACTGACCAGTGAAGCAGCCCTTCGGCGAGCGAGCCTTGCTATTCAGAACCGGGTTGATGGCAGTCAAGCTGCACGGGCTGAAACGATTATTGTTACGCTTGTCGCCGCTGGTTGCACGAGCGAACATAATGAAGTTTCCGTCCTCCCCGCCCGGCGTGCATTCTAACGGATCGTGCTGGAACAAAGTAAAGTGCCACTTCGTGTATCGACAGTCGGTCGTTCTCTTCCATCGAGGTTGTTTTTCCGGGTCCGGTCGTCACCGCGAGAAAAAACCAGACACCTGTCCAACCGTGTCCCGTTTTACGTTCCGTCGCACAGGCTTCCGCGCGCCCCGGAAACTATGCAAAACTCGTTCACGCGCGCGAATAGCACTGTTCCAGGGGCTACTCACCGGCGAGCCGAAGTTATGACCGATCTCGTGGGCCAGAGTGACGTGAGAAACTGCGGGCGGCACGTGCTTCCCGTAATTCAGCAGAGTCACTATCCCGGTGTTCAGAGACTTCATGCTGTTGCGATAGAACTGCAAAGTTTCGGCATATATTTAGGCGGCGACGTTCATCCTTAATTCCAGAACCGAGGTTCCAGCGAGTGTCTGCGAGCCAGCAACTGATATTACAAGCATAACGCGCATGAGGGGCCATACATGGCCACGAGCTGGAGATTCTAATCGTACAGTCTCGACACCTTTTCTGAACTGTATGTAGTGGTCAATCACGTCGACTACAGATTGTATGGTGTTTGAAAGACTACCCGACAACTTTTCGAAGAAAGTGGATTTTTCTCGCGGTTCAGCGACTTCTTTCGGGGTTCTGCTGGCTCGCACAAGCACTCGGGACTGTGGCCTCGGTGCGAGGTGAAATTCCGCGAGTTTTTAGCGGAACTTACGCCATTCTTCTCGCATACACCACCCGCGTTCTTCAGATCGCCGGTCCAGGCGAGCCCGAGCGTGCCCTTCTCGAAGTCCCTGTAGGTGAACATGTACGCCAGACAGAACGCGTCGTAATCCTCCTCTGCAAACATTACAAAATAACGTTTTCATTAACCCGTTAATTCAGGGTTGGGGTTCATTTAGCTTTGCGTGGAAAGGATTAACATTTCTGCGTTCTCAGCGTTGTCATCAGTGTATAACGCAACCAAGAGATGTACAGGTACTATTTTTTTTACGGATACACTGGTGCCGGAGCAGAAGCACAGCCATCGTTTCAAGGGAGTTTGCCGGACACGAACATCGAAACGATTAAATTCGTAGCTCCTCAATTTTTCTCCTCGAAACCCGGAAGATATGAGAACTGTCGAGTTACGAGGGGATTTATTTACCGGAGAAGAGCTCCAGATACTTTTCCACGCCGTAGTTGCCGGGGAATCGATAATTGGGATCCCTGAGCGCGTCCTCGCTGTGAACTTTCACACGCTTGATCATGAAGCCGATGTTGTCGGGCCGGCCATCCTGATTGAAATCTGCGAACAATAAAGAATCTGATTTCTACGGATCCGTTCTGTCCATCTCCCCGGGGCTCTTAATAACCGGGCGGGATCGGGATTAAGCTCCCCGAGATGCGCCATGCCGAGGGGGCTCCTCCTGGCGTAGACCAACTTGGCTAATCCCATTTCAAATATGGATCGTTAAGCGTGCTCGGTGACGTTCGCTGAACATTACTGCTCGACGTCGAACAATTAGCACCGTATCCTTGCCGTGAACCTGTTTGCTTCACCGTGAACAACCGATGTCAATTTATTTTTATACTCGCTCAACAATATTTACGCGTTTCGTTCTGACAATTAAGCTGTTTAATGCCGCAATGATGCAAAACAGTTGATCATTCGATAACGAGAACCAGGAATTCTTATAAAATGAAAGTGCCCTCTGTCTCGTAGCGTAGCTTAAAGTTTGTTTAAAAGTGTACACGTATTCTTAACGTTACAAAAAATATGCCATTGTTTCCAGGAGAGTCTAAAGAATTTTTCTATACAAGAATCGTTCTTTTATAGTTTCCACAGTTCCGGCAGGAAATATTCTAGAATTTCACCTATTCTCCAGATTGAATTTTCTGTAAAAGCGATGACGCTACACCAGGAGGAACTGAACGCAACGCGGTTATGGTGATCAGGATAGTTCGAAATGGTACCGCTGTGCTTATAGATGGAGTTGACCCTCTGCACGTGTCTGGTCATCACTTCGATACAGGCCTCCTCTGTGCCATAACGCGCGAAGAACTGATGATCGGCTTGCATGTAGAGCATGCAGGTGGTCTTCCTTGGATCGACAGTGGATCGTTTGTGCAGGTGTCTCGCGATACGATCCCCGTTGTTCCTGAAACGAAGTCTATTTGCAAATACCGTTTTGTTTTCGGAGGATGAAGAGCAGAGGAGCTTTTCAAAACGGTCCAGAGCCTGGCAGCTTGGCTCTGAACTTTGGTTCAGGTTCCTGCTCTAGGTTCTTTGGACATCCTCGTGATTTTTCGACGCTCGGCTAGGCACTCACGTTTCGGTACGTGCCGCGGCGCGATCCTTCTCCGAAGTTAAAATCCGTGCGCTGTTCTCCCTCGAGTAGAGAGCCACGTTCTCGCCGAGCAAAGGTTCGTAAAACGTCCGGGAATCGTTTCCGTGGCCGTGCCGCTGCTGTCGTTGCTCCCTGGAAAACATATAAAACCATGTTTAAGACGAGGGACGACGAGGTGTCGACCGCGAAAGCAAATCCGCAGCAGGGAAGCCGAGGAGCGGAATTCTTGCGGCGCGCGAACGCCCGCGCGGCGAGAGAGCGCGCGATCGGAATGCTCGATAGATTCCTTCGGACACACGCGGCGACGGCGTCCGTAATCGACAAGCAGAAATTAACACCGAGACGATCTGACGCAATCCCGGCGCTATACTGCGCCGTGATTAACCAGGTCGCCTTCTCATCGAGCAGCAATTTTCATCTCTTTTCCAATATTATTTTTATCTCTTTTCGTGATTTGGTCGTTTTCATTTTGGATTATCGTGTAAAAGATTTTCGTACACGTCGGTTTCTTTCGAACCATACTTATGGTGCGTTCGCGACTAAAAATCTTCCTCGAAGATTAAGTAAATTAGGGTCATTCGGCGACCATTCGAGACATTGCCAGATGTCTAGTTTTTTGTATATCTTAAAGGACAATGTGCCATAAAATTGGTCCCTCGGAACGACCACCTCCACCTCCTTCCCAAGGCTCCTTCGGAACTACGAGAAGGAGGTCTAGACAGTCAAAGCGTGCTGATTGGTAAATTCAACTTTCGGCAGGAACCAATCGGTACATGTTTTTCCTCACCGCGTTCGGACAGGAAGTCGAGTCGTTATTTTTCGACGTAAAATAAGAATGTAAAATAAAAAATATGGATTTCCATTAGAAAAAATAAAGTTGCCCTTCATCTGACCCTCAAAGGGCAATTATGAAAAAATGTGCCCCTTCGTATGAAGAATATTTTATATAAAACATTTTTTCATGTTCCTGCTGGTTTCCGTAATAATTGACTGTCTGAAGATAAATGTACCACCCTCGTATCAGATTGAAGAACGAAATCCTTAGTCCCGCGGTAAACCTAGTCGAGATCGTAGAAGATCCAAGAAGCTTCGGACGCGGTAAGTCTCGATGGGGTTCATCGACAGGCGCCAGGAAGGATCGCGAGGTGTTTTACAGACAATAACAGTGGGACAAACAGGTGTTCCAACAATAGTAGACGGCCTGGAGGCAAGAGACCAATCTTGTGTTAAGCGTGCGTACAACAGAGAACGCTGAGCCGGCAGCCGTCGGTCTGCGCTCGGTGTTAATGTAATTGCCGGCGATTCGTCTGGGAATGTTTGAGGATCCGCGGTTGAAACCTTGTTACAGCCCTCGGCGTGGTTCTAACGCGCTTAACGCACGCCTACGAGCATAACGCGTCCCGAGGAATCGGTAACGAAATTAACGCTGAAGGAGGAGCGCCTCGGTGTTCCGGCGCTGATAAACCTCAGACGATGCAGACGTTTAGCCCACGATCGTCTCTCTCACCCTCTCTCTTTCTCCCCCCCCCTCTCTCTCTCACTCTCGTTATATCCATTTTCATCCTCGGTTAACGTAACGCGATTTACCCCGGATGTTTTAGAGCTGTTACCTTGTTACGTTAATGAGCGCGCCTATAACGAGACCTGGAAAATCCGCGCCTCGTTCGGAGACACTCTGCAGTACTAACTAGGATTTTCCCCGAGAAGATTCGACCCTGTACTCGCGCCCCCGGTATTGCTGTCCAATTCTACCCGCGAGTACAGCGGGTTGCGGCGCGACGGGCAGAAGTGTAGCATTATACTCCGAAGCGCGAGGGTTGCCTATACCAGGGCGCGCTTGTCTTCGTTCGCTTGTTGGCTGTTGCTCTCGGATTACTCTTTGTTCCGGCCCGTTTTGTACGTTGAACCGATCGTTTGCAATTCAATGCTTTGTGGAAATGTTTGGATCGAAAGTTTGAGCGTTGGGAACGAGGACGCAGCGGCTGAATCATCTAATTCGCTCAATAAATTAGACGTTTCACGTATATATTTAGCTGCGTGACTATGTACGGTTAGAATGGTGAATTTTTTTCCCGCTGACCTTTTCAAGGCATCCTGGAGATTCCCATGATGCAGGAGATGACTCGCGCACGATAGGGACCGTCTTGGCGGCAACACGTCCGAGGAACGATAAGCTATGCTGTGATAGGACGGTGACGTGTCCTCATCTTTATTCAAGTATCTGCTGGTAGGCTCGATGTAATATTCCTCGAATCCGGTGACGACGCTGCCGTCGAACAAGCCGTCTTCCGTCACGATCCCCTGCACGATGGCGTTCTCGTCCTCTGCAACAACAAAGTCCACAAATGCTCGGTGAGAAACCAAACTAATCGTCGTCGGGTGCACATGAAAATTTTGCTCGACAGATATCGCACAATGTTACGCGTTAGCGAACAAATCAGACGAAAAAAAGGAGAAATGTTGATCCTGCGAGGTCGAGAATTTTTAAACTATCGTTCTGTTTAAAATGGTACTATGAATCAGACATGCACGTATCATTATAAACATATTAAAAAGTCCAGAATGAGAATAAAACGAGTGAATATTAAGATGACTGATTAAACATGTAGAACTGTAGAAAATATTGAAGAGAAGATCCGAGAAATAAATATTGAAGATGCAAATTTAAGTCGGCGACGCGACGATACTAAAATATTTCTGAAGAAGAGGCGGTTGCCAATTTTAACCAATTTTCGGTTTCACAAGCTTTCGTACACCTAATCCCTTGCTATGCTGTACCTTCGATTCAGTGTTACGAGAAATTAGAAATTTTGCCTTATTTCTGTTTTTCCAAGTATCTCGCGAGAGTTTATGTTGACTGAGATGTCGAAAATTAATGACTGGATAGGTTCGGATCGGGAAAAAGGATACGGTGTCGGTGCTTTGAGGAAATCTTCAGATAGAGAGCCGTCCAGGAGAGCTAATCTACGAAACCGTGGAGGTCCACACGCTCCGAAAGTTTCCGGTGCAGACCGTACACGCGACGATGGGTTTGCCGCTTAGCCGGCGATCGAGGGAATTTATCTGCCGATAGATCGACGTTCCTTCCACCGGCCCGGAACGAATTGGCCGTGGCGTTGGCTCCCGTTATCGACGTAATATCGTTTCGTTCGACGGGAAATAACGCGTGGCAGCTCGCACCGAGGATAATCATCGCGTCCGGGAATCCGTTCTTCTGGGAGCCAGAATATTTCTCGCTTGTCCACGGAACGAGACCGATGGGCTGCCTGAAAATGCCCAGCTTCGGAAG
>CM052201.1:13188180-13217171 GCA_028455805.1 Lasioglossum figueresi | reverse complement strand
CGAGGAAATTCATAGCTAAATTTCTAGTTTCTGCGGGTCATTTCAATACTCGAGGAGGGAGTAAATAAACCACGCCCACTGTGAGCAATATTGTTTCCCCAATTCTTTTCCAAATTTTTTTCCACTTTCTCCGGGAAGCGTCAACATTGTACGTCTCTGCGGTACGAAGCTCCTCCCTCGTTCGTCTACGAAACACCCATCGTTTACCCGGTTTCTAATTATCTTTCTAAAAATCGTTCCCGTAATGGCAGGTCTAGCCGAAGGGGAGAGAGCTATTCCGACCGAGCTGATAGGTGGCTTTCGAGCCGGAGCCTACTGTAATTCCGAAGAATCCCGTATCGACGAGCTTAGTCGAAGACCCCGCGTCGATTGAGCGGAAGCTCGCCCGAGGGGAATCGCCGTCGATGCTCGGAGTCACCTCACGAAATTGGATCGAATTAACCGAGAGCTCTCACGGTCCGCGGCGAACGTAAGTCGAGCCGATGAGGAGGACTCTTTTTATTTCCTCGCCAGCCCCACCCCACGTGCCCCTCGTGCTCCCTAAGGGAACTCTTCGCCTGGCACCCTCCTTTCGTCGTTGGCCGATAAAAGAAAAGTTTTCGCGCGATTGGATCGGATCGGATCGGAATCGCTGTGTTTTCTTCTCGCAGCTCTGTCGCTCTGATCGTCCTCAAAGACCTGGTCAACTTGCCAGCCCCTCCAACTTGATTTCACTGTCTTCGCAATTTTTATCACCTCTCGTCTCGGCACTCGCGCTCGTGTAATCGCTCGGATTTGTCAGATTTACTGTCGACAAACTGTTCAAAGTTTTTCTGTTGCTTTGCATACAATGATTGGATTGATGAGGATTAATACTCTGGCTCGCAAACCGTATTTTTATTGACGTCCGGTAAATAAAAGTCTGTTTCCCTCTTTACTGATGGATATTAATGCTAAAAGCTGTCTCATTCAATTTGTTATTACGCTCTGTGCCGCTTTGTTCCGTCATCGTTCAATTTTTGCCGTGGTTCATCGATTGGTTACGGTTAGTCGTTCCCTTGCACGGTTAAATATATATTGATTCTGTGACGGCTCTGCTACATGTACAATATTTTAATAAATAATTTTTACGTCGGAGAATTGTGCCAATGGTTACCATGGAACTTCCTCGCAGCTCGCGTCGTTAACACACTCGGTCGTTTGAATCTATAGAATGATTTTCCTGGGATTATTCATGTTTGAGAACATTTTCAACGGTTCTTGAATACTGTTCAACGTTTCCGGAATGTTATCCACCGATTGCTGTGTGTTAGGAAAGATGAAGAAGTAGGGTACCAAGAATCCTGAACGACAGTCGTTGGCCTCCAGGGGCACCGAAGTAAAAGTGTAACTGGTGGATAGAGCCCGCGAGCGCGGAATTTAAACGCGTTGTTTACGCGCGGATGAATCCGAGACGCGTGAACCGCGAAAATAGCGTGGAAGATGAGAGTGCGAAGCGGGAAGAGTGTTATCAGAGTTGTTGGGAATTGGATTAAAGCGGGAGAGAAACAGAGACAGAGGAAGAGAGAGAGAGATATATAGTGGTCGTCTCCTCTCTTTCCCGGAGTCTGCCTAAAACTAGCAACAAAGAAAACCAAGCGAGAACGTGAAATTATTTCCGAGCGTGGCACACTGGTTAAATCACGTTTCGGTAATGCGATTAGTATACGTGGCGACGCGTCGGTGAAAGAAACGCGACGGTGCGGCGAGATGAATCGGCTGACTCTCCCGCGGGCAGCGTAATTAAGAAATATTAAGCTCGGATTCAATTTAAGAGGAAAATGAACGTTCTTCTTAAGGGAGACTCGTTTCCAGGATTGCAATGGTGCGGGAGGCGTCTTCTCGTTTCTCGATACTGCAATGATGGGGCTTTCAGTAGTCAAAAGCGCTAGATAAAAGATCAATCTGGTCTACGAGGTGTATTTTGAATTATTCGGAAGCATATAGCTGCGACAGCTACAGTGCCGAACAAAACGATAGGACATTTGATGTATTTGTATATATTTCATATAACACAATAGGATATGTGCACAGGGTGTTAAGAAATGTTTGGTCTCGGCAAGCATAGGCGTATTCTACATCTTCGGATCGATGGAGATCTGTAAAAAAAAATTGCTGCAAAATTGTCCTTGACCTTGAATTTCAAGGTCATTTTTTTTTATTGTATTGTATTCTACGCATTATGAGGATAAAAAGTGTCAAAGGAACTATGGTACACGAAAGAAATTAGAGAAAATAATGTAGACACGTATTGATTTTAGTCGAACAAAATGATAGGACGCATGTAATATTTTCTGTTATTATGTACTCTGGCAGTAATCTATCAGCAGTGACGACAAGTAGACGAGCAAATCTTTCATTTATCTACAACATTTGTGCCATTAAAGTTAAAATGGATCGAGGAAGACAATTACACAAAAGTGAAACCGACCGAATTTTGTTATTACGGTCACAAAATCAAATTATGACGAAAATTGCGAAGTTATTGAATAGAAGCCGTCACGTTGCGTATAACGTCTTTTGTGATTTTGTGAATTTTCTGAGATTCAACGACTAATAATTTGGATACTATTAACGATTTGCGATATGGCGGAGGTATAGCGAGCTGCAGAGATCAAGTATAGTCGTCAGAATGTTCGATATTGCGAGGATTAAGAAGAGAGGCTTTCGGAGCACGGCAAGATATTTAAACAGATAAACAGCTCGGCGGATATAAATAAGGTATTGGAAATTGAATAATTAATGACCTCGAGATTGGAAACTCTGAAATAATGCATTGGCGGAAGTACTATGGATCTCCGCGGATTATAGTCTTCGAAACCATCGACAATTCGAGAATCAAGGAGCGGAAGGCTTTAGGAAACGAAGTAATTAGAGCGTTGTTCCGCATTGAAAAATGAATAATACTCATACGACACAGTTTGTATCAGATAATTGCGTAGGCGTAGCTGTAATAGGTCTCTGCAGGCCCGACACGATCTTCAGAACAGTCAATATTTCAAGGGTTCCGAAACAGAAGGCTTGCAAAGTGTAGACGAGGTATTTAAAGCGGGGAACAGCTTAGCGCATAATAATTGAATAATTAACTATCTTGCGCCTCGGAACTTCGAAGTAACGCATAGACGGAGGAGAGTCCCTACGGAGCCAATATAGTCTTCAAAACTATTAGCAGTTTGAGGGTTAAGAATCTGAAGGAATCTAAAGCAGACTGAAATTAATTTAAGCAATAATTAGCCTACCGGACATTTAAAAATTAATATTAATAAGATTAGGGACCTTGTGCAAGATAGTTGCATAGGCGGAGGTCCAATGGTCCAATTGGTCGTTTAGAGACATTTCAAAAACATGGATTCTCCCGCAAAAAAGGATCGGAGATTTCCGTTCCATATCCAGCGAATCGTAGTTGCGCCAGCGAGGACGCGGCTTAAGGCGAAGTTTGCGCAAAGGAGCGCGAACTTTCCCACAGATTCGCGAGCACACAATCAGTCGAATACGATGCCGAAAGTACAAGAGAGGAACAGGCGATATTGCGCGACGCGATGCGACGCGACGGTGCATAATCGGCAAGTAGAATAGTCCAGGCCCGAAAGGATGCGCCGACAGGGAAAGCAGAGCTGCCTTCAAGGATAACTGGTCGGGATCGGACATCCTCCCAGAAAACTTTTGTCACGGTAGACTGTCATTTACATTCTACAATTCGGACGAAAATAGCCGAAGCTCGGAGCACAACGGTCGAGACAAGTGGTCAGTGTACAGAAGAATCGTTGCTTCATTAAAGCATTAACTGCCACAATAATATAACAATTATTTTTGTAATCCCTTCGGGACTTTAACAATGCTTGAATTATACGGACAAGTCTGAGAAAAACATACGTTTGCTCGCATCTCGATAAATATTAATCGCGGAGACTCGATTTCGGTGCGATTCGATGCAGAATGAAATGTACAGAAGAATCGTGGCTTCCTTAAAGAGTTAACTGCCATAAAAATCGTACAATAGACGAGAGGATTATAGACGATTATAATAATAGAACAATTATTTTCGTAATCCCTTCGGGACTTTAACAATGCTTGAAGTATTCGGGCAAGTCTGAGAAAAACATACGTTTGGTCGCATCTCGATAAATATTAATCGCGGAGACTCGATTTCGGTGCGATTCGATGCAGAATGATACAACGCATAAAAGGCGGTGTACTCTTCATTAAGAAAATAATTTTCGAATTTTTTCCTAGCCGTAGAAAGAACGATACTACGCGACACGCACGAGCGACGTCTCCGCGATTCCGGATCGGGTGTCGGCTCCGGTTCGGCGTTCGAATCAGCTTCGAACACCCTCCTCGTGGTAATGGACCCATTTCCAGTCGACTGTGGACGCGATATTCTGCTCCAGGACCGGTTCGTTCCGATCGGAAAGAGAAACCGGATAGAAGAATCCGAGGAGGAACGGTCCACACTCGCGCGGACAGACACGAACGCGCTTTGTCCCTCTTCGATATACCATTTCGCGGAGGAATCCCGGTTAACTTCGGTTAATTCGGACACCGGGCCGCATTAAACCCCGTCCACAGGCTGCCCGTTGCGCAACCCTATTTTTCCCCGCGACCCTGTCACGCAATGTTTGCGCGGTTGTGCAACCGTGCTGGCTCAACCCTCCAGAGACTGAGCCGCGGACTAAGCGACTTATCCGACATAATCATTTGTTTACCAGGCTGGTTTTCCACGCATAATACCCTTACCGCCGCAAACAAGATCTTTCTAATGCCATTTCTGAAAGCTCTAGCGGGGATCAACAGTTTCTAGAGGTAATACCTCTGGCGAAGCAGATTTGATTTTTCTAGAGACTTAGCGGATAAATCGTCGCGCCGAGGTTGAATCCTCTTAGCTAACGAAATCATATTCTTCTACAGTGTCCTGTAGGGCCTTGGAGAGAATATCGAAATTTTTAGAATTTTTCCTAGCGATGGAAATATGTTTAAAAATGTTGGTACAACTCTTTGTCCGATCTATGAAGGCTCGAGCTACTTTGAAGCATATATTTAATATTGTTTTTATCGTATATTCTGCATATTTCTGTTTTCCAGTGAAGAGAATATCGGGAAATGTTCTGGCGACTAATTTCCTTCCGAGTCTAATATTTTCAGAAACAACCGTCGAAACTCTATGGCTCTTACCTTTCGTAAACTAGCGGACTTGTTTGTAGTTGGCTCGACTTGTTGACTGAACAAGCACATCTCTATCCCCATCGATTCGGTGAGCGATCGTAAACTTTCGGTCGGACCCGTAGACACTGCGGCGCGTTTATGAATCAACCGGGGATGTTTACGCGTTGGAATTCCATTTTTCCGACGGAATTAGAATTTACATTTCGTCTGGCGGTGCAGGATATACGCCGACTCTTTCCCTTCACTCTGAAAAATTAACTTTCCATCGGGGATTTTACAAACGGGAATTTTCCTGCAATTAATCTCCGCGAGGAAGCTCAATTTTTCGACCTCTAGCTCGTCAAATAGATCATATTAATTTCCTAAAAACGAGAACGTTGTCGATGCAATAATCCTTTAGAAATTTTAACAGATTAATCGGCGGCACGCGGAGAATGTTTTCGAGGCCAAGAATTTTGAGCAGATCGATTTATTCTGAGATTATTATGCATTCAAGTGATACGCAAACTCCTGAAATCCCGTGAAATATATTAATTAGATTTCTCTGCAATAAATTTCCCAGATTCTGCACGTTTTGACCTGCATAAACTGACCCCGGAAAACGGGTTTGCGCGCACAAATCGGCGGGCTAATTATTACTGTTAATACAGCCTCTTATGCAGCTCGCAATGGCTGGAGGGTTCGTAAAGGGTTAGAAAACACGGGAAAATTCTGGAAGAGCTCCTATATTATTCTAGCCGCAAATGCACCGAGATCCGCCGTCTGTTTATAGAGAAAAGTATCCCGGTATCTTCGAGAGAGAGAGAGAAACTAGCAACCCAGCCGAGGATTTATATTAAATATATAAGGAGGTTTACGGCGTAGCCAGCCGCGAGCCTTCTGCTCTAATGTGTACACAGCTTAATGCTGAGACGCGGGGCTGCTGCGGTTCGGGTCGACGGATTATTTTAACGACGTCGCTTCGATCGTTTGAATTATTACTTGGTGCTCTGCTCGTGGATCTGCCTCGACGGATATCCCAGGCTCGAAGAACCTGTCTCTGTACACAGGCTGGCACACGGAAAGCATAGTAAAATCGGGCATGAGATTATTCTGTGTACAAAACCACGCTAAAAACGAAGTTTTACCATCCGAGGCTACGTTTTTCAGAAAATCGAGCTTAAAGATTCATCGAGACGCCGCCGCTCTTCGAACTCGATTCTCTCGAACACTGAGCCTCGAATGGAAACAGCGTGCTGTTGCACCACGTTTTCTGCTCGGTTCTTCGCGGTGAATAAGCTCCGTCAATTTTCAAGCAGACGCGTCCGAATTCGAACGTGGTTCCGCTAGAATGAGCTTCAATGTTTAATTTGATTAAGATTGATCTAGATTGGTCTAGATTGCTGTTAGATTGACTAAACGAAAAGAAAATTCACACGTCAAGGAATTATTCGTACAGTAAAGTCGGGTTTACTGTCCTCAGTCGACACCGGGTTCTAAGTCCAGTGCCTGCTCATTCCGCTGGCGGCGATGATTGATCTCGGCTCGGGTATATCGATGTAAACACCACGCATTGACTCGAACGAATCGAAACGTTCAACTTTCTTTATTTTCATTATTTCTTTGTGAAATTTCACTGTCGTATTTCTGGCATTTTTCTGATTAAAATAAGACCAAACACGATATACAATAATTCCAATTGTATTTAGTGGTTAAATCGACGATTCAAGTTTCGGTCGCAAGCAAGGACAGCGTCGGAGACAAGAACATGAGTAGCTAGACTCGGGAACACGATGTCGGTGAGTGAATCGAAGAAAGGGCCCTCACCGACATCCCCTGAGAAATTTCAAATGGAAGGAAGGGACTCAAAGTCTCCGGATGAGGGGGTTTACGGCACCCCCGGGGCCCGTCCCCGGGTTCTACCGGTTCCCCCTCACCCAAAAAATTAAAAAAAAAAAAAAATAAGCAAGGACAGCGTATGGGAAAGAAAGAGACACTCGTTCTGTCCTTCTCTACGTTCGGCTTCCCCTTTGAATTTCATTCTGACCTTCTCTATGTTCGGACTCTCCTTTGAAGTAACAAAAATACGATCGCAACACCAGGATTACTGTCCCCCAAAAACACGGGCTGTTGGACAGTAAACCCGACTTTACCGTATTCGAATTTGTTTTGTGCAAAATGGCGTGGCTCGGTGGCTCGTAATTATTACTGGGGCCAAAGCAGTGGCCACCGGGGCGACCAACCTTGTCTCTTTCACGCGATGGAATAGTTTAAAAGGAACGAAAGTTTCCATAAAACCCCATCGAAATCGGGTTCCGTCGATACACTTTGTCCGACGGAATTAATTACCGCCGATGGGATTATGACTAATTAAAAAGAGGCGGCCGATCGATAGCCGAGGGTACGGGCTCGAAGAGCACCCGGCAGAGGCACCGACAGCCAGACAGACCCTTTCGGAAGGGCTCGGGAAACGTTGGTGGGCGTGAAAACCGTGTGCCTACGCCGCGGCGAGTCGGTTCAAATGAATGCGGCCGCGATTGGACGTAATTCGATTGTTAATCAATGAAAACAAGTTCGTCGCGCGCGCGTATTCTCTCTTTCACTCCACCGGCAGTGTGTTTGTCGCTTGTCGCCTATTGTCCGAAACTCGCGATTCCAAGCTGGCCCGGATCGGCCCGAACCCGGCCCGGTCCCGCTAACTGTTCCCTCGGATAAATTGGATTTTTCCACTAACGAGCGGCAGAGCTTTTCTCCGTGAAAGCGGCCGTCGAGAGGGCCCTCTCCTCCCTTGCTCTACAATCCCTTTTAAATTCCCTTCAACCCCATCGTCTTCTTCGCTTTTTCTTCTGCGATCGCAGGGGAAAGAGGAGCCAAAGGACCCGTCCTTTGACAGAGGACGCGGTCGAAACGAAGTCTAAATGTTTTTGTTCGGAGTGAATCAGTGATTTGGTCTGGGCCAATTTTTAACGTTTCGAAAACTGAAAAATTCTTACGAAAAATCTCGACGACTTTGATCTCCCTTTGATTGTAGGTCCCGATTTTCGCGAGGCTCGAACGAAATGGAATTAAACCGGATTCTCGGGGGTCAGGTATTTAGCCGTCGGAATAGAGTATTTCTGGTCCTTAATTGGGGGAGGAAGGAGTTGATTATTCTTTTCGTCGGGACCGGCTCACGGACTCGACGTTGTCCCGGCGACGTTCCCGGACGGTTTAATTAAAGGCCGGCCTCTGCAACCGGGACGTAATATCGCGCGATATCAAGCGCCACGTCGGATTTCTGTCGAATTTAATCAAAGAATATCGATTATCGCCCCTCCGCGCGGCCGTGTACGCTGACGGGTCTCGGTCTACCCACCCTCGCGCCTTCAAGACCGATTTCTACCCCTCCAACCGAGGCGTCTAGACGTCGTAAATAAAATCCTCCTCCGCGGCGATGTCGATTTCGAAATTGGAACATCCGTGAGCGCGCTCTCGAAAGTGCAGTGGATTATTCAAGAAAATATTCAAAGATTAAACACCATCGTTTCTGGGGGATGTAGAGCATTTTTATGGGATCTAGAGTAGACACGGCGACGAGAGCATTGCCCCCTGGGGCATTGGCCTGGCTCTCTCAGAGCCGCGAGCTGCTAAGCCACGCCTACCGACGGCAGCGTACGTGGATATAGAAACGGGTTCTTTAGTTTTAAATAATTAAATTTATTTTTGTCATAAATACATCAAATCCGCAGTCTGCCGATGAGATATTTAAGGGGTTGCGCCACCCTGAGGATTTGAAAAAAAAATCGATTTTTTTTCAAATTTTTCTTCAACTTTTAGAGTTCAGGGAATAATTTAAGCCGTGGTAGATGCAAAAGCTTCCAAAAATAAGGAACTTACAGTGCTTGGAAGTTTGTGCGACAGTCGCCGTTTCCGAGCAGATAGGTCGCGTTTCCAAGTCGCATTTTTCTCCTTCTTCTGCGTTTTTCTCGAAACTACATTTTTACAACTGGCGTAGCAAATGCCTCGGAAACTGTACGTCCGATTTACTTCAAATTTGATACATATAATTCTAATAACATTATTTATCGTGTAGCGTAGGATTTTTTTGATACGATATCACAATTGTAAAAATGAGATGTTCGACTTCAATTTCCTCTCGTTTGTACAGAAATGTTTTTTTCTGAAATTCCCTGTGCTACACGACAGACAATTTATCAATGAACAAGAAAATCTGGAGTTTTTTAGTTTTTGATAATCCTGGGCATCGCAATCCGTTACACACCGTTTATCGCGTCCTGGCGGAGGAGTACTGCAGGACAACGGATAACTCGACCATTTTTTAATATTTTTTCGTGAAATTTACACAATATATCCTTTATTTTATGCCTTAACCATATATAATAATAAAATAATTGTCAAATTCGTACTGTCGTAGAGAAAAATTCGTATACTTTGATATCATTTCGGCCGCCTTCGACGTGTACACACGTCAATCCAGAACTCTATCGCGGTGCAATAACAATAACCTTTTCAAGAATGAATTGTTAATTTTGTATCAAACAAAAATGTAATCCTTCCTCGTTTTTCGTAAAATTTATAATAGGACCATTTGCTCTGCGTTCGACGTGTATACTTGTCATTGCTCGATTCTAATTCCGCGCTCGGTCGGGGATTTTTAAAACTAAACTCCGCAGTTAAGAGGTTAATCGAACAACATGCGAATTGTATTCGTACGATGAATACTAATAGCAGAGAAAAATGTGACGGGGAAAATTTATCAAAATTCTAGGAACGATTTGGCAGCCGTATAAATTGCAAATTAAGGAACCGTGAGCGTACTTCCGGCGAGCAGTGTATAGGTCGCGAGCCGATGGAATCCCATCGGTGATTAAGCGGCGAAACCGGGCAATGATAGGGACCGGACACGCGGGGGTGATTTAAAACAACGCCGCGATCAGCGTAAACCGATGGTTAATCAACAATCGAGCCGGGTACCGTTGTCCAGTCAAATTTGCAAACTGCCCGGACAGCGGACACGCCGTTCGTGGGGCCGTTGTCTTCGTCCAATTCGACCGGCGAGCTTTCATTAACGCTCGCCGTTCGTTATCGCGATAGTGAATAAATAATTTCCGATCGCGTCGCTTCGAATCCGTATACCCGCACGGTCCCGTTCTGTGGAAATTCAATTTCCCAGAACCGCGAGATTATCGTTTCCGGACAGGACAAGACGCCGCACGATATCGGAATCGCGAACCGGTAGAATCGAAAACTGTGCCATGAATTATAAGGCAACATGATTCTGCAAAATTGATCCCGCACTCCGAGCACAATTTTTCGCGGGGATACTCGAGTCGTGTCTCGACTGCGGATTTTACGTGGTTCCGACAAAACCGAACAAGGGAGATGCGCGACCGTCGAGACCATTTCTGAAAATATTTTCTGATGTGCGATTTCTCGTTACCATTTTATGGCTGTTAATGTCCGTGGTTGATCTTGCTTGATCGTTCGGACCTTGAATGTATTTGCACTGCGAGGTGCCCGCTTGGTTTTGTCGAAGGACCACCTTCCAGACTGGGAAGGACTAATTCATGATAAGATAGGTAAAACTTTACTTTATTTCCGGCGATGAGAATGCTAGCTGGCCACCTGACAACTGTCTACTTCAGGTGATCGCGATGCTAGAGGTAGTGCTGTCCAGCTAGTTCTAAATCTATGAAGTCCGAGTTAACCTCGCAGAAGGTTCGGTTCTCCCTTCCCTTACATGCCCAATTTCCCTTTCCTTGGAAAATTGAGGGCGGAGGAAGCCGAGAACAAGGACTCGTACTGGCTCAGGATTCGCAGGGTAGTTATGAAATGCAACGCAATTGCAAGATGGGGGCGGGGAAAGCAGACGTCCGCGTAGCGGCTCACGTGTCCCAAAACCGTTGACCAAGGCCGGAAAGACCCCGCATCTGGCAGCTATAAAACGCCAAGGGCAAATCCGCACAATCGAGGCGAGGTAAAGGACAGGAGGTTCATGGCGAAGCAGTAAAAATGCTAAAAATGTAGACAATGTCGTCCCTATGACCTGCGTACGGGCCGAAACGTTACAATGGCGATTTGAAGAAAATTCAGAATCAATTTCGTAAGGAAGAGAGTTTCATGGCGATCGTTCTCCACATGAAACACGCGTAACCCGCTGGAAAGAAAGCCTCGTTCAGCCAAATTCCCAACATTACATCGGTCAGCGGTGACCGACGCGTTTCATCAGCAAACCTCATCGTTCTATCAGGGAGCAATGTAACAAGTGTTCCGGACAACCAGAAACAATTAATGCCGGGCCGATAAAGGCGAAGCGTGTCACGCGTGGAGAATGATAATCGCGGCAGACCTTCAGCCGATGCAGATATGCATACACGTGTTATCTGGGACTGGCCTAATCGGGAGAAACGCCGAAGTCGGTGCGCCATTCGTCAAACGGTACTTAGCCAATTTCTCGAGGAATTCTCGGACTGAATTAACCTCGACTTTTCGGGCGAAAGTGTGCACGCTCGATCGAGCATCGCCGTTCGGTGTGAACGGAGCATATTCGACGAACGCAAGCGCAGTTTGGCGCAGGATGACGTGTATCACCGATAATCCGATTACCGATTAAACTTGGCTAATTGACGGTGTACCCGCGTGTAATTGCGCCGGCCGGAAACGGCGGATCAACGAGCCACGGTAATAGGGAATCCCGGATCTCTGGTGGCCGACAAACGTGGCACAGGATCCGCTCGGAAAATTCCTCCCGAGGCGATCGTTTTCGCGCGGAAACGCGCTTCGGAAGGACCATCCGCTCTTTATCCTCTGAACGCCAGTGCGTTCAAGTTTCCGTACCGTGTCAGCGATAGCGTAATTGTCATTCGGTTTACTCCCGTCTTATTAATCCTTTCGCCGCCTTGTCCGTCTCTCTAACCAACCAACTTTAACCTTATCCGCCATCATGTCTTGACGAGGCCGTCCAAGATTCAGCCGGAGATTGCTCCGGCTCCGCGGGAACAACGTTAAATCATTAGCTCTCTTATTCATATCAAAACAACCTCGCTTCACTCGATAAAAAGACTAAAATGATTAACCGGCTCCAACCCCCTCCGTATCTAAATTATTAATCCGACTTACGCCGCCTAGAAAATGTTCGTATCATTCCCCTCGGGTAGTCCCGACTAGTCTAAAATCATTACCGGCACAGGGGTTGCTACCCTTCGTTTTGTATCTCAGTTATTAATCAGACTCTTATCTACTGCGAAGCAACTTTGCGGTATCTTTCCCCTAGTTCGCGACGGTATCATCCTCGGGAGAGGATAGTGACTGGGTTGAATCATTAAAACGGTGGTGGTTACCTTCTTCGTCTTGTCCGAGTTATTCCTCGGAGTTCCGATCGGGGTTGTGCAACGTTAAAATGCTCCCGTTACAAGTGTTATCTTCTTTCGAACGTCGCGTCGAACTTAGGGGATGATTTTGCGAATGTAACGAAGATCAAGAATCGACAAACGTGTCTCCAGTTATCCGTCCGGCTCTTCAACGTCTCGACAGATGTACTCGCTTCCCTTCTATCTGCTCCGCCATGTATTCCTCCGATTTTCCCGATGGTGATCGCGGGGGTTGCAACCCCTCCCCTCGAAGCGTGTTCCGGCGAAAGGCGAGATGGGATCGCGTTGTACAGGGGTGTCGTCGGCCCGACAGGGTTGTAGACAGTTTTCTTGGCAATCTGGGGGCGGCGTTGTCGCTTTTTCGCCGGCGTCGAGTCGATTAATTTCGAGGCGGGGGGCGAGTTTCGGGGGCCGTAGTTGCGGCAGGTTCTTCTGGCCACTCGCCAATCCCGGCACGACGACGTATTCATAACCAACCGACGCCGCTTCTCGGGTCCCGGGGCTTTTCACACTCGAGGGTTACAAATTACCGGGGGACAGAAATGGCGGAGATAAAATGTGTACTTAACGCGACGGTACTTTGGCTAATTAAGCCGGGATTCGAGGGCGGCGAGCCACCACCCACGTTTTAGCCTCCCGTTTCTCGCCGAAGAAACTCATCCTTTTTAGCGACGCCATTGTGCTCTCGCCAGGCCCCTGTCGAAATTTTTCGTCCTTTGTCTCCGCGACGACACCTTAATTCGTCGATTCCGACGCCTAACGATCCTGAGCCCTTTTCTCCCTCACGGGAAATCCTCTTTTGACTAGAAAACGCGCTAATTGCTTCAGATAACTGATTCCGCTAACGTTCCCGCTTTTGTGCGAGTTATTGGAACTTAGAGGAAGAGTGGGCGATGATCGGCAAGATTAAAGATTAGTCTTTACCGCGCTCAAGCGGCGATATAATGACGAGAAAAAATTATACATCGATTTTTAAGGTGTCATTGTAAAGAGGAGACTCTAATCTTACAACTCGCGTTAATTTTATTAGTCAAAAAGATTGTTCCGCACTCTCCGGAAAGACTTGAATTCGAAACTATTCGAAAAGAGACCATTAATACGTTTAATATTCCCGTTTACCGCTGGAACAATATTTTCAAAATCAATTCAATATTTTCAAACATGCCCAAGCACATCCCTCTCCGATTTTTCCCCCGAAATGACGGCAGCTCAAACATCGCGAATCTTCCTCCAGTTATCCACCGATCCTAAAATCGACGAAGGAAATTCTTCCCCAAGCAGAAAAGAATACTTCGAGAGAGTTTCTTGACTATCCCAAGATAAGATACAGATCCTGCAAGCATAGCAAGATCGATCCCGCGCGACAAGGATCACAGCCAGGTTATTCCGATGGGATGAGATCCGCTATCCAAGCGATCTTCGAATGTATCGTAAACATTCCGCGACTCGTTATTCTATCGGAGATCGAAAGTTTTGGTCTTCGGAACCTCGAAGGATCTTTCTCGAGGTATCCCAGCATTTGTAGAATCCTCGGACCACCCGAAGGATCTCGGCCCACGCGTGACGAGTTAATCGCGAGCGGAAGCGGAGGAACGCGGATTCAACAAGTTCCGCAAAGCCTGAAATTCCACGGAGGTGCCCGGCACGCTTGTTATTAAGGCAATAACGACGTTTCTCCTGCAGAAACACGTCGGCCCCGTCCGTCGTCGTCTCGACGGCTCGATCAAGTTTTAGACGGCTCCGAACCGTCCGACGCTCGAAATTCTATTGCGAAAGCCGTTCGTAGACGAGAAATTTCCATGAAGTCGCTTATACTTAGAACCGGCTCTCCGGGAAACCGTATTTTCACGGTTTTCACTCGGATCTGCTGTTTCGCGATGTTCGCGAAATGAAACTTTTCATCGGCGCTTTGATCGTTGCGAATCAAACGGTCTCCGCAGTCTTATACATTGGATTTTCGCTCGAAAATATTTTGTCGCGCAGTTTTCGTGTACATACAAAAATAGCTTCAGTTGTTTCAAAGCTCGAACAGGAGCGCCGATATCATTTTTCTTGTTTACGATAGTAAAAGTGCGATCGATATTCTTCAAATTTAGATACAAAAATGTTCGGCAACATTCGGTCGCTAATAACGTCTGCAAAAATTGTTTGATCGACAGACCGACACGATTTCTCCAGACACGATCGCCATTATTCGAGTACCAAAGGAATATAGAAATTTTGAAAAAATTTTACGAGATTCTGCAGGAAAAACTGCGCCAAAAATAAAGAATGCAATTTTTCAATGCGAAGCTCCGTTCCGGAAATAACCGGCTCCGAACATGTCCCAATGTTTCCAGTAAGTAGAAACAGCCAGCGCTGATCAGCCAGCGCAAACTTTCATTTGAAGCCGATTATCTCTGAAACGGCGCCCTCTGCGAAAAAACTTTACTCTTCATTTTCGATTCAATTTTTCCCGTAGAATCATCTCCATTCGTTACGGTCCACCGGTTTCGCCCGATACGCCGTATAAAACAGGAATTCGTTTACTCCTCCCGCTCAGCGTGCAATCAGATAGCCTTGCGTCGCCATATTCTTTCGCGTGGAACGGCAGCCATAACAGCGAGCTCTGTCTAACGAAATTTCCAGTAGTTCGCTCGCATTACTCGCCTTTATATCCGCTTTTGGCCGTTCGTTGCCTGCTTTTGTCACCGCTCGACAGCTTTCAATTATTTTTATTCGTTATCGGTCGAAAACACTATTCCTCTTACCTCTCCCACGCGAACGATAATGGAATAAATTTGCAGGATGCTGTAGGGATCAACGCGCGGCAGTCAAACGCGTCGCGACGAGTGGCGTGAACGCGTTTCGAATAACTACGCCAGGGAGTTTTAGCGAATTTTCACGGGATTCGTGTAACGATCGCGTAACTAGTCACGAAAGGCTTCCTTTTGTGGGAAGCAACGCGGTTTGAAAGGACTTCCGGTGGCTGCTATGACGAGCACGGGGTCGTATCGGAATTTTTAAATGGTAATTGGACCGCGGGAATTCGTTGTCGCAGAGACGAGCGTTTGAACAGCTCGCTGGATGTTTATTCAATCTATTGGGCTTCCATTGAATTAACCTGTCGACTGGAATTTACTTGCCTGACGTCAGACACCGAGCGAAATGGATTTTGCTTCGCCGCGATGGAGGCGCCCCGTGGTTTTTGAAACAATACAAACTAGGTTGAAGCTGTAGTTAGTTGCCATTCTATTTTGTTATAAATATTTTAGCTGGCAGAGCGCAACACGCATTGTCTGCCACGTTTATTTAATTTAAATATTTTCGAAACAGTACAGGGGAGAATATGAAGTTTTCAATTAAAATACATTCGTGTAAAATACATGTATTTATAATGGATTTAAAATACGTTCTGTCTGCTGGGTTCATTTAATTCGTTATTTTAATTGAAAGTCGAGCGAGTTTGGAGATTTTTATCAAATATAAGGGTTCCCGGAAAATGTTCAGAGTAAGCAGCATTGTAAAAATGGTTTCAGCAGACGCTCCCGTTGTTTGTTGTTCGGTTTGAGCGACCTGAGCGTGCCAAGATCGTAAACCGTGGTGGATGACTCAGAGTAGTACGTATCTCGTTCGCCAGGCAGTTATTCCGATGACTAATGCTAAGGGATGCGCGATAGCTACCGCCAAGAACAAACGATCCGAGTTATAACGCCGGTGCTCGCCGGTATTAGGGGATGCTATAAACGCAAACATCCGCAGTCCAATAACAACAATAACGTTTTCGGCGGACGTAGCCGCCGGGGAGGAAGAATGGTGGTATTCGCAGACGTCGAAGGTATTCGCAATTTCGAAGCCCGCAGCAGCACCCCGGCCGGGGGTGAATATCATGCCGGCGCGCCGGAAAAACGAGAGGGTGACACGTGAACGTGAACGCGTGTACTGGGTGTACCGCTTAGAATATCCGCATGAAAAATCGCGAGAATACACAGAACTTCCAGTATTTGCCGCTGCGAAGTGTGCAATAATAAACATTCATCCTGATGCAAAGCATTAACGAAAAAGAAGCGGCCCACTTTTTACTTGAATTGCGATAAAACGGCGAGTAAAAATCGTACATCGGTTTTCGAGGTGTCGTTGCAAAGAGAAAACTCTAATCTTGGAATTCACATTAATTTCAGTTGGCAAAAAAAATGTTCAGATCCTTCGGAAAGACTTGAATCGAATAATGTTCGAAAAGGAGTAATTTATATATTTTATATTCCCATTTTTTATTAAAACAATATTTATGAAAATTATTTAGGGGGATCATAAGCGTAGATTTTACGCTTTCGAACAAGCCTAGGCACATTCTTCTACTAGTATTTTCCTCAAAGTTACAGCAGGTTGAACAAGGCCAATCTGCCCCCACCATCAACCGATTCCCAGCCTCCCAATTAAGACCCAATTGTAATTAAAATTTCATTAAATTATCAGCCATGTAGTTCGGTATCAGGTGTCCCACCATGTATATCGAGCGTGTACATCGCGGGTTCCGACCTGCAGCAAAGGTACACCTTTTCATAGGGTGTCTGGCTGGCTTCCAAACGACCGGGTGTGCGAGCGGACGCCGATCGAAATGAGATTCCCGGCTCGAACGGCGGCCACCGGCGAGGATTACCCGTCACGACCCGCCTCGACCCGCCTCGAACCGCCTCGAGGACCCGAGTACTCGCGGCTCAACGCGATTCCGGCCCAAGGAACCCGCCTGTTTGCCGCTCATCTCGGATTCCATTTGCCGTTGACGGTCGCCCGTGCTTGTTCCCTCGCTCACGTTGTCGCACTGTGGAAATCGAAATTCCGTGCGCACCGTCCGAAAATTCACGCCGGTTTGATCGGTCGTCGGAAAACCCGACAGGCGGGTCGTTTGAAGCCCCGAATCCTTTGAGGGACCCGCTGAATACACGCTTCACCCCCGTTCGTAACGTGGCTTTGCGTTTATTGTACGACCGCGGCAAACGCGCAGAAAAATTCAGAAAGACGTCGCCCAATACCGCTCAAATTTTAAACGTGGGAAACATTTTCTAAGCTACCCGCAGAATTTTTAATTTGAAACATCTCCAGGAAGGACGTTGGGTACGTTTTTTATGACAGGTTTCCAGCGCGAAGAAATTTTTACGCGCTTCACCCCCGTTCGTACAGTGGCTTTGCGTTTATTGTACGACCGCAACAAACGCGCAGAAAAATTCAGAAAGAAACCCAATACTGCTCAAATTTTAATCGTGGGAAAAATTTTCTAAGCTGCGCGCAGAATTTTTAATTTGAAACATCTCCAGGAGGACGTTGGGTACGTTTTTTATGACAGGTTTCTAGCGCGAAGAGATTTTTACGCGCTTCACCCCCGTTTGTAAAGTGGCTTTGCGTTTATTGTACGACCGCGACAAACCCGCAGAAAAATTCAGAAAGACGTCGCCCAATACCGATCAAATTTTAATCGTGGGAAACATTTTCTAAGCTGCGCGCAGAATTTTTAATTTGAAACATCTCCAGGAGAACGTTGGGTACGTTTTTTATGACAGGTTTCCAGCGCGAAGAGATTTTTACGCGCTTCACCCCCGTTCGTAAAGTGGCTTTGCGTTTATTGTACGACCGCGGCAAACGCGCAGAAAAATTCAGAAATACGTCGCCCAATACCGATCAAATTTTAATCGTGGGAAACATTTTGTAAGCTACCCGCAGAATTTTTTAATTTGAAACATCTCCAGGAAGGACGTTGGGTACGTTTTTTATGACAGGTTTCTAGCGCGAAGAGATGTTTAAAAAAGACCAGGAGGAAGTCGAAATAGGGGCTTCAAGCTTTAAAAAAAGTGTAGGAACATTCTCCTACGATTTTTTTTCACGAAAATACAGACATCGTAGCTTGAAGGTGCAACAGTCTGCAATTTCGACAATAAGTATTCTTGCAACAGTGCTTCACTTTGCACTCAAATGGCGATAACTTGACGAGAAAAAATCGTACATCATTTTTTAAGGTGTCACTGTAAAGGGTAGAGTATAGTCTTTCATTCTACGTTGGTTTCAATCGCTAAAAAAATTTTTCCAATCCCCCAGAGACATTCGAATTAAAAAATGTACAAAAAAGACCACAACGTATAATTTATATTTCCACTATTTGTAAAGAAAATATTTTCAAAATCCACCGTAGGTGATCGATAGTGGAAGGTTTGCGCTTTCACACAAGCGCAAGCACATCCTACTCCGATTTTTTTCCATCAAGTTACAGCAGTTCAAACATGGTGAATCTTCCTGCAACATTCATCGATCGTTCGTCTCCCACAGTAACTGAATATCGTGGACGAGTAACGTTTCACGTATTCTAAAATTTGGATTATATCGAACCTGTTTGTTACGTATGCAATAAAAGTTATGGATTTTTTTGCAGAAAAGTTTTCGCAGCGTAAGCTTGAAAAAAAGTCGAGCCGCGAACTCGATACGCGGTACCCTCGCCGCAGAAATTACACCTACGGATCATTTTCCCTATTTTCCCTATTTTCCCTATTTTTCCGTCGGACCGGTGACCCGGCTCTTTTTCCACGGAAAATCGAGACTCGACAGGCACTCTTTGTACCAGCGAGATAGATTAAATTGAACAGGATGGAATGGGGATTAAACGCGCGTAGATGGTCTCGCGGATGGGGCTGGGTAATTGTTTTTGGTAATTGCAACAAATTGCCCATTCGCGGTGGAAATAATTTCGGCGAAAATTTTTTATGGCTGCGTTGATCTTCGTACGCACCATAAAAACACAATGAACGAACAGTTTTCAGTTTTTCAAATTGATTCGTCGGTAGTTCGTGCAAAATTTGATGCTTCGAATTAATATTCGGTCTTCTGAAAAGTTCCGTTCCGTTCTAAAAACTGTAGGCAATTTTAACCCTTTGCACTCGGAGCTATTTTAACTGCAAAATTAAACATTTCTTTCGATCTAGAATATTTTTCATTCTGTATGATTTTTTAAATTTGGTGGATATGAAATTGATGTAACACCTCGTACAGTACTTAAATGTTGAGCAATTGATTAGATACCGACAGATCTGATAATGTAAACAATATTTTAAATAATAGTACAGCAATTATTAATGGCGCCTCAGAGGCGTCACTCGAGTGCTAAGGGTTAATATCTTTTGTTAGCGCTTGCAGCATTTGAGGATCAAAATTAAGAGAATTTTTAGGGGAGGAGTTCTGCGGCGATTACGAGGTTTTAAGAATTTTTATGGGGAAGCTTACCCATCACAGTGCCCGCATAGGAATGCGAAGTGTCAAAGGGGATGGGACCCTTGGTGCCCTCGAACGTCACATCTGTACTGAACAGGCTCTTGTCTCGAATCAAACGCAACGTCCATTGTCTGTAACAGAAAAACACTTCACCATTATAATGTCCACTTTCGTATATAATACACTGTTAATCGTTACAAGCTACGTTTTCTACGCGTTTACGACAGACGCGACGAGTATCCTTTGCATGTTATACGAGTGCAAATATACAGTAAAGAATTTTCTGAAAGGTGAGAGCAAACTCGAGTGACAATTTAACCCGTCATCCCCGGTTGAAGGGTTGAATTTCAAAGTTGTACAAAGGGCTGTATCCATGGGAACAGGGCGTTTGTAGAACAGCCTTTGGAGCTGCATATAATTTCCTCCGCCGACTTCAAAAATAAAAGACCATGTCACCCGAACGCTGCGTGCCTAAACACCGTGAGTTTTCGGAAAAATCGGCGTCGGTTTGATTGTAATTCGCGTCGGGGCGAGGCAAATAGGGCGCACAAAGGCTGGCAACGGGCTTTGCGCTTTAGCATTCCGTTGGACAAAAGATACAGCTGGGTACAAAGTGGCTCTCTGTGCAGCTCCGATTAATTATCGATTTCCGTCCGCGTAATAACAATCTCGGCCCCGAACACGAAAGCCCCCGATAATCCGATATTAAGACGGAACGAGAACCGGGGAGAGATTTCGAAAGCTGAACGGAGAAACGCATCAAAAAGGGAGAGGGAGAGAAAGAGAAAGAGAGAAAGAAAGAGGAGAGGAACTATGAGAAAAGTACTCGCGGGACGATTAGCGTGCGCCGCTATCGCGAACGAGTTTCATTTTCCTGTCCGCTCTTTCGCAGAAAATTCCGGCGTTTATGCAAACGCCGTTTCTCCTCTCTGATCCTCCTCACTCCGAACCGGAATGGAATCAACGTTTTATGCGCGGACGTGATCCTCTCTGTTATCGGTCCCCGTTGTGAGAGAGAAGAGAGGGAGAGGAGATCGTTCGAGAGGATGAATCACGGCCGTCGGGAAGCCTTCGAAACGACGACGTCAGGCAACCTTGCGAATCGACGGACCGCAGACGAGAAAACGTCGACGGGTCAACGGCAAACAGTCGACAAGCAAACGTTTTTTATCTCCACGCAAAAATTCTTCCCTTCCCGCAGGTGCGTCACGCATTATTCGCAGACTTGTCCTCTCGACGCCGCACAGTGGGCCGGGAACGCGATTTTACTGGCCAAAAGTCAATTTTCTGTCTGATCTATTCGTGCTGTTACGTTCGATAACTCGCTACGCTAGCAACTCGCACATCTCTGGCCTTCTAAAATCAACCGCGCGTCTCTTGACCGGTATTTTGGAAGGAATCTATCGTTTATCTTCCCGCGACTTTTCGGGAGTAAAAAGTCTTTGTAATCGGTTTCATAGTGTATTTCGGTGCTACTGAATCATGTAAATATTACATTGTGTCGTACAAGAAGTGTAAATAGACGAGTCCCGGTTGGGAATAAAGAAGCGACGGTTAAGTGGTTCAGCGCTGTTTTCTATCCTATCCTTCCTCTCTAACAAAGTTCAACATTTTGAAAAACATTTTTGGCTATAAAGTAACGATACTTCAAACCATCGAAATCTAAAACATTATCCATTTCTGATAATTGTGTAACCGAGGGTAACGTTCTAAAGACAAAATTCTGAAATTCAAAGTGGAGCTAATTATTCTTAGAACTCGTTATAGAGCATTATGTAACAGGTTTGAATAAATGTTTTATATATATTAATAGGCGTACTTTCATTGTTTAATTAGATTCCCAGCATTATTTAATCCATGTACGAATGCTGCAATATTATTAACAATTTAAACTTTGGGAAGGCTTTAAAAGAAATGTCTAAGAGTGTCAAGCATCAGACTTGTTTTATATGAAAGTATAAACAATTTCGAATAAGAGCATATAAATTTCAGATGCAGCCAACCGCAGCCCTGTAGTTTATGCGATAGTTAAGAAATAAAGTCCCACGGTGTTTTATTTTTATTTTATTTATTTTTATAGGGCTATGGGAACATCGGATCCTTTCGTATCAACGATAATTTTAAACAATCGAAGACAGAAACAATACCATAAGAAATTAAATTTACCTTCTGAAGTGTTAGCACTAATATGTCCTCCGTCTATCGAAGAAAAACCATCTGCGTCTGTATCCTCTAGAATTTATTCGGAATCAACTGACGACGAAGAAGATTCAGATGAAGAGGAATTCGAATTACCGATGTTGAAATATTTGAATAATTTAGAATTAACATCGGAAATATAATTATACACTTTTGTCTCATATACTATGTGTCTCTTTAATTTTGACCACGAGAAACGAATTTCTAGGCTATATATGCATAGGATTGAATCCACCATTTTGAATTTTTCATTTTTGATGTCAGATTCGTTATCGGTGATCTCAAAAACATCTGATTACCATAACTTTTAGAAAGATCCAATGACATTTTGACTTTTGGCCAGTAAAATCGCGACCGAAGAATTTAGGGACATTCGACCAAAAAGTCGACTTTTCGAAATTGAAAACTAATCTGTGTGTATTGCTTTGTAACTGTCTATAGACCTCGAAAATTAAGAAATTTATGAAATTGAATAAATATTTTAGTTACTATGGTCACTTAAAGTTGAGCGTTCTGAAAGTAGCATATTTCACCAGGCAAAATTGCTTAAGTTCTTTGCGATGTCCTCATCTATTCGTCCCATATTTTCTCTTAGTTTTTTTGTATGATATAGAGCATCCCTTCTCAATAAGAAATCATATATTTTTTTAATAATAACTAATAATAATATATTTAAAAAATAATATTGACTGATACGTGACATATTGAAAAATCTTTGGCGTAACTTTCTCGACTTATTGCTGTTTTATTATTTAAACCATTCGCAAAAATGACGATTTTATTCAAACGTATAAAGTTCGTTCGCATCGTTATTTATTAATATAAATTTCGTTACGCTCGTTCTTCGTTAACGACAAATCTCGTCAGCTCGCAGACAATGTAAATATTGTTGTGTTTATTTCCGAGTATTTTAACGACGGGAGTCCAACATACAGAAATTGTGATTACCATTATTGAACAATATTGAATAAAACCGCGTTTATTGTAAAATGAGTTTTCATTGATCGCAGTTACGAGAGAAAATATGAAAGTTCAAAAGACTTCTAAGAAAATCTATATGTACGAATAATCTGTTTTTTAATCGAGTCAAGAAAGGAGGATTGACTCGATAGTGCTTCCTGCAAGGATTTTCATTTCAGACGCCTGTCAAAGGATTTGAATAATCTACGAGGAAGTGCATAAAGTATTATAGTTAATAGACAAGGTAATGAATAGGTAACGGTCTCAATTTATCAGAAAATCACGCGGGAGAATGTCCATCGTCTGTCAAATAAAACCCAACTATCGCGTCTGCTTATGGCTCACCTTTTCTACTTCGCTATGAACACGGTTGAATGAGACTCGTACCAAAATAGAATGCCAATATTTTATACAACTACCGACTCCGCGCGGGCTACGTTATATCATTATAAAATAATATAATCCTCCTTTATTAACCACGAACCCCGAAACCGTAATTTTAACCAGTGGTAGCTCGAAAAAGCGGATATTCCTAAAAATGAACGCATTTCATCCGATTTAATTTTCCTCCTGGCGAATATCGTTCTTTTTTTAATCGAATCATACATTCGTCATTTGCATTGCGAACTCTTCAAACAAATGCAAGACAGTGAAATTAAAAGATTCAAATATTTCAACCAATTGTCTTCCTATATAAAGAATTCAATTATTCGTTAGCATATTAAAAAATTCAATCTCGACATTGGTCCTCAACGAGTTGAACCTTGAAACACATTTAACAGTCTAAGTAACAGCGTTTCCCAACATCGTAATCTCTCCATTGTCCTATAGAAAAATTAGCCGGAGCACCAGGGGGTATTAGCGTCTCTCGTTCTACAATTTCTCCCACATAAATAGTTCATTCTCGCTCATGCGAACGAGCGCAGCGCGTTCGGAGAGGGTTTGCGCGGGAGTACGGCCGGTAAATCGTAATATTTCGCTGGCGGTCCGGCTAATCCGTGTCTCGGGCTATCGCGAATTTAATTAAACGTAATCCATTTATCCGGGTATCCGGGATTATACGGCATCGGCACGTACGCAATCGCGGCCGATCCGCGTTTCAATGTCACTCGGCGGCCGCTCGAATCCTTTCACGTCTCTAAATTTAATATGCCTCGTCTGCCGAGCTTAGCCGAGCCGATCCGAACTGATTCCGATTGTGTGTGCTTGAGAGAGCGACAGAGAGAGAGAGAGATACACAATCGTGCTACGTGTCGTTTGCTTGGTTTCGTCCTTCGATCGCAAACCGTCTAGTCACCGCGACACCACTTTCGCGGGAACGACTCAAGACCGCCTAATCGCTACACACCGCCGAGAAAACCTTCACAGATTATAGTACAGCGTCGGAAGAATCGCTGAATCACCGGAACGGATCCTGACGGACCCTGACGGACCCTGACGGACACCGAGGTCCGCGAAATCCGCCAACCGTGGAATACTCGCCCGGAATCTTGAGGATCTTGATGGAACGATAGCTCGCGTTTAGAATTAATAGCGCGTTGCGCAACCTCTGTCCCAGCCAACCCGCTTATCTTCCACGGAGTAATTAATTATCCTTCCGTTTGGTTTTTAATTGATCTGATAGCCGGCGCACCGGCTCTTAAATCATTTCGAGGAATCGCGATCGAATTTATTGTTGTTTATTATTTAGAGCTCGTAGATCTAATCGGCCGCTGTCGGGCAGTCTTTAGACATCTAGTCAAATTCAATTTTCTCGAATCCTATACACTCGTACTTTCTATCGTCTCTCTGAGATCTCCCAACTTCGGATCTCCCCTTTCTCGATGTAGACAATGTTCTGTTCATGACATTTTAAACAGGTCATTTTAAAATGATATTCAGAATTATACTTCCAAAATGTTGGAAACCAACGTTTCCGCGTCAGAGTATATCTGTACTTGAATCTCTTCGACGCCCGAAGCCAAAGACCAATAAAACCGGCACGGCTAGCTAATAAACAACGAACACACCTAAAAACAATAATGTCCGCAGTCTCCCAAGTGTGCAATCACGAAATTGAAGGGCTTATTTTTATACCAAGCGATTTTCCGCACGTTGGCGGACCAACCGGCGGCCGTTGCGGCGCGGATGCAAATCCGGCTTGCGAATCATCGAAATTGCGAGCCGGTGGGAGCTCGATCAGCGGAAAAAGGGATCGCACAAAGGTAGAGGTGCCGGATAGAACGTTGGAAAAAATGTATTGCGTGTAAAAAGACCGGGTGTTCCCGCGGCTCGGACAATTTCCATTTCCGGGCGCGAAACAGATTCTGCTCGAAAAATAATCGTGCGCGCGATTGTTCGCACGAGAAGATGGAAAGATAGCGAAACACGTGCAGAGAGAAAGAGAGAGAGAGAGAGAGAAGGGAAGATGGAGGATCCTTTTGGCTCTCCTCGCTCCTTTGTCTTGCGGAAAGAATTTAATACCGGCGGTATTAGCATAAAGAAACGAAGGGAAGAGGAACGAGGCCGAGCCCAGCGCGAAGCATTAACGGCGCGAGCAACAATTAGTCGCGGATCCTTGTACAGCTCCTCCCCCGACTCTAATTATTCTCATAACTCGATACCGGTGATAACGGTGAGCCTCACCTTGCCTGCTTCCCACCTGCGAGATAGGCTCTTTTGTCTCCTCGAATCAGGCATCGAAATAAACAGTTACCTTCGCGTGTTCGAATACGATACTCACGAATACTTCGGAGTATACCGGAAGTTATATTATTCATCACGGGACTGCGTCACTTCGATGCATTTAAAATCTTTATTCCGTAGAAAGATCCGCAGTCTAATTATCTGCCTCTCGGCTATGACGAGCACTCCTCTTCTCGCTCTTACATAATTTTATATAACCAGGCTGCGGATCTTTTTGCAAAGTAAAAATTGTCTGCGTCAATTGCAAGGCACAGCAGTCTTAGGAATCTTTTCTTTTTCTTCGACAATTTTAATTGAAAATTTCGTAACAACTATTCCAACTATTTTCATCGTTCTACTGTATTTAATTTCTCACGCTCGTTTTTCTCTGTGAATGCATGAAATTCGCAATCTACGTCTTGCGAGTTTTCATCGATCGATAGCTGTAAACTATCCACGAATTTTAAACAAAATTTAATCGATTGATCTCAGTCTCGTTCGCATTAGCGGAAGTTACAACGAGATACTTCTTTGAAATTTTTCTACGTGTTAGGTGCGGGACAGAACGTATTAAAACACGTTCGAAGAGGCTTTCAATCTGTGTTCAAAATCGGTCCCGTTAAGAATTGCATGCACTCGCCGCCGGATCGAATCGCGTCGCAAAATCACGCTCCTCTTCGCGCGTTTTTGCGTATTAAAACCGCTTCGAGCGTCTCCGCTGGCGCGTGTAATTCGCTCGACGCGATTCGCGATGCTTGGACAGCTGACTCGTGATTGGTGATCCCGATTGTCAGGCTGGTTTTTTTTTGTTGTTCCACGTCCGGGATGATTGCGGAATAATATTTGTTGTCGAGCGAACCGACACCGATCCTGTTGTGAGAAGGCGCTGAAAAAAATCCTTGTACTTCTTTATCGAGGACAACATTCGATCCAAGAGGACTCTACGCGAAAAGATACATCTAAAGTGTAGAATAATATTTTGCTGGACGAGGATTCGTTTCGCAGAGAAACGGAGTTGAACGTCTGGGAACCGTGAATTGGTTTTCGACAAGTAGAAACGGTGAGCCATGATCAGACACGCCTTTGAACTTTCGAAATCGATTATCCCGGAAACGAAGCCTTGCACAGAGAAATATTATCCCACCTTTTCGACTCGGATCTTTATCTAGAATCGGACTGTGTGCAAATCAATTTTTGATTAGCACATTTCCAAATCTTATTCTACACTTTCTTCCGCGTAGAATCGGATTATGCAGGAATAGAATTTCCAACAACTGAAAGATGTGTTCGAAAATTTCTGTGAAAGTTCCTAGCGACCTGTTCCATAAAACAGTTCTGGAAAGAACTCGAGATCCACGAATAGTTGCGGTGTCGTATCTGCTTGTTACAATGTAATGTAGAATAGGTGTAATGTAGAATAGGTGTAATGTATAATAGGTGTAATGTATAATAGGTGTAATGTATAATAAGTGTAATGTATAATAGGTGTAATGTATAATAGGTGTACTGTACGATACAATAAAGTTTAACAGCGTCTGTTAATTAAAAAAGTACTCCACTCCAATCATATCCTTCGACACAAGCCGATGCGAAAAAGATTTGGCAAAGATTGCTCGAACAAACGGTGTCATCCGTTTCCAGGGTGTTATCGCGGATGCATTTTTGATGAGCCAGAGTTTCCGAGCTTCCCTGTCGAAGACTCGTAATTATTAATCCCCTTGCTCTGACCTGCTCGTAACAAAAGTGACTTTTTGCCGTCGTACCAAGTGGCAGAGAGAGAAAGACAAGCTTGTCGAAAATCAATAGTCTCATGTCCTGACTGCGGATCTTTATGCAAATGAATGTTTCTAGGCGTCCATTAATACAACCAGCATCTACATAGAAGCTTACTACCTCGCTAAACGTTATGGTTGTGTTACGAATATTAAATCCTTGTTTAACCCTGTTCCAATTTTTATATTTCGCCGGCAGACAGAGTAGTAATTTATTCATTGCCTCGCCACTCCGGGACTTGTTCACGCAAACATAAATCCTCGGAGTTGAATTCGCAAAAACTGACGTCGGAGAAAAATTAGGCTGCTCTATCCAGGCTCCAACTAATAACAAAAAAATTTATCGCTTTCGTATCGCGGCTTGTCCCCGTGAGAAATGCGAGTTTTCTTTTCGGAGCTTCGCGCACAGAAGATATTTATGAAGAAGCGTGAGAAATAATTTTCTGTATTCCTTGGAAAGAAAGGAGTCGGTTATAAAATATCGTTCCTCGATCATTTTAACACTACATTTACGGGACCCGTCAAAATGACGGGTTCTAATATTCTTAATTTGCGATTATTAAGAATGTGAAAGAGCTTTCCTGAGGAATTATTTACCAAATTTATCTCTTCGGGTATATATTATTGAAAAAATAGCCAGAAATTTGGATAGACACATGCTCGTTACGTTTATCAAGTAATGTGAAATAGTTATTTTTACAGCTCCGTAAACCTAGTGTTAATAAACTGCATGAAATAATACGATTAGCGAGGACACTCGAAGAATTTAAAAACATTGTTTTCAACTGAGAACAATTATTTTATATTTCACCCACATATTTTTGTCTACTCGCGCACAGATAAGTTCTAGCTTGTACACCTAGTATAATGTTAGCAAATTACCGTGTGTGGTCTGTTATAAAGACAGCAATTACAATTTTTAGAGGAATTAACCAGGTTCATTCTTTACCTTTGTATGCCACTATCCCATTAACTCATTGACTATGTATTTTCCTCAGACAGTACAGGAATACAGAGTGATTAGGTTTTTGTTCCCCGCGTTCCATAAATAAAGAAAACTCGCATTATGCGCGGCACGACCTGATACGTAAAATGAAATCTTTCGGAGCGAAAGGGCTTCGAATCACGCGCGTGGAATCGCATTCTTCGTCGGGTATAGTTCTTCCGAATATAGTTGGGGATCCGGTTCCTCGGTACGTAGGCACAAGTTCAATCCACGATCCAACCAACGCATGTTCCACCGCGTTGCTCGCACGGAGGCGTCTAACGACCCGCGTTTTCATACGCGGGGGAACCAAACCGTGCTGGAACGTCCTGGAACACGCATCGCCGCGAGCACCGTGCGAATTTTATGCGCTGCCTTCACGGGAAAAAAAATTCCAGCACCGAGGCGGAGCCAGTCGAACAATTTCCGAAACCTCTGCCCGCCGTGCACCACCATTTTCGTTGCATTTTTTAGAGCTCCTCTTATGTTCCACCCTCTGCAAAAATTATTTCACCGAATTAGACGAGCCTCGACCCTTCGCACTCCGAACTATTCTAATTTCACAACAACTCGGATATTTCTTCTGACTTGGGATATTCTACACGATTTACTTCCTTTTATGTATATGAAAAAACATTTCAATGATGT
>CM052201.1:12993555-13187673 GCA_028455805.1 Lasioglossum figueresi | reverse complement strand
GGAGCTCTCAATACATTCTTGGAGCTCTCAATACATTCTGGGAGCTCTCAATACATTCTGGGAGCTCTCAATACATTCTGGGAGCTCTCAATACATTGTGGGAGCTCTCAATACATTCTGGGAGCTCTCAATACATTCTTGGAGCTCTCAATACATTCTGGGAGCTCTCAATACATTCTTGGAGCTCTCAATACATTCTTGGAGCTCTCAATACATTCTGGGAGCTCTCAATACATTCTGGGGGCTCTCAATACATTCTGGGAGCTCTCAATACATTCTGGGAGTTCTCAATAAATTCTGGGAGCTCTCTCGAACAACTCTCGATGGAATCTGGGAACTCTCAACGGAAACTAAGAGTCCTCGATACATTCTGGGAACTTTCAATAGATTCTGCACCCTCAGAGAACTCTCAATACATTCTGGGAGCTTTCAGTGCACTCTGGAAACTTTTAGCAAATTCTATGCACTCTCAGTGAAGTCTGGAAGATCTCACTGGACTCTGGGACTTTGTCTTGGAGGATTCTAAATGGCCTTGATAGTTTACAGAAAGGTGTTACTGCATTCTAGGCGGTCTTAATAGTCAAGAACATAAGTGGTCAACCCGGGAAAATGGATGTTCGACAAGAGAATTGCTGACACTTGGGCCTTGTCAACATCCCGGGCAAGGATTGCGAGGAAGAGGCTCCTCGGCCTCAGACGTGCGGTTTTTGTTTGGTTACTCTTACTTTTCCGCAAGTCTATAACGAAAAAAAAAGAAGAAAAAAAAATGCGGTCTTAATAGACTCTAGAACAGGCCTGGCCAACACGCGCCCACCGAGCAACGTCGAACATAAATACAGATTTACAAAAATTAAGTGAAAGAAAGGATAAACAAATATCTCATTAAGACTCGAGAGTTAATAATATTGTATTGTATGTTACATGTTTTAAAAGCATGTTTAGCTAAAGTGCGACCCGCTGTAACGTTACGCGTCATCAAAGTGGCCCGTGAAACCAATTGGTTTGGCCAGGCCTAGTCTGGAATATCTTGATGGACTGCAGAAAAATCTTAAAACATTCTAGGCGAGAGATCCTGATGTACTTTAGTACTCCTGATGGACACCGCGAGGCTCGTGTAGGATCGACCATTGACCGATTGAAAGGGGAACGCGGTTCGGCCGACCTGACCGAAACTCGAAAACTGATCGAGTCCGCGGCCAAAGGCAATTTCGTTTCCCCTCGAATTCTATTAACTCCGCGGCGAGTTTCCTCCAGGACCCGTGGCCACAGGAGATCGTAAAGAATCTACCGTCGCGCCGGTAGAAAATGAAAAAAGCAAACGGTGTGACGCAACCGAGCAGAACTTCGAAAAAGTCAACCGTCTGCGCGTGTGTGTGTGTGTATACATAGCCCTGAAAATGAGTTTTCTCAATTCTCGTTGTTACCGTTCCGTAAATTGATTTAAAGAAATACGAGAGATATTTTGGAGAGGTTTTCGACGCGGGGCAATCAGCGAATCGCGATTTCGCTTGATTAATCCGTCCGGCGCGGCGGCGACCCATCGAGAACGTGTTTCCACGCTCGTCAGCAGCAAACTCCGCGGAGAGCATATTCGCGGCCGAATTAAAGCGTCGCGCGCGGACGAACAGTCGACGCGTAACGAGAAACGAAATGTAATTGAAAGGAATGAATAATTAACCGGTTGATAGCCGAGCCGGCGGTACGGTTTAAAATGGAATTTCGCGGCCGTTTTGTTACGTTGTTCCGGAGTGGAGCCCCATGCCCGAAACGTCGCCCGATGACGAATTGCTGGCCGCGCGCGCATTGATTCCTGTCCACTCGCATAATTACTTTCATTCAACGGAGAATTTTGCGAAACCAATTACCAACGGGAAATGATTCGCCGTGAAAAACCGTCGAATAAGTTTCACCCGTACAAACCGTTGTTCGTTGGAAAAGCGAGCTGTTACGGAAACGTTCTTCCAAAGTAGAAACATCCAGCAGTGATCAGACACGTCTTCTACACTTTTAACGAATTTTCTCTCGAAAACGGAGCTTCGTAGGAGAAAATGTACAAACAGATTTTCGTATCAGTTTTTACCATAGAATCGACCCATCGCTGTTAAGTCGTGCCAGGGAGGATGGGACACCCGGTACGGCGCGATTTTCCGCGGAACGCGCGGCAAACAGAGAGACAGGGACACAATGGTATATTCTGCTCCCGGGCCGGTGTATCGCTTTCGAATGTCAAGCGGGCTTTGTTTCCTCGGTTGATGTAGTGCCAGGCATTCCCCGTGCAACCCTGTTAATCTACCCGCGCATCTACGTCCCTCCTGTTGAAATGTGAGCACGCGTGCACACCGGTGTGCGGTGCGGTGCCGCGTTGTGCACCGTCTACACGAACTTGACCTTAATTGGATGTGCAGGCCTATTGACCTAACCGGACGATGCTGCGCGTACGCTGATACGATTACCCGTGAGTTCCGACATACCCCGCAGGAATCGTGTCCCGATTAACGGCGGGCCTCGAATAATTGCGGGGAATTACTTTTGGCGGACAACGGATCGATTCGCGGAACACTTCGGCCGTCTCTCTCTCCTGCGTCATTGATCGTCCATTTCCATGCCGGTTTTAATCCTTCTACGACCCACACGCGCTACAAAACCTCGCCGATGCCCTATTTCGACCAAGGAGCTGTCGTTGTTATCGGTCCGCGCTATTTTTAACCGACTAACGTTTCCAATTTGCCGCAATTAACAGACTTTTACAGCTGATGGAACACCGTTGTCGAGCCACTTTGCTCTTTTCATTCCATTATGGACCCCGGAATTGCTTTCGCAGCGAACAGTCCTCCCGGAACTGTGTCAATTCGGGGACCAAATTTTTTCGGAATTTTTCGGGAGTCAAAGTCTATCGTGCATGCGGCAGCGAAAGGAAAATTTTCGAGAAAGTAGATTATTAACATTTTACCCACCGGAAGCGTATTAATAGAATTTTCAATAATTGTGCTGCACCAAAAGAAAGCGTAGAAATTTTCTTTTACGTTGCAATCTTAACACTTCACCTACCGGAAGCCTATTAATAGGATTTTCAATAATTGTGCTGCACCAACAGAAAGCGTAGAAATTTTCGTTTACATTGCAATCTTAAATAAAACTATTAGATGACGTTATTGAGGGTGGCTCGTTAGCTCGCAATGAAAATTGCTGTTGCCATTGAAGGTTCCATTAAAAAGTGTTTAGCCGTGTACCATAGATTTTACAAAATTATGCAATAATCACCGGTCGGTAATGTGTTAAATGAAATCTATTGGATGACGTTATTGTGGGTGACTTGTTAGCTCACAATGAAAATTGCTGTTGCTCTTGAAGGTTCCATTAGAAAGTGTTTAGCCGTGTACCATAGATTGTTAAAAAATTATGCAATAATCACCGGTCGATAATGTGTTAACAGTCCGAGAAGTATAATTAAACATCTTCAACAAGTTTCCAGAGAGTCATCGTGCGCCCCGCGATTCCTGAAGTATCCGTTTCTATCTAACTTTCCCGACGGAACAAGAAACATAAACGTGACGCGACCAGCCGACAACAACGACAACCATAACGACGACAAGGTTGGAGATTACTTTTCTTGGCGGAGAAACTTACTTGTCGAGCGCTTTCAGGTGAAGCAGCAGAGGCTGCTCGTCGACGACGTTGGTGGCGTCGCGACGCATCCGGGTACGATGATGTCTCAAGGCCGCGGTATCGTACGAGGCTGCCTCGTAGTACCCGATGTACGAGCTCCGAACGATGCCTGAAACATTGTTCCATTCGGTTATGATTCTATCAAGCTCGTTCCATTAGCTAGAGAAAAATAGAAAATCGGACTGGAGCTGTTTATTCATTCGATAGCTCGGAGGACAGATGGCTGAAATTCAATAATAAATATTTTTCACAATTCGAACTTTATTTCAACTAGGCGTTGTTACTCTGTAACCTGGTCAAAGCCCCGACTATCGTCGCGAGCAAGCGAAACAGTATTTACGACCCCGCGAAATTCGGTATACGTATTTGCGATATTTCGGACGCTTCGCAAATGTTCAAAGCACTGATGGGGAAAAAGAGAAATTCTTTTGCGGACGATCGAAACAATTAAAAGGGAAAAAATTTTAAAAATTTTTTATTTTCTACTGATAATTTCATTGATCGAGGTCGTCGAGTACCAAAAAAAGGGGACGCGATCATTAGCCGATAAGACCCGAAACGATGATGATAGGAGGAAGTACAGCAGTTATAAGTTCCCGTGGACGGGTCTCGTGAAACGAAAACGCGAGCCAGCCTCGTTAAAAGTCCCGATACGAGTCCGTATCAAATAATGAGGGTGGCCTGCACACGGCTGTATTGTCACGTCCCCTCAGGAAGCGTCGAATTACGAGGCTCGTTAACGGAAAGCTCTTCTCTCTTCCTCTCTGTTTATGGTCTCGATAGAACGGATCGGGACAAAGAGAAACTGCTCCGAGCGATTTCGAGGTTCTTGCAAAATTCGGGGCCGCTGTGTGGGTGGGGACGGGAAACTTTCACTGTCGCCGCGGTGAACAAAGATGCGGAACTTCGATCGAGAGAATAGAGAACGGATACGTATTAGTGGGCTCCAGATCCGAGTGCTATCGAGACCAACAGGCACCCTGAACGATGCCATTATCGTCCGCCATAAGGAAACCGTAAGGAAACCATTAGAAAATATGTGCGAGTGTCGCATGTTACTCCCCAAATCGAATTTTCCCACAGAAGTCACGTCTGCTACGCTGTACGCCTTTTAAAATGATTGCTGTGACATTCTTCTGTCCTAGAATAATTATATTCTTATTTTTTATCGTTGTTTTCTACACAAATTTTCTACACTTCAAAGATTTGGCACCGCTAGTTTTTTGTAACATAACGTTATTTAATTGATGTATTCAATATTTGGTGTGTACTCTATTCTAGCCGTAACTATAAATTTTGAAGTAACCGGATAAACGGGTGCATAGATTGTGTAGACAATGCGAACATTTCATGAATATACAAAGCAGTTTTCCAAGCCACTGCACAAAATTCATAGCTTATTCCCTGATCCTCATTTCGCCAGGAGATATTACTTTCACTGACCTTCGCGCGTTCTTAAAATATTCACTACGATATTTACCTGGCAATCAAATGTAAGCCGCGACTGATATTACTAATACCGAACACGTCTAACGTAATCAGACCGAATAAATAACGTCAACTCCGTACAAAGCCGCATACATTATTCCCCGAACGTCATTTCACTCAAATTACTTTTCAGCGCGTTCTATATTTCCCCAGAATCGTTGTTCTGGTATTTTGGTAGAGCTACCACGAGAAACAGATGCTAGATTATTTTAATACTGCTCGAGCAAACAGCGTAAAAAGTTGTAACATGGAACTTACGTCGTGAACTCTTAACTCTTGCCATGAAGATCTAGAGGAAATTAGCTATGGGATCCGGGGACATAAGACACCGTTGAAATTGCACAGATTTTTGTTCCACCGGCTTTGCTACTGTGCTTAGGTATTATTTCAAGATACTGGCAACAGGTGGAAATTCTCATTCTCATGTTTTTTTTTTCGTCTGACCTCGTTTACCATTCCATTGAAAATATCTTCTAGTCTCGCCAAAAATATGCATGCAGTTTTTAGTCAAAGCTATTTTCGAAAGATCGCTTGCTATGCGAACCAAACATTGAAACAATCAAACGACTGCGTCGAAAACAATGTTGCTATACTGCAACGGATTAGACCACGTTTGGTAGAGAATTAGTTCTTTGGTAAAAAGATCCATCGTAACTTCGCTGGGACAACAATATAATCGACCAGAGAGTTAGCAAAGCCGGAACGGGATGCCGGAAAATCAAGAGAGGAGAGGAGAGGGTAGAATAGGATAGGATAGGAGAGGATAGGATAGGAGAGAGGGCTCGGTCGGCCGGCATCGTGTACTTACAATTAGAGTACCATTCGGGGTCGCGTTTCCATTGTTCCGCGGTAAGCACCGATCAAGAACAAAGGGTTCAAGCGGGACAAAGCGTCGAGTGTTGACTATTAAAGCACGCGCGCCGATTCCAGCGTCGCGACGCCTCGTGATCGTCGTTCAACTCGCGGATTACGCAACGACGTCCGATATAATCTAATTACCGAGACTCGTTATCGACGCCTTGACTCCGCGGGGGACCTGCTCTTGGCTTCCAAACGAACACTTTGCCTGGGATTTCCCATCGGAACTCGCGAAACTCGATCCGACAAACTATGCACGCTTCCTGTACGCTTTTAAACGCTTCTGCACGAATCTGCAAGCTTCCACGCGTCCCTTACACGTTTGGATACGTTTCTACATATTTTTACACGCGTCTGCGAGCTTCTAAAAATTTCTCCGATCGTCTCCAAGCTTCTATACTCTTCTACGAACTTTTGAAAGCTTCTAAAACGCTTCTACGCGTACCTACGCGCCTCTCCACGTGCCACACGTATTCTAATTTAACAAGGTCGCCGAGGTCCGCGTCCTGCTCAATCGAGAAGCTCGCAAAAGCTCCGTTTTCGACGTATTTCACGCCATTTTCGTGAACGTTCAACTAATTCCATCCATTTTATGGAAACGACCGTGGAACGTGACCCTGCCCAATACGTCTGCGAAAACGCGTCTCGGTCCTCTTTTTTCCGGGAGTTTCTTCTGTATTCCGACGTCTCCGGGACCCTTTGAAAGACCCTTCAGAAGGGAGAAACGTACGAGCATAGGTTGGCGAATAAAGTTGGAAATGGTAGAGCATACACCGCACCGGTGCTGGTGCGGCGTCTCGTGTTCCCGTGCACGTTTCGCCCAGGTTTTATTGACGAGTTATGGTCCCGGCTTCGCAGAGTGAAATTATTGCGGGTTTGCTAGAGGCTAGAGGAGCACTGTCCTCGATTCGTACGATAGAGCTCCCTTTGGAAGAGTCACTTGACTCCGGGAGCCGGTCGTCGGTATATGAAAATCGATTTTCCAAGCAAATAAGGGCGAACGATCCTGGGGACCGCGCTTTGATCCCTTGATCTATCATTTTTTTCCTCGGCGGTACCTTGCAACGGCTGGTTTTCATTTTCAATTTGTTCTCGACGATTTTTAACAACGGCAAATACGAAATTACGGTGTAACCGTGAGGGAACGATTCTACGTGAAAAAAAATAACGAATTCCGTCTAAAAATGTGCGGTTTGCTTACGAGCACCGTAGCAAGAGAGTGCCTCCGCAATCACCAATTCCAACGAAATGAAGTTCCGACTGAAATCGCTAAGTCAACAACCTCACGCGTCGTCGTCGGGGCCTCGCCTCAAGGTCTCCGTGAAAGATCCGCCTCGAGTAGTTTCGTCAGACCGGGAAGAGATCGTTAATGAACCTCGTCGGCCAAGCGAAAGATAACGGTGCCGTTCGGTTTACGTGGGAATTCCAGTGAATACCTGTGAAATCTCAGGGATGACTCACCTGTGTGAGGTGGCGCGGGATGGAGAGGTGAGGCATGGGCGGCGATCGAGAGGCAGCCCAGCGTCAGGAAGATCATCAGGGTCTTGGGGATCGAAAAAGAAGAAGAAGAAAACGACGGTCTTCCGTTGGAGCGGGGCATTCTCGTGGCCCCCGGAGCCAGTCTGCTCCGACTCCGGCTCCGAGCTCTTCTCCTCCTCTCGCCCTCCTCCTCCTCCCCTTCCCCTTCTTCGCCGATGGCCAGGGCCGTAGCAGGCATCGGCGCGAGGTCCTCCGGCCCAGCAACAACTAATGGCGCTATCTGCCTTTCGTCGTACAGCCGACCACCGCGCATTGCGAGTCACCCGCCAGGCTCATCTCTCTTCCTCTCTCCTCCTCTCTTCTCCCTCGATCCCTCCCTCCTCTCCTTCTTCTCCTCTGCTCTCCACCTCCACCTCTTCCTCCTCCTCCTCCTCTTCCACCTCCTCCAGGGAACACGGTTCCGCCACGTCCTCTCTTTCTCTTCTTTCTCCTCCGTAGGTCGCTCAACCTTTCGACCCTACCCCGCCGCCGCAGCCTTTTTTTCTTTCACCCGGTCCTACTCTCTGGCTGGCCGCCTCACCTTCGACGATCGGCCACCTCTTCTTCGTCCTCCACGATCGATTCTCCTGCGACCCGTTCCCCACGCCCTCTCTTCTTCTTCTACTTCTTCTTCTTCTGATTCTTCTTATTCTTCTTCGATGACGACTACCACCGACTCCTGCAAGCAAGAACGGGCCTGGATTAATTTACGAATGGGTCGCCCACTTTCTTTGCTGGTTCCCCCGGGCTTTTCGATGATGGGAGTTCGGAAATGGTCTCCGAGGAGCAATCTGTGAAAAGGACCAGTTGTGGGATTGTAGATTTATACGATGCCGGGATCGAATGTAATACGTTAGTCGTCGTGTAATTTTTTTACTGACAAAAATTATGTTAACCCTTTGGACTCGAAGCAATTTTAGTCTCGAAATCAAGATATATCCTTCAACCTGCAAGATTTTTATCGTATATAATCTTGTTTGCGCTATTCACATGAAATTGAACCTGTTTTCTCATGCGACATTTGAATTTCCAGCAATTTCTAGGATACAGAAGTATTTAATCATTTAAAAACTGTTATAAATAGTGATATGGCAATTTTTACTGGCGCCTCAGAGTCCCCATTCGAGTGCAAAGGGTTAACACTAGGTTTACGATTATTAACCCTTAGCACTCGAGTGGCGACTCTCAGGCGCCACTGAAATTGCTATATCATTATTCAAAATGTGGTTTACAGTATTAAATATATCGGTATCCAATCAATTACTAAATATTTTGGTATTGTACGAGGTATTATACCAATTTCATATCCATAAAATTTCGAAAATCATAGGGAATGAAAATATTCTAGGTCCGGAAAATCTTTCATTTTCAAGTTAAAATAGCTTCGAGTGCAAAGGGTTAAGATTGTAAAGATGCTTCCCCGAGGAATTCTTTACCAAATTTAATTCTTGCGGTATATACTATCGGAAAAGTGGCCAAAAATTTGGAAATATATATTTTTGTTGTGTTTATAAATTAACCCTTAGCACTCGAATGGGGACTCTCAGGCGCCACTGAAATTGCTGTACCATTATTCAAAATGTGGTTTACAGTACTAAATACATCGGTATCCAATCAATTACTAAACAGTTAGGTATTGTATGAGGTATTATACCTATTTTATATCCATAAAATTTCGAAAATCATAGGGAATGGAAATATTCTAGGTCCGAAAAATCTTTTATTTTCAAGTTAAAATAGCTTCCAGTGCAAAGGGTTAACCCTTAGCACTCGAGTGGCGACTCTGAGGCGCCGCTAAAAATTGCTAACATTACTCAAAATTTTTAAATATGTTGATATCTAATCAATTGCTAAACATGTAGGTCTTGGAGGACGTGTTACATTAATTTCGTATCCATAAAATGAAAAAAAATGGTATAGAATGGAATTATTCTAGGTAGGAAGAAATGTTTAATTTTCGAGTTGAAATAGCTCCGAGTGCAAAGGGTTAATGTGAAATAGTTATCTTTAGACCTCCGTAAACCTAGTGTTAATGTTGCTGCGAAGAATCAGACATTTCACGTGCAACAACCCAATAATTTTCCTTCTGTTAGCCTGGCAATCTCTGTGGCGAGCGCAAAGTCCAGCGACAAATCTCTGGAATCCGCATAACGGTAGAATAATCAAGGAAAAAACAATCTATGCCGCGAACGCGCGAAATCTTGCTCGTCGCGTCGAAAAGTCGCGGCGGCGGCGTCGGGTCCCTCGCCATTGTGTTTCGGGATTCGTCGAGCCTTGCCGGTGTGTGCTCGTTCCGCGATCGTCTCGCGGATTCACCGGCCACCCGGTGCATTGGCTCGTCCCCGAATGCAGTATTTTGTAGCTCGGGGGGCCGGTGAGCGCTGCAAGCTTTGTCTCGAATTTTTCATTGGCGCGAGTCCGCAGCGCGAAACGCGGCGCGGAGGGTTAAACAGCGACAAACGTTCTGGCAACAACGGGCCGGGTCGTTAAAACCGTTTCCGCGGATCCGGCGAATTGTCGGTAAAAAAAAATACAAATAGAAAAGAGAAAAAGAGAGAGAGAGAGAGGAGCGAGAGGAAAGAGAGAATAGCAAGAACGGAGGACACACCGGCGATACCCGTGAAAGCGTAATGACGCCGTGACACGCCGAACGTTCTGGTACGGCGGGTAAACTTCCGTCGAAAACCGATATCGAGACCCCGCTGTACTCCTAAATCGGCATTTGGCCGGTTAGAATCGTTATAAACAAATGTTTTAACAGGCTAAAATAGGTGTCACCGAGAATGCCTGTTTCTCTTAAGCCTGCTCTTATGCTTTCGCGTTTAACCAGACTGCAGGTGTTCGTACGAAATAAAAATGTTTCGGGCTAATTGTAAATTTTCATTCTCGATCCGTGATACTCTAGAATATCTGAATAATTTAAAAATAAGTCAATTGTGAGTTGAAGGAAGAAGGGCCGCTCGAACGGTGTCAGATAAAATGGCTGCGCTAATGGCGCCTCGGTCTCCATAAAAATTAATTACACGGGTTTGAACGTTTGTAATGTTATTAGGAAAATACTGTTCTCCTCGGCAGAGACTGTAGGGTTACTTTGAAAACAGTGTAACGCGATCGAGAAGTTTAACACACGGTGTCCACTTGTGAAGAACAGTTTCGAGGAGAAATTCGCGACGATTTCTGCAGCGAAGTGCACACGCAGCGACGTCGCGTCGTAGGTAGATGCACGTAACGGTTCAGCTCAACGGAAAATTGTCCGAGCACGGGTCCGCGATCATCGTCATCACCATTATCATCATCATGAGGATGATGATCATCATCATGATTATAATCATGATGATCCTTCGAGTGAAGAGAGAGAAAGAGAGAGAGAGAGAGAGAGAGAAAGAGGGAGAGAGAAATAGGTGCCTTTCCGCGTTTTCTGCGGCTTCGGCTTGTTTCCCGAGCGGATCACGTAGCATGGCCGACGAATCCGTGAGCTCTCTCGGAATTCCAGTCAGTCGAAATAGCAAACAGCGAATGGAGATCCGGTTCTGCGGCTTTTCTGCTTCCATATTCCCTAATTGACCTCGGATGCCAGCTGCAGGAGCCGCGCGGAGCAGCTCTCCGGCCCTTGAGTCTCCGGCCGCGGTTCCACCGCCTAGTTTTTCCTATTTATTCGCGTTCATACTGTTTGTTCCCTTTTCCGGCCGGTTCGGTTATCGACCGGAGACGATTTTCCGCCTCGTCTACCAGAGGAAAATCCCCGTGGTCGCACAGACGACTTCGCAAATCTCGATACTCGCAAAAATGCACATCGGTCGGACGCGATCGAAATTCCTTCCTGGCCAACAAGGAAGGTTTTTCTCCCACTGGTCAACAAAATGATCGTTCTCCTACATCCCTGATTCTACGAAATTGATTCTTTAAGACGGATTTTCAGCTTTGAGAATTTTTCAGTGATAGCTACAAAATTCTCTGGAATCAAAGTAATTTTTCGAACGACATAAATAATCGAGACGTTCAAGAGCGACTCCGAGAATACTCTGTCGAACTACTAGCTTCTTGCGTTAATGTAAAAAATTCGTTTACAGATGTGGACGAGTAATTCCGTCTCCCATTTTCGGCAAACTGAAATTACGGACAAGCACTTCGCGCGCGATAAAAATGATTTCGGTCACAGTTATATTGCGAAAACTCGCAAGATGTGTAGAACATGTCGAGTGCAGGAGAGTTGTTCCGTCGTTTCAAAGAGATAGTCGAACAAAAAGAATCCAACCGCGTTGCCCAACAGCGGTTTACGTTCGTTTAGGCTCGCGACGCTAAAAGACACTTTCGATTGGCACGACACGGACGGTGAGGCAATATCGTAGTTAGAAGGCTCGTGGATTTCGCGCTGGATCCCGCCGATTTTTTGCCGGTCCGACCGCACAAGTGTCTATCGCTCGAATATTTCGAAAAATTGTACGGGCACAGAGAAGGATCGAAGCGGAACGGAGCGGAATGGAGAGGAAAGGGTTGCAAATTGCTCGTTTCGGTTACACGGCCGGCGCTGAATGGCGACAGTGCAGCCTGGCGACGAAAAAAAGCGAAAATCAACCCGTTGTACCCGACACGGTGATCCACAGTCTCGTTTCAGAGCAGTTTAACTCTTACGTCAATACTACAAATTTTCTACAACGTTCATCGATATGTACGCCCCGCGCAAAACTTCATCATTTTTCATTCGATGTTAACACATTACCGACCGGTGATTATCGCATAATTTTGAACGATCTATGGTACACGGCTAAACACTTTTTAATGGAACCTTCAATGGCAACAGCAATTTTCATTGTGAATCAACAAGTCACTCTCAATAACGTCATCTAATAGTTTCATTTCAGATTGCAACGGAGAAGAAAATTTCTATGCTTTCTTTTGGTACAGCACAATTATTGAAAATCCTATTAACCTCTTAAAATCCCCGACTGAGTGCGGAATTAAAATCAAGCAATGACAAGTATACACGTCGAACGCAGAGCAAATGGTCCTATCATAAGTTTTACGAAAAACGAGGAAGGATTACATTTTTATTTGATAAAAAATTAACAATTTATTCTTGAAAAGGTTATTGGTATTGCACCGGAATAGAGTTCTGGATTGTCGTGTATACACGTCGAACGCAGTTAACTGGTTAATAGGCTTCCGGTAGGTAAAATGTTAAGAGGTTCACTCTTGTACCGTTTGAAAGTGTACACAATTATTCTTTCATTTGTACGATCAAAATGCAAATCGTATGAAATTCATCTAAAATCTGACGTTTCGCGACGCTCGTGGACATTCTCGAGCTTGAGAAATTCTCAAATTAAATTGTTTGATATTTTCTTCAAAGGGATTAGATTCGTTCTACGGACGATTACGCGATTGCACACGACGTGTCAATCGAATATTATTAGCTGCATCGTTCTGAGCGATCAACTCGACGGCACCTCGAGCGATAATAACGCAAGAGTTTTACCCGGCTGATTGCGACTCTTTTTGCCTCCTCTTCTCCGCGCTCGCGCTCCCGCGGACAGAGAAGTTAATTTTCCACGGAGCAGAATTAATCCGAGCCGCGGTGCGGCGCAGGGAAACGTTTCTCATTATTCGAAACACTCGGCGGCCGATTCTCCTCTTTCTGGACGGAGCTCCGTTCCGCGCGGTCGGAGCTGCTAAATTAACCGATTCCATGGGAAAAACCGGGTCGACTGTCTCGTGACCGCGGGAGGATATATCGAACAGCCGGTAACGGTATCGATGTGTGTTGCATGCGATCCCAGCGAAGAATTCATGTCGACGCGTTAGCGTGTTTATCATTCCGGTTCTAGACGATGGGAACGAGCGAAAGCGCCGCGGAAAATTTTCTGCAATACCTTTATACGCCACAGAGACACCTCGAAGATCTCGATAAATGGTTAATCAAAATATATTCAAACAACGTTGGTCTTCGGGAGAGTTTGAAAATTCTAGTAAAACTTGCCACAGCGAGAACATTAATGCGAATATACATTCTTAAATCTGGAAAAGCAATTCCCATGTTCCCGCAAAGAACACGGAGAAAGAGAGACCGCGTAAAAAAAAATTCCTTTTGCAACTTTTTATCCGTGTCTCTCCCATTGATATTCTTCGCGAAGAAGATAATTTTCTATTTTGTACCCGGACCTTCTTGGAATTGCAGATGCATCTGCAGTCGTCCAGCCACAGTGGCCACCGGAACAGTACTATCGTTTTTATTCAACGTTTTTACAGCTAATTAAAGCGAACCTCCGAGTCGACGAAATTCAACGGCCAAGAACTTTGCGTCAATTAAACATAATTGTTAAAAGAATAGCAATAAGAACGTTGATGCTCGCGCACGAACGCTTCTCTATGCAGATACTGCACCATCTGAAAACAATTCGATTCGCTCTAACTGTCCGTCAAATGGTTCGAATGCTTTAAAAAAACGTAATCCGGGACCATTGAACCGAATAGAGCAGCTTCGCCCTTCCTGTTTTTATCTAATTACAGTAATACCCGCTTAACTGCACGGGCCGGGTCTCCGTCGCGACAGTTATCGAGGGAGGCAAGCGTTCCGAGAATAGCGTCGGCCGTTTCGCCGAGTGCATAGAAGACTAGAGCGAGAAACATTAAGCCCGAATTGAAAAGGCTGGCTCTAGCAACTTCCGGAATTGCCGGAGTAAACTCTGCGCTAGTAAAACCGACAAAAATGTGTCAATTTAGCTGGAAGTAGCGTACGTTCCGTGGCGCGTCCCCAAGAAATTTGTACGAGCAGAAATCTCTTTAAAAAAGATCATAAAGTCGGAAATTAAGAGCATAACCAGTTTCAATGAATATCTCGAATTATCGGGATGATCTGGAGGGTGGTTATGGTGCATGGATCGGCGACTGCGAGGCCGCAATTAGGCCGCGATCAAGGAAACAAACAGGAAACAGGGAAGGAAACCAGATGACCGTGTAACCGGCGCGGGCCAGCCGGCTTTCCGTTTCTCCTCGAATCTCGGCGCAAGCCCAGCCTACCGTGCGATCGTAATGTTCCGAAGGAATTGCTTTTTATTCGTCGGCGTTGCGTCTCGTGTTTGCGGAATCGTGAGCGATAAAATTCGAATGGAGACGAGGCGAGGCGAGGCGAGGCGACACACGTCTTTCCGTCGGCAATTTGAGAAATTGTGTTGCGCGAGACGGCCGACAATCCACGAATGATAATCGTCCCACGTAGAACCGCGGCGATACGCCTCTCCGTGTCCTCTTTTCCCCGAGGCCCGTGGTGCACGCCTCCGCGTCAAAGAACAATGGAGCGACGAGCAGGATGCGCGGCGCGACGCGACACGAAACACGCGAGCCGAGAGCCGACTGCCTCGCTACCAAATATTTCATACCGTTCGCGGTCGAAAGGCCACCGGGAAACTACGCGGGTAATTCTTAACACACTCTGATAAGTGCGCAAACAACGCCAATATATTTTAATTGTAGACTGCACGAGCCGTGTTGCGACTCGATTAGAAACGCGAATATTCATTTCAACCCTCCGGAGGTTCATCCGACAGATACACATAAGATTCTAAATATTTCTTGACGGAAGCGTCGTGGCGAGACTGTGGATCTTTCTGTGATAAATGTCACGATCATTTTACAAACCGTTTAAGTACGTAATTGTTACCCCTTACTTATCTTACAAATTAAATAACATCTCAGGTGGGGCGAAACTAATCATCGTTCCGAAAAGCCTGCAGTCTTCCAGCAGTTAAGCTAAAAATCAGCCGAAAATGTGTGCTGGATGGCTAAAGATTACGATCGAATGTTAAAACACGTTGGGGCGTAACGACTTCGACTCCCTCGGCGAAAGGGTTGAAGAGTTCCGGAGGGAGCGAAGAAACGGGAGAAAAGAGGATTCTCGTGGCAAGAAACGGGAGAGCCGAGAGAGAAGAGAGACAGAGGGAAGAGCGAGAGTCAAAGGGATCGCGACGGTTATCTGTGTGGGAAATTGCGAAAGTTGGGAGCGAGAGTTTAATTGTCGTTTAACGGGAAAAGCGAGCGTTAAACGCGAGCGGTCGGATATCGGGTCGGAGCGCGTGTAACGAGCGTTGCATAAGGATGCTTATCTGCGTGAAAGTTACATTATAATAAAAAAAATAACTGCCTCGGTGCTCTACGACGCTGTTCTCTCTCTTTCTCTCGCTCCCTCCACTACTCTCTTTCTCTCTGCGAGAAGCTGCGGCCTTAAGGAACTCTCCGCGGCGGCCTCAAGAAGCAGCTTCAAGACTCATTAGCGTTATCAGACGATGAACTTTCCGCCGGAACCGTGTAATTGCCGACAGCGCTCGTGTCCGGTCGGAATCGCAAAAAGCTGGACAAAATTCATATCTCTCTGTTAATAATCCGTTGTCGATCCCCGGATCGCCGATTTTTATCCGACACAGTATTCCGAATGGCCATTCCAGCTCGAAAAAAATGCAATGGCACTGTAGACATACTGATCGAGTTGATTTAATTTTTTAATTATTAACCCTTTGAACTCGGGGCTATTTTAACTGCAAAATTAAACATTTCTTTCTATCTAGAATATTTCCATTCTGTATGATTTTTTAAATTTGGTGGATATGAAATCGATGTAATATCTCGTACAATACTTAGATGTTGAGTAATTGATTAGATACCGACAGATCTAATAACGTAAACAATATTATAAATAATGGTACAGCAATTATTAATGGCGCCTCAGAGGCGTCACTAGTGTGCTAAAGGTTTATTTCTGTGAAATGTTCAAGCCTAATAAAATTCAATCAATGCCTAATAGACTGACAGAATAAATAGAACGTCGAAAAAGTCGGTTTTTAGTTTTTAACTATCGCGCAGCCAACAGTAAAATCTGAACAAATTCGTGAACAATAATTTTAACAATATACTAAAAAATCTGAATTTTCTCAGCAGGATTTTCTATGGGCATAATTTTGGTTAGTAAATATTCCGAAAGAAGAATGTCACTGGCGTGACATTTTTCCAAATAAAATGGCCATTCTGTGTGCGTTGGCCAGGCAAGCTTGCACGATTTTTTATTTTGCATATAGATCAGCAAGTATAGTGGTAGCAAAATGGATGGGACACAAAAAAATAAATTGAACAGTGCAGGATCTCGAATGAAAGTGCAACAGAAAATGCATCGTATTCAAAGACCGTCCCCTTTGTTTACGGGATTTCTAACGGCGAAAGTGTATCGCAGCTGTGAAGAAGGGGTTGCAGAAAAGGGAAATGACCATCGTGCGTGAAAAGGGGTGGTCGTTTTCCCTCCCCGGTCGTATGGAAACGAACAGTCATTTTGTATGCACCCAGGTGACATAAAAATGAACTATACAAAGTAACAGGTGTAAGGCGGAAAGCGAGTTCTGGCTGAACGCACTCTGTGGAAACGTTGTTGGCATCTGACCACGGTGCATCGGACGATAAGGGTGCGTTTACACCGTGCTCGATTCTAAGGAAAGTTTAACGTCGGGAGCAATGTTTAAAGTTGTGTAACAGGACGCGGTGTAACGGTGTCTCGTTACGTAAGAATTATAATACGTTGCACGCCTCCGCTCGAACGTTTGGAGCATCCTTCCGCTCTTAGAGTACAACAAACTTTAACTTTAAGTCCCGAGTTAGAACGTTGAGAATCAGGGACGAGTGTAAACCTAGCTCATTTTTCACTGGATTTCCATTTCACATTGTTACTTCAATGGTCCAGTTGATAGACTTTTCTGTCTAAGAATTTAATTACCTCTATAGTGTCCGTATGAGATTGAGAACGATCCGAAATAAAATATGTTTACGACGCCATAACGCTTGTGTTTAATGTCATACGATTCGCGAGGATCGTAAATATCGGAGAACATAGATTGATACGTTATAAATTGATCCGTCTATACTCCTGCGGACAATGATCTATGCGAAGACGTTCATACCGTGCTCTCCCCGCGAAACCAAATCGAAACTAAATGAACCAAATAGAACCGGAAACTTTCGATTGTCAAGAGCTTCAAAAGCTACAAACGCTGCAGTTGCCGGTGGCATCGAAAACTGCTCGGAGCACTGAATCTTGATAAAACAATCGAAAGCTTGTACTGTGAAGTTACCATTCCACTGTCCGCGTTCGCCCTGAGCACAAATAAAAAGAACAATGTGCCGTGGTTTTTCGAAAAAGAATTCCTACAATCAATTTAACGTAACAAATCTCTTTTCAAGAGCCGAGAGAGGCGCGAGTTCTCGAATTTTTATTCTTACACAGAAGTGAATGTGAAAAGAGATAACTATTCTACGAAACCCATAAGATTCCGTCACCGAAAAGTCAACGTGTCACGATTCCAAGCGAACCGACAATAACCGCGTCAGTGTAAACGTACCCTAAGCCGCCAGGCCGTAGAGACAGTCGGATAGAAAGGGAGAGGCGGAGAGAAAGATAAAAAGAGAAAGAGAGAGCAGGAGAGAAAGAGAGAAATCTGGCATGGTTCTCGGGCGACTTACCATTGCCTTCGACAGGTATATGCACGGGAGAATGTGCGCGAGGGACGCAGGAACCACAGAGAAAGAGAGACATCTCTCTCGAGGTAGAGAGGGACGGGAGAGGTACGCTGGAGAGAGAAACGGAGAGAGGGAAAAATACTGGAAAAGAAGAAGCTAGCGTAAGTTGGTCCCGCGAACCAGAGACGGGGACCAAGAGTGAGATAGAGTGAGAGAAGAGAGAACCAACAGTGCAGAGAGAACCGAGACAACCGAGAGAACAAAAAGTTAAAGAGAAGGAGAGATCGAGCAGAATGGTGAAACGGAGGAAGCTAGCGTAAGTTGATGAACCGGGGACAGATACCAAAGTAAAGAGAACCGAAAGAACAGAAGAAAAAAAACAGAAAGTCAAAGAGAGGAATAAAAGAGAGGAAGCTAGCGTAAGTTGGTGCTCGGTCCCGCGAACGAGGGACAGAGACGAAGAGAAAGAAAGAGAGGGAGAAAGAACAGAAAGCTGAAAGGAGAGAAAACGCGCGAGAGTGAGAAAGAGAATGAGAGAGAGAGAGAGAGAGAGATAGGAGCACGTAGAATATTGCGCGTGCTCGCTGGCTCTCGCGTACTATCTGACACCTACCTATGCACAGCGGCTGGAGCCCTGCGACGGGCTGGCGTCCTTTCCGTCGGGATCCTCGTCCTTCCGACCGGTTCTCGCTCGATTACTCATTTATGCGGTCGTTGTACCGCATTCTGTCGCACCAACACTAACTGCTACGCACCCTGATCACGCACACAGAGATCCGCGCGAGTCCGACGAGGCACTCAAACACACAATCAAACACCCTGCTACGCGGTCCTGGCGCACAACGTGGTTGTCTCGCTCTCCTCGACAAATCGTGATCAAAGGCAGATAGAGAGACCGAGGAGAAACGAATAACTCTTGCCTTTAATCAGAGGAAGGGAAAGAAAGGGTGACAGAGAGAAATAGACAGATTAGAAAAAGAGAGACGGGAGACCAGGATGGGTCCGAGGTGACCCAACGAGCATCAACCCGAGCAAGAACGCGTTCCGCGTCGCACTGACGGGATCACTCGTGACTCGCGCCGAACCAACGCTCTCCGAGGACAACGACTTCCCCTACCAGTCTCGCCTTCGACCCAGCTGTGCGCTGCACCCTCTCCCTCCCTCTCTCTCTCTCCCTTTTATCAACTCTCTCCTCATCTCTCTCCCTCGCCCTATCTCGCTCTATCTCGCTCTCACCGCTACCCCTGATAACGCTGTCTTTATTCGATGTAGGAGTCCTTTCCCCGCGACGCGACGCGCACCGACGTTCTCCAATACCATAACATGTTCCACCACCATCAACCCTCGCTCGCACCCTACCACCCACGCTTGCTCGAGACCCCCACCTACACGTGTAACTTGACCTTAGCCGTCGGTCGAAGGAAAGGTGCGCTTCTCCCGAAGCGGAAGGGCGATCGAAGGGACCGCGATCAACCTCCGCCGTTTCTGCCAACCCCTCTTACCACCTATCCCCTTTACAGAGGGGATGAACACGGTGAGCCATGCCTCATGGGGCGGTGCATTTCTACCCCAGAACGCGTGGAGCCGGGTGCCGAACGATTTGCGGCTCCCCGATCCGTTTTACAACCTTGATCGTCTATTTTTTGAGGTGGATTTTTTACGGTCTTCACCTTTTTAGACATTCTGCTTGAGTAAGGGGTTAGTTGAGAGGATTGTGGGACCTTTCAGGACCTCGCTGCCTTTTTAAGCGGTTACGAAGTTAATTCGAAAAGCTTGGGTCAGAATAGACCCGGATATGAAAAGTTGATTAACGTTTTCCTGTTGTTCGTACCTCTTTTTCTACTTCTGCTTTGTTTCATGGTGATGATTCAGCGTCTTTGTGGCGGAAAGATTTTTTTCTTTTGTGTAGAGACACTTGGGGAATGGGAAATGATGTTGTCTTCGTGGTAAGGATCCTTGATGATTACAACGACGTTTCTTATAATATATTCGACCCTTTAGAATTAAGTGATACAATTTCTTCGAGTCGAAGGAACTATCTTCATCGAATATACAATTTATTCGATTTGATGTTTTCTTAACGAGGGTATTGTTGCGTAGCTCTATTTCCGGTTCACAGACGCCGAAGAAACAAAAAGAACAGGCTTCGTAATGTCGGAATAACTGGAATCACATGAAATTTAAATGTAGCGGCGTTTTAAAACTCGGTATTTAGAATAGCGGCGTGTTGAAAATTGAATGAAGATTAATGGACCGTTGTTAAATGTGGTCCCGGAAAACTTCCAGTTTTCAAACACAAAAGATATCATTTAAATTGAAAAGCTACAATAAAATCGATTAAAAAAATTAATTAAAGTCTGCTGAACCACAGGTGATAACCGATTCTTTCGGCAAACGAATTTCAGAATGCGCAGAAAGATGTCGCCTCCGTACAACAACACAAAAACCAGGTGCAGTTGGGTCAGTCGACCATGCACACCTACCTTCACCCGAGGTAATGTTACCTGACACGTAAACAACAGGTAGAAAGCGAAGCTATAACTTGTAATAAGTGTTCTGTAATAAACAATTAATTATGGTAATTATGCTCCACTTATTTGAACGCTGATTAGCACACTACAATATCTACACATTTATACAAAACGATCGAATATTATATATAACAAATGTTACCATTAAAATCATTATTATTTTAGGCTCGTTATTTCCGTGAAGAGGACATAGACGGTTCGTTCGTGTTATAATCCAAACCAGAATTATATAAAATTCTATAAATTATTTTCTTATTAATATATACTCCTTTTTGCAGAATTCAGAGAGTGCTTTTATTTATTTGCAAGAAACGGCCACATAAGGACCTTGGATGAACTCACTATCATCATGAGGTCATTGGGACTGAGTCCTACCATAGCAGAGTTGAATAAATATTTAAAAGACAAGGGTATGAATTAACATAAATTAATTAGACAGACTTACGATGGAGGAAGACAACTAAAGCAAGGTTTCCAGGTGGCAAGATGTCGTTCGCTGATTTCTTGGAGGTCATGCATCTACAGACTAGAGCAGAGGATCTTCCGAAGGAAGTGATACAGGCCTTTCAAGCTGCGGACAAGTCTAGAAATGGTACCATACCTGCCCGGCAGCTGGCCCACATGCTGCTTCACTGGGGCGAACAGCTGAGTAACAAAGAAGGTCGTACATAATGTAAAAAAAACAATTCAAAACAATTGAACTTAACAACTAATACAACTATTTTACAGTGGAACAAATCTTTCGGGAAGCTAATGTGTCGCTAAATGGACAAGTAAAATACGAGGACTTTGTGAAGATAGCCTGTGCACCTGTGCCCGACTACTACTAAAATATTTTTCTACACCACTGAAATTTTTATAATATACCCAGACATGTATTTATAACAAATATTTATAGTAAAGGTACATTATCCTTAAGATTAACACAGAGAAGGGAGTTCGTTATTAGACCATACATTTCACGCCTAGAACACTTACACCCAATGGACTAACACTAGGTTTACGGAGCACTAAAAGTACAATATTTCATAAAAAAATAACGAAAATATGTCTATTCAAAGAAATAAATTTGTTGAATAATTCCTCGTGGATGCATCTTTACAATCTCAATAATCGTAAATTGGAAATATTAGAACGCGTCCCGTAAGCCTAGTATTAAATAAAAGTATGACAACAGCTCTCGCTCTCTCACACTCTCTTTCGATGCGTGTGTATTTACAGAATGTACCTCGTTCGCCTTTTGCCATATAAAAAAGGAAGAGAGACAGACCTCAACACCCTATCGACGGAGGCGACGAGTATTGTCATCTGTTACAGTTGACGCAAAGATGCGTCAAGCTATTCTGTCGTTGCATTTCATTGATAATTGTTGCATTATTGTTTCTACGTATATCCTCATTCAGGAGGGAGGACCTCCTAATTAGAAATTCAGAAAATTATGAAACTTTGTCAATCGTACTTTGTAACTATAAAGGATAGAATAAATCTTATGGTAAAACAAGACAGTATTTATATTCCCAAAGTTTTATAATTTTCTAGGTCAAAGATCATCCCCTATCAGGTGTAAGTAGCTAGCGGTCCAGCTCCGTCGATAACGCGTTAATTCGATCCTTAATTATTCCTAGTTCCCGGTCGAGCGGCCATTGTCTCAGCCCTCTTTGGCAATGTTCGTGGTCGGCGGCGAGCCGCATAGGATGACAGTGGTGCTGACAATGGTCGTCAGGAAAAAAACACAGAGCAGAGCCCGGTCGCTGACTAGAGCAACCTGTTTCCAATCCAGCTCGGTTCTCTCTCTTCGGTCCTGCTCCGTCAGCCGTCTCTCGTTTCTGTCTATGGTCGCGTGCACTCTTCCCAGCACCCGGGACCATTGCGCCTCAAGGCCGCCCTCTTTCCCGAGATCTGCAGGTTTTTTGTTTGCCTCTAATTTATTGCGAATCAGACGTGGAACGTGTTCTCGGTTCAAGTTCAGTGACGGTTCGAGGACTCACCCAAACTCGGACTGCTGCTGTTGCTGTCCTCGCGTTTGCTCATGAACTTAGGCGACGACTGTGGCTGCGACACTTCCGGTTTGCAGTGCAGTGGACAGTTGTTCCTTCTCCGAGGAGGGTCCATCTGCTCCTAAAAGCAAGTTCGAGGTTTGTTTGAGGAATTTTATCAATATTTGACCTCTGAAATCGCCTCCAAAATTGTTTCGCACAAAGTTCTTCGCGGTTTCATCGTCTAGGCTAATCCAAGGCTATGAAAGAACTGATAAAATCGCCGATGGAAAAGAAGTCTACCTTGAAGCAGAATACGTTACCGATCTCTTCTCTTCTTGGAAGTTGAGGAAAACCACTCTGGCGAGTTTGTCGAGGACCAAAGACCTGACAATGGCGGGCACTCTGGTGCCCCGTACCCCTCTATGGTGAAGATTCAACGTGACCACGGCGAGTCCAGAAGCGAACGACACCAGGCATATGCTGACCCCATAATAGAGACCTGGAACATGTACAGACGATGATGGTCCTCCTTAAATCCTCAGTTAATCGAAACTAATTCCGAGAGTCCCGTAGAACCTTGGTTGCATAAATTAATTCGCCGTTGCAATTACAGAGTTTCTCTGGACCAGGTGTAGCCACGCGAGACACTTCTTGAAAGTGATCCCGACTGTCCAGGTCATCGGAGAACTCTCGAACGGGACACCTGGGAATTTTCAATCAACGCGGTTACGCCAACCGCCCGTGAAAACCCTGTATCGGTTCGTTTCTCGTTATATCTGGAGCTGGAGCCGCTGATTATTTCGCTCGGAGCTCTTTCCATTCGAACAGAAAACGGTGTAAATAAAAATATACCCGGGAAAGAGGTTCACGTTCCAATGAATCCAGATAATGGCCGCGCTCTGGGCGCCCATCCCTTCTACTGTGAACGTTTGTACACTTTTCCCGGCAGAAATAGATGCTTCAGACCGAAAGAGAAATGTTGGTTACTTTGTAAGATTTTTTCGAAATTTACTTTAACGCTGTTAAGTTGAGAAAATTGACCGAGAACTGATTATTGCGTTGTCCCCTGTAATCATTCCTGACGTTTCACTTTGTGTAACTTTGCGAAAAAGAATTGTACAACGATGTACTTGGGCTCGTTCGAAAGAGTGAAGCCTTTATTTTTACCAGGTTGAAGAGTTTTGCGAATAAACGGATAATTGCGATTACAGCAGCAATTCCAAGCGACTCTATAGATTGTGTTATACTCACTGATGAGTGGTGTCTTTTCAGTAGGCGGCAATGTCTCGCGTATGGTCATCAGGAAGACAGTCATCGACAGCAACGCCGAAATCCCGAGGGTGACTTTCTCCCCCGATTCCGACGGCACGTAGAATACCAACAGCGCTGAATAAACCGTCAGGGAGAATAGATCGGCTGAGAAAGTTTTCCCTTCGCCCGGTGGCCCCCCATTCCCGCCGTGGAATATCGAACAGGAGGCATTCTTCGAGAAGTTCGGTGCATGGCGCACAAAGAAATAAAAGGAGGGGACCGAAGGACCACGAAGAAAGTTCCGCATAAATTTTTCTTCCCGCGGAAGGACAACCGCGAACCTTTTTCGTTAAGCGAGTTTAATCATGGGGCTTTTTACAGAATCCACTACCCGAGAAATTAAAATATTGATTGCACCATTAGACTGGCCACGGAGTCTCGGCATTTTTCTTTCTAAGCTACTTATTAAGACTTTTCTGGTTATATATTTTATTTAGGATAATGGAATCTAGATTGTTGTTGGATCGAGTTTGACCCTTCGAAGGCGAGTATGCTAAGCGTTTGACCCGTCGCAATGGAATTTCCATTTTTCCGGAGGGTCTTAGAATTTTTATAGAATTTTGCATTTACATCAGACACATAAAAATGCAAAATACCCGTATCTGACCGTTTATATTTAGCATATTGGAATATGAAATACAAGTATGTAGTACGCAGGCATTTATATCGAGCGTATTAAAAAATAAAACGCAAAGATCACGGCGCGTGAGCATTTTTATGGAACGTATCAGAATGCGCAACGAGTTCTACGATGAAGTATTCAAACCGCTATTCAGGCTTCTGTCAGAAGCAATCGCGAGGAACAAAATTTAAACAAAAATGTACCTCTAGCAGTCAGTGCTTTAATTACGTGGCAATGAATGAATTTATTATTTTTCGGTCGTTTCGACGATCAAAAATGATTCGGTTGCGGTATTCTCTTTGAAATCAAAATGAATGAACGGATTTAATAAAATTTGATGTTGCACCGAGAGCCGCAGTCTGACGACTACATAAATAAATGAATGCAGAAGGAGCTTGCGCGAGACCGTGCCCTAATCCAAAGGGCCATCCATCATGAAGTAGCTATTTAGCAACATTCGCGACGGGGCAGAAAAAATTCTGTAAAGCAGCCATACTTTTCATTTTTCTTTTCTGTCTGCACGCATTCGAGGGTTTTTAATGAAATTTCCATCAGAGATACGGATAAGGACACTTGACCCCCTTACAAAGAAGATTGCATCTTTCGTGGATGACGCGGCAGCTAGCTTTACTTTAATAAAAAGAACGACGAAGAGGAAAAGGGTGCTCGTCCTGTGATTGTATTATACTTATCCAGCTAACTTTCAGGACTCACCGACACCGTTGATGAGTATGCAGGGCAGGATCAAGTTAAACACGTAGAACATCGGACGTCGCCGCAGTCGGATCTCGTAGGTGATGTCGGGATAAGGCTCCGGACAGCAGGAATAGTACTCGACGTTCCTCCGAGCGGAGAAATCGACTAAATCGAACTCGCCGTTCGCTTGGTAATTACTAACGTCTCCTTGCTCACTCTGTTTGTCCAATTCGAGCTGCAAACGACATTTAGTTAAATATAATGTACCCTATTTCATTAATTTCAGATTTGATAGCGATTAACCCTTTGCACTCGAATGGTGACTCGGAGAGTCGTCACTAATAATTCTCATACCATTATTCAAAATATTTCTTGCACTATTAAATTCGTATCCAATAAATTACTAAACGTATTTAACATTTTAATAAACTGCTGAAAGTATTGTACGAAGTATTGTATCAGTTTTATATCGATAAAATGAAGAAAATCATAGAAAATAGCTCCGAGTGAAATTATACAAAATTTAAGTAATTTGTAGACAGACGTAAAAGCTTAAAAAAATCGTGGTCTATCATTGCTGACTCGTCGCTGTCGGACTATTTCAGAAACCGGTATCCGAGCAGCGTTAGGATTAATTTCAGTCGAATCATGGTAAACGCTCGCGTTCGTGACCACGGACAATTACCGGACGCCCCGTGCCATGCCGGTCTCGGATTAAAAGTGTTAAACCGCCTCCTCGAGTTAGAATCCCGGCAGCGGGTACGGGAACCGATTACGTGTCAACGTTGTCGGGTAGGTGCACCGGGTACTGTCTCGCTGGGACAAGCCGTAGCTGGGTGGATAGGTGTCGGACAGGAAAAACGCAGCGGTCGGGAAACCGTGTTTGACGCGTCGGGACAGCGGAAATGGGATACTTCTATCCGCCGGACGGATTACCAACGACGGAGGACGCTTGCGTTTTACGTTTTACGTGCTACGGTCGCCTGTTAACGTGGATAGCTTTCGAAGGACCGGACTGAACAGTTTCCGAGCGTAAAATAAATTGGCAGATGCCCCGCACACCACTGAAAAATATCCGCGGAATTCTACCGTCGCGTCGCGTCGCTTCAATGTTTATGGATCGCTTTACGAATCTCTGCGAATGGGAACTGTCGTTTTCTTGTCGGCTCTTCCAGAATCTGTTGACGCTAATTCATATTGTACGATCACTGAGTTTGCTCATTCTCCTCGGTTAACAAGTCGCAAACGTTGACAATGTTTTAGAAGATTGTTTACTGTATTCTTCGACGAGGAAGAACTGAGCTTGTTCGTTCATTTTAATTGTACTTGAATAATTTTCAGACACAGTCTCTGATTTTATGATTCGATACAGTAGAAATTGGCACGCATGATTACTAAGACGAGATTTTTTAATATTTTATACGTCTCTGTGCGTCACCGGACACAATGGGCGTCGCAAGATCATTCGAAGATGGATATTTCGGTAGCGCCTAATCCCGGAATCGTATTCCCATCGTTTTAGACGACAAAAACGCAAAATGTATTCAACGTCGGAATAGGAAATGGGAAAACTCGGTGAAAAGGGTGGGCTTGGGCCTCGCATTCAACTCTTCTCGCATGCGGGATTAAGCTGTTCGATTTGCCCGGGCCATTTTCGCGACTTGCCGAGCCGGTATTTTCGATTTGCCCCTGTTAAGCGTCTCTGGACGCGCGAAAGCTCGGCCTCTTTCACGGAAATCTAGCTATACTGCTCTCGTCTGGCATCCAACAGCTTGTACTCGGTTCACAACGAAAAATAGCCAGTCTAATCTACTGTAATACTATCTCTAAGCTCCAAATTACATTGAACTATTTTAATTTAAAACGAAAAAATATTTTATATCATAAGAGAGCTGAGTGAACGAGATTGAAAAGTTAATATCGCAAGATCAATCGTCATTTTCAAGACGAAGCAGTCATCCAGGGATGACATTCCGGTTTCACCTAACTTTCTCTTAACGGTTCGAACCTTTAGCCAATAGAGTTTGCTGCCGTGTCGCGGCGCATTGACGGCGAGGAACTTTTTAATTCCGTGGATCCGCAGGAAGCCAGAAAACGCCGAGATTTTTAAGAGGAAGCGAGCACAATAACGAAGAAGAGAACCATCCCCCGGATCTAATCCGGGAGAGCAGGTTCCTCGAGAAATGGAGGCGGGCCGATCGCAGGATTTCCAGAGACGGGAAAAGCAAAAGAGAGAGAGAGAGAGAGAGAGCGAGAGAAAGGTGAAGGGGAGAGAGAAAGAGAAAAAAAAGTTGGTCATCGCGTCGACCGTTCAAGGTTCCCAGTACCCACATATATATTGTTTATTGTCCGAACGACGTCGGGACGCCCTCGCCTGTATATCGCTTCCCGATTTGCATGCCGTCCCGAGGGAGGAAACTGTTCGGGGAATCGAGGGCAACAGAGACGCGGATGCAGGTCGCACAAGCTGTCCGATTAAATCGCGTAACCGCCGATCAAGAACTTCTGGCCCCGGTGAATTTGCATTGGTGCATCGCGGCAAGAACCGGCGAACTTGCACGAGTTTCCGCGGCGTGGCCGCGTAACGAATTCACGAGCGTGACCGGAAAATCTTACGAGTCCTGCCCGGGTGAGTAATTAGTAGACTGCGGCTCTGAAATGCGAACTATAAATTGCTGCAATGTGTCGGATCAATCCGATCCTTGCCACTTACCACAAGAATCCAAATAATCTTCTGAGATTCATTTTCTCGAAACCAACAGCGCACGAAATTGTGGCGATTCAGTTTGAGGAATCTCGATCGAGCTGCATGTAGATAAACTGTGTGTGTGTGCGTGTCTTACTTGGTAGCCATCGTAGGTCCACGATGCCCACTTCAGGACACAGCGTTGCTCGTCGAAGGGGAAGAACTCGACGTCGATGTCGCAGCTGCTGCGAAAGATTCCGTGACTGAGCCACACCACTTCTCCCGTGTGGCTGACGATCACGTTCGTATTGATGACCGCCGAGCTGTATTGCGGATCTGCGCTGTAAACAAAGCGGAGCATATTGGGTAATATCGGGGAGAAGAAATCGAGACGAGTCACTCTCGTAGAATCGATAACTGCGACTACTTTTCACAGTGTTTCGATCACCAAAATTAACTATACAAGCTGATTCTGTGAACTGGGACAAGTTACTGCTCTTCTTTAAGTAGAAATAAAAAATAATGATAGAGGAACAAAAACTAACTTCCTGTGACCTTATTTTTTTATGCGAAAGCACCGATGCACCAGCCAGGTGTAACTGCATTATTTTCTTTAATGCAAACCAATTTTTTTTTTGTTAAACCTATCGATCTCTTTTGTTATCCTACGTGTAAGAGTACAAACCCAAGGTCATCGAAATGTGAATGCTTCACGAGATATTTGACGTTTTGTGTCGGAAACGTCGTTTACTACGAGAAGTATCCAAACTCTCGATATGAATTGGGTTAATGCTTTTATCGAGAATCACCCTGTATACGAGAGTTCCATTATTCTGTGTACACTCTTCATCGAGGAATTTTCTGGGGAACTATAAATTGTTTTCCCGAGTCATATTTAATTTTAATTGTGCACATCGTGGAAAACAATGCGCGGACTGTTTCTCACTTGTTGTACAGAATGGTGTCGGGCCTCCAAACGCGGTTGTAAGGAACGCGAATCACTCGGATTCCAGCGAACTCCGAGGCGTTCCATTTCAGATGATGGTCCGTCCAGACCTGCGTGACCCAACAGTTCGTCGTGAGTATCTGGTTCTTCTCGTCCTGCGAGCAGAAATCAAACAGGTGAGAGGGATGTACTTTTCCATCGGTGCAATTAAAGACCTCCCGCAGCAAAACCGATACGGACGCGCTTTTCAACCCAACGTAAACCCGATATATTTTCTTTGTGCCAACACGGTAGTTCTGTGAGTGCTCTCTACGTTCATCCGATACGTAAGTAGAAACAGTTGGCGATGAGCAGGCGCATCAGCTGGCCCTTAAATTACTATGAAAGCTCCCGGAAAGGTTGGAGTCTTACGTGAAATACTTCACAAAATTACTAAAAATATATAACAGAGAAAATTACCCCTGAAGAAACTAAGGGATGGATTCCACAGTTTTTGAAGAATATTTTTTGTTTCGTTCTTATTAGTGGCACACGAAAAATCACTGTGGCGTCAACCAGTATTTCTCTCTCGAGAGAAAGAGAGACAGAGAGAGAGAGGAAAATTTCAACAGCTGACAAATCGCCAGTTTAAATCGCGGCAACCGAAGCTCGAGGATTCGCCGCTGGCGCATCACCGGGAAAGAATAAGTGTCTTTAGGCGAGTCGCGATGAAAATATGTGGGGTGAAAGATGATTCTCGTTAGGTACACACGAGAGATAAATCTTTCGAAGTTTCCATCGGGCTTACGTGTTCCGACGGCAATTTGTCTTGGGTATTTCCGGTTACCCGACGCTTCACAATCCCACGAGAGAGGATCATACTTCCTGTGTCTCCCTCTCTCTGTTCCTTCCCTGTCAACGGTGTCCGCGATAGTGAAAAGAAATATATCTATATCGTAATGAATATAAATCGATATTTAGACGAGCTTGAAACGCGGGCCGTATCGCAAACTGCCGATACTTCCGGCGAAGTGGATGTTAATGCAAGTCCAAGTAGGCTTGACCCGGATATCTCAAAAGTCTCTCATTCATTCGGAAATATGGGGAGAACGAAGTTCTTCATTGGGAAGCTGTTCTTTTCCCAGAGGATTGGTTCTTTCGTATTCGTTCGATTTCGTGATTATTTCACTTTGTCACGTTAAAATTTGATACTTCCGGTGAATTGGATGCTAATGCCGGCCCGAGTAGACTTGATTTAAATATTTTAAAAGTCTCCGTATCGTCTAGAACACGAGAAAAACTTCTGGCCAAATAAATGTTAATGCGGGTCTAAGTAGACTCGATTGAAATATTTCTTCTGTCGCCTTCTATCTCTATTTGTCGAGTGAGAGAAAAATTGTTCGTCTAAAGAGATTGTCGCTTTTATACGCGCTCTTTCGATTTCGAGATTATTTCACCGCGATACGGCGAAATGTATTTTTCCACCCTCAAAGAGGCACCGTCGCTTTCCTCCGCGTCTCGGGGTTCAAAGGCTCAAGTTTCTTCTACTCGAGGAGAGAACATCGATTCACCGCGAGCGGGAAGCTCATTATCGAAACCGCTCGAGTACGAACGAATTTTTGATTCGACGAACACACCGCCGCGCCGTGAAAGACAGATAGAGACAAGGAGCACGTGGAAATTCCGCGGGGAATTCGGAAATTTGAACGTTGGGATTTTCTATCGGCGCGGAATCAAACGGAACGGTTCGACGACGCTGACCTGACCAATTTACTGCAATTTAACAAATTTCCATAAAGCCGTCCCCGTCGCCACCGCCCCTCCCTGAGAAATTGCCGCGGAAAAAAGTTCGGGCTAATAGTTCACCTGGTTTCAATCTACACGTTCATTCAGCTAATTGCATTTCATTTGCAAGTTCTTATTCTAGAGGAATTCACTTTTTGAGACGTGTATTTAACATATAGCGGTATTAATAGAAAATGGCTGAGGAACGTGTCGGAGCTAAAGGACAAACTAAATGAAGCATGTTTAAAAACGTTAAAAATGCATGTTAAAATCGGATACTCACGACATCGATTATGTGATGAAGGGAGAGTCCGAAGACCACTGCTAGGGGCTGCGAAGAGTTCTTGGCTGGTCGTACACCGGCGTCGTATCCATCGAGGAGATGTTTCGTCAGTCTGTACTCGTGTTCATCGCCGAGCCCTGCACCGCAAAAGCCAATCCCTCAATAGCATTAACAAACCTGTTCGCGGTGTTTACAAGTGTGATACACTGATTGGTGGAATAATTTGACACACTTCCCGAAGGAGAGGAGCAAGCCAAGAGCTGATTCGGGATAATCAAATCGATCGCGAGCTCAAACACATCGTTGGATCGGATTACACGCAACGCAATGGTCCCACATCACCGAAATCACGAATCTAATTCCGTTCGTTACATCAAGAGTATCCGTTACACCATCCCGGATCCGCAACGTTCAAGCATCCGCGGCCATTGTGCCGCAGAAACGCGAACCGAAGCCATCCCGCGGACGTACGAAAGCTAATCTATCCCTTAGACCACCATCTTTTCGCTCCAGCCTTCAAATCGCTGTTAGATAAAGGATCTCCCGATGCCAGGACATTGGAAGACAATGCCGAGAATGGCCACGATCGTCTCTTCCGCTAATGAAACGAGGGCTGCTAGGAAATCGAGGATCTTTGATCTTGAAGAACGAAAGCTACCCGCAAAATTCCCTCGTGAAACTATCGCGACCGATCTAGATGGACTACTTCCGGAGCGGAAGATCTTTGTCTTTCGATAGCTGGTCCGTTTTACCATTTTTGTGGATGGGAACCTCCAGGCGAAATTAATAAACATCGATTTCTAGAGGAGCCGATGGCTCTCCTAGACAGAAACACATTTGCATCGTATTACCTGGAGCGAGTAGCCATTTTTTAACAGTTTTATAGATGGCTACTTTCAGGAGGAAATTAGTAAGCATCGATCCTCGAGGATCCATTGATTTTTCTAGACCAATTTAGCCGCTTTGCATCAAATTATCGAGGTGTGAGTTGTTTTTACTTTTTCGAGCTTTTCACCACTTTTATGAATGGGTACTCCCGGGAAAATTAATGAGCATCAATCCTTAGAAATTGACGAGGGCATTATTTAAATGGAAGAGGTAAGATAGGTGTGGAGGCCCTGAGAAGCGTCAAAAGCGACCCTCCAGATTCTAGATTGTTGCTCTAAAGAACCGTGATCATTATTCAGTTCATGTACCTTCAACAAAAGCTTGAAGTGCTACTTTATACCGGAAAGCAGATTCTAAAAGACCAGAAAAGTATCGCAAACGATCCCCGAAGAAAGTAAAGCGCCACAGCCAATCTACGCGGTCCGTCAGCCAGTAAACACCGTAATTTCCTGAAGAAGAGGAGGATCTAACGCGCGATAGGTCTTCTAAATAGCCATCCATCGAATGTTTCGAGGGATCCTGGCTCCGAAACGTAGGTGGTCGTCGCGCGATTGCCGCGGTTCCAGGGAGATCTCACCCCCAAACCCTGTTAATTCCGATCGTTAAATCTACGTCAGCGTCGCGGTATAGCGATGTGGTCGTGTCGGTGTGTAGGTGGAGGCGTTTCGATGTCCTGGTCAACCTTACAGCTTTTTCCGATGTCCTAGAAAAAAAACCGTGGCAGATAGTTGGAATTGAAAAGTATTCGGAACAAACGAGAACGTTACCAGAAAACAGTTGTAATGGATTTTTCACGTGGGCAGAAAGACGACCGGGACCAAACACCACACCGCGGCAAGAAAATCGTTTCTCGTGTGTTCTACACCCGTGGAAATCCGCTTTCCACCGCAGAGATCGTTCGTTTCGAGCGAGGGGACAGGGAAAATGGCCACTTTTATCGCTCGAAAACACTCGATCGATGGCCGGAATTGAGCTGCTCTCGAAAAACAGACGCGGAAAAACCGGTCTTCCCGCCGGATATCCCATTCGGAGGTAACGGGGTTTTCCACCGGACTGTTCCGCATTCGGGCCAATCGGACCGCGAGCTTTTTACGCCGCCAAAAATTTCCTGGTCTTCGCGAGCAGCCAAATCACGCTTCCCACGCGTCCGATTTCGCTCGAGATGACAATCCACCGGAGAAATTAAAACTGATCGACACGTGTCCTCCTTTAATACTAAACGCGCCGCTATCAAATGGCCCACCTTTCGCTTCAGAATTATTTGAAATTGTACAGACGCTCCCGCAGATAATGATTAAATTGAAATATCCAACAATCTTGTCGAAAAGATTGTCGATGAAGAAAAAAAAGAATTTTTTCATTAATGTTTAACAGTGACACAATTCGTCTTCTAATATGATGAGAGTAGCAATGGAGTAATCGGTACGATACATTTTAACTCTGCAGTTTGAGTTTAGTTGAATAAATTTGATTTTGCAGAACTCTTCAGGATTGTGGCTTGGCAATCAACGAAATGAATATAATGTGCTTACTTGGTAAACTTTGTTTGAAATCGACAGCATTACACTTTACTCGAATTTTTACGTTTGAATGCGATCTACACGAAATTAGGTATTTATTCTCGCAGAAAAGTACCCGGCGAAGTTTTCCACGGGAAATCCAGTTAGCTACCTCGCTGGTTTACCGTCACGTTTCCGCACGATTGTTACACCGACACTTATTGTCGAGAACTTTACTATCTGCCGCGGGTGTAACAAGGCTACGCTAATTAACGCCGCCGATGAACGACGTCGGAATTAGGGTGCCATGTTCGTACGGAATTTTGATTTTATAATGAATCTCTCCCGGAAAAGATAGCCTCTGTAACCTGGACACGAACGTTGTCCAAATAAAATGTTTGACACTGTAACTTGCCATTATTCCTAACAATTCCACGTGCTATTGATTCTAGAGATTGACATTAATTTTTAATTGATATCAAGTTGAGTCAGAAAATGTGCCCATAATTATGAAAGTGGTTTAAGTCATATATTTTTTGTCTCGAGATACTTAAAGGAAAAGGATATTAACACTAAATGAATTCCATATAATGTTGAAATATGAAGCACTATCTGACGGTTCATTTTTTTTAAATATCGTAAAAATTATATTGAATTAATTTAATTTAAAATAATGTGATATGAAATAAATTCAGGGCACATATATCTTTGTTAACAAGGAATTGCGATTAAAATTGAATTAAAATTGAAAGTAGTGTTTGTTAAAGCAATCTCTTCGGCAAACAATCGTGTTCGTGAAATTTTATACAAACATGACGATTTTACGAAGTAACTGGATGATCATCCAGAATTTGGGAAGAGTCTGCGCGTACTTTTTGGAATGTTTCGAAACACGTCGCAGAAAAAGTCCGAGGGCCAAAGGAAGATGGCCCGACAAAGTCGGGGCCACTAGAGGCTCGAGTTTGACAACGAGCTCGGCTCTGGAGTGTCCCTGAACCCGGTTGCATTCGGAATGCAACGCCAGAGACCTATGAATCGGTCATCGATGCGATCGATGGAACGATACGCGGCCGAAATGCACAACGCTCTTCATTCTTGCCGGGTTCGGAGGTGGCTGTCGCATAAACGCGCGATCAGGCTCTCTTTCATCCTCGAAAGCTCTCGGGGAAGCTATCCAACCGCGGAATAGAGAGAGAGCTGCCATGTTCCCAGCGTCAAATCGAAATATCTGTCGGATTTGTAGCGGAGACGAGAATCCCGAGGATCCTAATGGCGTCTCCCGTGTTCCCGATGATATTTCTTTTCCCGTTGCTTTTAGAGGAACTTCCGCGTTTGATCCGCGCGAACGGAACCCGTTTTTGTCGGCGAGCTTTATCGCGGGGGTTGTTTCTTCCACGTTTCGACTACCGCGGTTCGTCTCTCACCGGAGGAAATGCGTTTTAGATGAGGAGTTGATGAGGTAAATTGGAAGACAGAGGAGAGAAAGATTCCAGGTGACAAGGTCCTTAGCGTGAGTCTTGTCTTCCGAGGCAAAGGGAAACGGTCTGAAAAATGGGATGAATTTGATAAAAATTTGTATAATGGTCGCTGGATAAGGTGGGGTATATTTACTCACCTTACAGGGGCTGCTTTCATCGTTCAAATTCTTTATTACCCCCTATAATTACTGTACAAAGCCTGCGATTTTTTATAGGTCTCATAATTTTTCTATGAAGCCAAATAATGGCTGGTTGAGTACAAATTTCCTGACCCCCATTAATGTCTTCCCAAGTACTACAATTTGCAAAGTGTCTACATTTTTTGGTAAAGACCCTATAATTTTTCTACGAAGCCTACAAATTTCTTAATAAATCCAGAAACGCTCGTAGGCTCTACAGTGTTACGTGGATGTTCTTATTTTTCCTTGATGCCCGGAACTTTTGCCGGCCTTGAAAGTTCGCAGTCGCCTAAAATCGAAGCGGCCCCTAGAGACAGCTTAATCCGCCTAATGGAGACGAGGAGCTAAGGATGTTTAACTTTCTCCGAAGTTTTGAACTAACCCGGGTTCGAAACTCGGGGATCTTCCGGCGATCGGTAATTCCCCGTTTAACCGATAATTTCGCCGTAACGGCGTAAACAAACAAATCGATCTGCCGGGCTCGACGCACTCCCCGGAACGGAGAGTTCGGGAATTTCTGAGAGCGAGTATGCAAATCCTGACGATGTACCAGTAGCGAATTAGCGGCGAGGATTCAAGACTGGCTCTCTCGCCCTCGCCGCGACGTCTGCAAACATTTACACCAAAGGCCAAGGTAAACGTTCGATAACAAACTTCTGTGACCCTTATCGATCACCCGAGGATTGTCCAACCTGTCCATGATCTTCGCAATTCTTTCACAAGGGAATATAATTATATCCTTAAAAATTCTTTTAATGTTTTTACAGTATTGTAAAATCCAGTCTAGCAATGAATAAAAGTATGTAAAACTTCAACTAGTACAATTTTACGAAAAGTGGAGTTGTGTGACGTTTGCACCAACGTTTCCAATAATTATCTCTCATAGGACCATCAAAGACAGTCTCGATAACGCTACACTATTTGTATGAATGATACCAAGCCTCGATAGACTAGTTACATTCGAAGCCTTCAATTCTATAAAAATTCGCAATAGAAAGGAACGTAAAGAACGCAATCCTTTCAATACTTCACCGAAGCAGCATCAATCTTCTGCTCGCAAGACGATTATAAAAACTGTCCCAAGAAAGTTCTCTACATTTGTATAATTAAACTCCGAACCCGCACTTTTGAAAACCTTTCAATAAAAACGAGTGCAATAGTAATATCATCGCTGAAGCTAATCTCCCTGTTCCAGAAGCGTGCTACATCGTTATGCGAGTGTACACGCCGATATTTGCATTGTACAGGCGCTTTTACCCTTTCCATGTAGCTCGATACTCGCGAATTAGCGACGATGAATTATGTTTCATAAAGCAGAGATTAAAAGGTATTGCTCACTGGAAAATATTCATGAGCGTCTGGAAATTGGCGAAGATGTAAAAGATTATTACGAGGGCCGGATCGAAGGACTAATCCGAGAGTCTACCCACCGGTGTCCGTTCGCAGGCGGGAAAATTTTCGAAGGCGGAGAAACTCGATTCGTCGCTCACGAAGTCACTGGCTGCGGAAATCCTGCCGCGAGAAATCCAGTTACCGAATAGACAGAAGAAATTGGCCTTAATCGTCGCTAGGCCGGCGTCCTTAATCAACGTTTACCTCGACGATCGCTAATTCGATCTTGGATATGCATCGAATCTCGTAACCGATCGCAGATTGAAACCTCTCGCTAACGACTCTTATCTCGTTCAACCAAATTAACTATTGCACTACGACTTTCTTTACATTCTCTACATCTACAATGCAAATCGAACTATTCGCCACGGATTCATTTAATTGAGACATTAGAGCAGCTCGTGGACAGATCGACGAGTACACTGATAAACAAATGGAGAAACGCTCCTGCGACAAGTAAATGTGTAGAAATTTACAATATTAGCTCACTGTGATTTTCAACTTCTTTTCTAAATTCGATATTTAGTCAATGTTAGCTCACTGTTCTTTTTAACTTGCACTTCCTTATTTGCATGAGAATAAAGCACACCAATGAAAGGAATCAATTCACAAACATTTTCGACTCTACTTTGGAGAAGATTTTTAGCTTGTTCCATTATGAAAATTTCTTTAAATGCATGATCGAGTACGAATTCTAGTGACAAAATGTTATTTGAAACGAAAAAGCAAAATAGAGAAAAAGCCGCCAAAGTCTACTGACAGCAATAAAACGAGCAGACAAAATAGTATGTTGAAACACGAATGAATGGTTGGACGGAAAACAAGAAGGGGTGGGAAACGCGAGGGATGAAGACTCACCGCAACCGAAAGTGATGGCCAAAACTCCGTAATGAAAGAACAGGGCCAAAGGCGACATGGAATTGATGGACCACTTAAACGCGAGACCGCCTGTCCTCGACTGGTGTCCGATGCTTTTCAACCACCGTGCAATTTCGACCCTGAATCCCGCGCTACCCCTACCCCAACGCGTCCATTCCCAAGGAAATTCGCGCAGGCGTTTCAAACAATGCAGACACGAATGTTAAACAAACTAACCGGTTCCCGTCCCTCTTCTGTCTCCTCTCCTGTTCGTTCGATACTACCAATCGAGACGCAATTAACCGTAACAATGGTAATTAACCTGGCCGCGGTCCGCTGTGAAATAATTGATTTTCTTTTCAAACAAAAACCTCGGACGATACCGGAACCGTCTTCAATATTTATACTTTGAAATAAAAATGATACTCAATATTCTTTTTCGTATATATACATATATATAATCAATAGTCCTGTAAAAAGATGTGCAAGCGAAATTTCTATTATATAAAGGCTCATATAATGTAGTGCAAATTATTTTGTGTAGATCGAGTGGTGAGAAAGATTTTAAAGGCAATATATCATACAACGAAAAACAAATACACGATTCCACGAAAAAAATTGATTTGCCTTTAAAATCTCTCCCAATATCGAGCCTGTAAAAAAAAATAATCTACACCACATGATGCATCGCCCTTTTATACCAGACAACTTTTGCCTAAACATAATTCAAGTTACAAGACCTAAAGGTGTGATCACACTGGCAACTTGCTTGCGACGGTTGCTCTCAAAGTGCTGAACAATATATTTATAATATTTGTAAACAAGTGTACACGCTTCTGCTAGTTACTTTTTCAAGAAAATGTCGCAACATACTTGCTAATGTATTCGCACCTTTACAGCTTGAACCTTGCTGGTATTCCTCTGTTTCGACATTCTCCTGTCGCCGTACAAAATCCAAATTGACAAGTGACCACCCGTTCTTCCTCCGGGCTCGTAAAATTCCCTGAAAACCGTGGGTCGCGAGCGTCTGTCTCAAGCCGAGGATCCCTTTGGCAATCCTTAATGACTCCAGTGCAATGACATCGCTCGTACCCGGCTCTGTAAAATGGACGCAAAGACTAGTCAATGTATAAAGTGTGAGGGGGACGTGGTTCTGGACACTGGCCACTGTCCGAAGTGCTCAACCTCGCTGAGGTTCTTGAAGAAATCGGGACCGGTGTTGGTGAACGCGCGACCAGAGTCCGTGAAAGTGCCTGTGAAGGCCCCGGAGACGGGATACGCTATGCAGATCGTCTCCATAGGAGTTAGACCTGACAGTGTCTACGAGGTTCTTCGACGAATCGTGATAACTAATCATTAACCCTTTGCACTTGAATCTCTCCTCTTGGACATTTTAAAAAAACTATTACAATTCAAAACAATTGTGATACGAGTAAATACACGATTAACAAAAATATTCTGTACAAGATGAAACGTCCAAATTCTAGAGTCCAAATAGCTTCGAGTGCAAAGGATTAATTAACTCGCAAGGGTTAAATGACTGGTAACATTGATACAGTCTATTTTCTCGCAGGCGAGGATGTTGCTAGCACCAGAGGTGGACATGTCCTCGATCAAGATCACAGTGAAGGGCAGCAACCTTCGCGTGAACGCGTGTAAGCCGCTGAACAACCAGCTGGCCAGCCAACTACCAGAGATCAGCGAGAAATCCGTCCTCGGTGACCTAGTTAAACGGACCATGAAACACTGTGAGAACCTGCTGATCCCGGACGACATAGACGGCGAGAAGGTCCGTGCTGTCATGAACAACAAGCACAGGATGCTGGTTCTCACAGCGCCTTCGCTAAAACCGAGTAAAATTAGGAGAAAGCTGATCGCGAAGAGCTGAGGACTAGCGATTTCGCGTGAAGCTGTCGATGATCGAGAGACGAGAGAACAACCGATGATCGCTCGCTGTCAATTCCACAGGCCTCGACATTCGACATGGTTTAACTTTAACAGATTCTTTTCTTATGTAAATTCGAATCGGTTGTTATGGACAATTTGCCGCCGCACTGTCTCGAGAACGCGACCACCCTGAAGCAGAACGACTACATCAACTTCGACATGGTGTCGGACGGGGTTAAGATGGGCCTGCAGTTCCACAAGGCTCCAAACTTTTACATCATTGACAATAAAGAGTGCTACGCTGTACGTTCGGCTTGTGATTATTTTTCGTTACTTCCCGTGATTTAATACGACGGTTGTTCTCTAGAGATGCACGAGAACCCGAAAATGGCGAGTCGAGACGAGTTCTCGAAAATTTCGGTATTCTCGAGAATATTCGGGTTCTCGAATTTTATAAGGATTCTCTAGTGTTCTTTGATTACAGACGGAGATGAAGGTAGAGGGCCTGAAGGTGGGTGCGGTTACTCTGGCCACCGAGAGCACGTTGAACATAAAATTGCACAGTTCGCAGGACTGGTCGCGCGTCCGGAACCTGAACTTTCAGATGCCGCCGGAGGCGCACGCGAAGAAAGTGTCGGTGGAAATGCTCAACGACAAGATCTTCGTGCGCGCTCCGCTTAGGAAAAAATAGATGTGTGATGATGGTGTGCGTGCGTATATGCCCTCGTCGCAGGTGGTGGAGATCAATTACAAGGCCACACGGTCCTACAGTTGTCTTCCCATCTTTTATTCAGAACAAATAAAGCTCGTGGGTCAACAACACGTTGTTGATAAAAACTGTTCATTTCTTGGGCTCTGCCGGCTCCACAGCCGCCTTCGCAGCCGGCTCCGCAGCAGCTTTCGCAGCCGCCTTCGGAGTTTTCGCTGGCTTAGCCGCGGGCGCGGTCGCTGCTGCTGCTGGCTTCTTCGCGGGCTTGGGCTTTTTCACCTTAGGCTTCGAGGCGACGAGCTGTGTCCTGCGCCTCTCCTGCAGAAACTTCGACATCATGGCGGGGTGTTTCTTTGGGAGCTTCATCTGCGTGTGGAAAATTTTCGTAATAATGTGATCTTGCATGGGGTGTAGTCTGCGTGCCTCGCAAGAGGTCCCGTGAAAGGAACACTCAACTTGTGGATGATACTTACACCACGCTTCTCTGCCAGGATGATATCCCTCTCCTGTTGGCGTTTCTTCGCTTGCAAAATCGCAGCGCGTTTCAGCACAGCGGCGTACGGGTTCAGACGCAACATTGCACGAGTGTTGGACAATGGGTTCAATTTCTTCACGCTGCGCACCACCCTCTTCCTATAATTCAAAATTATACAACGTTATTTTTCATGTGGTATGCGTATGGTATTAGCTATAATAAAATAGCGAAGATAATCAGTATTGGTAGAAATGATCACTGTCAGTCAGTAACACGGACCAAATAATCTCATCATGGATAGATCTGTTTGAAATTCCAGTTTACGAACTCCAAATAGGGAATAAATTGATCAAAGTATGAAACAGTGTAAGGTACGTGCCTTGGTGCTCTCAGGACTTTACGAATTTCGTCGGATTTAAGGAGTCTTGAAAGATCTGTGTTTGCCATCTTGGGGAACGGGAGGTTGTAATCAGCTTTCAGTTTCGATTCCTTGCGCCAGGTTCCGTAAAGAGCATCCAACTTATCGAAAGCGGACTTCGTCCAGATTACGAAGCGTCCAACATGACCACCGGGTGCTAGTTTCAGAAGGTTGACCTTATTGATGTTCATAAGGTCTACGCCAGGAATGTTGCGGAATGCCTTGCGAATACCCTAATAACAAACAGGTTATTAGTCAAGTGAATCATAGAATGAAGTACTTTTTTCTATGTTTAATTCGTACCTTGTCTTCACCGTACACGATCAAAGGTCCACGACGCTGGATGCGTCTGCGGTTACGCATCTTACCCTTACCAGCGCGGAAACGTTGGGATTTGTATACCTATAAATAAAAGAACAATCAATGTCTTCTACATCCACGTAGAAAATTCATTGCAATTTTGTTTGGCCATCGATACCCCATTCTAGCGACTAAACTAGCTAGTCAAGAACGCCTGACAACCATGTTTCTCTAGCACCTGATGGAGCATCTAAGTTAAACGTCTTAACAAAGATGCGGACATTTCTACAGTGCAAACACATCAAAACTACGTATCGATACTCACCTTTTGGATGTCATTCCACGCCTTCATGCGTCTCAAGAAAATAACGGCCTGCTTGGTCTTGTTATACTCTTGGATTTTGTCAGAAACTACCAGGGGAAACTCGGGGACTTCTTGGATCATGTGACCTGTGAACAAATAGTAGCATAAAACTGCTGTTCTAGTACAAAAGAATGTGATCTAACATTTTGCTTGAATGTTCAGCAAAATGCTATGAAAAATCAGTGTACAATCAGCAACACGGACCAGCAAATCATCATGGAAGCAAAATTAATCGATTAAACTAGTTGATGCTGTAATTTGGTGCTTACCCTTGGATTGTACAAGAGCTGGTACACCAGACGCAGCAATGGCAGAAACCAGAGCGTATCTCTTCTGATTAACATTGATTTTGCGGTGCCAACGTCTCCAGGGTTTGGTTGGGGCGAACATACGACCACCTCTGCACATGTTACCAAAGGCACCCTGACCGGAGCGGTGAGTACCACCTCCACGGACACGGGGGATACGTGCTACGGCACGTCCTGTACCCCATGACTCGGCTGAAGTCTGGTGACCTGACAAAAGAAACCTATATTTAATAATGGCGCTATTAGTTTTGTTAAAAAGAAATAAGCAGAGAAGAACTAGGTACTGATGAATAGTTTGGACTGATTCCTTTTTATATTTTAATACGAAATTTGGCATGAATTTGTTATCGGATTACTCACCAGCTTCTTTAGACACGCAATACGGTTGTCTGCTGTTCTTTGAGACCTGCTGATGAACGAAGTTCACGATATCTGGTCGAATTGGTGCTTTGAACACGGCCGGCAGGGAAATTGTATCTCCCGAGGCCTCATTTTTATCGGTATAGACCGTAACAAGCGGTCGCGCCGTTGATAACGACTGTAAAAGCATGAAACAATAATTAAACACAAATTACACACGTTCATAACAACGGTGAAATATTCAATTACTGTAGGACAAACATTGTTGTTATCGGAATCGGAAGAAGTCAGTGACACGGCACATGGCGGACGGAAGAACCGAAATCATCGAATCGAATATCAACAAATCTTCTAGTGAGCATCAAATAACATCATTTTAATGAATAACGAGGCACAAAAAATATAGGAACTTATAAGTAGCTATAGAATATGCATTAGTATCGAGCTAGAGCAGTTTATGTGATTTATTATTGCGCAATGAATTATCACACGTGGTCAACAATGCGGCGGATACTCCGGTTCCACGTTTATAGAAAAATTCCGTGTAGCCGTGTTTTTTTTTCACGTAAAATTTATAGCAATGGATAAAGCAACATTAAAATTAAATTAAATGCAATGGTTCTTACCATTTCACGTTCTTTTTAAAACTATTCACGCATCAGTTACACACTAACCAGGCAGCTCGCACGCCTTACCTGGTCGTAAAGGAAGAAGGACGCGAGCGGAAACGACACAGCAAGACTCGTGCATGCGCAGAATGGAGGCTGCTTGAAAGTACCGTTCACAGGCGTGCGTTAAGCCTACTTGCCATTTCTATTAAATAAATACACTGAAATTTATATACATTTCGGGAGAAACTAACTGTTTCGGAACATTTAGAATCCACAATTTAGGTGATAATATCAAAACTGAAATTATGAATTGGTCACACATGGCACCTCTATCGCAGGTAAGGTGTACAATAAAGGTTCGTTCTAAACAAAAACGTAAAAAAGAACACTAGCACAGCGTCTGTAAACACTAAATACAGTTCAAATGATATCGTGTTTAGTGTAATTTTAATAAGACAAATACCATAAATAAGTTAGTGAAAGTCCCATAAAAAAATAATGCAAAATAAAGAAGTTTCGTGATTGACCCCGTATCGAATTACGCGGCATGTTTTAATGGAAGGGATATTCTTTTTTTCTTCGGTCGAATGTTTACCGTAATTAACTATATAAATGTTCACAGATGATAAGATAATAAGATTGCACTATGTATGTAGTAGACTAATCTGTGCTGGTCTACTTCTGTTTCTACATCTCATTTGTAGCTCTACTGTTTTCCAGATTCCTTGCTGCTGCATCGGTAACGTTCGTCTTCCAGTTTGAGGACTTAGTCGCTACGTGGAATGTTGCTAAATTTCGATTTTAGTGCATCTTTACCAACAATTTCATGCGCATTATCATCGAAAGATATTCAATGTTCATCTCACAATACAAAAGAATTGCATACAGCGTCCCCAGATGGCAGAACAAATCCAATTGTAGTCCAGAAATATCAATATTTCCAAGATAACTGGACAAGTGTAACCTCCCTTCTGTACATTACAAATGAACAACAAATTAATTGATAAACCGATAAGCAAAAATCCCTTAATTCGTTTTGAAATATTTGACGAGCTTTAGCAGCCGAATAATAAATAATTTGAAGATTAAAGAATTTTTCATGTCAATGCACCGGAAGTGACTGAAATTTAGAGGGAAAACGATATCTGTTCCGCGGAAGTTAACAATAATGTTAATTTGCTTACAGTATTTGCATTTAGTTCGACGGAATATGTAAATGAAATTATAGCGATACACAGCCTGGATGATAAACGGTTTATCAGTATACGATAGCGAGCATAATCGCGTCGAACGTACCGTTGACTTCGCATGAATCCGCAAAGAATGGCATCGCCATTTTGAAGCGTTCAAACACCCGTGGCGGCATTATGTTCCGACGTGTCATCAGTAAATATGTTTCCCAGATCGAAATAAAAGAATGTAAATGCATGAATCTGCTCGAAAAATTTGTTTAAATATTTTAGTGGACTCCCCGAAATAAATTTACATGGAATTTTAAGGAGAAATTCGTCTTGTAACGAACCTGCCAGATTGGCTACAGCTAGCGCCAAAAGTATTTACGTCAGCGAGGCCGAATGGTTCGGCTGGACACGTTAGATGATAAAATCATGAAAGGCGCTTCCTGAGAAACATTTTCCTCGTGAGAAACTAACACGATTTTGTGAATACAGTAACCGTCTAGGACGTACGGTTAAAAAGTTATGAATTTTCAAAACATCATTTCTCGCAGGTATCCTTCTGAACGTGTTGGACGTTACTGTACCACCGAAGTGAGGAAGAAACCGAGTGGCCGCTTCGACAGTTGCAGCCTATTAAAATATCGTACTGATTGGATACAATTATATATGAATGTATCAATTTTTAGATATGATAACAGCATGTTTGCTACTCGTACACTCCGAGTACATTTCACCAGCTATAAAATCATGAGCCGTTCTATTCCATGACGTACGTGATCTCAGGTCCCGTAAACAGAACGGTGCAATTGTGATAGGCAAAGATAATGAAATTGATGATGTAGATAATACAGAAAAAACTGGAGCAGAAAAAAAAACTTTGATCCCCGATTACAATGAGATTCGATGATCGTGTAACATCGATGCAAAACCGGAATCGTCATCTGAAATTTAATAAACCAATACTTTTTTTGGCATATCTGTAAAATGTATACTGATTGTCATATGATGAGACTATATGCCCGACGCTGCGAATCCCGGAGTGGTCGCTTTGTACAGTCAGCCGCGATAAAATTGTCGGTAGGATTCCGATTAATTCTCTCTCGATCCGTTAAATCGCAATATTACGCATGGGGCGTCATGAGAAACTTGTAGAGAAAAAAAAACTGACCCGATTTAGTGTATATTATATCCCGGTTAAAGGTCGTGCAACAACGTTATGGATTATTGAAAATGTATTTTCTGGAAGAAACGAGACTAGGTAAATGAGCCGACTGTACCGTAGACGCCACCGGCAGCCACGAGCGGTCGCTTGCGGTACACTCGTAACCAAAACGATCCGTCGAACGTGTTGGCGAAACGTCGTAATACGATTTTTCGATCGCAAAATTACGAGTGGGGCGTCATGAGAAACTTGTAGCTTGGAAAAAACTAACACGATTTGGTGTATATAGTATTCGTTTATATAGGATCGTTTACGAGTTATTCGTTTTTAAGTATTCTGGTACGCGCGGCGTATCGACTCGGTTTCATCGATGACTGTACCAACGGACGCTACACAGGAGTCCGCAGCCGGCGTAGGTTCAGTTAGCAGCAGTACGCACAGCGAGAAGTATCGACATGGCTGACATATCAAACGAAGAACTTCGCAAGGAGATCACCGGTAAGTTGGAATATCCTTCGATTTACTTGTCTACGGTGTTCGATTATTGGAAAACCGGGCTTCTAATTAAATGTGCCGCGATTTATCCGTGGATTCGTGACTAGGAATACGTAGGAAATTAGGCTCTTTGCTCTTGCGATGCCTAGACTTTAGCGCGCACGTATGCGACGAAGTGGCGTGCCCCACGCCGGCCATTACAACCGTGAAACGATACTCGTATATCCACGTACAAGCAGCATTATCGGGCCTATGCATCGTAAAACGGCTCCGTGTATCCCGTCCTCGGATTTTTGAGAAAATTTTTCCGCGCCTACGAAATTTCACAGTTTTCCCTCGGTTTTCTTCGAACCGAACGATTTTACTACGTCTCTTCGACCATAGTGTACGTTGCATGACGCGGCTGGCTTGCGCTGGCGCGCGCCAGAAGCCATCGCATGCTTCGTATCTCTGATTCATTTTCACTTATGTTCGAACGCATTTGCAACACCGATCTACGGAGACGGAACCGTAGCTCGATTTTCCACGATATTTCCGCGGATACGATTCTTAGTTTTGCCGTTTCCCCAAGACGAATATAGCTCCGTTCCAACGGTTTTACACGTACATTATACTCGCGACTACAGCGAACGTTGTTCCCTCAGAATGTTCATTGGTACGAGGATTTTCCCGCCGTTACGCACGCTCATCGACGACGCGATTTTATCGTCGAACGTTCCACCGAGTCTCTAGCGTTCATTTTATTGTCTCCCGTGCGGTTTCTTCGCGGAATTGAAATGAATTGATACGATCCAGGTCGAGTCTATGCCTATACCGCGTCGCGGCGTTTTTCCAATTTTTCGACTTTCGACTAGCCGATGCGACTGAATCGATCGGCCAATGCAAAGCAGGCATTTTCCCAAGCGAAATCGATGCGGAGCATTGTCTCCGGGAAGCTTACTTTCAGAAATCCGATTCCATACGATATTCCGGGTAATCGGTAACCGGCTCCGAACGACGGCAGCCATTTGTGCTCAGTATTTACTAGCCGCTTGACGCGGGAAACCATATTACCCTAGATTTTTCCCCCGTACATCTGCACCACAATTTCCTGTTTTTCAAAAATCATTCTTTGGCTTTAATCATTCGTCTGCGGTTTGATGATCGTTAATTAAGACGCTAGAAATATATATCTGAAATGAACCTTGGAATGGACTTAGAATGTTTTTAGATACGTAATGCAAGACTACGTAAGCACAATGTTCAAAAAGAATGTTTGTATTCAGAAAATTTTGTTGTACAATAACGTGTCGAGTTGATATGACTTTACTCACATGCAACATCAATTTTCTGTTTGCAGCTATCCTTAAGGATGCAGACCTCACAACAATGTCCGCCAAAAAAGTCAGGCTACAGATCGAAGGGAAACTGGACATAGATCTTACAGAAAGGTAACGGTCGCTTCGAGCAATTATATAATTTTTTAGGAAATTATGGACATTAAGTGGATGCAGCAGGCACTCTTAGAATCTCAATGATTCAAGAGTGAGTTCTACTGTGTCCTAGAGAAAAAGAAGGATTTCTGTGTGGTAATGCTTCCGATGGCTACCACCTCGTTCCTCTTTCGACATTTCAAACTGGGTTCATAAAAAGTATTTTCCCAATATTTTTCCAATTGACTTTTATTGGAACATGAGTAGAAATAATTCTTAATCGAAACTTTAATAGAAATTAACACCTCGAATATCTTAGAAATTAAGTGAGTAAAAGAACAATTTTCTAAATGAAAATAAACATTGTTCCTTTACTCTTGTGGTCCGAAAAGATGTTCAAGGTGCCAATTTGCGGAGCTGAAAATACATTTTATGGGGCACAGCCTACTGTGAAAAATATAATGAGTTCACTTTACTCTTCATTACTTACACTCAATTTTAATTGAAATACTCCGAACGCAGGAAGAAGGAAGTAGACAGTCTAGTCATGGAGTGCTTGCAAGAAAAACATGAAGGAGCCAAAAAGAAGAGAAAGACTGCCAGCGAAGAGTCTGAGGATGGAGAGGAAGAGGAGGAAGGTTCTGAGGAGGAGGAGGAGGAGGAGGAAAAAAAGCCAGCCAAAAGAAGTCCCGCGAAAAAGCCGTTGAGCAAGCGCAAGAAGGGATCATCAGATGACGAAGAAAGTGCTAGCGATGACGACGCGAGCGATGAGGAATATAGTCCAAAGAAACCAAAAGCTACGCCGAAGAAGGGTGTGTATGCCAAGATATTGTGAAGATGTACAATACTATCTATACATTTTTGTACTATGTTCTTACGATTGATTGTCTGTTACTGTGCAGGTAAGCCTGGTAAGAAGGGAAAGAAGAAGGGGAGCGACAGTGACAGCGACGAGGATTGGGGAAAGAATAAGAAAGCCCAAGGTGGTGGTGGTGGTGGCGGTGGTGGTGGTGGCGGAAAGAAAAGCGGCGGCGGTGCAGGTAAGGGTGGATACACTCGTGCTATTACGCTCTCCCCAGAACTTGCCGCTGTTGTTGGCGCAGAGCAGATGGCTCGACACGAGGTCGTCAAGAAGATTTGGAGCATCATCAAGGAAAGAGATCTTTATGTAAGTATCAGTGGAACGAGCCGTTCCATGTTAAATCACACAGAAATCATCATATTCTTGTTATATTGTCTTATTAAAGACCACAACATATCCAAATTTCAACAAAGTTTTAAAATATTTTACGTGAAAAATTTATCGCGACTTGAAAAAATGACTAGATAGATAATTATTGACGCTGTCTTTGCAGGATCCCAAGAACAAGCAGTTCGCAATCTGCGACGACGAGCTGTTGACAGTAATCGGCGTAAAACGTTTCAGAACTTTCGGTATGATGAAATACCTTAAAAATCACTTTGTAGATTAAATCATCCCTGAGCCACAATCTCCGACAGGTTATAAAACATTGTATAACATATTCCAAGATGCGATTCGCGTCTCTCCATCTTTCTCACACGAAACATACATAAAGTACATATACATACGAACACACAGAACATTTGCGACTTAAGACTTTAGCCATGTTTACACCGTTTTCCGATGCACTCTGTTTGTCCATGGTTAGTCGCTTCCTCTCACGATACGTTAGCAAACGTAGCATCTTAAGTTATGGGCATTATTTAAAACAAAAAGCGAAGAAAAGTAAGCAAAGTAAAATTAACGGCGCCGTGTAACATCATTGGATGCGACCGAGAACAATCTTAATACAAAATGATGACCCACGGAGTTTCGATGATTTGGGTGAAATTCGGTTAGAAACACCGGATGACAGAGTAGATGGGGGAAGAGACGACACCATGGACAGTCGGATGATTTTCGAATTGTGGGGGAAACATCGAAGTATGGCCGATAGTCAGTAAGCTGGTTTTAAGTCTATATTCAGGATTAAATATTTTATCGTTTGTTTGACGGTTCTCGTGAACCGCCCATTCCCGCCATGGGTGAAAATACAGTGTGTGCTGATCCGTGGCAGCGAAGTCTAAGCAGAAATTATACTCGGAATAATTTTAAGGACGGTCGTTTATCAATTTTTATCGCTTTGACATTCAGTTTATGAACGATCGGCGACCCTACATGCTATTCCGATAAGAGAACATTTTCCCGAAAACTCTTCTATTATTGCATTTGCGTTTCTCCTCTTCAGAGAAAAAGCTATCCGATTCCTCGTGTACTGCTGCCGCCAATGAATCACACGATATTTTCATTCGTTTCGTTTTTAAACATTGATTATACATTTTGACAAAAAAGGATATGTAACCAGAGAGTAAAGAAAAAAAAAAAGAAACTGGCGAGTGATTCTGTTGACCAACGAGAGAGAAAGAGAGAGGGGAATGAAATTAGAAAGGGAAAAAAACGTGCGGTAAAAATAAAGAGAAAACAACAACACGATGCGAAAAGAGAAATCAATATTCTGTACCTCTTCTGTATAATAGCTACATTATACACTGAAATTATTACTAAGCAAAATTTAATTGTATTATCGTGTAATTACTAATTATTGTCGTAATATAGGTTTCTTGGTGTAAAAAATTGACCTAACTCTTAAGATGTAATGGTAAAAAGCGATGTATTCAGTGGAAGGTACGATAATGTATGCATATTAAAAAGCTGAAAATGAAACGTCACACAGTATGTGCAGCCATTGCACAGAAACGTTGAAGTGTAGAAAATAAGATAGGCTCATATGGCGCGAGGTACGGAATTGATCCTGGCCGCATATAAGAAATAGAGACACACCCTGACGCCTCGACGTGTAACTCAAACAATAACAAAAAGAAATACCGTAAAAAATTCGTGCGTTTTTTTTAATCTAAATTAATGAGTGCTGGCCTAACTTGACTCTTGAGAAAGCAAAAAAAAGTATAAGTATAGAGATAAAATCATTGTGCAAACACTCTGCGAATAGATTGAGGGAAAAATTACTACGCGGAGTATGGGTGATGAGAATAACACGCGCATTACACACGGAATGATAAATTCGAATAGCAGTTTCTTTTTTTTTATGGAAAAAATGTGCGGTTTGTGCCCTGATATTCCGTGAATGTATTGGAGATCGTCATTAAAAGATATTGCTTTCATTTTTTTTAATATTGTCCTCTAAATTTATTCCTCAGCGAGATCATCATCATCATCCTAAAACGATAGTGTTTAAGATAGATATTGGAGGGTTCAGAGGTGTTCGAGATCGTCTTCGAGGAAAGAGAGAACGTGCTGATTGTCGTCCCGCCTGCCACGTAGCCCGAAGATGTATGTCAGGAGCTTCTTCGTGTTCATGTAGTTGTCTCTTCTCGTCTGCACTTCTTTGTCTCGGGCTGGTGCAGCTTGCACATACACGCCGTATCGGAAGTTCGACTTATCTGTTTGCGTGCTACGTGTGACGCATTGGCTTATGCTCGCCTGAAAGAAAGCAGAGAGACTAGCTATCGCTATTATCCGATGAAGGAAAACCGTCGCTCACCAGACATAACGCTTTTCTCCTTAGCTCCCACACGTTCGATGAATAATCTTTGTCAATGCAATACGGCAGGATGTGCAGGTCCGTTTGAACTGACTGCGATTGCTGCTGCTTCAGCTGGTCCCCTTCACCCGACAGCCTAATCGATTATGCTTTTACGACTGGTACATATTCAATAGTTCTTTAAAAACACTACAATTTTGCTAGAGCGACAGATTTGATAAGCAGTGGATGATTGTTATAGACTTTGCCAGGTCAGAAGAATCAACGTTTAGATTTTATAAAATGCTGATCATAGTTCCTTCCAAAAGCTAGACTTTACGGAGACCTTTACTCACAGCTTCTCTGCTTTTAGAGCCTGAACATCCTCAAGCACCTGGAACAGGTAGATGTACTCGGGATGTCGTCGAACAAAATCGAGAGCCTGGTAGATGCACCTGCGAACGACGAGATTCATCTTAGATTAGTTTAATCTACGATTTGATCTACAAGAGAGCTACCAGTCCGGATCGTCCCCAAAGTATTCAGCGGCCTTCTTCGAGCTGAACACATAGTATTTTCCTTTCCACTTGGCCACCCCATTGTTTGGATTTCCCGGGATCAGTGCTCCTTCCACATAAATTAACGTCCACGCGCAAAATCCTAGGAACTGAGACACGGAGAGAATTAATTAACCTAGGGGTGCACAACTGGTTCAACCCCTTTTTACTCCCACCATTATCTCTCTCTCGCTCTCTTTCTCTCTCCAAACATTGATTTCGCTGTGTCGTGTGTTGATCTCACCTCCAAATTTATATTCTCGAAGTCCTTGGTGGTGTCGGGGTAGTAAAGGGTGCACTCGCCGCACTTGGCTGCGAACAGAGATCACCGATGCAGCACGTGCCGGCCTCTAATAGTCACGCGAGTTTATATCTAACGCTGTGCATTTAATTACTTATCAATTCGCCCATTGACTGCTCCAATCGCTCAGCATCCGTTAGAACCGTTGCCTTGGCCAGCATCTCGTCCAGTATCGTGTCGTTGATTACATTCACAGTCTGCAACGCACATTCAATGTTAATATCATCGTGTTAAGTATTCAAGTCGAAGTAGAAACAACACTTCTGAAATTTTCCAGAATTTAATTATTATGGTGAATGTCCCAATTTCCTGAACAGTGTACAATGATTGAACTCGCTGTAGTCACCAAGAAAAGGTCTAGTTACCCTGGTGTTTAGGCTCTGCATTTCCCACAGAAAACTGTTAACGCTACTCAGGATGATCACTTCGTCCTGAAAACCCATCCAGATGTCCGCCAGGTCAATGAATTGCGGCTGAATGGGTGAAGACACGATTTCAAGTACCTTCTGTAAGGATAACTCTGAAAAAGAGTATAAAGCGCGAGCTTACGTATACTTGAGCCGTGGGTATGGCGGTCCTGTACCTTACGGTGTCGTGGATCTTGAAGAGTCGACCCTGAATACGCTCCAGGAGCATTTGCAGCTCCTTGTCACAGCGTTCCACGTCGCTCAACACTTTTCTGCTCAAAGAAAATTTGTTTTCAATAGTTATTCAACTGCAATTTAGTTGTTAGACACCACGCAATTCGTAAAATGTGAATTAACTTATAATATACAGAAGATTTCAGAGACAAATTGAGGGGTGGGGACATAAGGGTCGAAACTGGCAAAGTTCAGACCTATATACCTGACGTAGATCTCTTGCTGCCTACAACTTGCCAGAATTTGAATCAGCCAGTAAACATTTTCCTGAGTGAAAACGCCAAATGGCAACGCCTCCCAGTAGCAAATTGATTTTTCTAAAGCCGTTGTGATCCTGTAGATCTTCGTCATCAGACGCTCCAGAACATCAACGACGGAATCGTGACTCTTTTTCGTCGCCTCTTGCAGTATACCAGGCACTGAAAACGTATTTCATGTCACCGATGAGTCACCGTAGATCGCGAAACATACTCACGATCGTCGATGCCCTCGCCCCCGCGCTGACAGTCCCTGTTGAATAGCCTAATCCCCGCGACTATGCACATCAGCTCCATCAATTGTTCCTCCTTCTCTCGTTTCGACATATTCACGTAAGCCTCCAGCTCGGAAGGCTGAAATACGCTCTGCAGGGCTACTGAAACTTCCCTAAACGCAGCGAAAATGATCAATGAAACTGATTCCGGTTTGAAGATTCATTTGGAGATGATTCTTGGTTTGTAATTTTTACCGCAGTACTGTTGGAACTGTAGGATTCCCCAGGCCGCTGAGGACAGTGATCACGACTAGCATCTTCTGGTATAGTCTTTCAGAGTTTTGTTTGTTTGATAGTTTCTCAGTTTCGCAGATTTCAGCAACCATAGGGCCCGTCTTTTGGTGGAGACGCAGCCTGTGCCGCTTCACGGTTTCGTCTGCGAAAGGACAAAGAAACTTTGCAAGTTTATGTTTTTTATACTAACAATAAGGTAGATAATCAGTACAGTTTCTTTTTGAAGATGGACGGATAAGGGTTGATTTCTTACCCCTGTCGTGGTAATGTTTCGCGAAGTATAGTTGACTTTTCAGGATCGTCAAGCTGGAACATTTTTCATCGGATATCTTGCTCGCTACTGCTTGGATGAGTTTCTCGTTCTCATCGTTGATTGCGGAGTCGTATTCGGGGTTTAATAGGAACAGAGTGACCTGTGAATTGTACCGTGATCATTAGGGTATCAATGATTGGCTACGTTAAATCGCGATGGAATGTACCAAAAACGAAGTTAAATCCTTGTTCGCGTGCACTCCCATAGATTTGCACTCGGTCAGTATACTCCTGATCACTTGTCTTCGCGTATTATCCATCGTGAACGCTTGAACGTTATTATTCGGACGAGTTTCAACGAGAGAAGTGCGTTTCGTCCTTGCTGTTTGATCGATACGTGGGAAGCTTCCTGGCCATCCACGCAATTATGTAAAACAGAGAGACGTTTCATTGCTGTATCTGATCAAAGAACCTTCTTGCCAATTAATTCCTACGTGAATCTCATTGAAACCTCGATCGCGACGAACATCAGACAGAATAATTCAAGAGTCTTATACATTTTCCGTATATACACATTAAAACAATCATTATTTCAACGATTCGTTCCTGTACATATTCTTTCTATACGAATCGTGACCCGATGTTGTACTTAATATTAACCTAACTTGTCAACCTGAGATTCTCCGGTGGTCTTCCCCCGATCGATCTCCGGAAATTTATCCTGCTAACGAGCAAACATTTCCGCACGCTTTTTCCAGCGAGGGTGAATCATTTTTCCAGAAGCAAACAAATTGCACACTTGCTGCGCAGTGCTCGGACAACGATCCACGTCAAACGTTCAAAAGTTTGCGAAACTCGTATCGAACGGAGTCGATAGATGAAATAAAATCGAAATTCTATCCTTCGATTCTCAATAGTACCTCCACTTTAAATGATTAATATTTCTGAGAAAAACTTTAGAAATTTAATGAAATGTATATATTTAAATAAATTCATTTCATATAATTAAATTTCCTTAGATATATATAAATATACATTAATATAAATAAATTGCTAACACTACTACTTCGGTAACTCGCCAAATGATGTCTCATCAAAGAACCGTCTGTAAGGGCGAATATCTGTGCATTTCGAGGTTAAGCAGCAACATCGATCCACCCATAAAAGAAACATCTTCGAATCAGAGCGGGAAGGCTAGGTTTCTGCCCCTAATTACGACTTCCTTCTTCGCAAATCAACGTGAGCGTAGTGCCGCGCGAATTCCGTTTCAAACGGCGCAGATTTTCCCGCGGCGGGCGTTCGGGAAGTTTCGTGCAGTGTCGCGAGTCTCGACGGCTCGATACGTCGCGGTGGTGGGGATGGGGGTACGGTCTCCGAGGGTCGCGTCAGTCTGCACCGGCAAAGGAATCGGGTTGGATGATCAGTACAGTGTGGTGCGCTTCACGAAAGGGTTTAGCGAGGACCCGGGACGCGAGACAGAAAGAAAAGTTTGTGATGACGTTCGCGTGAGGCTCGTGTACACCGTTGTGAATCGCCGTCCGAGAAACATGCCGACTGGTAACCGGTGCTCGGGTCCGCGATGCACCTTCGGTGGTGTAACGGTGCAGTGGAAATTGGTGCTGGTTCTGTTGGTGGTCGTTGTCCTGTCTGACGTCTACGCCGATGTCCAAGGTGAGTCTTCGACATACCCGTCTCTCTTGACCAAACAAATCACACGAGAGGCTCGTCGGTTTTTTTTTTCAGGCGATCGTCCGTCTTGATGTTTGTTTGTTTGATTGATTTCGTTGGTTCGTTCGTGATGTTGGTTTGTTCGATTGTTTGGTCGCCGCGAGCACGTTTCGCCAGACATTTTTCACGGATTCACCCGCGCAATGGTTAAAACGTTTTCATTGTCAATGAGGATTAGTCAGGCCCTGCTCTACTCGAGCAGGCACATAGTAAGCGTAGCCGCGAGAGTACGTCCGTGCTGTTATGCGTAACCAAAGTCACGCTCCGCCGTGACACACATGCAGATTCTGTGGCGCGTTGTTTTTGTTCGGTTTCGAACACGCCAGTCGGGGATCTACATGTGTTATTGTGGTAGAGAGGTGTTCTCGTTCGGAGAAGCTCCGGTCGATGCTCGTTTAAATGAGATTGATAGGGGATGCTGCACGCGAGCGTGTGCACGTATCGCTGATCCAGCGTGACAGCCTCTCCATTAGCCGAACAATGCGAACCCGCCCGTTAACCTGTTAGCTGACTTTTCTCCATCGGAAGATTCGCAGCGAGATTAGCGTGCTGTGCAGGATGCACGCGTTCGGTGTTGATAACACCGATCTACCGGTGCGATTTCGAATTAGTCGATACATTTGAACGATCGACCGATTAAACAAATTAATCACGATCGATTTGATCGATTTACGCAGGTTAATCAGCTGTTTGCTGATTAAATGTGTCGATCGATCGTCGATTACACAGAATTTTGTTTGCCGTCTCGGGAATATCGTCTCGGGAGAGCTCATTAAGTAAATAAAGGCGGGAATTTTTAAGTTGGACGTTCGCTATGAGTAACGCGTAATGACTTCACGGAAGTGTCTCGCTTTTAGTCTAGCATGAATGAAAAAGGGAGAGCGGTGAGTCAGAGGCTTGGCGCACGTGCTCGCAATGTAACATTAACAGCGTTCAACGATAACAAAACCCGTCGCCGCTTTCTTGTCGCATTTTCGATGGGGTCTCGGAGCAACTTTTCTTCGACGTTTGAACTGCGCGCGCAAATTTATCCGATCGCCGAAGTCGAGCGATTCGACGGATGTTTGAAGCAGCGATTTCTTTATTTGCAATTGTCTGGGAATTCGGGTAGACTTTTGCTCGTCGTTAACGCTGTCTGCCGAGATTCCCATTCATTCGTCGGATGAACTAATTGTATTTTTCATGAGATTGTAACATTAATCTGGAATGGTCATTTCTAAAGAGATGATTAGATTAGATCGTTTATACCGATTCATTCGTTTATGATTGAAATTATAACTTAGTATATGATTACTTGGCTGTGAATCATAGGCTTTGGAAAAAGTGGTGAGCAATCATCGATGGTTATTGTATCAAGGTTTACCAACTGTTTCAATGGTATTCAACTTTTTTTCACCCTTGAACGAGGAATCTCACACTCGACTATTCGTTGTTTCATTATACAGATTTTTCATCGGTGGAAAAATTCATTTGAGACAGCAGAGGGGTCATACCGGCAGCAAAATTACGTCACAGTTGAACGCAAGCGGAGTTCACCTCTAAAAATAAAGGACGAACGATTATTGGGGACAGCGGAGGGGGAAGCAAAATAAGTATTTAAAGAATATGCAGGATAGATGAGAGAATTGATTGCGCAGTTTTAATAGCGGAATCACGTCGCAGTGGAATCCGCAATTCTATAAAAATAGAAGAGAAACTGGGACTGAGAAGAGGTGACAGAAAAATAATTAATTTCTGAAAATGGAGATCGAGTAACAGTCAATTCTGTAGCATTAATGGCAGAGTCTCGCTCCGAAATAAGTCAGCTGTTTGTAACAATTGCGATGTTAATTCAATCGGAGAGCCCTGAAACTGCGAGGGGGAACAATGATCGAGGGGATGGTTTGTAGTCTGTGGTTGTCCTGCAAACGGGGTTCGTCGCACCCTCGTCATCGTCGCGGCGCGGCGCGGCGTCGCGACAATTTTTTCTTTGGCCGACGGTGATCCCGACGCGGCGTCGTCGGCGACGGCAGCTCGTTTTAACGGGCAGACAATGAAGAAGAATGTAAAGTGGCGGGGGCCGAGGTTCCATTGCCTTTCTAGCAGCCGCATTGTTGTCCCGTCACCAGACGGAGCTCTTCGTGAGGGGGGCCGTTTAAATCGAAAGTCGAGAACGAGAACTCGATCGGTGCGATGATCGAGACACGATCCCGTTCGATTTGATCGAGGAGTCTCGGCTGCGTTGGAAACGAAAAATCGCACGGAGAATCGTCCGCGAAAGAAACCGGGAACGTTAACGAGCACCGGAGATAAAGAAACGCTCGCTCTCTCCGGTTCGTGGATTATCGATTCGCGACGCGAGTCGCAATTACGACAAATTAATTGGAGAACCACCGACGCGATCGATCGACCCTCGCAAACAAACCCGCCGCATTTGCATCCCGGCTATGCGATCCCCGTGATTTATATGTTGCGATCTAACCCTCGATCAAATTCGACCTCTAGCGAAAATTAATCCGGGTTCTACCTAAACCTTCGTCTAAATATGTGCATTATTCATTCCTCTTGAACTGGAAACAGTTTGCACTCCCCTATCGTCGATATTTATTGGATGATTGCAAACATTTGTGTCCCATCATCAGAGATCAGCTTCGAGAGCTTCATTCAAGATAAACCATGCAGTTGTTAGGAAAAAAGAAGCAGCTTGTAAATCGTTCGAAGGCAATTACAGAAAATCGTAGTGATTATATAATCGATCGTTACGTACAACTATTATTTGAAGAATTTACTTAGCGGCGGTGTTTTAATGGTCTCGAAAGTCGAGGATCTACAGATGACTCGATGGATTAGTTACCAACAATTTCATTCATAATTCAACAAATTTTTATCGTGCTTTTTGTATTCATTAAACAGGTTATTAGTATAGCTTGTTCTTCTATGAAATTACAAACGACAGGGGACAAGACATTAATCATTGAACTGCGGATGTTTATGCAGAATAAAAATTGCATTAATTTCAAGCTCTAGAGGAGTTGCATACATATTCGCTTCCTAATAGATTGGAAGGAAGTTGAAAGCAATGCAACATCATTTTTCATATTCTTTAATCATATGTACAATTTTGGTCGACTCACGAGTCTATCTAGAAGCAAGAGTCATTTGAAATCCTCGGAAAGACGCTGGAAGCGCTCGTGATAGCGTAATCAATAATTGATGAGCTCGGTGTCGTCAGGATTTGTCACCGGTTTTCAAATTCTACGTGTCCACGCGTCGTGTTCGCTCGTTACGTCGTACCGACGCGACGAACGATTCGCAAAACCGAGAGGGACCGGTTCATTTCGAAAACTGCGAAAACCCCGTTCCGCGATAAGGGGTTATCCACCAATTGCGGATTTGATTGGCAACGATCGTTGGCTCCACCATCCGCGAACTCGAGACCCCGTTCGGGTTTCGAGGTAGACCAGCTGCAACCAAAGTTGAGCAAAGTCTGATTGCACGTTGTTAATTAATTCGATCGAGGTATCCCACTCACGGGCGGTCGATCGGCGTTCTACGATTGTAATCGAGGTAATTACGATGCGTTTACGATTACAGGAAACGATTGGTAATCGAATGAAATCCGCGGGAATACCCGCTCTCCCGTTCATTTTCCAGTGAAGCGTTCCGTTTCCAATCGGGGCTGTAATTTCGTTCGGAGTTCGATCGATTTTCATCAAAATTTTACCAAAATAACCGTAAATATAATATATAGAGTTCACGCGTTTGCAAAGCTGGCGAATCGCGAAGGCGCGTTCCAAAGGTGAAAATCGTACCTGCAATCGGTGAAACGGAAGTCACGACGTCATCGAGTCGCCAATAGCACGGGCTCGAAACGATCGTTCAGCTCGTTAAGCGGTGACTAAGCGAAGCCGTCGTCGTTGTGGCAGAAAGGAAGCATTTAATCGCGTTTACGCAACGGAGAAAGAGCCTTCGGTTTTCGAACGTTCGTTTCGATTAAATAATCCCGATCGCCGGTGCTGTTGCGCGAATTTTACTCGCGATGACGTGTCCTCGCGATTAATTCTCCACTTCTCGTTTATCGATCACGAGAAGTAATTTATTTGGCGAGTTCGAGTCCTTAAAAATACGAGGCAGAGGAAATTACGTCAGAAATGTATACAACGGCCTAACGATCGATGTTGCGAGGATCGTGCAACAAGTAACGAGAGGCCGAAACAGCTCGTTGAGCGAGCAGACATCGCGAACATCTGCGACGTTACGTGACCAGGGCCGAAGTCGTCGGACGATTAAACTCGAAGGAACTCTAGGCTGGTCGAGAAAGAGAGAGAGACCAGAGTCCCCCCATAGGAACCATTGTCTCCCCCACATAATTATCCCCGAGAGCCGAGAGGTGAGATCGTGATGGGGGGACACGGCTGTTGGTCTCCGCTGTCTGTTCGCAAGCCAACGCGCCTCGATTCGTTGGCATATGGTTGACGCTGGCACGCGTCGCATAATTTCGTTCCAATGGGCGCCGGTCTCTCTGTGTACACGTACGTGTGCACGGAAATCAAATAGAACGGAAATAGCCGGCTTCGACGGGAGTCGGAAGTACAATGAACGAGCGAAAGGGGATCCGTGGCCGGGGACTTTGTTTCTGCTGGCCCATTTCGAGACCGCCGAAATTGTTCGGACAATTAGAATTGGCTTCGATCGGGGTGTTGGCGTGGTTGTTCAAGCTGGGTAAACAGAATTGGAGCCTTGACGTTTGGGATCTTTTGCGCGAGAGTGCCTCTTTGATTATCTGAAATTTCATCGATTTATTACTCTGATAAACGCACACGCTGTCGGAGAATTGTAGAATCTGGCGAAGAAAACCGTTTTGCAGGGAGAAAATTGTTGCCGGATGCACGAAGAATGGCCGAATCGTGCCAGCAGAAAGGATGGAAGCGTAGGAAGAGGATTGTGGGGGTGGGTTACGTGTTTTCTTTCGTACCCGAGTAGCAGGAGGGTTTCTTTCCGCGGGCCGCTTAATTTCCACGGAGTCTGGGCCGGAAGAAAGAAGACACGGGAGGGTAAACCGGTAACAGGAGGGATGATTTCGTAACGGAGAGCTCGCTCGTCTTCGGAGCAGGCACGCTTAAGTAACGCGGTTTATATTTCAAAGGTCTGCGACAGGAATATTCGGAGGGTCGGTCTCGCGAGCAGGAGAACGCGCCGGGGAAAGAAGGGTGAAAGGGTAAACTGATAGCAATTTAGAGCGGGACAGCGAGGCCCATATGCCGCGGGCGGTTACCATTTTTAGCCGAGAGGGTGGACGTTCTTTGATTCTCTCGGGATGAACGGAGAAAACGAGACTCGACCGAGGTGATTGGCTACGGGCCTGGTTTCCTTCGCGGCGAAACGAATTCCGACATTGAGAACGTACACCTACGGCGGAATGTAGGTCTGACCATTGACGGGGACTCGAAGGTCGCTTATCGAACGTACATTACTTGCGAAACTAGGCGCGAACTGAATTTCGAACGCAGTCTCTATGATTGTTTGTGGGAATTGTAAAGTCACGCGCTCCATCTTCCCGTCCCTTTCTCTTGTCATGAGTTGCAATGCAGGGCTGAAAAATCAACACCGTGGTGACTCATGCCAGACAATTGATATAAAATTACCACGTCGCTTCTTCGTCGCTTCAATTTTTAAAAGTTCGAAGGCTGAAATTGAAGCTAAAAGACAGCGCATCGCGATAGATTCACTTTAATTTCGAGTAAAATTCGGCATCGGGTCAAACAGTCCAGTCCCGCGGGAGCGATGGTGAAAAAATCTGGTGAAGAAATCGGCGAGCTCTGAAATCGCAATAATCTGCGGATGTCGCGAGCGACGCGTCGGATGATACGAGATCTCGCCCACAAGCGGAACGGGCACGAATCGTTTAGAAAATTCTGCCCACACGTGGCACGAGCCAGTTCGTCCGGCCGGGCCGGGCCGATTCTCATTGAGCTTAAACGCTCTTGACCCGTCGCTAAGCCCGGCCTTAACGGCTCTCTCGGCTTTCCTACGGCGCGTTCCGAGCCGCTTTAAATCCCCGGCTCGTAATTGAGATTTCCTACGATCGTCCTGCGAGCATCCATGATTCGCCGATGATTCGCGCCGACGAGATCGCACCACGAATTAATTACGACGACACCGTCGCGCCGGTTCCGCTCGGTATGACGAATCCGCTCGTGCTTAAACGAAGAGCAGAAGAGTCACACGAGTGACGCAAGGATCGAGGCCACAGACGACGATTTTGTACGGCGACGGACGTCCATAAAGCTAAACGCGTTTCCTGTGTCTCGTTGCAGTTTGTTAACTGACCGTTCGTTGCATCGCACCGCAATGACACCTAAACTTGTACCACACTCGGGAAACTCTCCAGCGAGTTTCTTTGTTCGCTGCTCGTTGCGCGGAAACGCGCGACGTTTACTCTTAATTCGCTCGTTTCAGCGGCTCTTTGATCCTCGATTGCCGGCGATACGACGCTCTGCGACTCGCAAAAGTCGCGACGCGTAGTTAGTGGCTCGATAAATTGCTCCCGTAAAGATTCCCGTACAAAGCTATCAAAAACACTGTTCGAGTGTTTTATGTTCTCGGATGATCACGACGCAAGTATGAAATCCCTGAACAATCGCGTTTTGCTCGCAGCTACCGTGAATCGGTGCAACGTTCGACGTCAGCCGAGGACGCCGATTTTTAAGGTGCATAGAAACCCGTTTCACTCGCGCCATCACGGCCACAGTGCGCCCCCCCGGTGCAGGCATCGGTTAATTAAATCACCGGCGTGGCGATAATACCGTTCGACACCTGGTCCCCGAGAGATCTCTGACCTCGCAGGTGACAATGCAATTTCCTGTTGGGCAGGTTTCGAACTCGATAGATACGTAATCGGCGTCGGTATACGCCCCCGTTTTCATGAAATGCACATTGGTCCCTCGGTGATAGGAGTTAAATAATTTTTGCGTTCCCATTTCCCTAAATCCTGGGACTCGGCGAGATTTATGATGTGCGCCAAATTTGGAAGCAATCGGACAAGAAATTTTTTTATAGCCAAGGACGATTTTTTCAGTGTCGCGAGCGCCAGTCTCTTCTTGGCACTGAATCCCTCATCTTCGATGGTTCGAGAATTGTTTTTGGGTCGCGAAACAAGCACAAGGATGCCTGTAAACCGGATTGCGACAGGTCGCAGCCGCGCGGAAAAAAAACCGTGGAAAAGCGCGGGTCGCGTGTCCGCTTGGCCCTTGCTTGGCCCCGGGAGCATCTCCCGGGAGCATCCGTAGCAGTCGACGTAGTCTACGGAGCGAGGCTATGGGCGTGTTCTCAAGGACTCGGCGACGAGTGGCTTCACGGGCCGTCGAGCGTTCCGAGAAGGACGAGAAATAACGAACGCGAAGCGAGATCGCGCGCCTCCGTGAATAATTAAGCCGTTGTTGCGGCATTTTTTCTCAGTCTCCGGGCTCTCCATTACCACCGTCACCGTCCCGCACCGTTCAAAACCTCGATTCTACGCCGCGCCGTCTAGGAGAGACCGAAACGCAGAAAACTCCCGAGTTTTCGACTCCTTTTTCGACGCGCTGCTGACCAAGCTCAAAGCTCGTGCACAAGCATTTTATTCGCTGTTACAGCGGCTCGGGAAAATTCTGCGTGTACTACACAGTTGCCGCGAGCACTCTGCTGGAGGAGAAGTCTTGTGCGACTCCACGTTCCCCCGGAATTATATGCGGAATAGAAGCGTTTGATGCGAAGTTAACACGTCGACGGATCCGTAATCCTAAAGGCCGCAAAATCAACAGAATTTAATTAGCGAAACAAAAATTCGAGAGACATAATTTATCGTACTGGTTGCGTCTTTCGTCCATCTGCATACTTCATAGCCTGATCCAATTGGCTCCGTGAAACTCTCGGTTTACGCTTTCTCGAAATTAAAGCGATTATTCGTTCTGAACTTTCTATGGAGTTTTCGAATTTGAAAGCGACCGAAGAAAGTTTGGTAAGTGCAGCAGATCCATATGCAACGGGGTCTTTTGTATAAATCAGCGTGGATTTCGTTTTGTCAGTGTAACCAAGTAACTCTTTACTTAATAATGAGAATGAAATTAGCATTACTTGCGGCACGAATGGCTCAGATAAAAGATGTTCCGCTGAAACGCGATTCGAATTGGAAGATCTGCGTGACTCGCGAAAAATACTACGAACTATGCAAAATCGCAAGATATACGGCTCCGAAGCCGACTTCCCCAGAAGATAAACTGCACCAGTATTTTTTCGATATACATAGCCAGACAACAGGCGATGTTCAGCGCCCCTGCAGCGACGCACTCCATGCAGCATCCAAAAGCTCTCGAGTGAAAAAAAGAACATCGTCTCGATGATTCACGCTTACTTTGTACCTTTAGTCACGCGTGACTACCGGAGATCGAATTCCGGGAAGTTCCGATACGTTCATCATTCTTGACCGGAAGCGTGGACAACGCACTTTTCGGAAAGACTAAAATTGTAGGAAAGAAATCTTGCTCCTCGCTGCAGGATGCCGCAGTAATATACGCATACATATATAAAAACAATATTACACTCAAAATATCCAAAGAGTAAGGTCCAAGGAATCAGCTTAAGAAGACAGTTCCTTTTTAGCGTAATTGGTTTGAACAAAAATTCTGGAGAACTAAAGAATGTATCAACTTTTGCACCGGTTTCTCGCGTAACTTTGGGAAAACAAGCAAGCATTGGTCGTCGGTCGGTGCTTTACGAGGGCGATAAAGTCGGAACAAAGATAGAGCCGGGGAGTTAAAAAGGTTTTCCGGGAATCTGTTTGGCTCGTAAAGCTCCCGACGATGGACGCAGAACCTCGTAAAACGCGAAGACCTCTCGCGATCACGAGAACGCCTCGATCGAAGCTCGTATATGCACACCGTTACGCTGCGTCGCGTCGAAACTCGTATGCACCGTTCTAATGGACGGTCCGGGGTCGACGGGAGAGTAATGGAGGAATAAATTCGACGCCGTCCGGGAGCGTGAAAGCGGCTTTCGCGACTCCATTTTCGCGAAGCGTGGGAGGGACAAAACGGGGGCTGGAAAAAATCGGGGCCGGGGAACGACGCTACCGTGTTCCCCCGTAATTTTCGCGGTCCCCGTGGAAAGCGCGATCCGACGCTAATGTCGCGCTCGCCGGATGCAATTTAACGGCAACACGACCATTTGCATAATCGGCCGAGATTGGCCGCGTTCCTACTCTCTCTCTCTCTCTTTCTCTCTTTCTCTCTCTCCGGACACTCGGGATGAACGCGATTCAAAGGTGATCCGAGAGCCCACGCTCTCCGCAACGAAATTGCAGCGAATACACCCCCTCTGAAATTGCTAGTGCGCTGCTTTATGCGATTTGCCGGATTTCGGTGTTATCCCGGAAAAATTGACTGTGCAGAATTGTTCCATCTTTCGTCGACGGAAACAATTTTGCAGCGACAATGAAGCTACCAAAATGAAAATGCAAATGAAAATATTCGTGAAAATATAAATTGTGGGAAGGCGAAATCTGCGTTCTTCTGATTTTTCGAGATTTCTGATCGATTGCAACCAGGATTTTCATGTTAAAAATCGAAAAATCGGTAACTGCGTGTTCACATGTTTTAAATTGTTCTACGACTTTAGATTTCATGTATTGAATTCTATTGTAAATGCATGAAATCCGTAGTCTACTTATATATAACTTAGGGTATTGTACCTCGTCTCTCGTTCGCTGCGCTTCGATGCATTTTGCCAGAGTACGAACTTTTGATAAAGTAGAGAACACTCTCCCGATCTAAGAATAATTGACGAGTAAGTCAATGTACAAGAAGCTATTCGAAAATGTTGGTGGAGCTCCCGAGGAGCGATGAATTGTCGGAGCCGGAGGTGTCGGAGTTCCATCGAAGGCGCTTCGGCTTGAAAGAGCAACCCCGAAGTAATGGCGACGGCATTTGCGAGCAGCCCCGGGACCCCGTGGAAAAGCGTGTGCAGTGTGGGATGCACTCGCGATGCATCGACCTCCATTCTCGTTCGATGGTCTACTTACTATTCTTACGAGGGAGATCCACGCTGCTCGCCGGTGCCCGCTTATCGAAACCGGGCGAAACTGGAGCGAGAGAGCGGTGAACGCGCGTGCAGTCATCGGGAATTCGTCGGGAAAACTTTCGCCGCAATTTTCCTGCGATACGATGCGGCAACGATTGCGCAATTTTCCTAACGTTCGACACGGCTCACCGTTCGTTCGACGGTCTTGCAACCGATAGCAGGTTTGGAAACCTGACGACGCTGCACCCGGTGCACTGGCGTCGTACATTCTTCATATGGACGCTGTGGATAACAGAGCTTCGCGGAAACGTTCGTTACCGAAGTCACGCATATTTTCTTGAAACGAAGCGGAACAGTGAGCGGGTTCGAGATGTAGGCGTCGATTTGGCTGGACATTTGAGGGAAATTTAGAGGTTCGAGGATTGAGAACGGTTCTGCGTGCAGCTGGGCCGAGTGTGAAGCACAGCGAGCCGAGACCGCAGGTAAATCGAACGATTTGGAGAGTCCAGGTGCGAGCAGCAGCCTGCGGGGATGGTTTCCCCGGAACGCTTTCGAAAACCGAGGAACAAAAATCGGCCGAGTTGGCGTCGGTCCAAGTCTCTCGTAAGTAAAAAGTAAAACGATACACACAGGGACTTCGGAGCGGGGGACGAGAGAAAGAGAGATTGAGTGAGAGAGGATCGTCTCTTCAACGTTTCAAAGGGGGGAGGAAGAATCGACTCTCGCGGGTTTAATTCGAGCACGCGCCACGGATTCCCGAGACATCTGCCACACGGGGTCCTCTCCCTCTTCTCGATCATCATGGGGGCAGAACAGCATCTTTCGCTCCGAGGGAAACGAGTCCCGAATTAAAGCTGGATTCTATTAACAAGACCCGCGCGTCTATTCTCGGAAACTGCTCGGAACAGCGTCGAAGAAAAACGAAGAAAAAGGGAGAGAGAAAGAGATAGAGAGAGAGAAAGAGAGAGAAAGATAGAGTACTGCACACGGTTGGCAGAGTTATCGGCCCGCATTTTTCTCTTTCACCAAAGCTGGCTGCTTCTGGCTGTTGGCGATCGTCTATCAAATTCCTCGTTGTTCGAACCACCGGGACTCTCTGGCTCTATGAATCTCGCGAGAAAAACGCTGCGGATGCTCGACGAAGATGTCCATCCTTCCATTACGGCATCGCACATCGTTCTATGGAGGATGCTGGAATGGGCCGAGGTGGACGTATAAAGTGCTACTATTATCCCGCGCCATAAGTCGTGTCCTTTCCCGACGCTTTAAAAGGAAATTCTAACACTTCTGCTTACTTCGAACTCTCGCGAACAAGGATTTTTAAAAATATTTTCCTCTCACCGAGTTCATAGAACTCGAAGACAATATCATCTGCACCTTAATTATTCCTTCGCGGAAAGGCGTTTACGTAAAAATGCTGCATTTTCCGACAAACTGTCTCCCGAACTAAAACAATGAAGAAAGAAGCTTTCTTCTTCGAATCGACCGAGAGACGCGTTTACTTGTCCGCGACCGGTTCCAACGTTTCCCGAAAAGAACCGTTGGAGAAGTTGGATTTCGCGGTTAATTTCCGAGCGAATCGTTCAGCCTTTGTTAGAAGTTCGCCACCCCGGCAGAAACTACCCTGGAATCGTTCAGCCGGACAACTTTCATTCGCCAGATCCGCGGAAACAGATCGAGTTTAATCGAGAAACGGGATTAACGGCCGATCCCGAACACCATTTTTCTCTTTTCTGGATTTGTTGGTTTTTATTTTGTTCGCGAACGAATACTCGTTTTCCTCTGGGCCGGAAACGGAATAAATTTCGACCGTTTCGACCTCTCTTCCGTTTCCGCGTTCTCTCACCGGTGGCCATTTTCTATTATTTCAGCCGGTCATGGTTGGAACAGGGATTCCGGAAAAACGAGGAGAACGAGGAAACGGACGTCGGCTTTCCAAGATAACGCGACACGGGCCACGAGAGAGATAACGCGAATCCATGGGGCTTCAACAACAATCTCATAGCGAACGTGCCTGTGCCGGTGAAGCCCCTATGGCTCCGCTACGCGGCCGTTTTTAACCTAATCTTCGGTAAAAATGGTCGGTCTCGCGATGCCGGTTGACCCAGTGTATCTGGAAATGTTAGGAAGATTCTTCTCAATTTTTGTTCCTCTTTCGAAGATTATTCCTCCGTTTCAGTTTGCAATTCAACAATTTAATTTGGTTTTGTTTAAACTGCTTGGCCGTCGAAAGTGTCACTTGGAAAATGGAGTGAACCGTCTGTCCAATAAAATATAAAACGTCCGGCATCCTTTGGGAATTGTCAATGTTCTCGAAAATATCGCAGCGAAAAAAGTCGTCTACTTCTTATATACATTATTCGTTCTTGTTCCTTTGCTTGGAACATCATCGTAAAATGGAGTACTTTCCGTTCAATATAAAACGTCTGACATCCCGAGGGAGTTGACAATATCCTGAAAAATACGGCAAGCAAGAAAGCAAACGGACAGTGAAACTTCATTTGTCTTAAAACAAAAATTCATCTCCTTCAACTTCGCGACTCCGTCGCAAAATGAAATAAATTTTCGACTTTACTGGCACCCTGTCTGCTGACCTATGCAGAAGTTGAAAACATCCTCGAAAATACAGCGAGGAATTAAACTTTGACTCTTCGCTGCTAAATGGGGCGTCTTTGAATAATTGCTCTCGCGAATGTTTCGCTCTTCGATATTCTTCGAGGAACAGCATCGTTGGCGGGGAAACGAATCGAAACGAGTACTCGATTACTGTTGCCGTCGGTTTGATTTGTGTTGCAATGTAAGATAACAGGCTCCGGTTAAACCGCGGCAATCGCAATCAATTCCGCGAGACGCTCGAGGTTCTTTGTTGCTTTTAGGGTCTGGGCGGATTGAAAGATAGTTCACAATTAGAAAGGCGCCGTAAGTCTCGTCGTTTTCTACTCGGAAAAATCGGGTAATTTGTACAGCTTTCGCGGGAACGTGCCGACGAGACCAGGCACGCAACTGCAACAACAATCGCCTCGAATTTCTCTCGTCGCGTGCCTCTTCGCGGAGTATCGATAAACACGCTCGAGAGGAATCGCTGGGCGTATCGGGAACGCTTCTGTACAAATTAGGCGTCTTCTTAAATCCTACTACACTCCATAATCGTACTTGTAAAAGGGATGTTTCCACTGATTTCATCTAAAATTGTAGCTAGACAATTGTTCCATGGTCTAAAAACGCGTGCTTCACGGATCAGTTCGGATAAACGAGATTCCACTTTATCGTAGATCACAGGAGCAAATACGACCGGAATCGTATCGTGTTGGGTATTGTTTTAATCGGCAAAGTGTCGCGAATATGTCGGTAAAAGCTCGACAACAAAATAATTGAAAATTAAAGAGTATTATCAACAAATAAGTATTATCTTACCGATATCGATGATTTATTCATTCGATTTTCTTTTCTACGTTCGCACAGATATCGCGACATTATCGTAATTCGGCGTCAACATTGGCGTCGCAGATACAGGATCGGGGGAATATATTCTAGGCAACTCGCTGCAGCGTGTAAACGCGTTTTATTGTCTTCTAACGCACGTGTTTACGTTGAAGCAGCTTTTGTCGCGACTCGAACGTATCGTCGCACTCGGAAGACTCGACAGTAAGAATCGTGCGAGGCATAGAGTGAGGTAAAACTTGAGTGGTCTGTCGAAGCGGAGCAAAGCGGACGAGGTGCGCCCGATTTAGCGGCCGTCTCGTTAGGTGGGAGACGATGACGACGATGACTCACAGGTTCGTTGGCTTCGCCGACGTTCTATCGACTTTTCATCGTCGGCTGGGCACGCACGCAGCACCGGCCCACCGTTTGTTGTTCCGGCGAAACGACCGGCACGTGTCGCAACCGAACAACCCAAGTAGCTTTTCACATTTTCAATCGGGATTGTTCCGATAGTTTCGAAGAAACGACCACGACATTATCCGTTGCACAATGGGCTGCCGGCCGGCGCATACAGAGTGCAGCTTTCAGTGAAAACACTGTCTCGTCGAACTTTATGTTTGCTTACCTCTACATAATCAGGGAACCGAACACAATGCTAATCTGTTGGCGTGCGCACAATTAATAGCGGATTCAACGAATTTGTTACAAAATTAAATGTTTCAATTTTGGCGTTGCATACAGATCCACAGTCGGTCCTCGTTATTCGTTCTCTAAGAATCAAGCTCGAAAAATCGTACACCTGTCGCATGCTGCAATTTAACCCTCAGCACTCGAGTGGCGCTTCTGAGGCGTCACTAAAAATTGCTGTACTATTATTTAAAATATTGTTTACATTATTAGATATGACGGTATCTAACCAATTACTAAACAGTTAAGTATTGTATGAGATATTACATCAATTTCATGTCTATCTAATTTAAAAAATCATACAGAATGGAAATATTGTAGGTCAGAAGAAACGTTTGATTTTCAAGTTAAAATAGCTCCGAGTGCAAAGGGTTAAAAAAAGCGTGCCTTGTGACTAACAAAGTGTACCGGGTAGCTAAATCTTTGCGGACGACGGGACAACAACCGCGCCAAGGTACACTATCCTCCACAGAAGGCTGATTAAAAATTTGCGAAGTTTGCGAAGCTGTTTGGGTCAGGTTCGTAGGAAAGTTTGGCCAGCGTCTAGCCTGCTCGATCAACAATTGGTCGAATCCTCTGTACCCCATCGATCCTCCCGGCAACTGCGTTTACCAAGGTGGCCGAGAGCCAGTGTGCCAGCGGTCCTGCAAAAACCAGGATCGCAGGACCGCAGAGTAAAGCTTGCCGAGCGATTACGAGAATGGCAGACACGCTCTCTAGACTCGAACCGTTACGACTGCCGGTAACTTTCCCTAATATCAAAGCGAGATCACGAAGAAAGCGCCGAGGCGTTTTTTGTCAGAGAATTTCACGTATAAAACTCCCCATCGAAGGTTTTGCGCAAGTTATTGGAGAGGACGGTGGAGGATTCGCGGCTCTAGCCGCGCGACAGGTCGGGTGTCCAATGACCGGTGTAACCGACGTCTTAGATCCCTTTATCGGACGGTCTGACGACGTCGTAAGTCGAAGGGCTTCGTGTTCTTTGGTCGGCTTACGCCCTGCAGACCAGCTTCTCCTTTCTCCTTGACCTGTGCACCCCGAGACCTACGAGGAGCTCGCGAAATTGCAGAAATATTCTTCCACGCAATTTCCCAGCAATGAATGGAACAGGTGTTGCAGTACCACAAAAACATAATACATTTTTTTCATACCTGTACTTTATTATAGACCAAACTAGTTTTACGATTAATACTTACTCTTGCTGAAAGAACAGTGCCAATGGTTCGACACGTTGACTGTAAACGATTTACGTATGATTTTACGGCCCTCTCAAACTGTAAACACAGGTCTTTCGTGTTTGTTTCGTCTCTGTCCCCCGAATTCATCCTCTGGTAGCATCAGAGGATATCCACAGAACGGTTGCCGATTTTGAGCCGGATTTTTGCAAAAACTCACGGGGCCAATTCTCTTCATCTTTTATTATTAACACGTTGAGTGCCCACGTCAGTCACCGGTGACTGACACTGAACTTTTCGTTCAGGCCGCGTCAGTCACCGGTGACTGACAATGTGAAATATGATATAAAACTAAAAAATTTACATTGTTTTAAGTAAGTACTGAAAATTCATTTAAAATTTACTTAATTTTTATTTATTACAGGATTATATCGCTAAGGCATTTTAATGGATTTTATTGAAACGCGGTAAACATAAAAACGGTTGTCCTGACGGACGCAGCGCGCGCGGCCTGACAGGGATTTCCTTAACACTAGGTTTACGGGACCCGTCAGAATGACGGATTCTAATATTCTTAATTTGCGATCGCTAAGATTGTAAAGATGCTTCCCCGAGGAATTATTTACCAAATTTATTTCTTTGGGTATATATTATTGGGAAAAGTTGCCGAAAACTTGGATAGACCCATTCCTGTTATGTTTATAAAATAATGTGAAATAGTTATTTCTAGAGCTCCGTAAACCCAGTGTTAAGAATTCGCGTGGGCGTTCGACGTGTTAAAGATTAACCCCCTAATTCCAGTCTAATCACGAAAGAAAGGTTTGCGGGTGCAGGGCGGTCACAATTCGCGGTTGCGAAACTCTGGCGAAACGGACCGACAAAAATTACAAAAGAGATAATCCGTCCGTCGAAGAGGTGTTCTCGCCTGTAATTAACGCGTGCCGTTGGTGGTCGTCGCGACGCGTTATTTGCATGTTAATCGACGGACCCGCAAGCAAGCGAGAGAACGAACCCGAGGAGCAGCCCGGTTATTTACAACGGGTTTAACTGAACCGCGACGGTGTTCCCAGCGCAGCGCCGTTAATGACGACGCACCGCGCGTAATTACAGTTCGCGCGCTTTGCTCGAGCTCGGGAAAAATGTCTAATAACGTGACATTTCCATGACAACGAGCACGTAACACTGTCCATGCACGCCGTACGCTGGCGCACACATTTTGTTCCAGGTCGTGAAATTGTCGAATTGGCCGAGTCCCGGCGAAGTACCGTATATTCTCTCTCCACTCTCTGTCGGCCTCGTCGATTTCCTGCTTCTCGAAATTCGTTCGACCGTCCGCGAAGACTTAATGCATAATTTATCAGGCGATTCATCCTTAAGCGCGCTTCCTGCCGGCCACGTGGACGGTTTCAGACATTCAGGATGTTCATCGAGACTCACGTAGCTGCACGCTTGTACCATTGTTCGTGGCCAGACACGAGACCCGCTAGCACACTGTCAACGTCGCCGGCCAAGTCACCGCAGTCTCCTTTTTAAAAACCAGCCGATTGTCATAACAACTGCATCGATCCTACCTCAATCGAGCACGTCACGCCTGAGCTGACTGCGGACCTTTATGCGAAATAAAGATTTTCTGTGCTTGCTGTGAGATGCACGAGCCGCTTAACAACGTCAGTGTGATCGAGTATTTCTGTACTTATAAAATCGAGTTGCCGAGAGGTTACAAAAGTCGAAAATAATGTCAGAGTATTTTTAAGTTCGACCGCTTCGAGAGTAGATTAAACACACGTCTTCGAAGATTTCCGATGCACATCGCGACGGAACAGCGCAGAGAAGCCTCGATGCCTCTGGTTTTTCGAATCCAGAAATAACACAGCGTCTCTCCCGTGCTCCCTCGTTCTCCTCCCTTTCATCTTTCTCTCTCCCTCTCTCTGTCTCTCTCTGCTTTTTTGCTCGACTCTTCTTCCCCGCTTTCTGTTCCCCCGTTGATTCTCGCTTCCCATCCGCGTCAACGGAAGCGGATTTCTTAATGGAACGAGTGGAGCAGCAACAGAAACAATAATTCAAAAGCGACCCGATCCGAATCCGGATTTCGGCGAATTTCATAGATGCGTTCGCGATTCGATGCGCTCCGAGAGGTTGGCTACAATAATTCCGGTTTATTCCCAGCGAATAGTTGGATCACGATTAATTGTTAACTGCTCGGATTTTTGGCCTCCCCGGATGAATATTCAGCATAAACGCCCGGGTGTTTGAGCCGCTGGAAACTTTATGCATATTTGCGGAAATAACCGGAGAGAGATGCACTGGTGCGGTCGATGCATTGCAATGGAGAGGAATTTTGATCGTTTTTGCGATAGGAAAATCGTAGAAAAGAAGAATCAACTTTTATAGTTAGAAAAATCAATTTTCACACTGATACGTTGATCTTCTCAAATACCGTCTGATTTTCGTCATAAAAATTAGTGGTAAATGAATGGTTGCGCGAAGCTTCGTCGAGATTCTATAGACCCCTTTGACAGCCTCGGAGCTCTGCATCTTTTCCCGATTCCGCTCTAAATTTCATCGCGGAAGTCTTCGAAGACTCTTCCGCGGCAAACCGAGGTCTTCGGAACTATGGAATATTCAGTGCACCGATGCACAAAGAACGTGGAAGATCTCGAACCATAGAATCCCGCAGAATCGTGTGCCAGGAAAAGCGTGGGCCGCCATTATCTTTGCCACGGTTATCTGCCGCACCTCGGATAAGGTATCGCGGTCATTGTTGCATCCGTTCCGGCCTAGTCGAGGTTGAGACTAGACGAGGACGTTTAATACGATAAAAAACGGGAATTGGAAATCGGTTGTTGTTTGGTCAGTGAACCAGGTGCGTGGCGCGTCGACGGATCACCGTGAGTGATTAATCGGGGCGGTAATTAGACGTCGTTAAGCCGCCTGGGAGACGGATTGACGACGACGAAGACGACGACGACGACGAGGTCGCTCGAGGGCAGCAAAGTTTCGAGGATGCGGCCGACGACCATTAGCGGGATGAGGACCGAGGACGAAGAGAACGAGAAACGCGATCCCTCCGGCCGAGTAATGGATTTTCGATAACGAGACGAGCACCCGCCTCCTCTGATCCTCCTCGGTTTTCTCGTTCAATTATGTTCGATTCTTGCCCGGTCCCTTGCTTCGTTCCGCTGACTCGCCTACTCGCGTACACAGCCACTGTCGCTCGAAACAAACACCCGTTTGCAATACGAATTTTATGTTTCAACTTTTAATCAGAATCGCTTCCTGGTAGTTCACCTGTTTTGTTTAACCCCCTCGCGTGATAGTTTCTGCGCACAAGGGTCGCCATTCCGGATCTAAACCTGCCGTCTCGCATTTTCGGTGATCTCCAGGCTAGAATTCGCGCAGGTAGATAATCGTACGATACAAGGGATGGTTAAAGGTGACGATAAGTGAAAATCCAAGGAAGAGAAGCAGTTCGCCGGATCTTCGAAGGGCTCCCATGCGTTCAGGACGCGTAGTAGCTCGAAGAAGCGGGGCGATGACACACGCCCAATATAAAACGCGCTAGTGTACTACACGCACTTTCACGCAGAAGACCGTCCTCGTACACGCACATCTACGCACATCTACGCTCCTCCACGCAGTTGTGGATCCCTCTCTCTTCTTTCTCTTCGTGGGTTGCCCTCGGTCAGCCCTCGGACCCTCTTTTTCTACGTGGGTGCCTCGGGGTTACCGAATATCGGGGATTGGCCCTAGCCGCGGCGCCTCTCCGCCAATTTTCGAGGTATCGATCTCTCGAGGACCTCCCCGAGTTGACCGTCCCTAGAAAACCATCCCCGTCGACTCGCCCTTCGTCCCTCTTTTCGACTCCCTTCCCTTCTCTTTCTCTTGTTCGTTTCTCTCGTCGTTTTTTCGACGTGGAAAAATCGGACGTCCGTAAGACGGCTGGAATTGAAAGGAGAGCTCTTCTCGATCGACGAAAACTGATTCCCTTCGAGTCGAGGACTACGGGGAACCGTGGGGCACGAAAGAGCTGTAGAGGGGCAACGATCAACAGTCACGATCAATTACACGAGATGGAAACGATCGCATGCGGGCGCGATAAGCATTCTAAAATGGCTCCACCGTGCGAAAATGTCAATGCTTCGACCTTTGTACACCGAACCAACAATATTGAGACGTCCTCTACCGGATCGTTATGAAGGTTCCTGTACTGATTTAGATTCGGACAACGGTATTGAACATTTAATATACAATTTTCATTTAATACAATTTGCTTTTGATTAAACGTTGCGCGATATTGTCGAGAGTTTTCGAATGCGCCGAAGAACGTTCCGGTTATCTTTATCGCGAGAAGGGTAAAAGAATGAAATAGATTTTCGTCCGGTCGCCAAGCAAAACGGCCATCGCGCCGCCATTACCACCGTTACTATCGCCATCGGCGATCGCATAGGTGCAAAACCATAGCTGCGAATGGTAACGTACGATCCTGAACGGTCGCCGATTACCCTGGGATATCGAGGAACCGGTTACGAGAAAACGCAAAATGACCCGGCAAGAAACAACGTCGATACCCGGGGGAAGTTTCCGACGGTATCGATCCGCGAGGGGTTTCCTCTCTGACTCATGGCGGCAATTCCTTCGAGGATCGCCTCGGTGTCCTCTTACGGTGCCCGTTAATTAAACGACCGGCTCCCTTCCCGCGAGAAGTCTGCGGTCGCCTCGGAAACAACGCGAGTTTGCTTCTTAAACAATTTCTGCTTCCGTCCTCCCAAGAGATAAGAAAGAAAGCTGTGCTTCTCACAGATTCTAATCAGTTAGAAACGCTTTTGAACGTGTACTCTTAATTGGACGTGGAAAAATGGGTCGAGTCTACTTTTCAGCGAATTTCAAGTAAATTGGGTAAATCCTGATCATGGGAATTTATTAATTTCTATTTCAAACGAGCAGCAACGGAGAATAATGTAGAACTCCAACGAGTAGACTTTTACCGGAAAATGGACTCGTAAATTTTTACACGAATTTACTCTAACATTCGATCGAACATATAATTATTCTTCAAACAATGGATGCTCGAGGGACACCCAGTTTCCCAGAAAAATACACGAACAGTAGTACTTCCAACACAGTTAACAAAAACCATATTAAATCCTCATTAGCTTTCATCTCACCATTCTCCAATATTTTCACTCTGTATTCACGCTCGTTATTTCAATTGTTCCTCTCGAGCACCGAAGAAGCAGCCAAGAGCCTCGACCCTACCTGAAATATAATTATCACTTTCACAACTCCCTAATTTCTTTTCCAGTGCCCATTCATCATTCTTCCCTGGTTTTCTATACTCTTTCACATTGTAGAGTCCACAATGTCGCAGCCCCGTTATCAGTCACCCATTTTTCCCTGTTCTACGAATTCTTTTCCCACAGTCCGGTAAACAACGACGACGATAATGCAAATCCAGCAGTGTCGTGTTTAATTAACACACCTGATGGAAACGAGAACGAGACAAAAGCCGGCTGCGCAAAGGTTACGGATATCCGACGTAATTTGCTTCCAGCGTACGTGTCGGGCAAACGCGATCGACCCTCGGGATTATTCTATCTAGCCTCCTCTATAAGGGGGCGAGACCTTACGGGAAACACGGTGCCGTTCCTATACAACGCTGGAATTTCTGGCGTACAGAATTTTTTACCGGGAACGGCCGCTACGTGATCCGAAAGCTCGAGAGACCGATATCGGGAACGCGGGGGCTCGAGAAGAAATCTCTGGCCGCGAGACGCTTCGAAATTTTGCTTGGAATAGCCTAAGAGGAATCGAGAGATCGGTATGTTTCTATGGAACAGAAAAATTGAATCACGGTCAAAAGTTGTGCTCGATATTTGCGAAAAATGCATCCCCAGTGAAATGGGTACAGAAACTGTTGCCAAGTCAATGTTTCTTCTGAATGATATTTTTATAAAATTTTCACTGGAATATTCGTGGGATTCTTCCGATTAACACATTACCGACCGGTGATTATTTCATAATTTTGAAGAATCTATGGTTCATGGCTAAACGCTTTTTAATGGAACCCTCAACGGTGACAGCAATTTTCATTATGAACTAACTGGTCATCCTCAATAATGTCATCTAATACTTTCATTTACGATTGTAATGTATAAGAAAATTTCTATGCTTTTTTTTGGTACAGCACAATTATTGAAAATCCTATTAATAGGCTTTCGGTAGGTAAAGTGTTAAAATGGGACACGAACAATTCGAAGCATGTTCGCGCGATCCGCGATTTAGTAGAACCTCGATTACCCCGATGGCTAATTTGGACAGCTAGATCCATGTGCAACGTAATTTACTGTACAATTCAGCGATTAAATCTGCACTTTAGCGTATCACTATAATTTCGGACGGATTCTAGTGAGACGTTTCGCGGTCCAAGGTAATGGAGTACCAATCGCGTGGTAGAGAATTGAAAATTGCACTCGGAGATCACGATAATGGAGCCAGTTTGCCGTAAACGGGCGTCGAACAAAAGAATCATTGAAAAGGGAGCTGGGAGGCAAACACGATCGTGAAGCTATCATCTAGCTGCCGCCCTGCCGGTTCGAGCTGCCAATTAGAAGCAGCTTTGCGCGCGGCTTTATCGGCCCAGCGGATAACGCGGACTACGATGCCCGAGAATAAGGTTATTGATAATAATTATCTATCGACGCTGTTCGCCGCCGTGGCGAAGAAGTAGCGACGCTTTTCGTTTCGAGTAGTCGCTGCCATTCTAGCCGAATGTATGAGACGTCGTTGAATCACCATTTAATAGTTAACAGCATCCACTGATTCCGGAGATCTCCAGTGCAAGGATGAGGTCTGTCAGATAATTGAACGTGTACCGTTTCAATTTTCTTTCATTTATCTTGGCACTCCTCGATGAATTCTTGCTTTACCGGGTACAGCAACGATATTATCATCTACGAAAAACGAAAAGCTTTCCCGGCAAATATAAGTAGGATACTGCTACATAGTACATAGTATTTTTTAGTTTTACTTGTGGTTTCATTATACCGCTTCCAACTCGTTAAAATTATTCAGATAACGAACAAGTGTCTGCGTAGCCTCTGTATCTGCGCAGGAAATGCAGTATTTATTTTTCATTAAAATTATTTCATCTTCAAGTGATTTTTCGACATTCACCGTTGGAATATCTGGCTTGCAGAATTTTCGCATGTTTCGCTATTGTAACGCAAAAAATGAATGAAGCAGAGGGTAGAGTAGCTCGCAGTGTTCCCGAGGGCTCGATCGATTCTCGAGCGAGTCTCTCGATGACCAAGTGAACCCGTTGCTCTTTCTCCCGCGCGGGTTCTCGTCGAAGAGACAGGTCGCCCGAATAAATACCACCTTCAAAGAGAGAAGGAAAGAGCGAGAGAGAGAGGAGAGAGAACTCGGGGTCCACCCGCACAACGCGAGGAGCACCGCGGCGCATCCAATTAACTGGGGAGTTCAAGTTCGTCAACGCGGCCCGGGTTAATTGCCGTAAATAGGCGTCAAGTGGTGGTTTCGCGTCTTGGATTAGCGACGGACGAATCCCGCTCCCTCCTCTTTCGCTCGGTTTCCTTTTCGTCTCTTTTCTTCTTTCGATCTCTCCTCCCCAACGTCGTCCTCGTCGTCGTCGTCGTCGACGCAAATAGCGCGTCGTTACTTCCGCTAACGAACGAGTCCTTTCGCGTAATCGACGAATAAAAGATCCTGCGGACCGACTGAATTCGTCGGAAACGAACGAGCTTCCTCGACATTTCAAGCCCACCGTCGCTTAAATATTGGGGACGCAATTATCCATGCGAAAATCCTCCAGCACTTAACACTAGACTTACGGGACCCGTCAAAATGACGGGTTCTAATATTCTTAATTTGCGATTATTAAGATTGTAAAGGTGTTTTCCTGAGGAATTATTTGCCAAATTTATTTCTTTGGGTACACATTATTGGAAAAATAGCCAAAAATTTGGATAGACACATCCCTGTTATGTTTATAAAGTAATGTGAAATAGTTATTTCTACAGCTCCGTAAACCTAGTGTTAAAGTCACATAATTGACGGTACACGCTTTACATCGCAATAACTGTCTCATAACTGGACACGCCAGTTTTAACCGTTCGGTCCGTTTATGGATAAGTCATTACGATTTAAGGCGCGTGTCGTTAATTGTGAAACTGTGGATCGTCGGGGAAGGTTTCTGGACAGACTGCAACGTCCGTGTCTTTATCTCGCCCACGGAATGTCCGAAACGAGCATCGACGCGCGACCATCAGAGCTTCGGATTAATCTCGAGCGGATTTACCGTTGAGCAAGCTTTGTTCGCCTAATCGAGCCGACCCTTTTGCGAGCACGCAGTCGCGCTCGAGGCAGCAATTTCGACGGAAGGGTGCGCAGAAATTGCGAGAGAAAGAGAGAGTCCGAACAGAGTCTGCGAATTTTTTTCTGAAATGAATTACCGAAAAGAACAACGGTAGCCCGAGAAAAAAGAAGTTAAGGATTCTGTTGGGTCAACCCGTGAATTAACGCTTTCATTCTTTTCGCTTTTAAAACAATTTAATAGAGGACACTGACCAAACTTTCGTAATTTATACAATTTTGATTTTGTACAAAGATCCGCAGTCGATAAATCGATTACGCGATCGGCCGCGTACGAAGATCGATAAGAACCAAAGCGGCTGACGGGGCAGTCAAGTAAATTTCGGTATACAAAATGGTTGAAATTACTAAAATCGTCGTCGCGTGGACGCAGGAGAGAAGCATCGTCCGTCGTGCTCACGGATTTCCGGTACACGGTAAAAAGCCCGCAAAGAGGATTACTCGGTTGCTGGTCCGACAAATCCTTTTCCGGATCCGGAACAAAGGGATCGGTGGATTAAAAAAAAAAAGATAAAGAGGGAGCGTGGATGGTTTGAAACAGAGAAGCGGCTAGGGCCGTTAAAATTCCGCTGGGCGATCGGCACGCGAGCCCGGAAAAGGAAGACGAGTCTTGCACCGGCTCCGAGGGATCGATCGAGGCTAAATCGATTTCACGCTCGAGCGGGAATTAATCCGACGAATAAACGCGGGGGTCCGGGAAAACGGTCGGATCCGCGGGGAAACTCGATGCCGAAGCCGAGCAAAGCGGAGCGGAGCAGAGCGAAGCAGAGCGATGCGGAGCCGAGCAGAACGAAGCCGATCGCTGATTAGCTCGCTCGGGACTTCGCCTTCGAAACCAGGTGAAAGGAGGAGAGAGAGGGAGAGACTTGCTCGAGGTCGGAAGCTTTACTTTATTTAGAGGCAATCGCCTCAGCTATTCCTTTCTTTTCCGCGAGCCGACAGACAACCGGTGCTCGCGGATTCTTCTACCCGGTTTCGGCTAACGAGCTCCGCCTGGCATTGTGCTACAGGAACAAAGAGTTTCGAGTCCGCTCCGCTCCGCTCAGCTCTGCTCAGCTCTGCTCGGCACGCCCCGATAATCAATTTCAATAAATCCGGAAGCCCGCTTTCACCGCGCCGGAACACGCGACATGGATTCTCGGGTCTCATCGGGACGCGCTGGCTCGAAAATCGGTAACAAGATCGAGGAAAATCGATACATTATGCTCTTGAATTGTCTCGTTTAATTGGTCTACTGTCGATCTCTACACTTGCATCTTCACCCGTGAACGTTAATAACAAATATCAAAAGTGAATTGCTCTCCGAAAACGAGATGATTCAATTTATTCCGATTCTGCGCCATTTTTATCGAAGTGTGTACTTCAACAATTTCCCACGAAGGTATCTCTATAAGATTTAGCGTTAACACATTACCGACCGGTGATTCTCGCATAATTTTGTCAAATCTATGGTACATGGTTAAACACTTTTTAATGAAACCTTCGATAGCAACAGCAAATTTCATTGGGAACTAACAAGTCACCCTCTCAATGTAAAAGAAATGTAAAAGAAAATGTCTATGCTTTCTTTTGGTGCAGCACAATTATTGAAAATCCTATTGATAGGGTGCCGGTAGGTAAAGTGTTAAGTGGGCAACGACCTTAAAAACCTAATGCTTTCTATTAACTCAAGTCCTTGGCCAGAAGCTGAGATGCTAAATTGGGTGTCTGAAGAGCGGCCGAGAAAAGAACCAGGTTGTTTCAAGCCACTAAACTTATTTTCTAGGGTCGTCAGTCCGAAAGTTCGGTCTTAGGGTTCGTTCCGAATGTTCGAACGAGTCGGATGAGATCAATATCCAGGAATGCGTTTAACGACGACGTAACCGCGGTACCAGGTAGCGACAAATGAAAGTAGCAAAACGCAGCTGGCGCTGGCTCCGCGCTTCGTCGTTAACATCGTCCAGTATCGGCGTAGTAGACGGTGTCCAGCTCATCCGTAGCGCAAAGAGTTAACGCGGAAGAGTTCACCGCTCGCGTGCACGTACATTATCGAGCGGTTCGCAACATCCGTCGTGAGTCATCGGTCGTCGGACAAGTCTCTCTCTCTCGTTCTCTTTATGTCCAACTCTGTCTCCTGGCTCAGGGAGCCGAACCTCCGAGAGTCAGCTATAATTACGAGGTTTAATTGACTAACGAGCGTGGACGGGGACCTGCGAACCAGTGCAGAAATGGAGCCCTGATTGGTCCATTCACTGTGAGCCCAAGCTCCTCGTTCATTCACGTTGCAATTAATCCGAAAGCGTCTAGGCGAGGGACTCTGCCACGGCCGGTCTCGATAGATAGTTTCTCGACTCGTCTGCTCAACTTTTCCTTTCGATGGCAAAATCCTCCTCGATCCGGCTCACTCAGAAAATCCGTCGATGTAACGTTAGCGCGTTCACAGGTGGACGTTACCAGACAGCCTATTTCTGTACAGTCTAGACTTCCGGATCCCCGAAAACTTTGGCTCCGAACGCCTCTCCGTCGCTCCTCGGCCCCTCCACTTTGCCCCGAGAACGTCTACACTCTTCGTCTCCCAACATTTTGGCTCTGAAAAATTTTATCAGGGAGCGTGACTACTGTAACATCGAACTGTCCATGTTTTCGAACCAATTACGCCCGTCTAGGATGGAAATCAGGAAACTAGAAAAAGGTCCCTTGCTCTCGAGTCCGAAGCAACAGCTCCCGGCGCCCGAGAGGGCAATCTGTACTTATTGCGGAACTTTTCGGCCCCGGAGCGAGGTCCGCCAAATTTTCTCATGCCCGTCGCGCACCCGAAGGATGCAAAATCTCCGGGACACATGTGAAATCGGGATATACGCGGCCTGGGAACACGAAACGCGCGAGATCCGCCTTCGCATATGCCCGAACACACTCTACATGGCCGAGAGCGTGTGCGCGGCGAACACTGAATTAACGACGACCTAATTGACCGTCGCTAATTCCCTCGTGCCTCTCCCTCTCCCTGTTTCACGGCGGACGTCGTTAACGCCGACAGCGTTTCTCAAACTTTTCTCGACGAACAGACTACTCCCTGTCCAAGATCCGCGTTCGACGTCGCTCTCCGTACGATGGAAAACCGCCTTCCAATTATCGCAACGTTCATAGGCTTTGGTTGCATTTTTTGAAAGCCCTACAATTTCTTCGCTCCCTCTAAAATGTTGTCTACAAGTCCTAGCTTGTTTCCACGAGCTCTGCTCGTTTTTCGGAATCTCTACAATTTTTTCGGAATCTCTACAATTTTTTCGCCGGTCGTAAAATGATTTCCACAGATCCCAGGATATTTCTGTGGACTGTTGACCTCTCCTGTAAGCCCTACAATTTTTCTGCAATGTCTGCTGTGCTTTCCAAAGGCACTAAAATCGTTCCTGACGCTCCAGGCCTCTCTTGTCGCTCTCCGAATCACGGAAACCGTTTCCCAAGTTCGCTTTGGTGCTTTACGGGATACGCTTTTACGAGAAAACCGACCCATCGATCGTCCGGCCAGCCCGCAAACCGTTTCTCAGATCTAAACGTGTCGAGGATCAACGTCTCGGTTCGAAGATCGTCGGAGAACATGCTGCGGGTTCGTTACAAGCACTTTCTCGCGTCGACTGTCCGCCGTTAACCCGAATTTCGCTGGGAAGTTGCGCAATCCTCGCTGACTGCGGGTATTTTTACACGCCAATAACATAACGCATAATTGCAGAGCTGCGAGATCGTCGCGGCCTCATTGGCGGATCGCGTGGAATCGTTTGCCGACGCTTATCTGCGGCAACTGGACCATCAGTAATTTTAGAGACGGTCATTCATTTTTGCGAATTGGATAAAATCGTTCGGGAACATTTCTCCTTGACAGCTCGTACACTAGCATATGCGCCTTCCCCTTATCTTCGACATTGACATCGGAGGAATAACTATCGAGCATTATTGTCGTTTCATTGATCTGAGTCGATCATCGCCTATCACCTCTTCCAAGAATCAATGCTCAACCTCGGGTGATCCAATTACTTTTTGTATCACAGATCGCGTGAGTCGTCGCGATAAGACACAAAAGGTCGGCCCTGCGTGAATCGATATCAAAGACTCCGAGACAATTAATTCAACGAATCGATACGTCCGACGACTCCGAGATCATAATCCCTTTGCACTCGAAGCTATTTCAACGCGATAACATCTTTTCCTCAGTTCGTGCACACTCGTTTCATGTAACGTGCAAACAAATTTCGTAATTTACAAAGTATTCTGAATAATTATCAATTTTTCAGGCCGCCTTATAGTCGCCACTCTTGTGGTTATTAAAAGAGTCGACACGTCCGACGATTCTGAGACAATTAAAAGAGCCGATGACGCTTCCGGATGACTCTCCACGCGTTGCAATAAGGGCACAAGAGTCGTACGCAATCAGTAACCTAGATGATTCATCCGAACGCGATTATCGGCTCGTCAAGGTCTCCGATCGGTCGCGATTCGAAGAGCAACGTTCGAACGAGGTTTGATTTCCTCTCTGGGCTGGGCGACAGGAAATTAACGACGAATCGAACGCTGTGCAGGTTTAAATCCGTCCGAGGATCGGAAAGCAATTATCGGGGCTGAATTCGGGGCCGCTCTCGCGACCCAATTAGATTCGCGGATTGGATTCGGACACGGTTGTTTTCGAGCGGATCCGCTGGCGAAAGGAGCGCGCTCGCGCCCGGTGCAAACCGGTCCGATTCAGACGTAACGAGATCAGTGTCGTTAGCGCACCTATTGAAATAGTTACTGGCCGCAACTATGCGACTTTGCTCGCCGTGTTGCCGGCCGGGACGAGGCGAACTGTTTACCTGTGCTCAAACTTCCAACTAGCCTGCAACAATATTGATTCGATCACGAAACTTCGCTATGAATTATTTCTTCGTGGAACTGTAATATTCGCGACATCGTGTCACCTATCTAAAGATCGTTTCGCTGCGAAATGCGATCGCTGAAAAAAAGAGCGAACGTATCTCTTGCGTCATTAATCGCATGAGGTTCCGCTCGTTTCGTGGATATACATTTGGTCCGTGGTTTTTGTGACGCCGGTTTCACGGCTTTGCCACCCCTGTTGACGTCAACCTCGTTCCCATAAGCGAAGCACATGTGCCCCAGCGTTTCGTCCGATCCGCTCGCGACTCTCCGTCGTGTTCGTTCTGCAGACGATGGACCGCGTTTTAAAAGGCCAATCAAAATTCCACGGTGACCCAGTTCTTCTCGCGATCGATCGCGACCATCGTACGACTCCAGCCACGGGACACCTCGTCCGGATCGATCGACGGATGGATCCGACCTTCGGCGACCGGCCACGATTGATCCAGAAACCGCCGGGCTGCCATTGAAATCGTGGGAGGCCTACTTGCATTGTTCCGTGAGAACGTGCATTCCGCGTTCCCATCCGGGGAACACAGCTCTGCGACCTTGCGGATCCCTAAAATGTTTTCCGTAGGGTACCTGGAATGTATTCTATGGCTCCGAGCCTCTTTTAGAAGCCCTACAATTTTTCTATGGGCTCTGTAGTATTTTCTACATGGCGCAGCGTATTTCCTCGGAATCCTGGACATTTTTGGAAGACCTACAATTTTTCTACGGACCCTACAATGTTTCCTAACGCAACTTTGAGAGCTCTACAGCTTTCCCGCATCGCTCGGTACGTCGGAATTAAAGCTGCAACTTCGTAGCACCGTTCTGCAATTCCAAGTTTGCAGTTAGACCGTTCTCTGTTCGTATGACGCAAATGGCCCGGCTAAATCCTGGACGAACCGGATCGTTCGATAACTTCCGGCCGGCGGGAAACTTTGTTTGAAGAAGCTCTCGGGAGCCCTCGCGGCGCAAAATTCATCCTCGATTCGCGCCAAGAACAATATTTTTGTCTGCGCCATCGCGAGACCTTTGTTCCGGAGGAAGGAGGCGATGACGACGGTGCAGCGTATTCTTTCTATCGTTGAAAGCGTGGAGCAGCGGAGCACGCGAGGAGAGTACCGTTGCCCGACGCGAGCAACGTCGAGAGAGACGAGAGGAGAGAGGAGAAGGCGCGAAACGGGCGAGACCGACGAGCAATAATTACAGACCATTTAATACCTACGCTCCAGCGCGGCCTACGCAGACGCGTGTGTGTGTGTCGGACAGAATGACGAATCGTGCGGTCGAGCCTCCTCTTCTCCCGGGTTTTCATGATGCTCCGCGAACAGAGAACGCTCCGATCCATGGAATATCGAGCGGGCAACGCCTGAGATCAAGGCCACCGCCGAACCAACTGGCTCTAATCAATGGAGAATATTTTTAGACTGTGATCTCGGGAGAGCGATCCCTGCTTTGGTCCGATGAGCAAAATCTCCGTTTTGAATTGACCTTGGGTCAGACCACCGAGAGATACCATCCAACGGGAAGCGTGAAAATCCTCTATTCGTGATGTACCGTTGCTGGATCCAGACTTTGAGGACATACGAACCACGAATACCAGCTTGCATCACCTTCTGTTGGCTTCAGAATTTTTTCCCGGGCTGCATAACGTCCTCTACAGACTCTACGCCTATTCTGGAAGCCCTATAATTTTTCTGCAGGGCCTAAAATGGTTTATACGGGCCCTACAATATTTTCTTGGACTGTGAGCCTGTCTTCCGTTGAACCTAGAATTTTTACTATGGTTCTGAGCCTCTTCTGGAAGCCCTATAATTTTTCTGCAGCTCCTACAATGTCTTCCGTTGAACCTAGAATTTTTACTATAATTCTGAGCCTCTTCTGGAAGCCGTACAATTTTTCTGCAGCTTCTACAATGTCTTCCGTTGAACCTATAATTTTAACTATGATTCTGAGCCTCTTCTGGAAGCCCTACAATTTTTCTGCAGCTTCTACAATGTCTTCCGTTGAACCTCGAATTTTTACTATGATTCTGAGCCTCTTCTGGAAGCCCTACAAATTTTCTGCAGCTCGTACAATGTCTTCCGTTGAACCTCGAATTTTTACTATGATTCTGAGCCTCTTCTGGAAGCCCTACAAATTTTCTGCAGCTCCTACAATGTCTTCCATTGAACTTATAATTTTTACTATGGTTTTGAGCCTCTTCTGGAAGCTCTACAATTTTTTCGCAGGTCTGGAAGTATTTTCTAGAGGTCATAACTAATTTTGACGGGCTTTTCAGATCTTTTCTTTAAGTCCTTCACCTTTTCCAGCTGCTCTATTCATGGTGTAGCGTCGTAGGAGGCCTTGAAGTTTCCGGAACCATGATCGATATGTACCGCCCGCCAGAAAAAGCTACGCTAACGGGACGCCCGTGAAAACTGTCTGAGTAGCCCTCCAGGCCTCCCTCTTTCCCTCCCTCGTGTTCTCTTTCATTCTCTACGTTTCCCCCGTTGTTCAGCTCGGTGTCAAGGACTCGGCTCGATGTGATTAGCGTAGAAGGGCGCGCCGGCACTGTAAACCGTCGGACGGCGGCGTTCCCGCCCGACCGCGAATTTCAGGACAAAAGCGTTCCCGCGGGACACTTGCCAGCGACTGAAATACTCCGGGGCAGGGCGACAGTCGAACTATTTTTCCCTTCGAACGCCGTTTCTCGTCGAGTCTAGACAAAGGGAGCCGAGAGAGAACAGTCTGTCTAACCTCCAACGTTTTCTGTTTCAGGACCGTCCGCGGATTTCAGCAAGCACACGCTGATCAGGCCACGGATCTATCACGGGAGAACGAAACGGCAGATCTCGTCCACCAAAGAGAACGTGAGTTGCATTCTTTTTCATTAGCGCCTTTAATTGCCTGCTAATCGGTCGGGTCTTCGAGCTCTTCAACAGGGAACAAGCTTTAATCGCTGTACAGTATTTTCTCTGTAACGTTTCTCCGTACATATCCACAAATATGCACAGCATCCGCAGTCTATCGTAGCGATATTTTCCGTACGCGGTTTCTCCATCGTACAGTCGACTATCAAACCCTAGCGGAGAGGTAGGGAAGAATATATGGAAAGGAGGCGAAATAAAATATTCCTCGAAACGTGGGACGGTGCATTTAATCAAGAAGGCGCGGGGGAAGCTCGAATCTGGAGCGTCGCCGGGCTCCGTCGACGAAGCAGACCCGCGACTTGGAATGCGGGTCGCGAGCCGTCGACGGGTGCAACAATTTCGATGCAAATGTCGCGTCGCGCACCGCCGCGCCGCGAATACCAAATCCAAGTATCTGCTCGCTAACTGCGACCTACCTGCCGGCAGAAGTCGAGAGGTCGCCTCGCTGCTGGCGAATATTCGCCGAACAACGGTTCCTTCCGTCGTCGCCGTCGAGTCGGGACGTTCGCGCGTTCGGAGTCTTCCTTTACGGTCGATACCTCGAGAAACAGATGTTCCCGAGCCGCGTGTTGCGCGCAGCAGCTATTTTTGAACGGACTGCTGCGGATCCCCTTAAGAGCTGCACGCGTTTCTTAAACAAAACAAACCGAACGCTGTCGTTCAAGACGGTTCAGTAACCCTGGTAGTCGATATCGCAGGCTCCAATTTGTTCAAAGTTGTGTCATAGCTTTTGCAAGCTGTCGAAAACAATTTTGCACGGGTTCCAAGCCTTCTGAAGAATCCCCACAATTTTTTCACTGGCATTACGACGATTCCCAGAACTTCTAGAACATTTCTTTGGATTTTTTGCCTCTTCTGGGACCCCATGATTTTTCCACGGGCTATACAATAATCTCTGATCACCCTGGAATAGTTCTTTAGATTCTTGACTACTTTTGAGAGCCCTGCAATGTTTTCTGAAGAACCTAGAATGTTCAATTGTACTGCAGACCATTTTTGGAAGCCCTACTATTGTCCCACAATCTCGTCTCTGGAACGTACCACGAATGATCGACAATGATCCAGATACTCTAGATTCTAGATCGTAGGAACACAGATCGCAGTACATTGCATGGTCCCATACGCAGCCTCGGTGTCGCGGCGTCGACGGAGCGAGGCAATTGGCCTCGTTTCTCGTTATCACGGGAAGAATGAGCGTTATCACCGCGTCTGTACGCGACAATGAATCTAATTTCCGGTTACCTAGGGTGGGTCGGCGTCCAACGTAACTCCCGACCGATGGATCTCTAACGATAAAACATCATTCACGATCTAAAACAGTTGCGAATTCGATCTGGTATCTCTTCGAAATAGTTTCCTATGAAGCGACGCGATAAGCGGACGTCGAGGACGCGTCAAAACACACTTGTCGCGTTTGCGCTGTCTGCGATCCGACTTGTCCATGAAGTTTGTTTGAAGAGTGGGGCTAGAGTACCTCGCTACGCTAGAAGCCGTCTCGTAATCGCTGAACACGCGACTACCTCCCACGCGAGAGACATTTTATCGGACGTTGCTATCCGAAAACGCCTGCCCATAGAAAAAGCACTCTTTATCTGGTTCCCACTTCCCCCTTAATCCCCCGCGTGGAAACAAAGAACAGAAAAAGATTCGTTTAATTTTTCGAAACTCGATCGACAATTTCCAGCCCCGAACTAGCGGTGGCAGATGGAAAATCATGCGTCGAGTATGTTCTCAGTATCATACGCGATTTTCGTCGAGCTTCGATGCGATCGGAGCACTCGTGGGCGGTGATACAGCAGCGGTCGGAGTATGTTTCGTGCAAACATCTCCGGCGGGTTTGATTACGCTGGGAGCATCGTCGTCGGGCAAAAAGCCGGGATTCACGGGCCGATGGTCTCCAAGCTTCCATCGATCGCAGCCCCCCCCCCGAGCCCACGGCTTCCTCTCAATCTCTCTCTCTCTATCATGCTCTCGGGGCGACGACGACGACGACGGGAGAAAAAGCTTCTTCCAGGTCATACGTTTCGAGTATTCCGGGCACGCGGCTAGGATGCAGTCGGGATCGACGATAGATGGATCCGCGGAATTCTCCCGGCGCGGATTCTATCATCGTCGTCGGACGGCGACGGTTAGCAATCCATACCTGGCCACTCGCCAACGGCCGGGAAACGTTTCTCGATATTCCAGTTACCGTTTCGCCGTGACCCGCGCCCATTCCGCGTCGATATCGGGAAACAAATGTACCCGAGGGGTCAGGGTTTCTCATCGACTTCCCCCCCGACTAACGAATCCCCGGCCTCCAGCAATTTCTAATGGCCCTGGAACATTTCCTCGGATTCCTAACCCTGTCTGAAAGCCCTAGAATTTTTGCACGCGCTCCGAAACAGTTTCAGCGAGTCCTGCAATGTTTTCATGATCTTTGGGCCCGTTTTGGGCGTTTTTTCTACAAACTCTACAATGTTTCCATGACCTATCAGCCTTTCATGGAAACCCTACAATTTCTTCGCTGGCCTTAAAATAATTTCCAAGGAGCCTGGAATATCTCCTTGCACTTTAAGCCTTACTTCGAAGCCCTACAATTCTTCTGCACTCCCCAAAATATTTTCTGCACGGTCTCGAATATTTCCGTGGGTTCCAGGCCCTTTCTGGAAGGCCTACAATTTTTCCAATTTTTCCGCAGCTCGTCAATTGTTGTCTCTGGAGTACGGAATTTTTCGCATGTCTAGCTCTGCAATGTTTAAGCCTGCACGAAGGACTATTAATCTCTCGAGATCCTGACACCGTGTTGACTGCGTAGAATCATAATGCATCGCGGTGCACGGGTTAACGAGAATTTCGTTTCGTCGTCGATCAAATCGCGCTAAACAATTAGCGAACCGCTAATCCGTATTACTTTCGTTAACGTCGGCGGGCGTCGGTTCTGGCGCGACCATGTCGACCGCAGATAGATCGTCCGCGGTGATCGCGAGCGTTCCCGGCCAGATGTTTATTTTGAAATTAACGCAATAAATCCGTCGGTTATGGCGTAATGCCGTATTATTGCGGTGCGTCGGAGCTCGTATTGCCGGTGCATTGAAATCGATGGTGTGCTAGTTTTCCGCGCTCGCCGAATTCGGCGTTGTGTTTCGGTAGCCGAGCAGACAACAGAAAGTCTGATAAAACCGGGCGAGATAACTGGACGCGAGATCCGTGTTTGCGTTCGATCCAGCACGGTAAATACGCTTGTCGTCCGTTCGGGACGACGATTGATCGACGGGACCTGCTGCCCGGCCAATCAAATTCGCCGCGCGACCCCGGCAATCAAACGAGTCGCGCTGCAATTAAAACCGTCAGGCTCCGCGGGTCATTAGCGTATTTAAATAAGCCAGGTGCTGACGCCGCTCGATTTCATTTCAGTCCTTCGAACGGCTTCCATTTGACCCCCCGATCCCGCTCATTCCGAGCGATCCATAGCCGCGAGGTTGCTCCGTGAACGCGTATAGCCACCTGGGGCAAAACTCTAGCTCCGGCGAGACCTGCAAAGCCACGCCCCCATTCTGCGCAGTTTACGTATATGGAGGCGCTAAGCTTGGGAGCATATTGCCCTCTGGGGCCGTGCTCTTACTCCCCCGAGAGCAACAATACCACGCCCACTGTGTTAGCAAACGATTTCTTGACTTATCGATTTGTTATGCTACTAGGTCAGTAATGAAATCTATCTTTTCACAATCTTCACTATTTTGTAGCAACATGTTATCGATAACAAAGTTATTGCACTATCAAACAATTTCTTGACTCATCGATACTATATCTGACCGTCTTATCGAATTCTTAACCTATTACGTCGGTAATCAAATCTATCTTTTCACAATCTTTACTATTTTGTAGCAACAAGTTCTCAGTGACAAAGTTATTGCACTATCAAACAATTTCTTGACTCGTCGATACTATATCTGACCGTCTCATCGAATTGTTCTGCTACTAGGTCAGTAATCAAATCTATCTTTTCACAATCTTCACTATTTTGTAGCAACAGCATGTTATCAGTAAGAAAGTTATTGCACTATCAAACAATTTCTTGACTCATCGATACCATTATTGACCGTCTCATCGAATTCTTAAGCTACTACGTAGTAATCAAATCTATCTTTACACAATCTTCACTATTTCGTAGCAAGATCAACAAAGTTCTCAGTATCAGTCATCGATACTTTGTTGATGTAGTTATCGCCGTACTATCGCTTTTTTCGAATAATCGATAAATTGTAGCGATATCGTCCGTATTAATTGTTCGAGCTTCGTGGAAATTGGTGCTGTTAACGAGTTCACAGCAGGGCGGAGGGCACAATGTACAGCGACGTACAGAGGAGCTCTTTGTAGGTAGCGTAGGATGAAAGGCATCTTTTAATCTCGGCTAGACCGGCCTCCAGAACCAAGAAGGAAGGAAACGACGCTGCGCGTTTCCGCGTCCTAGGTGCCCCGATACCGTCAAAGAAACCGCCGACATCGTTGAACGTCACCTTTCTGGACGATTAACGCAATCTACGGGGAAATTTCCATTGTGTCAGACCAGCCTCTTTGTTTACAACGTAGAAACGCGTCCGGTCTTTATCAGCGTTTCGAACTTCCTTCAATCTTGGCCTTGCACTTCGCGATTGTCGCCCGCGTTATCGATCCGGCGACGTCGTCGATCAAATCGAAATCAAAGCTTCGTATTTTTGATTAATCAGCGATTGTAATCGATCACGGGCATTAATTCGTGACGGATTAAATTTGTAACACAACAGCGTCAGATGTTACGCTAAAATCCGATAAAAGGATCTGATTGAACTCACTTTGCTTTGATAAAGCGAGATAGTCGGCGGTTCGCAGATGCGAGGAATTTGGTTGCTCGAGGAAAACCTTTGGGCCGTGTAAAGTATAGAGGATCGCGATAGAGGAGCCACTCCATTTCCCTTTGTGGCCGGAAACAGCGAGCAGGATAAAGGAATGCACTCGCGAGATCCTTTTGCGCCCGTTCCCTCGGCTTCCCTTTTCCTCGGTTTTCTTTCCGGCGCGTTAAACCGTCGTCGCAAACTATCGCGCAGCGATTCGAGTGCAAGATAAACCGTCAAACAGCGTCGAAAGTTTATCGAGCCGCAGCTTTCGGCCCCGATTTATCCGCTTCCGGACGCGGTTTATTCTCCGGTCGGATCCTCGACTCGCGTGACTTGTTCTCCTTCCCCGAAACTCCGTTCTATTAAATCCTGAGAGGCTGCAACACTTTACAACGCTATGCAATCAAGGTCATCGTTGCACTCCCGCGGCGAGAGACGAGTCTTATTTGTTCTTCCGCTTTCTCAGCGAGAGTGCCTCGAGAGGATTCCTCTCGACCAGGAGAGTCGATTTCTCGCCTCCGAAGTGCATCGACTCTGCACCCCTACGGCATCTTCGCTCGTTATCTACGATCACTATGACACTCGCTGTGACACGCTGCCCACTGGAGGGATCCTCCTCACAACTTTTCCGTGGAGAAGAGCGTCGATGAAACGATTAGATTCGAGGGGATCTTCTCGAGACAAGTTTCGCTGCATAGTAATTGTTTTCGGGATGGCAGATTTATTTTTCGATTAAATTTTGATTGAACGATTACACGTCGACTTTGACGTTCTAGATCTCTTCGAACAATTCGACCCTACAGTTTCGTCAACGTCAAATTCGCATAAAAACGCACAACATTGCCCGAACGATTTACAGTCGAGTGCATTCAGCGCCAACGATCCGTCGCTCCAATCTCCCAGCGGGACAGAACGACGCGTTAAAGAGGCGTCGCGACGGCGGTCTCGCGTTCGACCGAGATCCTCGAGAGACCCGTTGGTCCTGTTAAAGATCTTTCTCCGGCTGGTAGAGCGGCGTATACATACAAGTACAAGGTTCGAGGAGAACTTGCGTATGCACATTCACGATATTTCCTGACGCGGGTGGAAGTGGGCCGTCGGGGTTTGTCCCCTATGAATTAAACATAGAGGCCAGAGAGAGAGAGAGAAAGAGAACGAGCGCCGAGAACACAAACGAGAACCGTGAATTAATTTGGCTCGCGGGCCGGCACGCGCCCGCCCATCGAAAAACTCAATCCCAGAGCCCGAAAGCGTTTAAACGCTCTACCATCCGGCCTCGTGGTCGAAGCTCCCTTGAAAATTAGGACGCCAGTGGAAAGTCCATTGTTTCGATCTGCTCGTGTCGATTTCGAGTGCTCCTCGCTCGAGGTCTTCGAGATGCGCGTTTATTCAAGAGTTCTTCTTTTTGTGCCCTTTCGAGTGCAAATCTGGACATTTTTACACTCGGATAATGCATAGAGAGCTCTATCGGTTTGCGCATTAAATAAAAATTGTAGACGTCAGGAGCCAAATGAGATTGCCGATCTATCTTTAATAATTTCAACGAGAATATGCTGCGTTACACATTGCGATATACCGAGATCTTTAATCCTGGAAGAGAAAGCACACAGTCCAAGCCGATTCACCGAGCTAATTGCTCGGCTCCCGTGATTACAGGTTGCACGGAGAATCAATTTCCGCGACGATCGTGGCGCGTCTCTTCTTTTATCTTGCTCCTCGGCGCATCGTCGCGTCGTCGCCGCGCGCGTCGAATGCAACAGGTGCATAATGTCGAGCTCCGAAACGATTATAACGCGTTCGAACGCCGATACGGAATTTTATCTCGTGGTTCAGCTGTCGGAAAACGGAACACCTTGGTGTCCGATAAGAACGCGTGCAACGCTCGATAATCTCTACGTTATCTTTGGAAAACCAGTTGGAGACAAGGCGGCTAATTGCTCGACCGATTTCTGTTTCCAGGACATCGACCACGCGGATGTGCTGACCGTGGGCTTCGAATTGGACGGGGTCAAGCGGGTGCTCGACCTGAGACTCAACACCGATCTCATACCGGTCGGATACCAGCAGAGACATCAGCACCAGGGATCGTACAAGGTCCATGTTCCGTCGAAAGTCGTGAGTAGAATCTTATTTCGTGCTGTATTCTGATTGATCTGTCGTTGAGGACGTCGAGATGAACGTAGTTGACCGTCCCTAATCCTGAATTCCATGGTCCGTTGAAGATGGTCCGTTCCATTCGAGATCCATTTTGCTGGTTTTGCCCGTCGGCGGTCTTAAAGATCGGCATCCCGTCGAGAAGTGCAGGTAGAATTTTGTTTGCGAAGCCCCTCCTGCTATTCTAGCCCTCCGAAGACCCGAAATGCTACTGACCCGTCAAAAATTGCGCATAGTTTACTGCCAGGTCCCTTCTGCTATCTGATCACACTGAAAATGTTCCATTGAAAATTGCTAGTAAAATTCTGTTCCATGATCCCTTCCTCTGGCTAATCCTCCAAGGATCGCGAGTTTAGCAGATCACCAAAGATGTAGGTTCCGTCCATGCCTCAAAGCCTTGAGATGAATCTCGCAGCGTTGTCCCTTCAGCTACGTCAGGCTTTGAGGTTTGTAAATGTAGGCTCTTTGTCTCCGCCCGACTGCCAGTTCGAGACGGAACCATTGAACAGAGGTATACAGGTGCAAAGAACACCGGAATCGATAACGGTGACTCACGGGCCAGGCCGGGTCGGTCGTACGTTTCCAGGACAAGAATGGGTATAGAGCACATATAGATTGTAGACGGACAGCACCAGGGACGTTTCGAGGGTATCGATCACTCTTAAATAACGTTGACGAACATCGTGTGCACGATCAACCTGGTCGGACTCGATGCTCTTCCGGTTTTTGTTCGACTATTCCATGCTTGTCGAGAGTTAAACTCGAGCATCAACTATGTATCTCGAAAAAAACAACGAGTTATTGACTGCTCCGTGAGATGGACAAATAGTTGTTCCCGTTGGACAGGGACTGAAGCATTCGGCATCGATAGAAACAATTGCTTTGTTTAACTATTCCTTGTTGTTTCTCCGGTTTACCGAGAGACAGGCTCATCTTTCGAGACAGTTCAACTATCTCGAAAAAACAACGCTCACAGGGACTGAAGCATTCGGCATCGATAGAAACAATTGCTTTGTTTAGCTATTCCTTGTTGTTTTCCCGGTTTACCGAGAGACAGGTTCATCTTTCGAGACGGTTCAACTATCTCGAAAAAAACAACGCTCTGTCTACTGATCCGGGAGATAGAAAAATAGTTCTCTCGACGTTGTTTAATTATTCCCTGTTAGGAAATCTTTGGGAAAGCTATGACTATCTCTAAAAAAAACAACGCTCTATTGACTGTTCCGGGTGATAGAAAAATTGTTGTTCCACTTTGTTCAGAGATAGGAGCGTCAGACATCGATATCAACAATTACCGTCGACGTTGTTCCACTATTCCCTATCATTTTCCCAATTTACCTACATCCTCGAAAAGCAACGAGTTATTCGCTGCTCGGTGAGATAGAAAAATAATTTTCCCACGTTGTCCAGACATCGATGCATCGACGGAAACAATTGCCATCGACGTTGTTTAACTGTTTCCTGTCATTTTTTTCCCGATTTCCCGATTTCCCGAGAGCCTGACTCTTCCGAAAAGCTCGAGCTATTGACTGTTCGGAGAGATAGAAAAATAGTTGTTCCACGTTGTCCGGAAATTGAAGCACACCCGGCGTCGATGGACATTTTTGTCAACGACGTTATTCACGGTTAATGGACACGCATAAAGCATCGCGCCGCGCCGCGCCGGCATGGCAGGCGGATGGTCGGCCGTGTTTCATCGAGCGAGTTCGTTGCGCTCCGTTGTCGTCGGTTCCACATTTTACGCAATTGAATAAATGAATTGGCACGTCCAGTTGCCGTCCGCCACTCGCTCGCTCTTTCTCTCTCTCTCTCTCTCTCTCTCTCTCTCGGCTGCGAATTATTTGTGCTCGCCGTTCCAAGACAAGCGGACGAGCTAATTTCGGCCGTTTAAATGGGGGAAATTCCGCGAATCCAACTCGTTATGCTGCGAACGGTCTCGCGCCTGAAATGGGCTAATCGTTGCCTTTTGTTCTTCCTTTCCTCCCTCAATTTTGCTACGAAAATAATCATGATTGCACAGATCTGCAATTCGCAGAATCGCTAATCTGAATCCAGACGCGTCCAACTAAATCGTACGAAAGTTGCAACGTTCAAGATCTTTTATAAACAAATTGCAAACTGTCGAAACGATGACTTAAACCTCCCTTAATTGTGCATAAGCTGCTATATGCAGCCCCTCGGTTTCATCAGATTCAGGCCAAAATTGCTAATGAAGAGTGACTATGATCTTCCATAGATCTTCTCTCGTCTTGGGCTCGAATCAATTTCGCGCTCGAATCTATTTCGCGCCCGAGGGACACCCGTACCTAATCCCATGCATGTCAACTGGAGCAGCGTCTTGAACCGCTGTTCTGCGTTTCGTTTGTGTTTCGATAGCGCGACCGCCGTGCGAAGGAGCAAAAGGAGGAAAGGATGACTGGCCCGGCAGAATGTGGGCCAACTATATTTGTAGCGGACGGATGGGCGCGAAACACGAGATACACCGGTGAATATGCAGTCTCGAGTTTCGTCGGTACCATCGCGCGTCGAGAATCCTTTACCGCATCTCCCTGTCTCTCTATCTCTCTCGGTCTAATTATCCTCCGCGCGTTCGCTCCTTGCCGTTTCACTCCCTCTCGGATTAACCAAAGGAATGTTTCCTTGAAATTCGCAGGAGCTTTGCCACTACCAAGGCAGCGTGCGAGACGTGCCCGAATCCTGGGTGGCGTTGTCTACTTGCAGAGGATTACGAGGAGTCGTCTTCGACGGCGAGAACCTTCATCACATTCATCCGGAAACGGAATCCTTGGACTCGAGGCATTATGTCTACAGGCAGAAGGATCTCGTCGCCAATCACACCTGCGGTAAATAGAATAATTTTCCGCCCTGTGAAATTCTGCACGGCGGCGGAACACGTCGAAATCCTAGCTTGAAAATCAAGTTAATTATTTTCCAATAAGTAGACTGCGGAAATTTGTGCAAAATAGAACCGATGCAGAACCGGTGCGAAAATGGAGATGTCAATCTTTCCTTAACGATTTAAGGTTGATCTGTGAACTGGCTGAGATTCGTAATAAATGGTTAAAATCCGCAGTCTACAGACGAGTTCATAAGTTCATTCTGGCCGGAGTTTCGACGATTTTGGCGATTTTGTCTATCGTCCTGAACTTTGAAACGTTTGCCACCGATTGCGGCCAGACTCGTTCCCAACGATATCTTCGGAAAACGCCGACGGAATCGGCCGTGTTCCGGAGCTGTTACCCTTGCCCGTTTCGGGGCGCTTGTGCTCCTTTACAGGACTGGAAGACCTGTCCCGGACTGGTCTCTCCTTAACGGTCTTAACGAATGTGGGAGCGAGATTCTGCCGGCTACCCGGCCTCTCTTTGTCCAGTGTAACTCTACCGAGAACTCGACCGATGATCTTGGGTTTTTGTTTCGCGCAGGTTACGAGGGAACGCCGCACCATGTTCTCGGCAGCGAGCACCGCGGGATTGTCAACAGAGCCGCCAGGGTACGCAGTCGTTGCCTTTACAATGGCAGAGAAACCGACAAACCATTGTCTTTGGACACTCTAGACCTTCGGGAACGGTTCCCCTGCTTGTTTAAACAATTTACACCATTCGGTACCTTTCGTGGCTTCAACGCGTCGGATCATCAGTTGCGTTTGGATGATGGAATATACCAGATTATTGAAAAAAATCTGCGCGTTAAAGTCTAGCGATCACAGATTAATTTACATTCGAAGCATTGAAACTATAAAGTAAGAAAAAGTTTGTTTACCGACGTAAGTTAAACGTAAAGGTGTTTCCTTGCAGCACAAGAGATCGGCTGAGCTGATCCGAGGACCCTACAACGCGAACAGACATTCGAGGTACGTGGAGCTAGTGCTGGTGATCGACAAGAAGGAGTACACGGCGCTCGACGAGAACTTCGACAAAGTGTATCATCATTGCAAGGACATCGCCAACATCATCAACGCGGTTGGTACCAACTTCAAGAATATTTTCTGTCGTCGCCCGTTGTCTGTCGAAGTGCGACGAAAAAGTTAGAGACAGTGTATAAATCCAGAGAACTCGAAGAGTCTGCGTTCTTTTCTAGCTCTACATGCCGTTGAACATATTCATCGCCCTGGTCGGCGTAGAGGTCTGGTCGGACTCGGATGAAATAGCGCTGTCGACGAACGGGGACAACACTCTCTCGAACTTCCTCCGCTATCGAAGGGAGAAGCTGGTCCAGGACATGCCGAACGACAACGCCCAGCTGTTAACGTGAGTTCCCTCGAATCCGTGGAAAGGCGTCGCAGTAATCCATACATTCGGTAAACTGTGAGACTGTTTCGAAACTTGCAGGCGAATCACTTTCGAGGGAGGAGTGGTTGGAAAAGCGCTTAAGGGGCCGATATGCACGTACGAGTTCTCCGGCGGTGTCTCCATGGATCACTCCAACGTCGTCGGACTGGTGGCTGCGACGGTCGCCCACGAAATGGGCCACAATTTCGGCATGGAGCACGATTCCAGCGACTGCGAGTGTCCCGAAGAGAAGTAACTGTCTTCCCTTGAAAAATCTCTCGAGAAAAGGGTACAAAAAGAAACCTTGAACGATGGTCCTGCACTTTTCTGGAAAAGAGAAATTGGTTTAGATACTTGAATGGCGTAGTGAAAATAAGTTCGTAAAGATTCGTCATTCTTCAGGACCATCAACTTTCGATAGACTCCTTAGAATATCTTAGTTGCATATTTAAGAAGCTACTTTCTGTATGCTTTATTCGAAAACACCACCATCTTTCTTATTTCTAGGTGCATAATGGCGTCGTCGAGCGGCTCGTCGGGACCAACGCACTGGTCGACCTGCTCCCTGGAGCACCTGGCTCTGGCGTTCGAGCACGGCATGGACTACTGTCTTCGCAACAAGCCGCAGAAACTGTTCGACAGCCCGTTCTGTGGGAACGGGTTCGTCGAGCCCGGTGAACAATGCGACTGCGGATTGAAAGAGAACTGCGACAATCCTTGTTGCAACAGCACCACCTGCATGCTGTACGCTAACGCGAGCTGCGCCACCGGCGTGTGTTGCGACTTGAAGACTTGCAAGCCAAAGACAGCGGGTACAGAGTGCAGGAGCGCGGAACACGAGTGCGATTTACCCGAGTATTGCACCGGACAGAGCGAGTACTGTCCGCCGGATATCTTCAAGATGGACGGAGAGTCCTGTAACGTGGGCAAGGCTTTCTGTTATCAAGGCTCCTGCAGGACACATAACGATCAGTGCAAGCTGCTTTGGGGTCCCACGGGTATATCGTCGGACGCGCAGTGCTACGATATGAACAACAAGGGCACCAGTCATGGGAACTGCGGATACAATCGCGTCGAGACCAGCTACGTCAAGTGCACCGATCAGTAAGACGATTTTCGCGATCCTTTCTAACCTATACCTACCTGCGATTTTGAGAATTATTCTTAATAAGAGACTCCGATCGCTTTCAGAGACCTTCTCTGCGGGATGTTGCATTGCAAGCACTTGAACGAGAGGCTGGAGTTCGGTATGGAGTCCGTGGCGATTCTCAGTCACTCGTTCATCAACAACGGAGGGAAGATCATTCCTTGTAGATCGGCGATTGTTGATCTAGGCTTGAACCAGGTGGACCCTGGTCTCGCTCCTGATGGCGCTAAATGCGCACCTGGCAAGGTAACCTTGGAAAGCTCGTCGTATTCACCTTGAAACGCCCTGTCAGAAAATAAACAAAGACCCACATCGTTGCATTCAAGAAAAACAAGGTCGACCTTCGTATCTCCTCTGCGAATGCATCGTGCGATGCATTCGCTTTTCTGTAGCAATGGAGATATTCAGGTGACCTGTTTGAAATGCACTCGGTGCATGCGATTACTATAAACGTTTGGAACCGATTTAGATGTGCGTGAACCAGAAGTGCATGTCGGTAGCCGATATGCGTGCCGCGACGGTCACCCACGGGGAAATGTGTCCGAACAATTGCGGTGGGAACGGCGTGTGCAACAGTTTGGGCCACTGTCACTGCAATCGGGGCTTCCGGCCGCCGGATTGCACTCAGCCTGGCGTGGGTGGATCCCAGGACAGCGGCCCGGCGCAGGATCCAAACGGTGAATCGATCTTGTTCAATTATCCCCCGACCATTACCGGTCTACAACGATCCAACATCTCTATAATCGAGAAGCTCAACTGTTCTAATCTTGGTTTGTTTTATCCGCGGTTACAGCGAGGAACGACTTCGTGTTGGCCATGTTCATAATCTTCCTGGGCATCGTGCCGATGGTTGCGCTGTCGTTGATCGGGATCTGGTGCACGAAAAACAAGACCTTCAGCACGAAGTACGTATGTTGCCTGGTACCGGTGATAGAGCCGCGGAGACAGTCGAAGTTCGCGGCGAACGGTCCGAATTCGGGTCACACGATCGGTAAAAACGTGTACGAGAGGGTGGTCACGTTCTTCTCGCCTCGTACCGAGAACAGACGATCAAACGGGGATCGCGTGTCCACGATCAGCGACAATCTGCCGTCGAAAGAGAAGCTGCAGATCACTAAGACCGGCCTGATCTCGACCACTAACCCGGACGCGATCAGCTGCAGCAACAGCATCGAGAGCCGGATGTCGATGCTGCTCGCCGCTAGCCAGACTAATATCAAAAAGACCTCGAATCAAACCGACGACAGAAAATCGATCGAACCCGATCGGTCCGCCACCGTCGCTGCAACCTCTTCCTCTGTAGAGTCTCGGCCACGAAAGAACTCGCTGCGAACGGAATTAGGCGCCAAGATATCCGAGCGCATCCAACAGATGCAGAAGAAGACGGTTAAAAACGTTAAGGGGCTCACGGTCAGAACTGACATGAAGCCTGAGCACTCGAACAATCTTCCCAGCCCTTTGCCGAAGACCGGAGAGCCCTTGCTGCCCACCGATCTTCCCTGTGTCAGAATCCAGGCTCCCTTTTACAATAAAAAACCTCCGCCTCCGCCAGCACCCGACCAAAGCCTCAAGCCAAAGATCAGATCGGTTCTCAAGTCCTAGTAATGTTCTTCTGCGTCCTGCTACCAACATTAACGCGTTTTCTACCGGCTCGGTTGGTTAAAACAATCTATGGTCAATTAACTAATCAGGGTTGGAGAACCCCTTACTATATAGCTCTGAATTAAACATTAATGTATATAAATACTCTGCTTTCTTCTATGAAATGATTAAAGGCAGAGAAGCTGGGATCATTGTACGATTATGTAGAATTGTATGGCGAGGGGTTCAGCCGATTAATCCTTAATCGATAGGGTGGTTCACGGTGCATTTTAATATCGTTCTTCGCATCATAACATCTCGACATTTCAAGTAAAGCGAGAACTAAAAAAATTGCTTAACACCAGAACTACTGGAACTAGTAGAAACACTGGAACAGTTGTGCCTGGTACACGATACTTCTAGTGTTAACCGGTGTATATAGAGGGTTGATATAATTCCGGTAGATAAAGCGTTAATACCCCGAAGAGTTTCCTTTTAGTGCCGAGTTCATGGCGACTCGTATCCCCAATCTCGACCATGATCTTCGCGCTAGGACGAAAGCAAGGTTGACAGCAACGGTGGCGGCACTAATCGACTCATTTTGCCAAACGATAGAGTACGGCTGCACTGTGATTTTTATACTTGTAACAATGGAACTAACGACTATATATGTATATACAAATATATAGCGCGGGACTCTGCCTCTCTAGATGAAATCAACGACTAAAACGGAGTCCCGTTATAGAATTTTTATATCCTATCGAGACACGATCGTGTTCGACACGAGCATGCCGAACACAGGAAATGCGTAGAGTCTTTCTGTACTTATCACGTAGAGATATTAGAAGGATCGCGCGCGCGCGCGCTCACCGTATAGTTTATTTATCCTTATTTTCGTCGTTATTTCGTGCTCAAGTGACGTTACACAATCGCGCATCGTGCAATTCGAGGATATTATTATTATGTTAGATTTTTAGAGTGTGCACGTCGTGTAAAAGTAATAAGCAAGTGGGTGATAATATAATAGAACTATCGTCGCTTTGCCGCACAGTGCGATATTTTAGCAATTGCAAACAATTGTAAAATGAATTGTGCATTAATTATAAGAAATAATAGTCGCATAATTATATTGATTTCTTCTCTTAATAATTTTAATAGGTAGTGAATAGTGTATCGATAGTATTCTCAATCTAAAAATGATTAAGTAGAACAAACAGAAGGAAAATATTTCTCGACAAATCATTTCGCTATTATTAAGTCTTCAGTTTATTTTTTAGAATGATTCCTGCAGTTAAGAAAATCGAGTATCCTATTATTAATGGATATAGTCAAAAGCTATCGCACTGTGCGCAAAGGCGACCTAATCTATAATACTCTATTTAACTAGAAGTAGCTCGAACAAAAAGCACAGGTTTCCGACCCGTGGACTTTGAGCATGCCTAGAACTTGCGACACGAGCATGAGCATGTGTGGATTTGTTTTTTTTTATATTTCTCGATTACTATTGCATCTAGAGGTTCGCCGAACTCGTCTCCTCCCGAGTCGATTCGGTGTTCCGGGGCCACGTGTTAACGACCACGTAATACTATTTTTTTTTTTTAAATAATCTTGTTAACAAAAGAAGGTACGAAGAACGAGGAACAACAATACAGTCTGTCTCTCTCTCTCGAAGGGAATATCGGAAAACTGCACAGAGTCGCTCGCACTTAAGCAGAATGGATTTGTACATGATTTTATTCTCAATAAACGTAATGATTTTACACGGACCAGTGTACCGAATTTTCTTCAGTCTGCCGATCTGACGAATGCAGAACAGATATATATTTTTACGAACTTCCTTCTTCCAAAGAGCTTGCGACTAACACTTTAATCTCTCACTAACTACATCTTCCTGCAAGTTTCTCTGATGCGTGTGTGTGCTGCATGCGTGTTTTCCTACGAGTCGCTCCCGAAAATACTGTCAGTATGGTGCATATGAAATGTGAAATATGTGATTGATGTACAAGGTGGTCATTCAAGCTTGCTGCGTGGTTACTTGAATACACTTTTGACAATGGGTTTTCAATCCCTAAATCACAGTTGGCATTTCTGAAATGTGTAAAGACTGGCGTGTGGTATTTTCCATCGTTTTCTGTGTTATCTTAAAAACAGTTTCTCTTCTTTCTCGAAGAGTCCCTTTTTTTTCTTAAGAAATGTTGATCATTTTCAAACACATGGCTGTATTTTACCATTGCATACTCCTCAAACACATCGTCCATTTTGCGGATGGTTTCTACAAGATCGTATCAAAATTGTTCATCACAATGTGAGTCTGTTAACAGACGGCCAATCTATCGAATCCTTGTATTTCTTGCAAAATTCTGAAACCACTCTTCGAAATAGTTGAGCGCAATGTCCCTCTGTCAACAGACGTTCAGCCTCGACTAAAAAATTCGAAGAACAGATTCTAAAAACGTTGTACAAAATTGTCCGAGCACCACGGCAGCTCCGTTAACAACCATTCAACGTGCGCAATCGTTTACATAAGAGATACCAACAGGCGCACAAGCAATCAAGCCATCTCATATGCACCAGCCGAACACCTTCTCGCACGCGTGTGCCTGTGTGTGATCGCGCGCTGCACGCGACTTATTCGATCTACATATAAAAAGTGCATGCAACCGTTCGAAGTAGAGTGTTCGAAAAAGTGCACTCGCGATTGTTCGTTGTTTGTGCTTGAAATTTTCAGGAGTGATCGGGGCCACAACGGTATCGATCGTCCGAGCCCGTTGCCCCGAACGATCGAGACGATCGACTCGAGCCTGAGCCAGGACCCGGCGTGCGCGAGCTTATTGCCGAAGCCGGAAGTCGACGAGCGTTACAACAATAATCTGTTCGGCCAGTTCAAAGGGTTCTCGATCACGCCGATCAAGAGCCAGACGAAGAGCAACGAGCCGACGAAACCAGCGCCTCCTCCGCCAACGATCCCCACAGTGGCGATCAAAACGAACATCAGAACGCTGCCGAAGAGTAACGCGCCGCGAAACTCCATCCTAAACTCGTCTACGAACTACAACAACGAGGCTCCGTCGGCCCCAGCTTTGCCACCGTTGAATTCAGGTCGTCCTTCGATCAGCAGTCCAGTTTTAGCAGCGACAACTTGCACTTCGGTCGAAGTGGTAGCCTCCAAGCCACCCGTTAGACCATCTCTGGACGCTCCAACAAGACCAGCACCAGCTCCGCCGGTTTGTTCAGAGCTCCAACGTCTCCAAAGACCAAACAGCACTCCGTTAACGAACGTCCTAGAACCTGAGAAGAGACACGACAAAGGCGGTACCCTAAACAGGATAGCCTCTATGCTGCGTCCCAGCTCCGGTATCATGAAGGTGGGTCTGCAGATGACGCAGAAGGAGGAGAAGAACACGAACTCGCTGCCACGACTGCAACACCAGAAGGCCAACAAGTTGGTGAACAAGGAGATCCTGAGGAACTTGGAGATATCGAACCCGATCCCCCAGAAGGAGATAGAGATCCCAACCCCGGCGATACCCGTGGTCCCTGACGCGGAGAAGAAGAACGTGGTGCTGAGGGCTCAGTCGATGAGGGACAGCAAGGTCACGCCGAGGCCGAACATTCAGACGTTTGGCTCCATGAGGCAAACCGCGCCGGTGAAGAGGCCCACCAGCATCCCTGCCAGCACTAGGCCCACGGCTCCTCCACCTGGGCCTCCAACTGTCCCCAACCCTGAGAAGATGAACGAAACCGGAAAGATCCCGGGATTGCCTGGTTATCAGACGCCGCACGTGAAAAGTTCGAAAATCGTCGAGAACGCGTACGACGACTGCATGAACCTGGTCCCCGAGACCTCTCTGACGAAGATTACAGAGGAGTCGCCTACCAGTGACAATATCTACGCGGTCATCGAGGAAACGATCCCGGAAAAAGCGAGGAAGACCCTGCCAGAGCGAGTGGACAACGAGTACAAGTTACCAAAGCCGGTTGAACCCTCTGCGAACCCCGCCAACGTCGAATCGATGGGTCTCCTGTCCGAGATCGTCTCGGAGATATCGAACCGCAACTTCGACTCCATCTACTCGACAGCCACTCTCTCAAGAAAGTCGAAGAACAAAGAGGAAGCGGGCAAAAGCCCCGAAGAGCTGGGCTCGAATAGTTCTCTAGGAGCCTACGTGAACTCCGCTCACTATAAATCGCCTGGTAGCATCTACTCCAACTCCGCATCTGGGAAGTTCAACTCTTCTAGTTCGACGACTAGCTCGGGCTACCTGAATCCTTCCGCGTTGAACGTCCCGCGACAGGAGCCCGAGAAAGTCGATTCGAAACCGGTCGACAAGACCAAGTTGATGGCCTTGAACTCGTCGAACCCAAACTTGAACGATGATATATCGAAGGAGTTGGGTATGAAGCCGAGCAACAAAGCCGATCCCTCTAAGCCGGCGATTTCGTTGAAGACCAGGCCGCTTCAGAGAGTTGCGACGAACGCAAAGAGTGGAGATGATGTTGTGGACGGGAAGGAGCAGGTGAAGCCTGTTCTTGGCCGCACGAAGACGCCTCCTGGTATCGTGAAGGGTTCGAAGGATGCCAGACAGGGTCCCGAGAACACGTCGAAGACTAAACAGTCTTCCGATGCGAGTTCGAAAGGATCGACGGACTCCTCTAATAGATTATCTTCGAAAACTGTGCCTTGTAGCCCTAAGGATAGCGGAGGTAAATTCAACAGCCCAGACGTGGTGTCGAGCTGTTCGACCTCGAACCAAATCAGTACAAAGTCTCCGGACGTGCTCGGCAGCAGCGGGAAGTTCAGCTTCCAGCCGAAGAACGTGCAACAGAAGGTGCCCACCCTGCCCAGAGCGGCGAAGAGTCCTACGACGAAAGAAGGACCTGGACCGAAGACGCTCGCCATCGCCAAGACGACCTCTGCCCCTGCGGAGAGGAAGAAGTCGCCGACGACCAGCGGGAACGCGAACCTAGGCAAAGCTCTGGCCCCGAAGGAGCCGGTCTCCAAGGTCTCCCAAACCAAGGTAGCCCCGAAAACCGAGGCGAAGACCGAGACCAAGGCCAACGCGGTCCAAAGAGCTGCCACCGGGAAGTCGAACGTTGCCTCGCTTCAGCAGAAGTTCGAGGCCAATAAAAACGTGAACGCGACCAGGACGGTGGTCGCCGGCGTGCACAAAAGGACACTCGCGAAGATCGCCGATGCGAAAAAGTAGATCCCTCAGGATCGGATCTAAGCGAAATAAATCTAGTCTGTCGGCGACTCGCTTGTCGTGGGCGCGAGAAGCTGAGAACTGTGTTTCTAGGACGAGATTGGTTGAGGATCTTCAGGTGCTCGTGCACGCTGTGCGCGATGATGTGAAAGAGAACGTGTAGATTATATTATGACGGACTTCTTGCGAGGCGGGACCCATCGGTTTTCATGAGCTGTCGATTCAGCGTTGATAGTCTGCGAGCCCCTGATGATGTACTACGATTCATTTCATTCGTCAAGTTTGGAACTTGGTCCAAACGGCTCTTAGAAAAGCTAGGAGAATCAGTTTACTAGATTATTAGGTGTAGAAATTAATTCTTGGCTCTCGCAGTGAATCGATTGTGACTTTATTTTGTATTCAAATCTATCAATCATCGTATTGGAGATGTGAGCTATTGTACTTGTAAGATAAAGTAAATGCATAGAAAGTGGAGACTATTTTGGAGTATAGAATGCATTCTAATTGTTTGTAAATAATCAATGAATTCACGAATAAAGGGGCCACGAATTAATTTATGTGTCTAATAATGTAACTTCGATTATTCATGTCTTCAGAACTGTCAAATAATTGCAGCTAGTATTCCATACGCATCATTAAGGGCTTATATTTGATCATTGTACAAAGGCTCGTCGAAATCGATGTAGAAGTTAGGGTCCTCGCCAGTTTAGAGTAGCCGGATCGAGGTGTTCGGTCTCGTTCCGACAGCAGCTCGTAATGGCAGCGTGCAAAATGTGGCCAGAATACTTCTCGAGAAAATCGTATTCCGGAACATTTTGTATCTTCTACCGGTGTACATAGTAGCTACTTAAAAATTCTAATATTTTTTGTAGACATATCACCTGTAACCACGTGCAAGACTAACGACCGATGAACACGTTTGTTCGTGAGAGAATTTTTTAAGGAACGAGATGACTAAGTAAGCAACGATTTATTTTCAAAAGAAATCCCGCGAGAGAAATTCTTCAACTCTGTGATATACGTGTAACGAAGGAAAAATAGCACAGAAACATTGCGCCCTGCGTGGGCGATGACTGATGACACGTTGACCGCCAAATCGTGATCTCGAACAATTCCGTAAAGCGTCAAAGTAATTTTCAAATTGATCACGGCGATTGCTCCTTTCGCCATTCCCTAGGAATCCTAATCAAATTTATGCTGCTCGAACGTATAATAAAAATTGAACCGCGCGATCCCACAATTTCCATTTTGAGCGAATACCGTGTTCTGCTAATTATTCAATTAATTACAAACTCAGATTTTCATTTATTCATAGCAAAAATTTACGAAATTAATCCCTTCCTATATTTTAGAATTGTCTCGAAACGATAAATTTGTAAAAAATGAAGTCTTTCTGAACCTGATGGGAATAGAACCGATGTGGCAGTCAACCTGTTGAAAGAAATAAAAATGAGAAATAGCAGATTAGAGACGCTCGACCAAAATTTATCGTTTTATAAAGATAGAGTTTTCAAGAGCGGATTAGTCTCGAGACGAAAATCATATCGAAGAGAGCTCTGCACCTCTTTCCAAAGACTAAGCGTTAGATTCCCCAGTCTCCGAGAACAGGAAATCACTTCTTCATCAGCCTGTGAGAGTGCTGAAGATTCGTTAGAGCAACCGCGAGGTCTCATTTGCTTTTCGAGTTCCATTGAGTTCGGAGGTTCGACGAAACAATACGTAACGACTCGGAAAGAACAGGACAGAGTGCCTAATAAAACTTCGAACGGCGTCCCGTGTTTATTTGTCCGGCGACGATTAAATGCATTTATTTTAGGTGCCGCAAGATCCGCTGCAAGTTCCAACGAACTCCAAAGACAGCGCCATCGGATTCAACAAAAATGGAAAGACTCTACAAGAAACAAACGAACCTTTGAGGAGATATTTATTTGACTGAGCAACCTGTATATATGTGCATATTGTAACATAGACGTAAGTCGTATTTTATACAACGTACCTTCGTGCTCACAAAAGTTCACTTTCGCGGTAAACTCCTGTAACGGAGCGCGTGCGAGATGCGACTTTTCTCAGCATTTAGCTTTTTAACGGTGTCAAGTTCGATTTGTTGTTAAGCGCGTGAGACTCGCCTGTACCAAAAAAAAAAAAACGAATATGAGAAAAGCTGAGAGAGAAGAAAAAAGAACAAAGAGACAAGAAGAAAGACCACGCGACAGACCAAAAAAAAGAAAAAAGAAAGAGAGGAAAAGGTTTTATTGAACGGTTGCAACCTGTTTTGTGCATTCGCCGGTTCGAGCAGAGCGATCTCTCGCGATCCACGATCCACCTGTATACGATTGTTCGCTTTTTTCATTTATCACAGTTCCTATGTACAGTACGTCTGGATGCGTTGAAAAAATTCTTCTGAATAGCCGTGCGACTTCGGGTTCAATAAAGCTTTTCAACGATGTTAAAAAAAATAACGGCGTCCGCGTGTCATTTTTGCAATCGCTTCTTGTTCCGCTGTAAAGACAATCAGACCATTTTTCGAGCAGAGCCTTGGCCTGTTTTTCTTTTTCGAAATTGATTTTTCTAATCGATTGACCTCTCGACCGGGGAATAAAATAGTTGAAACAACGATCGGGGATGAATACTATTGTTTGTGAAGTTCGACAGAAATTCTAAAGGAACAGGTCAACGAGAAATAAACGAATCGGATATATATATATATATATATATAATCGTTTGTTGCCCGTCAACTTTGCAGCCCACCACAAACAGTCAACAGACAAACAACATCATTCCATATTATATTGCAGTTATGTTCGGTACCAAAGACGAACCGCGTTTTCCGCGCGTTCGAAAGGCCAAGATGTAGACTACTTAAATCGTAAACGTTGTGTTAAAACTTGTACATTTTCCAGTCTATGGTAACGTTACAATAAATTCTTTATTCCACGCATGCGATCGTCTGACTCATTTTAGCCGGTTACGTTCGAAGGTAGGTGCACGCGCAGCTGTTGCAGGATGCAGATGGAATGAGAACGTTAAAGAGAATCTTATAAACGAAATCTTTTGTAGAAACCTTTGCTATTATTTATTCAATATATTTTCTATGCATTACAAACATTATGGTGTCGTTCTCCTTGCAAACAATACCACGAAAAACAGTCTCGACAGAGTTGGGCATAAATCAATCCTAATTTTCCATTCGATAAGAAGAGGTTATCACTCAAAATTGCTACGTCGTAAATAAATATTGCAGAACAATTGTTGTAGGCACCTCATTTTTATTCGGGAACTATGCGAAACAACGTAGAGGTCGCTAACAAAATCATTTCTCAATGAAGACAATTTTAATGGCTACGAATCGATTGACGATTCAAGAACTCATTCACTCATCGATCCAGCCGATAATTGAATACCCACTTTAATTAACTGTCGTTACACGTGAATTGCAGCTGATAATCGAATATTCGAAACTGAAATTCTATTCAAAATTACCCCCTTGTGTTCATTAAATACAATCAAATATTCCTCACTAAATTTATATTACACTAAAATTATATCTCCCATTGTCGAAATGAAAAAAAGACTATAAATATCAGAGAAGCTAATCGAAGAGAGTTGACCAAGTGGGAGAAACCTCCCCTTACCACATTTTCCCGCCAATGAGGTTCGTTCGCTAGACTGTGCACGTCTATAAAGAATGAATTCGCTGTTACGTTTCCGCATTATAGCACTGTAAACAGTATCGTCTGAGAGAAGTGAAAACGCACTTCCTCCGAGTGGAAACGTACGTCCCTGTCAGTCAGCAATGTTTTTCTTAAAAATGTAGAAGAGAGCCTGGATCATCGACCAGACCGTCAATGTTTCACGAAGTACCTATGCGTCGCGACGATGGATCTCGGTTCACGACGAACATAATTTTACGAGCCAGTAAGTGTCAGTCCAATTAATAGACTTATCGATTATCGTCGGTGACAATATCACGAGGGATCTGCGAGCCTTTTTGTTGACAAAATGTTCCGAATCGTCTCCGGACGATGAACAACGAACGTTGGTTTGTCAGTGAACCAATAACCTAACAATTCTCTCGTAAGTGGGGAATAGTTTTTCAGCGATGTCTCCCAAAATCGTCGGAATTTTTATGAGCTCGTAACAGTTTCCAGAAGTGCTTTGCCTGACTGTTTTCAAGTAAATCGTGCAAAAACGTCGCGTTACTTTGCGACAGTGTCGGCGAATCGTTGCACGATCGTGAAGCTTTACTTCGATGTTGCAGGGTGTAAACAGATTTCCGTTTTCGTACTGCGAAAATGGCACAAACGACGCTGCCGAATCTTGCCCCGAAACCGTTGACTGCGTCTGCCATGTGTCCCACCGATTTCACTGTGACGACCTCCCTGTCCGACGTGAGTTTGGCATTTGCAATATACAGATTATTCTAGTCAAAATTGGAGTATAAAATTGTGGAACAAGGTAATTGCGAAACAGTAATGGATTTGTAGCTGCTGTGAGGCAATATGGGAACAGAGCAATTGTCAAAGATAATCGGTAACAGTGTTTGCACTCCAAGAAGTTACTAATAATCCCACGATAGACGATCCAGAGCAGAATTCATCGTTCTGCAAAGTTCACTACGTAACAGTGTCCGTTACTGTTCCCTTAGCGCTCTGTATTTTTGTTACAATTTCTTAACTGAGCGTCGAACAAAGTCTCAGTCTATTCTAACACCAGTCGTTTGCAGGTATTGCAGTCTGAGCCGGTGAAAAGACTACTGAATCAACCAAATATCATTTTTAAAGCGATCCCTCTGAGCGCTACTCCAGTTTCCCACAACAAGGTTACCAATAAAATGAACAACATTCATTTAAATGTAAAGGAATCGAAGACCAAATCGAACACAACGATTCTACCTGATGAAGAAGGGAACGAGGAAGATAAAAATCTTCTACCTTCTAAGAAGAAGGGTAAATCAGAGATTATGCTAGTGCCTATAAAATCCGAGATGAAGCCTTGCGGACACTACGAACCATGCGAGAACATAGTATGCAACGTGACTGTGCAGCAGTACGTGGACAGAGACGGATCGTCGCCTTTGATATCGACCAACATAGAAGACGATGAGATAACCGCACCAGTGGCGAAACACTGTAAGAACGAGAAATGCGATGCTTTAAGCATCGACCATGATCGCTGCCGTAAAGCAGTGGTGAGACTATACAGGTGCAATCGGTCGAAAGCGTGCGACATTTGCGGCACGGAGTTGCAAACGCGACGGTGTCGCATACACCATAAGAACTGCACGAGAAAGAACGAGTACAGGCATAACGAGTCGAATGGCGCTGAAATATTGAAAGTACGAATGCGAGAAAGAGAGATTCAGATGATGGAGGCTTCCAAACTAAGTAGGAAAGACTACACGGACCCTGCCGCGGTGATGCAGACCTTGAAGAAGAACGAAGAACTGATCGTTATTTCGAAATCAGTTCCTGTACAGCAGCCGCAACCACAGTCGCAACCGCAACCGAACACTCTAAATAGCATTTTTGGAAGACTTTTACCCAACCTACCGTTGACATTGTCACCGCAAAATGTGGTTCTCGGTAAATCGCAGTGTTCGAACAAAAACGGTATAACTACCCCGATACAGGTAGCCACGCCGGACACTATAAACTCACCGTTTATCACGCCAACCAACTCTGTTCCTTTAGCTCATAATCAATACGTTACATTCACAACGCAACACGGTTCGCAACCTCTCACGTTGAACGACATACTTTTCACGCAATCTCACGTTATGAGCACACCGATCCAGTCAAAACCGGTGCTCACACCGATCCGCGTCGTGCCTATAACTAATTTGATAACGCAACCGTCGCTGTTGCATCAGACACAGGGTGTACCCAGGTATTGTATCATGGCGGACCCTACTATACCCATACCGTTGTCCTTAGGGAACTCGCAGGCTATGCAACTAGGAGCAATGAGCTTGGCTGTAACAAATCAGCAGCCGATTCAACAAAAAGCGGTACCGTTGACTCTGGCGAATGCGCTGCAGATTCAATCGTCTGTGGTACCACAGCCGTCGGCGGTATCACAGTCATCGACGGTACCACAACCGTCGGTGGTACCACAGCAATCGATAACGGTACCAAAGCCATGTCTGATTCCGCAGAAGATATCGAAGATCAAGATTCCACGCGACTATTCTTACTCGCACTATTCTATTCCGCACAAGAAGCGGAGAAAAAATCCAAAGAAGAAACGCAGACTTAAAAAAAAAGAGTTCAAATGCGAGTATTGCCTGAAGAGTTTCAGCACCGATTGGTATTTCAAGATACACGTCGCTAAACACACTGGCGAGTCGCCGCACTCTTGCAAGATATGCAAAGAGTCGTTCGCCAATTTTGTCGAGCTGAGGACGCACAGGGTACTCAATCATAAGAAGGTGATGTCGCCCCAAGATCAGACTTTTCTGAAGAAAAACCGGATAAACCAACAGTCCTTCCAGTGCTTGGATTGCCCCGCCAATTGCGCGACCATGAAGGACTTGAAGTGCCACAGGCAACTGAGACACGGCAGGGTATCATGCACCCTGTGTCACGCTGAAGTGAGACAGGAAGAATTGGTCAAACACTTCGCGACAGTGCACAATCGGACTAAGAAAATTGTAAATAAAATAGATGCTGACATTGAAAATGGTAACGTATCCGTCGAAACTTCCGACGTGGAGGACGTTACAGAAATTGGTATGAACAGCTCGCAATCAAAGGTGGAGACAAAGAACAAGGGTAAAATGAACGGACACAATATGAAAATGAAATTGGATGATGACGATGATGATGATGATGATGATGATGATGATGCTCATGATTATGATCGTGATGATGATGAGGATGAGGAGGAGGAGGAGAAGGAGAGGAAGGATGATGATAAGAATGATGAGATATAAAACATTCCAATGTATCCGTTCGTTGAACAGGAAGGGAAAATAATTATTCAGATTGAAAGTATATTTGTTATGAGCCTCGAGTAAGAAATTGTTGCCAGGAGCAAGACATAAGTACTACAGTTAACCGATTGTTACCTTTCCACGGTTGAATTTCGTTCGAGTTTCTTCACCTAATCGACGTGTTAGATCGTAATCTCATGTTACGTAGTAGATCCCGGACTGAAAAAGACATTTTGAAATGAATTTTAAAAAAATTTTTTTTAAATTTTTAATGTACAGCAAGTATATTGTTTAGATGATGATTTAACAAATTATATTTTTCAAGAGAGCATCACACTCAAAAAAAGAACACTGCTAAAGATCAAACGAGAAATTATAAAGTAAAAGAATTTTCGAACTGTGATACGTGACCATCTTTCCACTGTAACAGTTTTGTCATTTCACGTAAAAATTTACCGCTATTGCAACTGTGCAAGCAAAGAAAGATATAATCACACATATCTTCACACGCACAGCCCCGGTAACTTCGATGAAAAACAATGAATCTTTTCATCTTATTCTGATAAAAAGTATTTTTAGCATGGAAAGAGAGATTTAGACGCCATTTCTTATGCATGAACGCATACGAGCTGCATTGTGTTCCTTTTACATTTAGTTGAATAGTTATTTAAAAAGTATTCACTCACTCATTCATTCAGTCATTCATTCATTTACGTAGATGTAAGTTTAGAGATACTTCGAGTACTCCTTCAAGATCACATACCTTGTCGACACGGAAAAAGGGTAACATAATACTTTACTTATCAGGCCGAAATTTTTCAGTAGAATTGTTTTATATGAAGTTTTTGTTCTCCGTAGAAGGCGTCGGCCTTCATTTTACTTTTTACGACGAAAATGCATTGTTAAATATAGAATGCTATATCTATGAATTTATTCTTAAAAACGTTCAACTTCGTGAAACAACATTGAACACACGGTACTTTCATATCGGAAAAGATATATAAGAACTGCTATCGGATATACTAAAATTTGTGGCAGTAGCGTTGTACAATGTAAAATAATAAGAAAGAACGTCTTGTCAGGGTAAATCACCCTGTATCTTGTTATGGAAAGTGCTTTAAACTTCGAAATCAATACCCAGATTTTACTAAACGTTGACCAGGGAACGGGAAAGTGAACGAATAGATACATCACAGAATGCTTAGATAAAAGGTAATTTTGGTGTCACCCGAACATGTTCCTCGATAAAGGAAATAAATAAAATAACACGTGCCTTCTAAATTTTAATGTTCCTTATACACGCGAGAGTATAACATTTGTTCCGTTAGTTGTTTTTACCGATTCTCGATCGACAATAACATTTATGCGACTTTTCATTCATGAAGCTGCAGTCATATTACGATCTAGTAATTTCATAGATTTTAAAGACTTAAACATCATTATTTACCGGTAGATCGCATGAGGATTTCCCCAACTATGGATGTCTAAAAAAATTATTTTTTCAATTAGTGTAATTTCAGAAGTACTATGCGAAATTATAATGCGTCCTAAGTGTAACTTGTGACAGATACTGTTCATTGATGTATTTATAGATAAAAGTTTTTGTAATAAACAAATATTTAATATCACAGCATTTATGTAAAATAACAAGTTTTATTTCTCGTTATGAATCGCGGCGTTATTATACATGTTCTTATTTAGGGGAGGATTCAGTCTTAACTCGATGAATTATATAAGAAATCCTTTACTTAGTCTCTTAAGAATACAAATTATATTTTTATATAATTTCAATGTTCGCCGATCTCATATTCTATCTAGAGCTTCTAACATTATAACGCTGTTCCCACGTATTACCTGAACAAATAAAATATACATTAAGTCCTCATTTGAAATCGTACGTTTGTTGAATTGTACAGTATAACTCACCACCATGCCGATATTGTTTTTTGTACCATCTCTGCATTCTTCTATGCTTTCATCAATCACCATATTCATGAATGGATCGAATCCACGTAATATACCAATAACATGTCGTCCACCGTTCAATTTAACTGCAAATATTGTAAATAAAACATGGAGTAAATAACCTATAAATACAATCATCTTCGTCGTTCAACAAACGTGCTTTACCAATTGTTGTTAAAATCTACTTTACTTACGTGATAATTTCTTATCCATGTATCTAGAATTAAACAGAATTATTTCATATTATTGCATTACATTTACGAAGAGCATGGGTACGTAACATTACGAAACAAATTATTTAACAGACTTACTTTTTCAGTTCGGGAGGATGTGCTTTACTCATTTTTAAGCTTTTATTATTTCCTTTTGTTATTTAAATTAAATAGTTATGCAATCAATCGTTTAATTACATAAAAAATGGTGTATATTTATTGTTTATCCCGGCTTTCAAATACCGCACACAGTCCAGTGTCAACTTGTGCTTGCTATTGCTACACTGCGTTAAACCGCGTCCACATGTAAGCGTATGATATATTTCAATTGCTGGAAAAACATAAAAAAGGGCAATTGGACTGTTTGCAAAAGAGGTAACTTATTCGTGGAGTTTCCAAAAATTATCCGACTTCAGTAATTATCATTGCTACCGTGTGTTTTAAATAAATAATTAACAAGAAGTCCCACGAGACGGCAAACCAATGGTTGTAATGGGGTTACGTGGCCCCCAAAAAGTGGACCGCAAAAATACAGTGAATGATAGGTCTATCCTTATACCTAGTCGGTGCCGAAAGTAGATGGCGCTGAAACGATGTTTCTGTTATGCGTCATCGGCGTATCTTCCCGTGCATACTTCATGAAAAATATGCCGAGTATTGCTTGTTTGCCGCTGTCGTGTGACTATTTAACATAAAAACTAAGAATTTATAGTTACAAACTGTGGTATAGCTAAACCAAAGAGAAACTTTTGAAACGCTTAATATCCTGGTAAGTTTTTATCGTACACGATTCACTTTAAGTGATTATTTTCAGAAAAAACGGAATGATGCCGCCGGAACGGTGTTATGGTTAATCTCCGTGCGGCCTCCATTATTTTATATCGTATTACCATTTTTAGGCTATTCACTTACGTATCACTCAGTTCAATGGCTTTTAAACAACAATTCTTACTTACATCTTACATCTTACATCTTTCGAATAAATTCCTTCCTTCTTTTTATCATAGGCAACATAAGATAATATTCTGTATTAGCAGAATAAATGTGAAAAACGTAATTAATATAGTCTGCTATGCGCAAAAAATGACCTATAACATTGATTCGTTATGTCATTATTTTCGTTTAGCCATTGAAGGATCGAGTAACTTTCAAAGCTTTGTTTTCACAGATACATACAACATGGTGCGTGGTGGGCGTGGTGGAATGATCAGGGGAGGACGAGGAGGCATGGGACGTGGAATGGGATTTCCAAGGAAACAGTTTCTGCCGCGTCTTCCATTCGACTATACCCTGTGCGAAGCTGCTTTTCCAAGGGTGAAACCTGCGCCGGACGAGAATGAGTTTGTACTGGCCCTTCTAAAGAAGAATGGAGACATGTATCCTACAGCGAAGGAGCAAACATCTATTTTAAATCTAGTGACTAAACTACAAAGTGTATTGGATAATTTAATTGTTGCTCCGGGCAGCTTCGAAGCTTGTGTAGGTGTCCTGCAATTATAGTAATCATTGTTAATAAATCTTTACTTAACTACTCTACTTAACCATCGATTTGTTTTCACAGCAACTAGAGGAAGTAAGACAAGTAGGAAGCTTCAAGAAGGGAACAATGATCAAGGGTCACAATGTAGCCGACATCGTAGTGATTCTGAAGACATTGCCTACCAAAACAGCGGTAGAGGCACTTGGTACAAAAGTCAACAACGACCTAAAGGTTGTGAATCCAAAGGAAATGTTCAGACTGACTTCCACAGAGCGCGGTTTCGACATTGCTAATAATGAAGCGACCGTGCGAGTGTTGATCACCACGTTGCACCAGAATTTACGTAAATTGGAATCTGACCAGCACTTAGATGTTAAGATATGCCAGGGCCACCTTGCTGCAATAAGACATTCCCGTTGGTTCGAAGAGAATGCTCACCATTCCACTATCAAAGTTCTCATCAGACTGCTCAGAGACTTGAGAAGTAGATTCGAGGGTCTGGAGCCACTGTCCCCTTGGATGCTGGATTTATTGGCGCACAATGCGATCATGAATAATCCTAGCAGACAAGCGTTGCCAATAAACCAGGCATACAAGAGAGTACTTCAGCTGCTTGCCTCTGGACTCTTCCTTCCGGGATCCGCTGGTGAGATTTTATTATACAGGATGGTCCACCTAAATGTATCCACCTAAATATCTCCTTTATTTTTGATCACATAACAAATGTTTTAAATGCAATGTAAATGGTATCGCAAGGTGAATTTTGTATTCTGGGTGAGTCACATAACTGTACAACTAATTCAATTTGATTTAGGCATCTCCGATCCATGCGAGGGCGGCAATATTCGCGTGCACACGGCGATGACTCTGGAGCAACAAGACCTCGTGTGTCTCACAGCTCAAACACTGTTGCGCGTGCTGGCCCATGGTGGTTACAGGCCCCTTCTCGAGGGTACCAACAAACTCGCCGTGGAAATGAGCGTGTGGGCAGGTGGCGTGGTCGCTAGTCCCCTGGACAAGGCGTACGAGCCTCCCACAGAGCAAGAACAGCAAGAGGACATGGACGAGAGCAACGAAGAGATGATAACAGAGAGTGCTTAACTGATAATTTCATATAGTCGTATGAACAAACACTACGATAAATTTTCTACAATGACGATTTATTCATTAACTCCTTATTCGATACAAAAGATAATTGTATTTCAGTATTGCGTACGAATTTTACTGATTCACGAACTTTCTATCAACAGTAAACGTAACTAGTGCAGATGCGTTGACTTCATTGTAATTGTGTGTGGTATTGTACGTGACGTTTAGAGGCCTGTGTGTGTGTGGGGCAGTCTTTAACCGACTTTATATCTCTGTAATAAAACCCAAAGTACGTCTACGTAGAATTCTTACAGAGTACACGCCTCTCAGAGTATTTCCCGACTGTTCAAATCCATCCATGTACAGAGTGTCAAAAAATGTATTAATCGATGCAATAGAAAGAAAGGGTCAAGGACCCATTTTTTAAACAGACCAACACCCTGTACAGTAACTGATTAAGGTTTCCTTTAATCTCTCAACGTCTCATCGTTGTCCAAGAGTAACAAAGTATCAAACAGCGTGTGTACATGCTTGTCGGCAGTGCTGGACACGATGAATAATCGAAACGTTACATCGTTACAATCTTTCTTCGATTCTATCGCGAGCAAGGATCGTTCTCCGGAGTTCTACTGACGCGAGCACAGCTCACGGACCTGCTGCTGCCGCCGGACCGAACTGGAACCTTGAACAGCTTCCCCTGAGGCATGCAGATGCAGACTTTGTACTGTTCGTGACCAGGATTCTGCAAGAACAACGGCGCGACTGGAATATTGTCCACATCGATAGAAATACCATCGACAGCGTCCAGGACGATGCTGCCGTTGACGCTCTTCAACAAAATGTCTGTGTCCGCGCTCCAAACGATATCCTTGCTCTCCATGGTCGTTCCTTCGGCGCCTTGCATGGAAATCTGCTCGTCAGAATTCACCGTTAAGCTCTCGTTCACGGGAGACGTGATTCTATGGGTCTCCGCAATCTTCACATCAATTTTTTCAACGCCCGCCGGCAAGCTGAAGTTAGGGAAGTCGGTGGTGAAGTAGATAGCGCCGGTCCTAGGGTCCTTGATCTCGAACGACTCCACCTGAGACCAGGCGGTGCCGTTCGATAGGATCGTCACTTTTGAACTAGGCTCGTCGTGGGCTCGGCGACCGTGAACCTTGATTTGTACACCGCCCTCGTCGCCGGAAACCTCCATCGGCTCGTCCCCGTAGCCCTGGCAGACCTCCGACTGCAGACACACCTGCAAACCAGCGCAATGTTACCATATTTATTTATGGTTTATCGCTTGCTGCGACCTGTTGACCCGCTGATCATTTTTATTTATTTCATTTTTCTTAAGGGGGTAGACTCGTTTCTTCTCATTTCTCGATAATGGAAAGATGGAGGCTTTCAGTAGACAAAAGCGCTAGATAAGAGATCAAACTAGGCCACGATTGCCCCAAAAAGTCCTATTTTTACATTTGCGTAATTTAATAAAATAATAATACAAATTACGCCTCGTACACGTAAAAGTAGGACTTTTGGAGACGATTGCGGCCTAGATTGATCTTTTATCTAGCGCTTTTAACACTTTACCTACCGGAAACCTAATAATAGGATTTTCAATAATTGTGCTGTACCAAAAGAAAGCATAGAAATGTTCTTTTACATTGCAACCTCAAATGAAACTATTAGATGGTGTTATTGAGGATGACTTGTTAGTTTACAATGAAAATTGCTGTTGCTATTGAAGGTTCCATAAAAAAGTATTTAGCCATGTACCATAAATTTTTCGAAATGATGCAATTATCACCGGTCGGTAATGTGTTAACTACTGAAAACCCCTATCGTTTGCATTATCGAGAAATGAGAAGGCGGATCCCGCATCCTTGAAATCCTAGAAACGAGTCTACCCTCTTAATCGCGTAAGTCGAGGACCTACTGTAGCAAGATATTAGGTCAGCGCAAAAGTTCTTGCTGGATTTCGCATTAAAATACAACAATCAACTCAGCATTCGCAAAATTGTCAACAGATCGACGTGTAGCTTTTTTCCAACTGTTAACTGACACTGTCCAAGTCGGTCTTCCCGTAAAACTTGACGAGATTCTCGTCAGGTATCACTTCCATTGCCTCCATTCCCTGGGTGATTCGTAGCACGGCTATCACGGTGATGTTGAGGAAGAGATTACAGAGGCCGATTATCGCCAGGACAAGGGTCAACGTCCACAGGCAGTAACGTCGCCTCGTTGGCTTCTCATTGGAAGCGGACATTCCAGGGGAAGATCCGGTCATCGTCCGGTTAACGTTCTCGCAACTGAAACCCCAGGGTATTAACTATTGTCGTAAACTTTAGCCTGCATGCGACGAGGAACCCTTAGAATTTCTGTAACTTTCAGCTGTATTGGAGCCTCACCTCGCTCTGACACTGTTGCAATTGTTCTGCTGCATGTAGCCCTTGATCAGAGGTCCATCGCTGTTCGACAAGTTGTCCTCGGCCTTCGATATCGAGCCAGTGTCATTGCCACATGCGTCGAGGAGGGCGGACATTCAATGACCGTGCTGCGTGCACAGAGAAAATTGATACGCACGTTTTTTCAGAAAATTCTACAAAACACTTTGCATAAGCGATTATACGTGTAGACAGCGGATTTTATGCATTTATGATATATACGACCAAAAATGTATAGCTGCAATTTGAAACAGTAGAAACATTCAACGAATTGAAGAGTATCATTGCTTTTGTCCTGTCGACCGTGTTAAAAGAAGAAATTTTTAGTTTGTTCCAGTACCTTGTAGCTGATGAAGAGAATTTTTATTTTTCGCATAAAGATCCACCGTCTAATTAACGTGTGCCGAGTGTTCCCATGGGCTTGTGGATATAAATGGTAAACAATCTTCTGTTATTTTCTTTAATTTGCGACGGGTGTAATAGTAAATGATGTTATAAATTGTGCAGGGTGTTCGAGTATCCTTGTAGCAGGGTCCGTTTCGTTAAGGAAGCTGTTTGGAACGCGCGGATGACGTTCGTTCGCGGATTCATGGCAGAAATTCTTACCCCGCTTAGGATCGCTGCCGTAATGCTGGATGAAAACGAAAATAGAGCGGCGATAGTTCGCTTTCGGGCGAGCACACGAGCAGTGTCGATGGATCAAGACTTGTCTCCCACTCTAACTCATCCCTTCTACGACGCTATACCCCCCATTCTTCGGTGGCGAACATCCCCATGCCCTGGTCACGTGACGCGTTTCCTCTCTGTCATACACGTGTCACGATGTCACGTGATTAGTCCGGTTATGAGAGAGAGAGAGGGTAACTGTACTCCCCTCAATTTCTCCGGTCTGGCGACATTGCACATGAGCCGTGTAACGTAACGAAAACTAGGTGAAATCAGCCGGTCGGCGCTTGCGCGTCCAAGGATCGATGCTCGGGATTTCGGGTGGGTTTATTCGAATTTTTATAGGTGCTACTGCGTTGCCTCATTTCTACTGAAAATCGCGTAACCGGAAGTGTACAGGCGCGAATTGTGCGCGCCTGTACTTGACGCGCAGCTATAAAAATACAATGCAATATGTTAGTAACAATAATTCCAAGGATCGCGCTTTCTTCGCGTATAATCAACGTACTAATTGGATAACACATTTGATAGTCATACTGTTAGGTTGTCCCAAAAGTTTCTTTCGGAATGTGTTCCTTTAATCAGAGGCGGATTAAACCAGCGCGGGGCCTGTAGCAAATGTTACAAGGAGGTCCTACGTTTTGTATGATAATAAAATAAAACACAACTATAAGGAACAGAAGATGCCCCCAGAAACGCGGGGGCCGTAGCATTTGCTACTTCTGCTATAGCATGTATATACATGGCTAATCCGCCTTTAATATTGCTAAATAAATATTAGGTTGTCCCAAAAGTTGGTTTTCGATTCATGCATATAATGCAAATTCATGTAAGGAAGTACTAAAACATTAACATAAAGATTATCGCATTGTTTGTATTTATTTGGCAACGTTAAAGGAACACATTCCGAAAGAAACTTTTGGGAGAACCTATAATATCTTGAGGGTCAAGGGGTCCATTCCATTCGAATCGAAATAACACGTCGCCGCAGTAAAAATAATAAAAAATCTTTTATTGTGTCAATGCTATAGCGCATGGCCGAGTCAATTTTGCCACTGGCTAGCCAGTGCAAGGTAAAAAGTATTTCACAGAGTATTATAAATAATAGCCGGTTAAATCTCGTTTTCATTGTCGCGTCACACTAATTCCGGCCAAACGGTCTTTGCTATCCAGGGTATGTAGTTGGATACGCGGGTGTATACTCCGGGAATGATGCTGCCGCAATATCCCCCGAAGCTTGTTATGCCGACGATGCTGTACATGCAGTTGTAATCTTGATTCAGGATCACCAGGGGTCCGCCACTGTCGCCCTGCACGCAGAAGGTCAGTGAAATTAAATCTTGTAATTCTAATCTGCCAATGATAAAAAATCATGTCGTTCTGAAAAATGCATTACATGACAAGTATCTTTTCCAGGTTCACCGGCACAGATCTGCCAATCGTCGACGATGCCACGCGGTACTACCCTGTCGTCGTGGATGGTCTTGTTGCATCGTGCATTGTCTACGAGCTTGATAGTGACTTTCAGCATGTCGCTGGAGCCGACGTCGTCATCTGAAAGATAAGAACGTGATGAACAGCTGCGGGAAGATGATCTTCAGATTTTTATTAATCCGCGGGAATTACCCCAGTCGACCTTGCCCCAACCGGTCGCTGTTGCTACCTCCTCGTTACCAGTATCCGGTTCAGAATATGGCAAACAGATGGGTCTCACCCACGCGTCGAATGTTACAGCCGTTTCTAATTTTAGGAGTCCTATGTCGTGGTACTGAGGGGGTCTTTGGTAGTCAGGGTGCCGGATTCTTTGGATTACCCTAACTTCCTGAGGTTTCGCCTTGTCGTCGGTCCTCTCCAGGTTCATGTCGCCCACCCGCACCCACGCGGCTGCTCCCCTGTTGTAGAGTTGTATTTATGAATGAACGATGACACGTGCTGTTACGCAAAACTGATTTGATGTAAACATCGGATCGTACCAGTCTACACTGAAGAAACAATGCGCTGCGGTCAACACAAATCGATCTGATATCAGACTGCCTCCGCAGTTGAAAACAACACCGTTATCACTGTTGTATCCCACAGCTGCCATGTGCGGGAATTCCTTAGGGTCGGCCTTTTTGCCACCGACGATTAGCTTCCTCGATTTAATTGCGCAAACCGAGACGTTTACAGGTGTCTGGTTTATCGTTAACGTTGGAGGTATCACGAGCTGGTACACGGCTCTCGAATACTCTTCGCATTCTGAACAGAATCAATATGTTCATTAGACAGTGAATTTTATATATATATTGTATCGTTAGAGTTAGATGGTTGTTGATAATGTTGGAATGTTGGAGGTACTATTATTCGAGGTCGCTCACTTGCTCTTGCTACAGCCGCTCCGTTATTGCCACTGAGTGGTCCAGGACCTGAAGGTTTCTCTGTCGTTGTTGTTCTCTCGGTCGTCGACGTGGCAGGTTCAATATTTGATGGACAGCACACCAATTGTTGGAAACCCACGTATCCGCATACTGCGGTCGGAGGATTTCCTTTAAGCAGTTCTTCGTAGACCGGTGTACACTTTAGAACGGGCGAGCAAGTTCCAGGTCCATCGTTCACGACACACCGGTCACCTACATGAGAAATTGCCAAGTTAAAATAATTTTTAATATCTAATCAATTACAAACTAAATCCGTGACAAATTTCCAGAGGGACACCCTGACTTCGTCGGTTGTACATAATCATTAAATATAATTCGTAAGGGCAGACAATTGAATATTTGCTGCACCATTGCCCAATTCTTTCAGATCATCTCGCAAATGTAATGTATTATAATTTGTTTTCCAAGAAAAGATTTATTCTAATTTAAACTTATGTAGATTTATAAATTTCGATTACTACGATTAAAGATGATTAACTATTGTCAATTTTTATAAAGAACGTAATCCTTAGGGATTGAAATAAATCCCACTGCAATCCGATCGCAATCCCTAATCTCAGAGTTCCTGAGGAAGCTTGTTCTTCTCTGTCCTTGCTCATCGTGCATTTCTAATGCATACCAGAGAATTCGAAGTGCCGCAGGAAAGGAGATGGCACGAGCGTCGCGTTCTCTGTCCTTGTCTTATACACGGGGAAACAGGGAAAATTAGTACGCCACTGTACCGCTCGTGTGGCGTAACATTTAAATATTACAACTTGAGGAAAACGAGACGATGCTAATCTGCAAATAGTTCAGACACTTTGGCATAGATGGAGCGTTCGATTTTCCGCTGATCCAATCATTTATATGTTTAAGAAACCGCTTATCAATTGAAAATGTTCCTAATCAGAGCAGGTCAATGTTAATACTCTCCGATATTTCTTTTCATAAGGCAAAGATCACATTTTCAAACGCGTTCTGTTGAAACAAATGTTTTGCGACCGGTGACACAAATAAATTTATAATTTTGTTATTATTTTCGCGATCTATAGGATTCTTATAATATATATTCTTCTTATACGATATATATATATAAGATTCTTATTTATATATATATAAATGAAAGAATTCAAGGGCAAGGTGCATTGGTCAACACTGGAGGTAAAAGCTGAAGCCTTTCCTCAGACCATTGTAACCCACTAAAATTCCTCAAATAATTGCCAAACCTAACTAAAATTCTTCACAAGTAGAAAAAATCTAATTCGTTTTACCTTCGAACTGCTGGCCTTGAGCCGGAGAAACCGTTACAAGCAATGAAAGGAGCAGAGACGAGAGCGCTACCGGCAAGAATGACAGCGAGAACATCATCCTCGCGTACTACAATTCGATATCCGTAATCTTCCTTCGCCGCGATGACACTGCTTCGCGTCTTCTTCGCCTCGAAGCTTTTGTATGCCCCACCATAATTTTCTTGCTGCGAATTCACGCTCAGAGGGGGAAAGAGGAAACCGCGGATGAACCGCAGGGAAGAACCCCGCTGTTTCTTGTGTTATCATTCGACGAACAGGTTTTACAGGTAATACCGTTAAAAAAAATAATACTCGACGTGCAATGAGCCATCGGGACATCAGCTGATCGAGTTCTCGAAATAGCAAGTATTTGCCTGTTCGTCACACGTTCGTCGGTTTTCCGTCTAAGACTCCTGAAGAATTGCGATGTAGTTCCTCAAGCTCCTTTTCATCTGAAACAGTCTCTTCAGACTTTTGTAAATGGATTCTCAGTCTGTATTTAAATTCCTGGCTGCACTTTTTACGTTTTAATCATTTCTTGTTTATTGTGTTTAAGTCTTTGTACTATGCAGAGTGATTCTGGAACTTGGGACAATTTACTGCTGTGTTTTAAGTAAAAATAGAAAAAAATCATATGTCTTAATACGTTCTAACTTTCAGGTGCAATTGCGCTTTGTTCTTTAATGCAGCCCAATTTATTTGTCAAACCAATCGATCTCTTTTATTATTCTACGTGTATAAAAGTACACTAACCCATGGTCATCCAAATGCGAATACTTCACGAGATATTTGACATTTTGTGTCAGAGTACGCACGGCACAAGTTCCTACAATTCAGATCGAGAGCTTGAATGCTCCTTGTAGTAAAGTACGTTTCTGACACAAATATCTCGTGAAGTATTGCATTAGTAAAAAATTAGTATTTTTTGTAGATAAATTTTTCCATTCATTCTACTTAAAAAATGTATGGGGTCAATTAATATCCTGTACACGGTTAACATTAGAATAGAACTTGGAGTAAAATGTTAGAATTGCTATACAGGGTGATTTTAAGGGCGAATTGATACTAATACAATACTTAAAAAACTTGAAACATATCGCAGATAGCATTCCTAGAAAATTTTTGGAAATTCTCCATTCGTCAAATTTTGATTTCCGTTTTTAATTGCATTTGCACCCCGTACACGTAGAGAGAAGGTTAAACAAGACCGTCACACATGCAAGTCCATTTATCGAAGAGGCGAATTATGGGAAATTGTTCAGTAGCAATTGCTAGTTAATTATACGTTTTGATCCTCCGTCGTGCGTTCAAGGATCAAGGATTGTTATCGTGAAATGGATGACAGAATCATTAATTGAAAACGATTCGCCGAAGCACACCGCCCTAAATGAATCGTTGAGATACATTTGCGACATACGAATTAGTTGAGAAATAAGGAAAATAAACTTTCCGATGCACGATTGGACGATCGCAGGTACGACTTACGGATGATGATGTTATTAGATGATTCATATCGTGAGTGGGCGTGTTTCCGACGTTTCATTCGTTCAAGTTCAGCGCCTGGGAGATGCTACCGTTTCGACACCGGCGTAACACGCCGCACAGGTAACTCACTGCCAGGGGAGTGAAATTTTGCAGTCGGATTTCGTCTTGAATTAATTTAGAAATAGTCTTGAATTAATTCCGAAATTGTCTTGAATTGATTATCGCTGCACCGAGCGTAATCCGAATTCATAATAGTGTCAACGAGCTCTTGGCGAAATTGATAGCGTTCGCTTTTAACCTTCCGAGAGATAAAGTCGCATATCTGGAAGATTAATGTTAGCGCGACAGCGTCGTTCAATGATTACATACTCGAACGTTTAATTTATTAATTTGTTTTTAATCATTTCCATTCTTGACTTTGCTCGACTCCGGTCTATTTAAAGTGCCCGAAGTCGCATTCGCGCTTGAAAGATTCGACCTCGAGGAGATCGGTTACGATATGACTGCTCTAAATTCAATGATAAACTGATTATTCGAGTATCAGTGATCGGGACGGGTTAAAGGATAAATGAAACGCGAGATTAACACATACCATCTGAAAATATATCATTGCTAATTAGTCTGTTCATAACATGTTTGTATATTTACAAATTCGGTACCCGAGTATGTATACGTATACGAGCATCTTACGATAGACTGATAGAAATGTAGACGCGTTCCGCTTTGTACATCGATCAATACCCGCAGTCGTAATTAATAATTCTTTAAAAGGAGAGAACAAAGACAGGGAGAGCGAGGGACACCGAGAAAGAGAGACAGAGAAAGGGAAAATGCTAGAATCTTGTTTTCATTTTCGCGTCACACTAATTCCGGCCAAACGATATTTACTATCCAGGTTTACTATCCAGGGTATGTGGTACGATACGCGGGTGTATACTCCAGGAATGATGCTGCCGCAATATCCGCCGAAGCTTGTTATGCCGACGATGCTGAACATACAGTAATCTTGATTCAGGATCGCCAGGGGTCCGCCACTGTCGCCCTGCACGCAGAAGATGAGTGAAATTAAATCTTGTAATTTTAATCTGCCAAGGATAAAAATCATGCCGTTCTGAAAAATGCATTACATGACAAGTATCTTTTCCAGGTTCACCGGCACAGATCTGCCAATCGTCGACGATGCCACGCGGTACTACTCTGTCGTCGTGGATGGTCTTGTTGCATCGTGCATTGTCTACGAGCTTGATAGTGACTTTCAGCAAGTCGCTGGAGCCGTCTTCGTCATCTGGAAGATAAGAACGTGATGAACAGCTGCGGGAAGATGATCTTCAGATTTTTATTAATCCGCGGGAATTACCCCAGTCGACCTTGCCCCAACCGGTCGCTGTTGCTACCTCCTCGTTGCCAGTATCCGGTTTAGAATATGGCAAACAGATGGGTCTCACCCACGCGTCGAATGATACAGCCGATTCTAATTTTAGGAGTCCTATGTCGTGATACTGAGGGGGTCTTTGGTAGTCAGGGTGCCGGATTCTTTGGATTACCCCAACATTCTGAGGTTTCTCATCGTCGTCGGTGCTATACAGTTTCGTGTCGCCCACCCGCACCCACGAGGCTTCTCCCCTGTTGTGGAGTTGTATTTATGAATGAACGATGACACGTGCTGTTACGCAAAACTGATTTGATGTAAACATCGGATCGTACCATTCTATACTGAAGAAACAATGCGCTGCGGTCAACACAAATCTATCTGATATCAGACTGTCTCCGCAGCTGAAAACAACACCGTTAGCACTGTCGTATCCCACAGCTGCCATGTGCGGGAATTCCTTAGGGTCGGCCTTTTTGCCACCGACGATTTTGCCTTTCGGATGATGTTCGCAAACCGAATCTCTCGAGTGCTCTTCGCATTCTGAAGAGAATAAACATGTTCATTAGGCTGTGCATTTTATATACATATAGTTAGATGCTTGATGGTAGTGTTGGAATGTTGGAGGTACTACAGTGTCGGACAAAATGATAGGACATTTAATAGGATATATGTACATATTATACGCCCTGTACATTAGATATGCTCTTCAAAGTATACATATAGAATTGCAAGTTTGTATCTTGAATTTGTTCTGACGGTCGGCCGCCAGTGGAGTGAGAAGGCACTGGTCTTAGAACGTAATATAAACGAAAGACAGTAATGTCGGCATTACTGTACTTAGAAGTATCTTTTCGAAACTTGTAAGTACTCATTCCGAGGTTCGATTACTACTTGTATACAATGAATACCTTTCAAGTATAATCATTGAAACTTTTATTGCTTTTAAGTAGTAATCGAAACGCATGAAATGAAACTTGGTTATTGAACTCGACTCGGATTCGTGAGTACATATTGAACTTGATCCCATCCTTACCGACCACCATCGGAGGAGAGGATGTGCGTAAGAGCATTTCCCCGACCGCCCTAGAAAAAAAAGCTGCCATCTGCTGCCAGGTTAGAGTTCAGCGCCTGGAAGATGCAACCGTTTCGACACCGGTGTAACACGCCACACGCGAAAGATAATAGTAAGGAGTGTAGAGAGTAGCTGCTGGTAGCCGCCGCGCCGTTGAGAAATCTCACGCAACAGTTCATATCATTTGCAATCGGATTGTCAGTGACTTAGGTAAACTATTCATGTATCAATTATCTATTCCATGCGAAGAATAGAATTATCTATTTCCATAGCTATTCAAAATTCACAATCACAAATTTTCAGATCTGTATGAGGCTAGGAAGAATTATTTTATACTTTTTAGTCCGTCGTAAAATCGTGGTACATTAAATTTGTTTTTATTTAAACAAGTAAGACCACCCGACAGTAACCGTGAAACAAAGATGTTGGACGGGTTAAAGGATAAATGAAACGGTACACGCGAGATTAACACATCCCACCTAAAAATATTTTATTGCTAATTAGTCTGTTCATAACATGTTTGTATATTTACAAATACATTACCCGAGTATGTATACGTATATGAGCATCTTACGTTAGACTGATAGAAATGTAGACGCGTTCCGCTTTGTACAACAATCAATACCCGCAGTCGTAATTAATTATTCTTTAAAAAGTAAGGACACAGAGAGGGAGAGCGAGAGCGAGAGACAGAGAGAAAGAGAAAGGGGAAAAATAATAAAATATAATAACGTAACAGCAATTGATAATCGATCGATATCGATAAAAAAAAATATATATGATATAGTAACAAATATAAACACGCGGTGCTTAGGGGCTAATGTCGGGCATCGAGCGCTAGGAATTAAAAAGAGCATTCTCTACCTAAGAATACTACCGATAAAATATACGAATTAAAAAACATCGTTCACGGGACCGAAGAAAACAAATAAAAACAGGAGGGGCGAAGGGGTGAGGGCGGGGGCACGGTCTTGCAAAGCCTAAAAACGTACTTTCACGAGTAAACTCAACGCTAGTTGCCGCGGAGGAGAAGAGAGATAGAGTTTCGTGTAAAACCGATCGCCTAGCGATAAACGATAAATAAAACTAGACGAGGAAGACAGGCCGCAGTTTCAAGACCGAACGATAGTTTTAACGAAACTCGATCCCGCAACTTATAATGATACTATATACAGTAGTCCGTGTGTACCTGCGTTAAGTTATCAGTCTTGCGGCTCTCAAGAAAAATTGTATAACCGAGGGTGAACGGTACAGCGAGACGCGGTGAATCCGGGCCCATTAACAGATTCTTGGGTCCGCGACGATTAGGCTACTTGAGCCGGGACTCTGCGGTCTTGAGTATTTCTCATTATTAGGCCATTCTATCGTGTCGTTTCTTATTCCGCTGAACTACAAATTTTCTTTCGTGTCTTTTTCTATACGTTCGTCTACGTCTTCGTCGCATTTATCCTCTACGCGTAGCGTTCAGAGCAACATTTTCAACTTAAATCGAGAAACGAGTTCTTGCTTCCAGCGCAAGAAAGGAATTTTCGTTGAACCAACACAATATCTGATAACTCAGGATTAAAAGCTCCGAGTATCTTCCAGTCGAAAACGGTGAGTAACGCATCAACGATGCGGATTATACGTAGCCATTGGAGTATTACACACTTGCAGCGTTAAAAATAAAAACGACACGATTTAAAGAATGATGATATAAACAATGGTATAACAGTTGAAGCTTGCGATTAGATCACTTCGAACACAACTTGGCATCGTTGTCACTCTCTGAACGTGTCATGACATCGTTCGTCGATCGTCGGACCCGAATCCTCGGTCCTCGAGATTCATAACGATCGCTGTACCGTCGCAATGCGCGTGTCTCTGTTTTGTTAGTACACTGATCGAGGCGATAGGGAAGCTAAATCGAGGATTTAACTAAATTACGGACACCCGGGCTTCTTCCATTCGCTGACGCACCTAATTCCGTGTCGATTAGCTCTGCGACGACCGGTGGATCGGATCTAGGAACTTTCGAGCGCGCTCGATCGAAGGATAAACGACCGATGATATTAACCCTTCAGGGACGACGTCTGGACACCGTACCGACTCCGGAGCATGTTAACGTTATAAACAAACTGCGGATGTTTATGCGAAATAAAAATGATCGGCATTCAAGATACATCGGTCACTTAGGAATGTCTTTCTTCCCTTAACACTTTACCTACCGGAAGCCTATTAATAGGATTTTCAATAATTGTGCTGTACCAAAAGAAAGCATAGAAATTTTCTTTTACATTGCAACCTCAAATGAAGCTATTAGACGACGTTATCGAGGGCGACTTGTTAGTTCACAATGAAAATTGCTGTTGCTGTTCAAGGTTCCGTTAAAAAGTATTTAAGTAGCCATGTACCATAGATTTTTCAAAATTATTCAATAATCACCGGTCGGTAATGTGTTAATAATTTCAGACTGGATTGGAAGTAATGTATATTGATGTTCAATGGTTTTTGATAAAAAATTATTTAGACCGGTCATTTCACTGGCACTGGTAGGCTTAGCGTTAATGTCATAAATGCATAAAGTCCGCAGTTTAATTCTATCGAGAAGTCTAAACGATCTATGGATTACGATAAACATTGAGCATGGTTCCTGAAAGGATCAACGTGGGTCTTATTGTACCGGTTCCACCGATCGGGTCAGCGTCGTGTTTCGTTTACAGTATACATAGTTGGATCGGATGATTCGGTGACGAGTCATCCGCGCGTTTCAAAATCGTTAAGCCGTGTTCCCACTTCGAGACGCTTGTTCATCGGCTCTGTCGACAGCGTTCGCAGAGCCCCTCCCGTATTGCTACAACACGCATCTCTCGCAGATTCATACAGACGCAATTCACGAAAAAAAAAAACGCAGCACACTACACATATATAATAGACACAATCGACCGCGAATAAATAACTTATAACGGAGCGCGTAAAAATACACATCCATCCTCCGCGCCGAGCAAAAAGGCTGGCGTGGAGAGACCCTTTCAGAAAATGACTATGCCTCTGAACAAATCAGAATCATAAATATAAATTACACAGTTAAAAAATAGGAATATTAACAAGGTTCTGTTTGACTCGCGTGTTCCCGGGCTTACACACCAGTTTTTCTCTATGTACACAGTCGACGACGGTTTTTCTTACTTCTTTAGAGGATTTATTGAGAGGCACTTTGGCAACGTCGCTCTCGAGTGGGAACAAAGCTTAATATCATTCTTGGCGTCGTAGAAATAGGGTTTTCTGCCACCTTTTCTCTCTCCATTCGACGGGCTTGCTCTAAACGATTTAACGAGCTCTTTTTACTGTCTGTAGAATACTATGTTCATTCTAGCTAGCATTTACTAATACGTCCGCGCGAAAAGGTGGCAGCCCTGCACGAGGACCTTTTCCAGCAAGGGTGTACCTCGCCTCTCGGAGGACTCGTTCTTCGCTTTGTCTGTTACTGCTTTTTTTTTTTAATATAATATACATTATTCTATATGTATTATATCGCGTTCGTTCGATAATTGGGTGTCCTCGAATTCAATCTCACGTTCGATAAATTACTCTTTCTCAACTAGATATCACTCTGTTCGTTAGTCGGACCCCACATGCACACATACAGAGACATTCTATTTGTTTTCTACGTGGGAGGATCGTTTGATTAGACCGTCGAACCATTAGGATTGTTGGACGACCGGTTAGGCGATTGGACGACCGAGGATCTTTATGCGATTCTCAATTTTTTGCGGATCGTTGAAAGATCAGGAGAGTTCATTTTATCGTTCAGATAATCCCTTGTAGTAAAATACGAACACGCTGACTGCTAGGAAGCTCTCGCAAAATAACAACTTGCAAAATATTGTACTCTTCTTATTATAAAAATAATCTTTATCAGGCATTAAAAAAATATTCAATGTTCACCGATCATTGAATATGGAAATTGATTGAATTAACAGGGACACTACTTTTGATTCGACCTGTATAAAAATTAACACGGACCTCTGTCACCCACGTTTCAGCGACACGGCAGTCAACGTGTTATCGAAAAGTCAAACTCGATAAATCCTAAGTTCATGGAGTACGAACATCGAAATCGTGTCGTTCGTTCCGTTTTCGTGAAATTGAATCGTTCGAGACGTTCTTCCGTGGTTTGAAACCGATCGATCACGCGTGTGGAAACGCGCATGGAATGATCGAGAATGATCGAGTGCAAGATGCGTCGCCGAGAACAGCCGAGACATCTCGGGAACCCGTTGATCGAAGAAGAAATCAAATCTCATAGTCTTATCGATCGCCGTAAATCAGCGAGGCTAAAAGATTCGAGAGAGATACCGTTTGCGTAAAAAAGAAGAAGAAATTAAACAAATAAAGACAGAACATTGTCGAGAATTTAAAAAGACCATTTTTATCATACTCGATATACACTGGCAGCCAGTTCGCTGGAGATCTGTTTGCAAAAAGTAGACAGAGAGAGAGAGAGAGAGAGAGAGAGAAAGAAACGTACATATGTATATACACATGAGTATGCGATCGTGTATATTAAGTACAAACGAATCCGATGGTCGGCGAAGTTCTTAACACTTTGGAAGCACTGCACGATTGCGTCGCAAGGTAGTCCAAAGCCGTCCATAATGAAACGAGCAACTGGAAATTCCACGGGAATGGTCGACTAACTCTGGAGGAACCGTCGCTTCGGAGCTCGATATATCGGAATACCGTTTGCGAGATAAATCTGTTTCTCTGGACCACGAGGCTTAAGTACGAGTACAAGAATACGTCGTGAAGCGACCGGCTCCTGGAGAGTCGGACGACCTCGGAGTACAACGACGAGGAGGATTACAAGACATCCAGAGTCAAGGAAGATCACAGTGACGAGAACGAGCGCATGCTCTGTCGAAACAAGTTTGGAGAGTTTAAAAAATAATATAAAACTCCGAGACGTTGACACGCGGATACAAGACTCTCTGCTGGTCTCTAGAAAGTGTCTATCCGAAGGTAGACAGTTTAGATCCGGTTCAGGACAATACTAATCGCAATCGATTCAAAGAACTGCTTGATTTGACGAACCAGGACCGGATGGAGGTCGAGAAAAATTCCCTAGATGATCGTGGATGATCGTGAATGATCGTGGACGACGGAGTCCTGTTCGGCCAACAGTCGAGGGTCCGAGCGCGAATTCCAAGAAGGTCGGTGATCTCCGAAAGCGAACAGAAACCGTTTTTCTAAACCGCATCTTCGCGGCTAGGGCTCGTCGTCAGTTGATTCCTGTCCGTCATTCTACCTCCGGGGAAACGTCCCTGCAAAGAAAATCTCGTTCTCTGAGTATTTGTGTCCACGTTGCTGTCCACATCTCGAATTTTATAATCTTCAGTCGTACAGAATGTTTCCAACTAATTTATACAGTCATTCTATTCGAGAGCGTACAGCTTCGTTTTTCATTTACCAGCTCCGAACCCTCTTGAACATTCTTCCACTTATTTTGAATAGCTCGAGGGTGCATTACGCTGTTGCGAATGATATCAAAGTAATCTCCTTTCAACTCTAACGCTAGAGTATGTTTGAATCCCCGATTCTTGGTAACTTGTTCTAACTTGATAAAATTCACATCGAAGGAAACCCGAGTAAAAAAAGGTTCCGTTTCCTATGCGCATAGCGCATCCTCGAGGAAAACTATTGAAAGACCCCGAGCTGGTAAACGAAGAACGAATCCATTTTGACCCAGAATATGATTTGTATTAATGGTCCTCTGTTCAAGGGTTAAACAAGTTGGAAACATTCGAGACGACTTCGGAGTTTGTTTACAGCCCCGGTCCGTTCTCGTACGATCCAGTCGTACAGCGCACTCATACGTGCCGAGCATGCATTCCGTCATGCGATAATAACAGCGGTGGTTCTCGCTTGTTGCGGTTCTTCTCGGAAACAATAGCGAAGGAAGCAAAAGAGAGTAGACCGAATTTCGTTGCCGTCGTCAGGCGTCTTGTTACCGCGTACACGCACCATACACTCACACATACACACACTTGTTCTTACGTACATACGTACATACATTCTTTATACACGCACACACACACGCACACACACATACATACATATATGGCGAAACAGATTCGTTCCGAATAAGCGTACAGGTTGGCTCAAAAATGGTGTCCGGAAGGTAGGACAGCTTTTCGGGCAACCTGTATATTGAACGGCGCTTACTCTGGCCCGAACGAATCCTTTCTTGAATTTTTCGTGCAGTTGGACCAGAAAAAAAAACGGTCACACGCGAAAACCGTTTGCAGCCCTCTGTGACGGGCGGTCGCGTTCAATCGAGTAAAAAAATATACGCCCGTCATTCTCGCGGCATCGTGGACCCTAGGACGACGAGCGATTCTGCTCGAAACATCTTCTGGTTGAATTTCATCGTGTCACCGGCACAGAACAATCGTCGGTAGACTGCGGATTTTATGCGTTCATGACAAAAACAGAGAGTTCTATCGATTTATCCAACATTTTATTGTCAATTTATTCGGACCACTGATGGAACAAAGAAATTTTGTCTCAGACAATTTCGAATACAGATCCGCAGTCTAAATATTCGACACGGAAGCTTCACTCGACACACTCAGCATATCTCTCTCTCTCCCCCCCACCCCTCTCTCAATCTCTCTCTCTCTCTCTCGTAGCGCGCTATTTGGCTCAATCGTTTGTATAATCTCACTCGTCGCATTAGTATAAAAAAGAAGACAGACCTAGCGCCGACAAAATTCCACTCTCGCAATGAAACTTCCGCGTGTTTATTGTTCTGCAGCTTGTATCAGCGAATGGCAACACCTTTACCCACCCTACCCAAGAGAAACCCATTTTGAGAGAGAAGAAAACTATAAGAATACTCAAGTGATATCCAACTTCGTACGACGAATTGACAATCGAGGAAAGAAGCAGACAAGTGGAGAGTGAAAGAGATGGATAAAAGAGGGAGAGAAAGAGAGGGGGCGAGGACAGAGAGTTTGTTCGGAGAGGAACGGACGAGATCAGCGAGATTTGGTCAGCTCGAAGGTGGAGAGCTTGGCGGACGTCCTCGGCTTCGGAAGGCCAAGTTCCAGGAAAGGGGAAGAGGTGGAGGAACAAGACGACGATCGAAAAAGAAGTCGCATGGCGGTCTCCGGGAAGCCTCGATCACGGGAACCGTCTCCGATGATCGTTGATGATGCGCCCTGCGCGTCAAGAGGCCGCGGAATGCACCGGATGGAGTCGGGTTTCGGCGCGTTGCTGTCTGAAACAAACAAAAAGCCAATCAATAAACTCCTTAATCGTTTCCATTTCAATCTAACCTTTCAAAGGGTGGTTTCACCTAGACAACGACTCCTCGAAAATTGTTCTGCGATTTTTTTTTAACGATTTTGTAGCACCACAAACGCAAATTGTGGAGTTCTATTGGAATATTTATCTTTTTGAAACTTTCTTTTTGCAATCGCATTATCGACCGCGCCGAGTTTATTTCTGCAACTGTGCGCGTTCTGTCGCTCAGGGATTTATTGTTTTTTAACCGTACGAACAGCGCGAAGGTCGGCAATCGTCTCGGCGCTTAATGGCCGTCGTTTGACCTCACTCAGAATCGTTTCTCCTTGACACTTATTCTCTGCTAATTTCGTCCATCCGAATATTATGTCAATAGAAACACACGTGTTTCCTGAATAGAACCACGTCGGATGTTTCGCTTCATTCACTGCTAATACGCATTACATCTACGTGACAGAATATTCGTGCTTATCAATGACGAAATTAGACGATACTATCGTGTACGTGAACTCGTGTTTCTTTTTTATCGCGCGACGATATAATTCCTTTTTATCGGAATCGTTTGATGTACATAATAGATGAGTATCGAGACAAGCACAATTTGTCGTAATTCAATTAGAAAACAACCAATTAAAATTCCACGGTGCCACGGACGAATGGAATTTCGAAATTGCATTTCCCGGCGAGTTTCGAGCATAAACGAGAGAACATGCGGTTTCGTTGCATGGGTTCCAGTTCCAGGCTGTTTCGTGGCGAGATTACTCGGTCAGCCCACACGTCTAGACGCCTTAAAGTTTTTGCAATGTTCCCGAGGCGTGGTATGGCACGACTGTAACGCGGCGAGATGCGATATATACGATCCTGCAACGCCACTTTTCACAACCACGCCTCGACCGGTATGTGCGAACTGTACACCGTCGATTCTACCCTATATGCATCGCGGCACGGCCAACTTCCGAGTCGGGATCCATAGATCCTTCGGCGCGCTTCGGTATTCAGCAAATCCGACCGATTAATTCGATCAAACGAGAAGAAAAAAGTATCTTGAAAAATATGTTCATGAGATAATTGTTCCTACCGTGTCTGCCTTTTGAACAATAATTTTTTAATCTCTGTAATCTCTCTGTAATTATGTTTAACGCAATATAATCTCGATGAAGATTCATATCGCTCAAGTAAATTATAAATGAATGAATCGAACTAGCAGCGATAGCACCACGACAGCGCCGCGGTCCGTGGAAGTTAATCAAAGACGACGGTGACACAACAGCAATCCTCGAGTCACCTGTTGCAGCTTTTAAGCAGGTGCAGGCATTGGCGCCACCGAGTAAGCCGATTTAACAATATCTCGAAGTGGGTTAATGCGTGCGGACAGGGTCGTTTCGCAAGCTTTTTCCTTTTTATTTCCCGAACGGACATCGGAGCCAAGTGGGACCGTGGGTCCGGCTCTGTTTTGTTTAGACAAAGTCCGCGATGTCGGCTCGTACACGTGGTTACGTGGCATGAATCGACGAGGTATTTTCAATGCTCGGTCCAGATTGTGCAAATACACACGCGTGCCGGGAAAAGCGTTTCGCGTTCATGTCCGTCGGGTTTTCTGGCAGTCGGCCAAGGATGGCCGCACAGTTCATTCTTTCGACCATGAATTCGCCTATAAAGCGATCTATAAAGCGCTCAAGGCACTCGGAAATCATCGTCCCTGTCAAAACGATCGAGCGATCGTGCGAACGGGCACCGCGCCACTTCCGCCACGCGCGATCTTTAACGATTGCTGGAGGGGTCCCGACGATGACCATTTAAACGTCCCATTTTCTAATTATTTGCCTCTTGGTACGGTAAATTCGTTTTTAGATCGTCTCGGCGGTTTTTGTTTATTTATATCTCAATTTTTAACCCTAAACACTTTACCTACCGGAAGCCTATTAATAGGATTTTCGATAATTCTGCTGTACCAAAAGAAAGCATAGAAATTCTCTTTTACATTGCAATTTTAAATGAAACTATTAGATGACGTTATCGAGGGTGACTTGTTCGTTCACAATGAAAATTGCTGTTGCTATCGAAGATTCCATTGAAAAGTGTTTAGTCGTGTATAATCACCGGTCGGTTTTAGCGATAATCATCGCTAAAAATTGCTGTACCATTATTCACTGTTAGAATTCTACAGGATTTTTTTTGTTATGGATGGTCAGAGGACAGTAGAAGCCATGTATAAGGGATACCGACGCAGAGGGAACTTATTGTTAGATAAATCCGAAATATCTAATTTAACATTCACAATATTTACATTATTAACCTCTTAACTGCGGAATTTAGTTTTAAAAATCCCCGACTGAGTGCGGAATTAAAATCAAGCAATGACAAGTATACACGTCGAACGCAGAGCAAATGGTCCTATTATAAATTTTACGAAAAACGAAGAAGGATTACATTTGTGTTTGATAAAAAATTAACAATTAATTCTTCAAAAGATTATTGTTATTGCACCGCAATAGAGATTTTGATTGACGCGTATACGCGTCGAACGCAGTTAACTGGTTAAATATGTCGGTGTCTAATCAATTACTGCACATTTAAGTATTTTATATAAAATGAAAAAAATCATATACGATGAAATTATTCTATGTCGGAAGGAATGTTTAATTTTCGTAGGACTGCGCGCCTTTATGTGACGAATGTTTTAGTTGACGAACTTACTATTTTTCTCATAGCGACTCGAATAGACGTAGTACGGAAATAGCGTACCCTTGCCATTATTCGAATATGCTTCGAACTCTATTAATATTGATGCACATATAAAGCGAGAATTATTTTGGCGAGGCTTTCAACGATGATTGTGTAACATCTACGGTACTCGAAGATCGTTAACGTGTTTCGGTAGAAAATTATTTAACGAAACGATTCGCTTGCGTGCACAGAGGAATAAATGCCAATTGGAATTCCAACGTTACTTCCAGTGTTACGTCGAGGACGTGCATGAAACGCGAAATATTTTTTATTCAACGAGTATGTGAAAAATTAGAAGAAACTTGTTCACCGTTCTGCCTGCTCGAGAAACGGTATATGAAACTGCGGACTAGGAAGATTGCCGAGCAGCCTCCAGGAATTGGTAATTGAATGGCAGAAAATTGATGGCTGTTCGAAACACTGGACGGAACAATAAATTTGTCAAACTATTTCAAGCGAACAGTGGAAAGTTCCTCGATAGTAATACATCTCCGATCGAGTACACGTGACCTGAAAGAAGTTCGTTCGCACCCGTCGGAGACTGGCGTCTCGTTGGTACGAATTTATAACGTAAAGGTGATCTCACAGTTGCTTCACCACTTCCTACTTGAACCGAAATCCCAATGATCGTTATTCATCAAGGCTAGTTAATAAAATCACGCAGCCAGCGTCGAGCAAGCTGTGACATGATCGAGACAATTATCGAAGAATGTCGGAGCATCTAAACTATCGTTATAAAATCAGCAAAGGGTTACTCGAATCACACAGTCCGCCTCGAGCGAGCTGTGACACGAGACAAATCGAGGAATGCTCGGTATCGAAAATTCCCTATTACAAAATACTGTCGCGATTCCCCCGATCCCTTAATCCGAGTATTTGCATTAAACCTATTCGGCCAACTGTCCGTACGGACGGATTCGAAAACAAACGATAACGATCCCACTTATCTGATAATCTAAGCGCTGTGTAATTAACGCTGTCGCCGCGGCCGTAACCGCGCGATTTGGATCGGGAGGAATGGGACAGAAAGTTGATCTATCGGAAACGGTCAAAATCATTTCGAACGTCTCTAGGACTAAGCAATATTCCAAATTAAATCCACGGTTGAACAAGCTCCATTTGTCAAGATCAACGCAAGTAGCTCAATTTTGACGACGTGAATTTATTCGTCAACGCCGACGACCTGTATCTCGGCAACTAATTGACATAATCAAAAAATTCAAGCACCATTTGATGCAGTGGTTTGTACACAACGAATCAGCCCCAGTTTTTCCAGAAACGGTACCACGTGGCGAGGGAGCAGAAACGAAAGGGGAGAGAATGAGTTTATCTTGTCACGCGTGGTAACAACCTTTAGTTAAGGCGATTAGAGTCAGACGACTCGTCGGTCGCGGCTGTTATCGTGGTGCCACGGTAGATTGTTATTTATAGAGAGAAAGTACAGGCCGCCTTGCTCGGAGACTCGCATCAAGAAAAGGTACCCGTACGAGGCGCCGTCGCCGATTCCTCCCGAGATTTCGTCGCGATTTTGGCTTTCTAGCCATCAAGAAAGCGAGCGAGAGAAAAAAACCGCGACGCGACCGGAATCGCGAAATCGGATTTAGCAACCTCGAGGCTCGCCGAGGCCTCTACGGCCTCCCTTGGTCTCTCGTCCTTCGTCCCACCATCGAAGAGAACCGAGGACGTCGTCGTAAAAAGGATCGCATCTCGCATCTAAATTTCTTCGAGGCGAATTTCAGCGTTTGGCAATCGCTGTGGACGAAATTTTGCTAGCAACGCGATCACTGCGAAAGTGTACAGATCGTCTCTCCAAAAAATTGTACAACAATTGCAAGCACAAGTGCATAAAAGAATTTTGCGAATTCTTTTCTGGCAGTCTCTACTCATTATTTCATAACTATTCTACTCCCAATGTATTCTCCCGATATTTTTGACTCGCGTCTCGAATGGCGTGGTGCCAAGGATAGATTGTTATCAAAATTATGATCTGTATGGAACGGAAATGAGGTAAAGGACACGCATGTCGATCACCTGGAATAACCAACAAGCCTTCGGTTTCAGAATCCCTATTTGGCCAGGTGAAAGACTAGTAACGTGAGCGTTCGTTAACCCGGTAACGCAATTCTAATTAAATTCCAATAAATGCAACACTATCCTCTAGCACAATTTTTCTGCTTCTGTAAAGATCCCAAAATAATCCCATTTCGTGAAGAAATTTTATGAATATTCAGGGACGATGACTTTCTACAAACTGATGCAACCTCTCCGATCGAGCAGAGCAAACAAGAAGACTGCGAAATTGAACACGCACGACGAATTAACTCGTCGGTACCAGTTGCTGTCCTAGAAAGCAGCGATAGGAAGGTACACGGTACGGGAAAATCGGTTCGACGACGATGGAGCGTTTGAAGATCGAAAAAGCGACGCAAACCGGTACGCGGAATGCGTGAAGTTTCGCTACAGCGAACAGACTAGCCGGAGAAAATTTGCATCTCTGGTTGTTGCGCGTTATAATGTTGTACGTAGAACAATTTTAGGAGGCTTCGCTACTCTATACTTATTTGCTACGGTGAAAAACTACCCTTGCAGGGGCTGTCTTATTCAGAGAAATTGAAATTTTCATATCGTCTAACAACATTTGTGATATTTCAGAGATTGAGCATCAACAATTTTTGAACGAAATCTGTAACGAGTAGAATGAACGATCTCTTTCGGGCGCGAATGGTCTTGCAGGTATTTTCCCGAGATGGCCCATCGCGCAACAACGTAAAACATCGTTCTGGCTATAGTATGTCTGCGGTATGTCGGGCAAGATCAACTTACCATAGAAGTAACGCGACCAGTGCCTCCTCTCCGATCCGCGCCGCGCCTTCGAGCTCCGATCGCGTCTCTTTTCCATGATCCGCGTGCGCGAGAGCGTCTCTTCTTGGCTTCTTCTTGTCCGTGTGTATAAAGAACCGAACGGTATATGTACGTATGTTCCGATGTATGTGTATGTGTGTGCAATAAAGTCCCTCTAATTTCAGCTCGGCGGTCTTGTCCGTATCGTTTCTTCCGTTCCCTCGTCGACACTCTCCTCTCCTCTCCTCTGTTCCCGGCGGCGGTTGCCGACGACACACGTTTCATACGACCACCGTGTCCCTCGTGTGCCGCAAGGCGTCGCGACGCCTCGTCCCGCGTGATCTACGCCTCGACAATTAACCAAGTAAATTGGAAGAATTCGTACGACTTCGTACATCGTTTCACGGGGACTCCTCGCGGTTCACCAATACGGCGCGTCGTTCGCCAGGTGGTGCCACGACGCGAACTCGCTCCACGTGCGAACGTTCGCCCTGGTCGCGTCCGTGATACGCGGTATGCTGTTCTCCCGCAGACCGTTGCTCGGGAAACCGTCGCACTTCGTCGTCAGGATATCGTATCGCTTCGGCGGGGCTCGTGGCTGCAACAGAAACCATAATCGAACCTTAAGAACGCTTCCGACACGCGCACCAAGGCGCCGATGCACGGTCGGCCGAATCTGCCAATCTGGCTGGAAAAAAATCCTACCCTTGTCAGGTACAGACTTTTCTGTTGACTTTCGCAGGGTCGTCGCAAAGGCTTCAATCATTCAATTTCTGCGGACTTTAATCTCGCGAAGAAAAACAATTTTTAGATTTCTATGTCTACGATACCCGATTCGAAAGATTTTCATAGGCAAATGGCGTTATTCTTTAGATACTTATAGGCATTTAGGAATGTAAACAAATTTTCCAGCTAGATTCGCCATTTGACCCACCGTGCGACGCCCTCGTTATTCGATGCGCAAACGCGACTAGATTAGGTTGTAGACTAGAACATTAGGTTGTTCTGCACAGTGATGCTTCAATACCGAAACGTCGCGAACATGTTGCCAGAAGTAAGACATTGAAGTCGGACATTACTGTACGCGGATAACGAGGGCGCGCGGCTGGGTGGTTTAGAGCAGCCATCGCATAGTTCCCCAACCTTTTGTACCCTTTCTGTGATAAACATTTCCCAGAGCATTCGTGAGTACAATTTACGGGTTTCGTAGTATACAACTATCTTCTAAGACGTTTTCAGGGCTGGTAAGCTACGGTTGCGAACGCTCGCAGAAACTGGACAACTAACTGTTTCGGAATATCAACCATCAGACGCCTACTAGCGAAGCTATCCTTCTGGGCAACTGGGGGCCTTTGAGAATCTTTCCAAAAAATCTGAGGGTCGTTACGTCGATAGGACGGTTCTCCCCGTCGTCGTTACACACCTCCAGTTTCTTGCGAACGATAAAGTTCTTTCCCTCGTTGTTATCCCAGAACTCTTGGCCGTCGGTGCGATACCTCACGCAGAACTCGACGACGTTCGATTTCAACGGTAGCGTGAGTCGAAACCGGAAGGTGTCGTAGAGGATCAGCGCTGGGGAACCCGGTTGCTCGACGTAGGTGCAGTAGACGTCCTCGTGCGTCTTCCAAGAGTCGTTGCTCGCCCTGACAACGACCTCCTTGTCGTAGGCCAAGTTCCTCACTTTGACAGTGCCCACCAGACACTGCTCCGACTCTCTGACGATCACGTTCTCCAGGCTGACGTTCCCTTGGTCCAGTTTCCGCCGGAACGCGAGGTAGTCGCTGGCTGGTTGAGGGAATGTCACCTGCCACGGTGATGATATCTCCGGCGGCTCCTCGCTGTCTATCTTCGAGTGCAGCAGCCTACCTGTTAGGCCGGCCAGGTACGCCGTGCTCCATAATGGCGGCACGTTGCTCGGCTCCGACATCACGCGAACCTAAACCAGAGACCGGCGATTTTCAAGGATTGGCGAGGACTGAGAAGACTGCATGATCGCGAGTTTGATGAAACTTTATGCGAAACGAAAATTGCGTACTTTCTGTGCTACAACCGTGCACAACCTCTTAACTGCGGAATTTACCTTTAAAAATCCCTGATGCGGAATTAACCCTTTCCACTCGGAGCTATTTTAACCGAAAAATTAAAGATTTCTTTCGATCTAGAATATTTCCATTCTGTATCATTTTTTAAATTTGGTGGATATAAAATTGATGTGATACCTCGTACAATACTTAAATGTTGAGTAATTGATTAGATACCGACAAATCTAATAATGTAAACAATACTTTAAATAATAGTACGGCGATTAATAATGCCGCCTCAGAGGCGTCACTCGAGTGTTAAGGGTTAAAATCAACCAACGACGAGACATAAATTTTACGAGAAACGAGGAAGAATTACATTTTTGTTTGATAAAAAATTAACAATTCATTCTTGAAAAGACTATTGTTATTGCACCGCAATAGAGATTTTGATTGTCGTGTATACACTATACAGGTTGAACGCAGTTAACTGGTTAAAGAAGAAGGGAAACGGTTGTCGTTTCTTGCAGTTGACGCCAACAATTTATATTTTGCATAAATAAGTCCAGCATTGAATTTCGATGAATTTGGAAGATCGTTTTAAGATGCTGTGACAATGATTGGTAGGCGATCGAATGATTGTGCGAGTTGTACCTGAGTAAGAGGACGACCACGGTCGTCGGCGAAGACCACCCTCTTCTTCTGTTTGTTGTGGCCATCGTTGCTGTTGCGGAGATTGTTTATCGCTAGGGAACCAGACGATAGACAGGGTCTTATCCTAGGTGGCACCGATCGGCTGGTAATCGACGGTGCCGTTACTACTAAAGGGCTGTACAGCAGCGAACTGTACACTGGCGGACTATGCCCCAGAAGCAGCTCCGCGGGCATCGCTATGGAACACATTTAGACCTGGAAGCACACAAAATAATTGTCTTGTTAATTATATATCTCTTTTGCATTACACATCTGAAAGAAAATTCTTCGCAAAATGTCTTTAGCCTGGGACCAAGAACTTCTGAAAAACTACGTGATAATCGCCGGTAGGCGATGCACTCAAAGCACTGGCACATTTATTATCGAATTAAGCGTAATACCCGAGACGAAAATAACACCTACGACGGAAAACGGAGTTGTTCTTTCACAGTTGGTATTTATCGATCATCGGGGCTCGAACCACGGTTCAGAACAGACGCGAAGCACCGAGGAAACTGGAATTGGCGCCGGTCGAACGGTTCACCGTCGACCACTTAATAACTATGAATACCAGGAGTTCGCGTGGTTGCCAAAAATTTCGTCGACGGAAACGTGGGAACAGGGCCGACCACGTGAGACGCACCGACTAACTCGAACGTCGAGTGACGCGTCGGCTTGCAAATATTTGCGGGTCGAGGAAAGAGCATGACGTGCAAAGGTTTACGTGCGTAAAGGGAGCTAAGTCCGTCTTATAGGTTTCAATGAAATTTTATCTGCCGGTTGCAGAATGGGCTGACTCAGTCTGTTGACCGACTTGTTTGCTAGCGTAGATAGTCCAGGTATATTTTTCCGAGTAAATAGAACTAGATATACCTGTCTGGCCGACGCGACGCGACGCGTCGGTGCAACGACATCACGTGCGTCGTTGCACGATTCGACAGAAGCGAAACAACCACCGAAATAAACATCAAAGTTGCCGGGCGTTGGTGGCAAATGGCACGTGTCGCATTATGAGAATGACAAGATCGAATTCTTCGATTCTTTTATACGTGTAGTCTTTTATATATTAATCTATCAATTCCCATCCGTCTAATTTCGGTAATGTTGGATTCTTGCATGAACCGTTAGTTTATAGTTTGAGTATAGTTTGTAGATTTTTGAAACGCTTTCTACTTCCGATGACGATTCCGGCCTTTATCGAGGGTCATTGTCATAAAAGTCCCTTTTGCCTCTACCGTCAGTGAGGCAAGTAACGGCTGGGTTTTCCCGAGGAAGCATGCAGTTATTTTTCTCCGATACAGACCTTTTGTCGAACAGATGTACGGTGAAGTCGGATTTACTGTCCAACAGTCGTGTTTTTGGAGGACAGTAATCCTGGTGTTGTGGCCTTATTTTTATTACTTCAAAGAAGAGAGTCCGAACATACAGAAGGACAGAATGAAATTCAAAGGAGAAGCCGGACATAGAGAAGGACAGAATGAGTGTCTCTTTCTTTCCCATACGCTGTCCTTCCTTGCGACCGAAACTTGAATCGTCGATTTAATCACTAAATACAATTGGAATTATATCGTGTTTGGTCTTATTTTAATCAGAAAAATGCCAAAAATACGATACATACGTGGCTCAGTTCTGTACCAGCACTGCGAACAAACGGTTGCCGAGTTGACAGCACCGCGCAAGGAACATTTATACTTAGTTTACCTATTTTATATTCGTATAATAAATATTCTTTCTCGTTTGCGAGCAAACTCTGTTCATTGTCCAACAGGTAATAATAGATGTAGCGTTGGCGCAAAAGTCACTGCGAAGTCCAGAGGTTATAGCAAACTCTGGTGACCGACGGGAAAGGCTTCAGTCTTAATTAATAATGTGCAGTGTGGTAGGAACGAAAAGATGAGGAAAATTAAGGTAATCGCCGATAGTAAATACTAATCGATGAACAATTATCAAGAAAAGAGTCTTCAAGAGTTATCGTGGGGTCAAAAGCTATAGTAGATCGATCAAGACCCTTGTTGGCTACCGGCGATCGAAGGATTCCACCGAAACTCGGAATTACAGCGCGATAAAAATACAATGCCGATGAAGATGAATTGCCGGAATTAAATGCAAATTCATGTAAAACGTCGCTAAGAAGGGGCTTCCAAAATCACTGTGGGTCAAGAGACGACAATAAACTGTCCGCGAACACCGCGTCGGTCACCGGTGACCGACGGCAAACGGATTCGCAGGAGAACTCGCAATTTCCGGCGGCGTTGGAAGCGAATCGTACGAAGAAAATTGTTTTGTCGTTTAAGGTGTTAACTGCTCGACGGATAACGAACAACGGAGAAGTTGGACACGCTGTTCTATCACTGTGACAGTCTTCTACGTGTCGGAATAGGTCCCAACCGTAGTCATGTTACGGCCGGAGTAGAATTACTGACTCTTAACTATGGCGATAGTCTCTTCTCCCGTCCCGCGAGACTCGCTCGCAAAACTAGACCCGGCACATGTACCAGACCGGAACCGACTGCGAACACACCTAAGTACGCGCTATCCGGTGTATGTCATGCAGTATACACTTGTGTATATATATATATATATATATATATATATATATACACACATATTAGTGTATACAGTTATTGTATACAGGCATGAATCGACCGACTGGTATCGCGAATTCGATGTGTTTCGGGTTTCATGCGACTCGAATGTGTTTGATCGGTCATTTCTATTCCACCGTTCCCACTCTCTGGATCGATGGGACGTCAACACAAACAGTGAAAACGCTGGGTTATCACGAAAGTGTAATAGATAGTCGCTGAATTTTCGTAAACAGGATTGTTGTCGCTATTTCTCGACGCTAGTTCGTCACCCACCGGTGACCGATGTGCACTTTATCGGAAAATTGCTGTCCCCTCCGACCAATGCAATTTCAACTGCAGTTTAACCTATTGCCGTAACATTTTCTTTACAGTTATAATTAGAATTATATCGTTTAAAAAGAAAGCCGTAACATTCGTATTTGTTAGACTTTGTTTGAAGTATTCGTCACGAGTGCGACTCGTTAAAATACGGCAAGGGGTTAATCCTTTGGGGACGTGTGTCGACATCTTGAAGACTTCAGGATTGCACATCCAATTACCGAAGATGCAAATTTATAATTTCGTCGTGTTAATTAGAAAAAGAGCAGTGCATATTGCTACACTCTGCAGTGACGAAGACGAATTCGCGATATCATACCGAATTATAGGTATTCGCTACGTCCGAGGTTGTCCTCGAGGTACGCCGCTCGTAAATCAGTTCTTTTCGCACGAGCCTCATGAAAAGTCATTCACTTTTTATTCAGGGAATCGTGTAGTCGTCACTATAAATAACTTATCAATTGTTCGCATCGTGACACGCGTTAAGCGCCGGAAGAACATCTGACTTGTTTCTTCGTTCGCATCGCCCGCATAAGAACTTCGCTGCGAAAACAATTTACCACATAATTAGAAACCGCCGAGATTACTTCGGCTTGACGCGGACAAAATTGTAACGCGAGAAAAAGAATATGAAAAAAAAAAAAATATATATATATATGTTGAACAGGGTCAACGGGGCATCTTGGGCAGCAAAAAAGAAATTGCTGACTTTGAGCTCGTGCCAATTACGATTTTGCTGCGTGCTTGGACTTTAGAATATTTTTGTGCAGTAGAGTAAAATGTAAAATGTCTGGTTCAATCGTAATCGAAGAGGAGCCAAATGAAATTGTCTTTTAGCCTTTGATCGTTCGAACAAGATGAAAATAATATATTCTCAAATTCTTGTAATCTTTAAATGAATTTATTCTAAAATAATACGTTAAACGCGTAAAGCACCCCCCGCGACAGAAAAAGATGGCGATCTCGAGATGGTCTTTGACTCGGCCGATGTGAAACATCGTGTGGGGGTAGAGGTCGTGCATAAAACGCTTATGCATTGTTGTTCATTACGTGAACGAGACGCCAAGGTCGCGACGATCTGCTGAAACGATCGAAAAAGAAAAAGAATCGGTTTATCGTAATTTTCTGCAATATTTTGTCTCGCGAGTTTTCCAGCGTATCCCTCGGTTTATCTTCGCGACAATTTTGTCCCGTTAACCTCCGAACCCGTCGGAGCTAATAACAACAATAATGCCGTTAATAACAATAACAACAACGCGCAAGCTCGTTGCTCCGTCCCGATGAATTTTCCGTGATTCAAAACTTCTTCTCGCGGAATCTTGTGCAATAATTGTTTTTCAACTGATAACCGACCAATTAAAGAAAAAAAAGATGGCGGTTGCATCTTCGCGGTGCTGCACTTTGCACGTGAATCGGTATCACGATGTAACGGAATCGAAATTGACCTTTACACGGTGCCGCCGATCTCGATCGAGGTTACGTGACATTGAAAATCGTTTGCTTACTCTTTCGAGCTTCGTATCGAGCGTACCCGTCGCGAAAAATTCCCTATCTTCCCGTTTAACGACGCGATTGCTGTTCCGAGTACGATTCGGGGAAACGGAAATGCGTGTTCGCAGTTGTTCAAATGATTCACCGTAGGGACTATGAATCAATTCGTTCACCTTTCGATTTTTCAGTGAACGCATTCGGTTCTGTCCAGCATACTTGTGAATAGTTGGAAATCATTTTTGAAAATTCCGAAAGGAACGAAGTCTACGATACCAATGTTCGATATGATTCTGCAGTTCGAGTAATTCTGCGCGTGCCACGGTTATCAATGGTAACACCTGTTGCCATAAAGCTATTTACATGATACATACTCGCTTCGCGTGTTTCCCGAACGAGTACCGATAGCAATAAGTCGTAGAAATCCATATCCGTTGATATATCGTGTCTCATCGTATTCCTCGATGCGTGTTCCAGTTTCGAAAACGAACAAACAGAAGAACGGATTCCTCTACGTATTTACAAGCAGACCTTACAAGCTTGTACGAACATAAATACATTCGCATAAGCATAAGTTAACCCATAGAAAAATGCACTGGATGCTCGACGACACGCTGCGTCGAGGAATGCGAACGCTGTTGCATATTCACGGGGTGCAATGTTCACGCAAAAATACAGTCTATAATCAATTTCATAGAATTTTTTCCTCGTTATTATCTCGCCGTGATTAATAGACTGTGGGATTTTATGCGACTATAAATACGACTCTATTAGGAATTTTATTATGCTTTAAATAAGCATCTCGTTAAATTAGATATTTAGGATTTATCTAACTATAAGATCTAACTATAAGCGTCGGTATTCATTATACTTGGCTTCTACTGTTCTCTGACCATCCATAAAAAACGGTCTTGTCGAGGGTAAACTTTGAACACGTTTTTCTAGGTGTCGTTTAGTCGGACTTCAGCGTTTCAGGGATGACAAGCTTCCCATGTACTTTCATTTTCTTGAATAAACATTAAATATCCAGTTTTTCATAATCCTGTTCTACAACGGCTTGGAAGTTCTTTATTTCATAATCCCGTAGAATTCCAACACATCTGCATTTCTAGTGATTAATTAACCCTCTAACCAGTTAACTGCGATCGGCGTGTATACGCGTCAATCAAAATCTCTATTGCGGTGCAATGACGATAATCTTTTGAAGAATGAATTGTTAAATTTTTCATCGAATAAAAATGTAATCCTTCCTCGTTCTTCGTAAAATTTATAATAGGACACATTGCCGTGCGTTCAACGTGTATACTCGTCGTTGGTTGATTTCAATTCCGCAGTTAAGAGGTTAAATATGCTATTTCATTTCGAAAGTATTCGGACTTGAAATTGGCATAAATCTGTCCAATTTATGGTAAATAAAAATGGTCTGCATCGATTACAAGAAAAAGTAGCTCTATAAAAATCGATTTCTTCAGGTTGTAAATAAAGTACCAGTAATTGTCACGAATGCGTAATTATTACATATCAGATTCCAAAGTCTGTAATTTCGATGGAAGTCGATGTGGAAAATAAGAATTGTCTTTGTCAATTTCGAGGAACCGTATAGAGATGCCTTTCTTTCCGCGGTTCTCGAGCCGGGTCAGGTATCCGAAGTGCTTCACCGATTGATATCACGATTTATCGATATTTGAACAACAAGCCTAGACAGGCCTGTGTAGGGAAACAACGGAACAGTGTTTCGTCTAGTTTCAGAGACGGTTCAGTTGTTATCTCGTGTCCCATTCACCGTGATTCACGATTAGTTCGAACACGTATTCATCACGGGGCATAAATCCGACCGCGCGCGCGGCGAGTTACGAAACGATCGAAAGATATACAGAGCATATTACCGCGAACGTGATAGCTAATCATTTGGAATACCCAGTGCCGTGGTTATTCCTTATCATCCTGCCTTCCCAATTACGGAGGATTTTTTCCTGATCGGTTCCGCTTTCTTTCGGCGTACTTTTCCTCTCTACGACACGACGTAAATAGCTGCAAAGTTATTTTACGCGATCGTTACATCATACGACGCGTTTCTCACGCAACGATCCTCTTTTTTTTGACATAATCTCTACGCACGATAATTCTTGTATTGGTCAGATTCCGAATTTATATAGGAATGTGCTCCCTAACGTTGTATATCTTAGACTACGTCATTTTAGACCGAAATTAGCGTCGGTCGTAGCATCGGAAAAATTTGTGATTTCTGTAATTCTTTGTGCAGAATGATTTGCAATTACTCGACCGCGGATTTTAAGAAAATAAATGTTCCGCAACCTGCGATTAACGTAGACAATTTTTCTTCTGCACGAAAATCCGAGACTGTTGCACGGTCGTTAATGAAACATACCAGAAAATGATGTGTATAATTTTCAGCGAGTTTCATCAACTATTTATATCCGTCTGAGCTATTTATGGCCAACCACAATGGAGGCAACGTCCAAATACTTGTCTCTGTCGAAAGTATGCAGAGAAACGTTGGAAAATGGCGAGTGCAGGGCCCGGAAAAATGAAGAAAAATGTTTAGGCGTGAACTGATGCTCTGAGATTGCAAATACCTTGTTATGGTGTTGTCTCGATTGAATAGCGGGCGCGCGAGACGGAAAGATTTCCATTGGTATACAAAGCGAGCAATTTGGCGCGACAAGTCGATATCAAAAGTAGATTACAAATGGTCGCGACCCTCGCTAAGTCATGGGAGAAGCATGTTCGCGTTTCGTGACTTGGACGAGAAAATTGCGCAGCCGTCATGCTATTTCGACTGTACTCGCGGTTAAAATTAGCGAGGCGCATCTCTTCTAAACGCTACATACACCGGGACACGTTACGCCCTTGGAACAGATCCAATCGTCTGCCTTCCAAGGGACACAAATGGACCGCCTTTCAAGTGGAAAATCAAAAGGACTGGTCACGCGACATTTTTCAACCAGAAAAGCCACTTTGTTTCTGCGGTTGAGGTGGGTGTATCGACCTCGACATTCGAACTTGCAATTTGGAAAATGATCGAGTCACGTAGAGAACATGAAACGTCGAATTTCATTTCGTCGTGGCTCTCTGATTAGCCCTTGGACGGCGGACCTTGTTCACAACAATTCAAACGTGTTCTTTCACAATCCGTGAAGATATAGAAATCTGTTTGTACACTTTATTCAATTATCTAACAGAATAAATTCAATCCTATGATCATTATAAAGGACTGTACACCGATCTCTTTTAAGGTTCGGTAGTTCTAATATTAAAAACATCCGCAGCCATTTTTATTAAATTTCTAAACATTACTCTTGAACATATTTCTGGTAGACACATTATTAAAATAATTGTTTGATTGATGGTAATAAACGAATCCTTCTGAATTCTTGTAAAAAAAGAGTTGGATCGTTTGGTCAAGTTTCAGGAAATTGAGGAATATGATATAAATGATCATTATAATCGACTATACGCCGATCTCTTTTAGGGCTTGTAGTTCTAGAATTAAAACCACTTGCAGCCATTTTTATTAAGTCTCTAAACATATTCTTAAACATATTTCTGGAAAGCCCATTATAAACATAATTTTTTGATTCATGGTGATAAAAGAATCCTTCTGATTTTTCGTGAAAAAAAACTTGGATCGTTTGGAACAGTTTCAGAAAATTGATTAATATGATATAAATGATCATTATAAAGGACTATACGCCGATCTCTTGTAGGGCTTGGTAGTTCTAGTATTAAACCCACCCGCAGCTATTTTTATTAAATTTCTAAACATACTCTTGAACATATTTCTGGTAGGCACATTATTAAAATAATTGTTTGATTGATGGTAATAAACGAATCCTTCTGATTTCTCGTGAAAAAAGACTTGGATCGTTTGGTTCAGTTTCAGAAAATTGATTAATATAATATAAATGATCATTATAATCGACTATACGCCGATCTCTTTCAGGGCTAGGTAGTTCTAGTATTAAAACCATCCGCAGCCATTTTTATTAATTTTCTAAACATACTCTTGAACATATTTCTGGTAGGCACATTATTAAAATAATTTTTTGATTGATGGTAATAAACGAATCCTTCTGATTTCTCGTGAAAAAAGACTTGGATCGTTTGGTTCAGTTTCAGAAAATTGATTAATATGATATAAATGATCATTATAAAGGACTATACACCGATCTCTTTTAGGGCCAGGTAGTTCTAGTATTAAAACCATCCGCAGCCATTTTTATTAAATTTCTAAACATACTCTTGAACATATTTCTGGAAGGCCCATTATAAAAATAATTTTTTGATTCATGGTGATAAAAGAATCCTTCTGATTTTTCGTGAAAAAAAACTTGGATCGTTTGGTCAAGTTTCAGGAAATTGAGGAATATAATATAAATGATCATTATAATCGACTATACGCCGATCTCTTTTAGGGCTAGGTAGTTCTAGTATTAAAATCATCCGCAGCCATTTTTATTAATTTTCTAAACATACTCTTGAACATATTTCTGGTAGGCACATTATTGAAATAATTGTTTGATTGATGGTAATGAACGAATCCTTCTGATTTCTCGTGAAAAAAAGAGTTGTATCGTTTGGTCCAGTTTCAGAAAATTGATTACGTCTTAGAAGCTTTGGAAATATTTATGGTCACCGCTAGTGATTAATTTAAAGAGCTAGTAACAAACCTAGTCGAACGTAACGAACGATGTAGTCGAACGTTCACAGCTGCGAGCTCTAGATTAGGTTAACGACAGCACTTGTTGAACCTCGTTGAAGCATAAACACAATGCATAATGCACTGAGCGTTTTGTGTCAGTCCATTCGGTTACCTAATACGTGATTTTTGTTGAGCTTCATATGCTGATTGTGCGTCGACTTCAATGACAGAATTTTTCGAGGTGATTTATGAATATTCTCTGATAAAAATGGCATCGTTATTATTCTGATAATTATTATCTGGGCAGGAGACACGGCTTCAACGCACGCGGTACAAATCGAAGCTAGCCTGTGGCGTCTAGCTAAACGAACTGCTTAAAATAGCTGTCTGGTGGATCTACGGGGAAACTCGATCCACGTTTATCTTTTTTCTCCGTGTTTGTCTAGCGTCCTGTTTGGTCTTGGAAATTCGAATAGTCCCCGCACGGCATATTCACCGGTAGTCTATATTTTCGGAATATTATTTTCACAGGTGGCCAGCCAAACAATATTATGAGTTAGGATTGCGCGTCGATTCAAGGGTGGAGGACGCTGCGAGCTCTCGGTTTCATTGAAACAAATGGAAACGAACGCGAAGAACGGACACGTTCGACGGGTATATCGATGATAAAATATTATTTTTAATCCGTGCCAGCGATTACAGTGAATTTATATTGAACGGTCGCTCTCTTATCTAACGAGCGTCGCGACGAAAAACTGGCATATTTCAGTCCGAGCGTTTCAATTATAATGAAATTCTCTTCTATTGTTAATTACTGTCAATCGCGGGGAAACGATAACCAGGGGTCGAACCACGGGTTATTGCAAGTCACGTGCGGAATTAGACTACGACTAATCCGCGAGATAATGGGAAGCCGGCGAAGTGTACACCGAGTCCTTGGCTTATCATAGACGACAGAAATTTCGTAAAATTCACTAGCCGGAAACGTTCCGTGCCGATAACGCGACCAATGATAAATCGCCCCGCGTCGCATCGGCTAATTAATTACCAGTTAATTAACGGAATCGGCCGAGAACAGAGAAGAATCGACGGCGAGAGACCGAGAGAGAGAGAGAGAGAGAGAGAGACTCGAAAAACACATACATACGCGTTTCGATAGTGGGCATTACTTATAACGGGGCGTGACACGTGAATTCGATATTCTCGGGTGATACACAACCGAAAATATTATTATCATTATTGTTACTTTTTTCAATCACCGGAACGAAATGTTCTTGCTTATAAAATAACAGATAAACACGGCGAATGCCGCCCACATTGCAAAAACGAAGAACGTTTGTCGTATATCGAAAACAGAGCAATTTTTACAAAAATTCCATTCATGCCCAAGAAGATGATAATTAATTCCAATCTTCGTAGCCTGATTGCAAGGACTCGTTTCTTGTAGGAAAAAAAATACAGTCGGCTTTGTCCACTCTATGAATGCGCACAGACGTGCTATTTTTAGGGGTGTGCGAGTACACGAAATTTCGGGTCCGTGTCGGGTCGGGAAACTTGTCCGGGATCGAGTCGGGATCCCGAAAGTTTATAAAGTTCGGGTACCCGCACACCCTTAGCTACTTTATAAAACCATCAGGACAATAAATTTTTATTAGGGCACGTGCTAAAAGATTGCAGCGATGTATTTCTTGCAGAAAAAGATAATAAGAATGGTTTACGGGGTGTCCGTTCGTCCACGAAAACGTAGCCGGCATAACAATAAATGCGTAAAGAAGTCTATTAACGCCGGCGGCGAGGTTTATAAATAAATAACGAAATATTCGCCGTTTGCAGGCGGGTCTCATAGATACTGCCGCAAAAGCCGAGCATTGGTCCGAAAATATAGCGTGATTGTGTTTTATCGAGTGCAGTCGGTAATGCTCACGGATGAATAACATCATCGTCTTAATTCCTGCAGATTTCGATGCACTTCTCGTGACAGCGGCTAATTAAGCGGTCATGAGAGTTTATCGCGTTCTTGCGAATTATGTTCGCGCGCCGGCAGACGCACAGTGGGAGGAAAAGCTGTCCAACTAATTCCCGCGTAACGTTTCCAATTAATTTTCGAATAATCAAAACATATTCTACTTTCGACGATAATCTCCGGTTTCTATTCATCCGCTTCATCTTACGAACGATAAATAAATATGGAGAATAAATGATTCGAGTTGAAAATGAAGTTGCAATTAAATGCCAGAGTCACAAATTTAATTGTACACGTAATATTAGCAGAGTACCGTCGTAGATCGTTGATGGCACTCTACATTCTTCGGGTCTTTATAATATCGATACGAGTTATGTAAACCGAATTATGTAATCGATCGATAACGGGCAATACGTAAAAAGCACACGTAACGAGAGAGATACACCAGATTTGAGTGTGGTTGGGGGCAGTCACATATTTCATTTATATACGCTGTTGTATATAAACTATGTGTATGTATTCGGAGACCTTTTAATGAACCGAGTATCTCGATCGGAACCTTTCAGCATGCCTGACCTACGATAACAACGGGCTTACAACGCTCTTTTTTTCATAGGATCGATGCAATTGGAAATGATTATAATTGAATATATTATTAACGCGTGTAATCGCGTCGCGTTATCGAAATATTTTGCGAACGAGGACTTCGTATCGGTACGATTGAACTTTTTCGTTCCTATCGAGCAACTCGGATGAGGTTAAGCGGGTTGCTGGTTTTTCAAAAAAAATCGATTATTCTTTGTTTCCGTGAACCAACATTTTTTAAATCCGTCGATTTGCTCTTCATCTTTTTATCGCGTTAAAGGCCGAGAGACATTAAAAAATCGATTACGTGACTTCAACGCGCCGCCTCTATCAAAAACTATATAACTCATGCAATTTTGATTATTTCTACATGAAAACAAGAATGCGCGTAGTTGAAATATCCATACACGTGTCTGCAAAGTTCGAATGGAAGAGATACGGTAGTTTCTCCGAAAAAGTTCCGAAACATTCGCGCAAAAGCGGCCTCGAGAATGAGAATACAAACGATCGGCAAATTACCAGAGAACTGCTTCCTCGGAAAGGCGATGTGCCCGGCGGTAAAGCAAACTTTTGAACGGTAGGAAATCTTCCACTATTGACAAAATCCCTAGAGAACCGGTTCCCGTTTACCCGAAAGAAGGAAATATATACGCGAGTGCCGCCGCTAGACGAACCGGTTCGCGAAATTTCAATATTTTCTCGAGCGAGTAGTTTCTACGATGACGATGACCCTGTCGTTGGTAGGCAACCTTAGCACCAGTTATGTGTGTTAATCCTACGTCCTTCGGCGATGATTTTTAAAAGAGACACACACAATCGATGCACGACCCTGTGTCGCCAATACGGGAAGTCCGATAAACGAGGTAATCAAACGATAACCGCAATAAAAACAATAGAAGAAAAAAGTCTCTAACCTTAAGGGTAAACTGTTGTGAAAGAAGAAACAAACAAAAGCACACGAGCACGCGTTGACACCGGAATAAAAAGACCATATCGAGGCCAGGCCAGGCTAAAAATACGCGCGCGTGCACGAATCCTTTGACTGGCGAAAAAACTCACCGGACCGCTAAAACACGTAGACGCTCGTAAACTTTCTCTCGGCTGACATGTGCGTCGCGTGTGCGTAGACCACGAGCCGGACGCGTGTACGCAACAGGAACATTCTGAAAAATGTTATCTGATAGACAAGACCCGCGCTATTGCCTTGCGGAAGATTAGTCGACATCTGTTCCTCCCGTTTGTCCTAGCTTCTAACTATCCGAGCGGCAGGTTGCACAAATCCTCGGTCCATTTTATACAAAATTTCGTATCCGAGTCGCTGCTTCTTTTTTATTTAACACTTTACCTACCGGAAGTCTATTAACAGGATTTTCAATAATTGTGCTGCACCGAAAGAAAGCATAGAAATTTTCTATTACATCGCAATCTTAAAAGAAACTATTAGACGACGTTATTGAGGATGACTTGTTAGTTCGCAATGAAAATTGCTGTTGCTATTGGAGGTTCCATTAAAAAGTGTTTAGCCATGTACCATAGATTCTCCAAAAATTTGTAATGTGTTGAGGAACACTGTTCCTACATCGTGCAATTGAGTGTTGCAATTGGATCTCTCTAGGGTTCCCTTGGTGGGTTCTAATTTCTAATTATCTCAGCAAAAAACTAATCGATTTTTGTATAAAAACGAATACATCGATCATTTAAAAACGTTGTTGCATCAGTTCCGACTCATTAAAATGATCAAGAAAGGAATAACCGTCTTAAAAATGATATAGTTTTTATTTTTCATAAAAATCCGCATTGGCTGCAGAAATTCGAAAATACGAAATTTTACGCGATTGTATTTTGTCTTTCGACGATGGTCGAAGTTTGTACCTCTACGTAGAAAATGGAACCGGAGTTGGTTTCCGGCGGAAAGGTTTAGGGTTGTAGGGCCGTCTAGGCAGGTCCAGCGATTTTGTAAATGGCGAGGCACGCGAGCAGGCGTAACAGTTCTCAGACCGGTATTTTTCAACGATCAAAGGCGCCACTGAGGTCGGATCCTCAGCTCTGTTATCTCGTCGCGTTTCTGGTTCGAAGCAGCCCGATAACCGACATATCCTTGCCGACAGCCGTACACCCTCGAGCGCGGAATCTTACCGGACAAAGTTTAATCGCCGAAACCATAAAGAAGACGCAACACATCGCGTAGATCGCGCGAGATGCTTTTGTGTACCCGATAAAGGGAAAACCGTTTCGCGATAAAACTATTCCGCCACGGCGAGCGTGCCCCGACATCTCCGAGCGCTTGTCTAGGGGCATAGAATCTTGCGCCGCAGCGTCTAGTTACTTTTTCGCTGTCTATCTCTCGACGCGAATGTCACTCGAACCGTTCAAGCGAAGCCCAAAATTTCTGCCAGCGCGTTTTGGTAACTACGCAACAGATCGTAATCGATAATCGTAACAAGAATACTCGCGGTACTTTATGGTCGATCTGGAGTTGTTACAGATCGTGATCTATCTGATCTCCCGCGGAGATAAAGCGGATATTTGACCGTGATAAATTCCTCGCGATTCTCAGAATGTCAGGTGACGAGTGTTTTAAAGTTTTATACCCGTCTCGAGCATCTTGATCGATCGATAATGGTGAAAACACGATGGCGGAGATAGCCACGGTTAATCTCGTCGAGCATACGAGACTCTATAATACTATATTTACACGGTCGATAAAGATAGATCGCGTGTTTAGAATATAATTATTCCGAGATACTCTGGAATCTTTGCATGGGCGCCGATAGCCTTTTGACTTTCGCTGATTTGTATGTGGAACAATAAGCTATGAGACGCTGATACGCAGATATCCAATGTTAGATAAATCAGGCAACGTGACCGTGCAAGTAAATATGCATCGTGGTAAATAATTTCAACGAATCTTGACCGTGATCATTTTTATCGCGACCGATTTGCTTTATAATGAAAAAAAATTTCCAAAATACATGCCGTACTTTCCCTTGTGAAAAATTTAGTGAGATCTATGTTCACATTTCAATCGTGGCGAATCTTGACATTTTCTACAGAATTTCGAACGATTTCTCTCTTTCGGTACATTTTCTGTACAAAGAGCAGAGCATTTCGCTGAACCGGTTGCGGCCCAGTTTCCCATAAGATGTGAACAGATCCGAGAATTCTGAGAAGATCCAGGGAGATCGATGTTTACATTTGAATTTCTAGCGACTTTACTTTCGTTTGATTAAGAAAGGTCTTCGAGTACGAGGAGCTCTGCGAAGGGAGCAGTGGGCCAGAAAAGATTAAGTAACGATGGGCTAAAATAGATTCCGAAGGGCATCACTGATCTACCCCATTCGGACCAGCATTGTGTAATTCCCAGGCTAGTGGGACCGCCGCGGCGTATTCAAAAGCCGTGACATAACAGCCATTAGTGAGTCACGTGTCGGCGTGGCTGCCGAAACTAAACAGTCTCCACACACACGCTTTTTCAAACGGCCCCGATGTTATGTAAGCCGACGACGGGGCAACAAACTATCGTTCGGTACGTTCACCGGAACAAATCGCCCGACAATTCTGACTGCACTTGTTCAATGCGGTAGAAACGCATTTCCGGAACGTGGCGAATACCATTCCTTATTGGTCGAATCGAGCAGGAAAAATGACAAACATTCCGACACCTTACCATTACTGGACTGCGGATTTTATGCACTTATGCAATAGGTGCAGTCTATTGATCAAGCTGGAAATAATACGTTATATTTAGAGCGTTTGGTATATTTAACGATACATTCATTTTTATTCTAAATGCATATAATCCGCTAATATCTACATTCTCCTATGTTAATTACTTTTGCGCGACGAGCGCGACAGCGTGAATGAATTCGTACGTTCGACTGTGAATGGACAAAGGCGGAATCGAGAAAATCGGCTTTTCGCGGAGCTTTCTCCGGAAGTTGCACGCGCAGTCTGTTACGCGTGGGAATTGCACGTGCAAACAATTCGTCGAGTGTGTCGACCAGGTCGAGTAGGCGTCCGCGAAAGACGAGTGACCGGAAAACGCGTACTTGTGCGGAGGCCGGAGAACAAGCGGGCACGCGCACTTAAAAACGAGCAAAATGTATTTTAAGAGAGCAGTCAAGCCGGTTATGAGAAGAAATCTGCCAGGAACAGGCCTCGGACACGACTCATTGGAGACATTACCAGCGTTACTTTGCATGTTACCCTCTGTACTCGAATACGCTCCAAAATAAAAGATCGATAAAAATCCGCGACACATGCTGTTTTCAAGTGGTTGTAACTTATAATACCCCGCGCGCTCTCGCCATTGTTATCCGCTGCTAGGGTCCCTGCATCGATCGCAATAAACCAGCCTAACGTGAAAATATATTCTCCGAATAATTTTTTTCAAATTACCGTTTTTACTGTTTCTTGCTCCATCTGCCAGTTTTTGCGAAACTTAAAAAAATTCAGTCTCCTATCCACGACCGGTACGCAGAGAATGGATTAGCATGTCCGATGAATGGATTAATTTACGATATTCTTAGATCGAGTTTTCGTTGAGACGCAAAAGAAAAAAGATACGCAGCTTACGATCTAGAATCGGTGCGAGGTGAAGAAATAATTGACTGCTATTTCTGGAGCATGGAATAATTTATAGCAATATTTTTAGAGTCAGCGTGAAAAAGATCAAGCCGCGCCAACTCGTCGACGACATTGTATGTTGGCAATACGTACGTAACTATAAAGATAAACTACTACGCTAATCAACCACTGAACCGTATACTGGATGTCAGAACGTTAGAAGGAATCAGTTTTATTACGGTCCGCCGTTAAAAATAACTAGCATCGCACGTTGAAAGAGCCGGGGACACGATCGAGTTGGTAGCAATATTTATTTATTGTTCCCGGTGGTGTGTCGTGAGGTCAGGAGCCCGTTAATCGGTCCCTCGTTCGCATCATTCAAAAGCCACCGAGAGATTAAACAATAACGCTGCTAATAACACTCTTCCCGCCCATAAGCATCTAATCGGACGACCGGGAGAACGTGTTTTTTTTTCTTTATTGTATGATAAAACGGGGGCTTCGCTGAAACACGTAGATAACCATGCAAAGCATTGTTGGAATTTTCGTTTCACCCCTTCCTGCATATTTCTTTCCTTCGCGCAGGCAGCGCGCGAAAATTCCTCGACAAACTATTCCTTCGATCGGCGATACTGATCTCCCCCTCCACTCCTCGCACGTACTCAATGAAAATTGTTACGAACAAATTACTCCCATTCCGTATTTTCTAACTGGACATTTTCTCCTCTAGGAAATTATACACCAAGAATAAGTGCATGGGGTGGTTCAATTGAATTTCTGTTCAACTCTCCATCGGATTACTTGCTGCATTAGAATTAACTAGAAGCTATCTTTCCCTCGGAATTATACACTCCAAAATAAGTGCAAGGGGGTTCGTTTGAATTACCGTTTGAGAACTAGACGAAAATTACTATGAATAGTTTAAACTTGCACGAGGGCGCTGCAGTACTCGAGGGTTGATGTATTCGTTTCGGTAAAGAAGTCGGTTACAGTTGGTGAAATGATTTCAATGACGGTTATTACTATGCCGGGGCTTTTTTGTCAGGGGTAGCATACGTAGCACGGTATTCGCGACATTCTGTGTGAACGTTATCGCGCGCAGTTTGTTTGTAAACAAAGGGGTCTGCTTCGCGCAGACGATAATACCAGCGTCGGGACTATAAATGAACTTTATCGCGAGTTATAGCTGCATAGTGCTGCAACTAATTGTGTAACCCGTCTCGGTTACATAAGAAATTGTTGCGGATGCGCGACGAATGCGTTCCCTGGGTCGCGTGCACAGATTCCAATGCAGATCGATCGGGGGTTAACACGCGGACGGGGCTAGTGAGTTTTCGAGCTATTTACAAGGATGTTGCCTGTCATGATTTGCTAGCATTGACCGTTGTTAATCTGCTCTGTAGATGGCCGGCTTGCCAACAATTTATTCCGAACGAACATAACAATTAACGAAACTAATCGAATCACCAGAATTCAAACGAGGAAATGCAATCTTTCAGATTCTACCATTGTGACAAGACGGAACAAACATATACTATAAAACATGTAACAATCCTCGAATAGAGTCAGCAGAATTAAAACAAGTATATTCATTCGACGAATTCGAATATTGGAGTGGCACGAGAGAATGAAAAGTACATCGAATAAAATACAACCCGAACAAAAAGTCGTTAGAATTCAAACAGTAACATGCGAAAGACCGTTCACATTCTAAGACTGCAATGGCATGAATCGAAAATGCTCGGCAACAATCATATTATTTTATCGTCTGTCCGATTGCTTTTGCTCTACGCTTGACATATAAAATCTCGAGCGCCAGCGGTAAGGTGAACTTGAAATACTTGCGGACGGTTAAGAGCGAGCATTGCAGTGTGGCATGAATGAAAAATGTCTGTAGATGGCGAGCACGTATCTCGGCAACACAAAGCCCAATAAAAAATACAACGATTGCCGAACGAACTCGCCGGAATGCAATTCGACATCGAGGTGATAGAAACGATTGGTCGTGCAGATATTGGCAGTCGCGGTGACGACGAATAATAAATCTTTGGTTACTCACGTATTTGTTTGGCTCCGGTGAATGGGAAGATGCAATCTCGTTGCTCCAAACGGCACAAACGCTGCCCTACACGGGACGAACTTTGAGATCACCAGTGATTAAGAGAGTCTTCGATCCAGAAAGCGATATTCGGGATTTGAGCACAAGAAAATTCCGGTGTCGGTGGTGAGGGGGGGGGGGGGGGGGTATCGAGCGCGTGCGAAATCGTGAAACCGGCGTGCGAGCGTAACGGATGGACGGGTCTTATTTCCCTCGCGTGGCGGAGAAACGGTTCAGTACATGTATCGCCGACGAGGTTCATCGGCTGTTCATTCTGTCGTCGGTTACGGACACTTACGGAGTAGTTTTACCGTCGAGTTTAGACGCAAGAAGGTTTTAACGAAGTACCCCCTTGGCTAGTCGCCGGCGCGAATCGCCCGATCTGACCTCCTCGTCCGTCCGACTGCGTCTGATAGTCTGAGAGCACCGGCGCAAGTGTCATCTGACCATACGTCGCCGACAAGCCGGCGCGCGTCCGTCGGCGCTTGCGCGACCGCAGCCTCGTGTGTTTCACGTGATTCCCGGCCGTCGACCAATCGGCGATCACCGGGGCCCACGTGGACGCATTCTTAACATGGTGCTGGCGACAAACTCGATTCGCGGGCCAGAAGTTAATAGGAATCGAGAAAAGGGAACGATCGGCCGGTTTTTACCTGAATTTTTAATTACCCATTTCTTCCGTACAACCATCGACACACGCTGATCGGACAATCTGCGAACGCAGCCGCGCGAAAGCGGCCGCCTTTTCGGGCGGTCACTTCCCCGACGCATGCTTTCACGCGAATAATAAAATAAACACGTCATTAGGCATTGTCATCTTGATAAAAATTATATGATAATTCTGAGTTACGAGGAACAACGGGTGTTCCAGTTTTCTTCCAAACTTCGCCTCCTATAAATAGAGAAGCATGTTGTGTAAACACTGGCTTTCAGACGCTTTAACCCCTTGCTATTTTAATTCCTTCGCGGCAATTATGATTGGGACCTTCCTTATCTTTCGTAGATTCGTTATAGAAAAGAAATAGAGGAGACGGGTGACATTCGTATCGTTGGTAAATTCCGTTTGAAATCGCGAGTCTAACTCGTCGTTATTGTAGTGTAATATCATGTCGAGGATATCTGCAGACTCTAATGCGATAGATTCCATTTTCTGTAAACGGTCAGTTCTGTATTGATAATTGTATGACAAACCGACGGGTCTATTCTTGCGTGGTACCGAACAAGAAAATAATTCACTATCGCTCCCTATGTTTGTCACGACTTATTTTTAATACGGTATTCGATAGCCTGTATTTGTACATTTTTCTTTATTTTTATAGTGTACGCTAAAAACTGGGACACCCTGTACGAACGGCGACAATCTTCAAAGATTTTAAGCCACGATCGGATCGATCATTTCTGTCGTTCGTAGAATTACGGGTGCGCGAGAGCTTTACTCTAGGATAATGAAAGAGGAATACGAGATGTCATTCAAGTACAGAGTGTACTGTTTATTTGCAAGTATCCCGAGTAAATCGACCGATTCGAAGTAAAGGAAGACCTGGATTGAAAATCATAACAGGAATGTGTCAACACAAGTAATTATTAATCGCATTAACGACAGGATCCAAGCCCCCAGGATTTTACCCTTTTCTTAGTCCTGTACACAAAGCAACCGTATATAAATCATAGAACGAAGTGGGACGTTAACGAAATAGACGGGCTAATTTATAATGTTTGTCACCGAATACGAAAATTACGTTTATCGGTGGTTTATATATGAACCGATTGCGCCATAAAAGTAACGTTTTGCCTGATAAGAATTTTGTAAATAGTACGAGTCGCTCCACGATCGTCGGTCATTCAAAGAAATTCGGTTTACTCTCTGTCGCTTATTGCTGGTGCGGAGGTGCGGGCGGGATAGAAACACAGGTACAAACGAGTACTCGCCAAGTAACACGAGACGCCGCCATGTTCCCTCAAGGCGAATATGTCTATTATATTCTAGCGTGCTCCGTTAAGTCCATTGTCACACGAAACATTACAAATACCTAAAACTTGATACCTCCCCCATTCGTCGCGAGAGAGGAACGTAAAGGCATCGTCGCATGAAGGACAATGTCCACTCAATTAAATTTTTTAGCCTGTCGTGTATCGTTCGAACAAACAAACTTGTACCGGACCGTTCTGCCGTATCCGTATCGTTATCGCACAATTTATTGGAACACCGATTTTTACGAGAAATTAATCGCAAGGCGAGGAGACGACAAAATAAAGTTTAAAGATCGGACGTAACGATAAAAAGAATTTCTTTTTTTTTCTCTTATTCTTCTTTCAATCAGTCAAATTTTTTTTTCGTCTTCTTACAGTTAAAGCATAATGATCGAACACGCTCGATTGACTGTCTCGACTTTAAATGCAACCAATGCAAGGACAGATCTTTTTTTGTATTCTCGTTTGTGTTAGTTCATCTTGGTTCGCTTTTTCTTTTCTCTCTATCTTCTGTGTGTGTGTGTGTATGTGTATTTGCGTGTGTTTCGGAATTGAACGAATGTCGGATTTTTGTTGCATCATCTGGAGCACTCGCTTAACGAACACATACTTGATATATACACCCATAAATAAAACCGCCACCTAAATAATTATGGGAGTGCGCCGAGATAATATTTGAAAACCATTCGTTTCCCTCGAACACTCGTACAATTATGTAGTCAATGTAGTCGCATACTCTTCTTTCTATTCGTTTCTTTTTTCTTCTCTTGTTGATTGAGTTATTAGTGGCTTCATTGCCCGATGTATACGCATATAAACAATAAAACGCCGCGAATCATTCGAAGCAACATTACTTCTATTATATTTTTTTTTCTTTTTTAGAAACATCGCGCTTCAGCTAAAACAATAAATAAGGAGAATGATTTTCTATTCGTAGAGCATCATCGCGATGACCGTGATTGCTTCGCGTAACGGAATACTTTCGATTATGATGAAATTGCTTTGCATGATTAAACCCACTTTCTTCTCGTTAATTAGTGGTACGTTGAAAAAAAAAAAGAAAAAAAAAATGACTTCGTTGTCTATTTTAAAAGATGAAAGTATGCTTGCGATTAGACTGTATGACCTGAGAGAAACCAAATCACAACTCGCATGAAAGTATATGTATATAATTGGCTAATGATAACCAATCAGCGTGTTTCGTTGAAAAAGAAAAATATACGTACAATAAAATGTATAGTTAATATGTACAGTATTCAAAAATTACTACGAGCTTATAGGAACCCTGTTGATAATATCGTCAACATGAATGAATTATTCTATGCCTGATCTCTATATCAACCGAATATATATAAAATACTCGCGTACGTATATACATGTTAGAGGTAAAGTCCAACAAGTCGAATTCAAATGAAAATTCGTAATCTCCGTGATGTGTGATGATAGAAGCTCCGCAAGAACGATACAAATACTAAATATAATACCATTCGTTGTGTGAATCAATTTTCATTTTGGTTCATCGGACAGTTATTTAAAAATTAAATATTTCCCCCACAGACTTTACCTGTAACGCATATGATTAGAGCAGTTACTTCTAACCAGCATAATTATTTAATTCAAAATTGACACTGACGTAGAAATATTCATGTCTTTCGTCCAAAAAGATGTCCTTTCTTCGAAAGAACATGCCACACCGCGCGTAATCCGATGACAATTTAGGCGTAATAACTAGCAGTTATTATAATTACTTCTGCATACATAATATGTGTGCAACGATGACAACAGTATCGTTGATCTCGGGCATAATGACCATTAATCCTATCATAAATCCTACATACGTATCATGATTCTCCGCGAATAGAGACAAACATTTACCGATTCACATAAAAAATCATGCTGGTCTTTGATATTCTAATTCATGCTGATATAATATATACACCGTAGTTAATATACATCAATAATCAGTCGTGTATGATTGCGTGGTCGAATCGGACCATTACGTTATCACAAATAAATGCTAAAAATTAAATGTCCTATCAATTGTCTTCTTTGAACTTTAAATGAACAGACCCGACAGATACAGCTAATGGTCTCTTATCGCTGCGTAATAGATTCATTAAAGTGACCTTCATGCTTCGGTGCAAAACAATTAAAAAAAAAAACCAATGGAAGAATCGATTGGAAAATCGAAATCAAATTAGAATCGTTTCACTCTGCGGTCACGTGTCTCGGTCAGTCCCGGCTAAAAACAGTTTCCCCAAAAAATTTCTAATCGTTAAAGGAATCATTAAAGGAAGAGTACCCTATCTGAATGTTTTCTGCGACGAACGAATATTTTTGATGATCGACACCCCTGTAGTGAATGTAATACACGTGTGTCGTTGTACGATTAAGACAGTGTGTTACATGTTCGAGGTCTCTGGCAGCAGCAGAGACTTCGCAATCTTGCCGCAGGGCTGGACTCTTCTGATCACCGTTCCTCGACACTTTCGCTTCCTCCGCTCTCCGGCTGAGGCCTCGCGATCTGATAAGTGATCAGGTATTCCGGATATGCTTGTTCACCTCTGTAGACCACGTACTCCGGGAAAACCAAGCCACCTTGCGACGGCCTGCCCATCACACTGTGATGACCGGGCGGCGCGTGAGCCATCTTCATCGCGGAGAATTGCAAAAATGATTTGCCCAGCGTGACGCGACAGAGTAACAGGTGTCTACAATCGGTGAATATTGCAAAGTAGAAAATCATTCGCATATTTTAAATTTTTTGATGCAGTACGACTCTGTAAAGCTCCTTACCGAGTCCCACTGCGCCACTGTCGCTGTGTACTCACCTGTGGCAAATGTAACAACTCCTGTCCTTGTGAGCTGGACATCCAGTGCCCCCGCATATTCCGTAAACGTATTGATTACTTTTACTGCTGTGCTCGGCAAAATAAATTCCAGCGCCGAACATGCCGCCGATGTAAGCGTGTCGTTCGTCGAATCCTTTCTGAACAATGGCATTGATAAATGGACTGCCATGGAACAGCATCCTTTCGTTCGCCTGGGGCAAGGTCGAGCCAGGAGTGGTCCTAGAAGTGGTGCCAGGAGAGGAGGGTGCCGCAGCGCCGACTTCCTCCGCCACTTCCTGTCTCCTGTGCGCGTAACGCTCCCACAGTTTGCGATTTTGCACTTTTTGTATCTATTTTACAGAAAAATTTATCCTCAAGCTATGTGCAATACAAGTATCTCTCAATTGACCGACGCGAACATACCCTAACTATGTTGTATCTTGAAAATATGCCACCGGAGTGACCATTGTCTCTATGTTGTCTAATAGTACTCTGCATCTCCTCTTCGACTGCTAGAAATTCCTTGTCCTCCGCCAGCAAATCCACCAAAAGCGTTCCAGGTGTCAAAGTCGGCTGCCAAGGAGTGCCAGCAGTGGTGTTCAGAAGTTTCTCCATTCCCTTGATCAGCTTATGCCTGTATCCGTACGCGGAGACGCCGACTTGCTTTAGATCCTCGTGTCCCATCTCTGCCAGAATGTCCAGCGTGATCTGTTCCCGTTCGAACAATTCTAACAAGTGCTCTAGACCGAGGCTTTGAAGGAATCCAGCCACGGTGGTAATGTTCGTATTGTCTTTCGGATCTTTAGAGTCCCTCTCGGAGCAAGTTTCGGAGGGTGGCATCGGGCTCAAGCAAGAAGATGGTCTAGCAAGAGGTACACAGAGAGTCATTGCCGTTCCTGAAGGCATGATGACGGTTTCTTGAGTGAGCGGCGGTGGCGGTGTAACTGGAACTGAATAAAGATCAATCAGTGAAGAGATGAGCTCACCAACCAGTGGATATTGCATTTAAAAATCTGTTTACCTGCAACGATACTAGGCGGCCTACTGTTAATAGTGTTATTACCATTACCACTCAAGTTAATGGCTACTCCCACGCCTCCGTTGCCCGATGGCACCGAAGGTACAACTTGTTGCGTAGCCATAGCATCTTGCAACAAGCATCTCACGTCATCGGCGCTAGCTAGATCCACAGGCGTCTGTCCCTCTTGGTTTTTCAAGAAGGGATCCGCGCCGTGGGCTAGCAAAAGAGCACACAGTTGCGTCCTTCCCTTCTGCGCTGCCTCGTGAAGCGGTGTGAATCCCCATTTATCGGTCGCGTTCACCACAGTGTTATACTTAATCAGTAACGCAGCGATGTCCAAGTGACCGTAACTCGAAGCATTGTGCAATGGTATCAATCCCCCCTTGTCCTGAGCGTTCACGTCGGCTCCACGTTCGAGCAAAAATTCCGCTACTTCCAAGTTATTGTATCCCGCTGCATTAAGATATGGTCAATTAGAGTGAATGATTATTAGAAGTGTGCTAGAGCCCGACTCGTTTCGACCATCGAGTACCCAACATTCTCGGATTCTTGCACACCTTTAATGATTATAGCGAGAGATAAGCGCGATGCAACTCACCGGCTAAGTGTAACGGAGTACTGTTGCGACCCTGCGCGTCCCTGCAATTGATATTATCTTGGGTAACTAGTCGTTGCACTCTGGCCAGATTGCCTTTCTTCGCCGCATCTAGGAGAGCACTGTTGCCTCGCAACAAGTCCGCCACGTCTTGGTCACCGTCTCTGACTAAATCCAACGGAGTCGCGCCGTCTCTGTTCTTTTTGGTGGCGTCCGCACCGTGTCTCAATAACAATCGAACTATCTCGTATTTTCCTTTGGCAGCAGCCTCGTGGAGCGGAGTGAACTTCCACAGATCGGCAACGTTCACCGATGCACCATGTTTTACTAACAATTCCGTTACCTCGTAATGACCGTAAGAGCAGGCATTGTGTAAGGGAACCAGTCCACTGAAAGCGTAAAATGTTGGTGTTATTAAATATTGCATTGATCTAAACTAATTCTCACTAATTGATCTAGGTAGTATAGAGAAGTATTTTGTGAATATTTACCCTTTATCTTTGGCGTGTACGTCTGCTCCATGTGCCAATAAATATTCGACTACAGGCACTCTGTTAAATCCCGCTGCAAAGTGCAGCGGCGTGGAGTGCCTACCATCCAAGTCACGGCAATTAACGGCATGCGGGTTTGTTTGCAAAATTCGTTCGACCGCCGCTAAATCGCCGGATTTGCTTGCCTCCAAGAGCTGGGCCTCGGCGTCGTCCGTCGAGCTCGGTGGATCTAGAAAACAAAAATGAGAACGGGAACATTCTTTGGTTACAAAAATACTTTCTGCATTGAGACAAGTTAGAAGTCGAACCTTGTAGTATTTTAAGGACATTTTCTGCAGCTACTTGTGCCGCAGTATAGGCCTGAAGCGATACTATAGATGGATCAACATTGTATGATAACAATATTCTGCAAGCTTGCACATTGTCTTCTCTAACGCACCTGTTTGTACAACAAGATTTTTTTAATATGAAAAAAAGTATGTATATATATGAATCAAGCGGCTCTTTAGAGAGAGAATAAATAATGTATAACTGAACAACATTTGCGCAACGATTTTATACGGTTGAAACGGTACCTGTGTAGTGCAGTTTGCCCTAATCCATCTAAAGCATTGACTTTAGCATTATGTCTAAGTAGCACATCCATTGCATCGTAATGAGAGTGATCAGTGGCCACGTGAAGTGGCGTTAGAAAGTCTTTATTTTTCTCATTTAAGGCAGCGTTTTTCCTAATCAATGATTCTATTACTTGTTTTCTCTTGGGATAGGGAGATGCAACGGCACAGTGCAGTGGTGTGTCCCCAGTATATGGGTGTTTAAAGTTTACAACTTCTTGGGACAGGTACTTTTTTAACTTAGTAAGATCTGCCTGCCTGCAGGCATCCAAGAGGCAGTGTCCCTTGTACTCGTCTACAATTAAAGTGTATCTAACAAAGTCATGTTCCGTCTGTATACTATTTTCGTTCGTTTGTTTGTTTTAAATTCAACAAACACAAGAAAGGAAAAAAAGGTGATCAACGTACATGCTAATCGTTCTTGCAGTTCCAATGTCGGGGCCACGTCAATGGCGCTTTTACTGTGGCAGTTTAATTGAGTTGGATCCGCACCCTCGCTCAAAAGCAGCGAGCACACCTCAGCTCTGGATTTACTAGCAGCTTCGTGTAGCGGAGTAAACGCCCACAAGTCGCTCGCATTTACAGCTGCACCGTGCTTAAGAAGCGCTTCGGTCACTTCAAAGTGACCGTAAGAACAGGCATTGTGGAGTGGAACAAGACCCCTGTAACATACACAAATAGCGTCGAACATTACAACCTGTTGAATTCCACAAGGCGAATGCTTTAAAAATAATTACCCTTTATCTTTAGCATGAACATCTGCACCATTCTGCAGCAGAATTTGCACCACCCTGGACCTATTATACCCAGCAGCTAAATGCAATGGTGTTGATCTCCTGCCATCGCTCGCGTGGCAGTTTACATTTAATGGATTCAAAAGCTGCAAGAGACGTTCTTCGTTCCCTGATCTTGCTGCTTCCAACAATTCATCTTTTTTATATTCCCCTGTTAATACTGGTTTAGTCGCAGGATCTGCTAACTCTAAAGCTGTCTTCCCTTCTGTGTTCCTTATATTCGCATCTGCCCCGTGTTGCAGCAGAGCTATACAAACATCTATTTTACCCTGTAAAAAGGATCGAAACATGAACTATGAACTGTGAAGTCTATTAAAAAAATAAAGGAGTTGGTAGCAGAAATACCTTAATGGCAGCTTCGTGCAAAGGAGTGTAGTTCCAATTGTCCCTAGTATTTGGATTAGCCCCTGCTTCCAAGAGAAGTCTTACCACATCGGAGTGCCCAAAAGAACAGGCATTATGCAAGGGATGCAAACCACCGTCGTCGCGTGCTTGAATGGATGCTCCAGCAGAGAGCAGGAATTCTACTACGTCCCTCCTACCGTAGCCTGTGTTTTAAGTACAAAAAATCAATTAATCAAAATAATATTTCTCCAGTAATAGAAATAGGGTTACAGACAAAGGATCTTTATGGAAAACAAAAATGTTCTTCATCGATTGCGAAAGACAGGTGCCGGATTCGTACTTTTTTAAATAGTTTTAATAATTCTTAAATTCTTAAATTCTAGTGTTTTAAATTGTGTCTGCTCATTTCTGCTACAAATGCGTAGAATCTATATTCTGGGGATTGACAAGTTCGAGTGCATCGGAGTAATTATTTACAACTATAGAATGACAACATTCGAAAGTCAGTGTTCGCAGTACTCGATGTTTGCGACACGCCGTTGGGACATCGTGTCTCGACCGTGAGCGACTTGCAAGGGAGAATTGCAGTTCGCGAGTTCGATTCCTTTGGAGAAGCGAGATTGAAAAAGGAACTCGTAGAACGACGAGCTTACCAGCTGCAAAATGCAGGGGGGTGGACTTGCGTCCGGCAGTGTCTCGAGCATTGACCGTCTTCGGTGTAACCAACGCCTTTACCCTCGGGAGGTCTCCGGTTTTGCAGGCCTCGAACAGCTCTCTCAACGGGTCACCGTTCCCCGATCCCGACAGGGAATCAGCATTTGTCAACGTTGATCTACGTCCTGCCATTTTTACACCGCCATTTTCACGCCACTGTCCCGACGGATACACTTCACTGGCTCATAGTGTTGAAAGCTTTCACGACGACACCGAGATGAGTTGCTATGGCACAACCCAGTGGCGCCGCCTTCAGCCGCCTTCCACCCAGAAACACTCGTTTTTTAAAACTCCTACGCCACACCGCACCGCGCTCTTGCAGACACGAAACTACGCCGCTTTTTCAGAACCTGTTCTCACTGCGCATGCGTCCACAAGTGAATCCATCATGGACCTGACCATAAAATACGACGCGGCGCGTATATTTGAAAAATGAATATTGCCTCGGAACGAATTTCGAATTAGACGTCGCAAATGACCTTAGACCATATATACTTATAGACCCGGCATAAGTATAGTATGTGTATAGGAAAGCCAAGAATGCACTGAAGAAAAGATCACTGAAAATGTGACGTCACAAGATAATTCCTAAGATAATTTCAACATTGCGTTTCAAATATTGCCGCGCTCATTTTCCTCCATCAACCTGTGGACCAAAGAAGGAGATGGGAATGTCAACCACTAATCTGATCAGTGATGTCTACTTAGAGAAGTGGCAACATTGTATGTATGTGGATATGTGGATCGTCAAGGTCATCCATTTTAGATACATGAATATTAAAGATCCTATATATGTTTTATGGTTGATGAAGCAAGACTGCGACAGGATGTGAAAGGACCCCAATATATATATATATAGAGAACTCTTATTATGAATGCCTCATCAATTTCATTGATTAGATTCTTTATTTGATTTCACATCATTTTTAGCCTGGAACAGAATCTACATCATCTTTAGCATGGAACAGAACCTACATAATTTTTAGCAGGAAATAGAACCCACTTTAGTGTTATCGTTATCAGAGATATACTCTCTGGTATATGAAGGAATTTAAATATTGTTTGTTCGTTTATATATTAGCCGAAGTTTTACGGTGATTTAAGATAAAAACAGTAAACTATGTCGATCGATGCTTCCTTTTATAAAAATGTATTTCTCCTCATGCAAGCTATACCACCATCATTTGAATGCACAAAACATTTCAAACAGGTATTTTATGTCGATTACAATAGCATGCTTCTGAAATATTTGATTATCAATTATGATTAACGATTACTTTTGTATTTAATTTAATAAATTTTATAGGGGATGTTTAATAAATCCAACCCTGCAGGTTTCATTCATATTTCATATTATTTGTTATCAATATACGATCCGATAAAGTTTCAAAAAATTGTTTCATGGCCAATCTTGAATAAAATGGATGAAACACAGTATCGTATAAAGGTGAAAGAATATTTAGATGTTATAGCCGCAGAAAATTCAGACATAAATTTTCCATCAATACTTATGATCCATATAATGCGGGCAGCAGGCACGAGGTTCCTAAACATCATGTGGAAATTATCACAAATTAGTCTCAGATCTTACATTGCAAGACACTGTATAAATAATTGTACTACAAATTATAATTTAGTGTACAGTTTATTCATATGTTTATGTAACTCTTTTTTTTTAGTAGATGATGGTACATTGTTGCAAGCTCCTGATACAGGAGCTACTAGCAACATAAGCAGAAAACATATTACTAATATAAATTTCGAAAGAGACTCTACTATCTCTAAGCTCTTCGAAGAAACCAAATTAGCTATAAGTAGCTTCGAACATTACAAGCAGTAAAGTTTAATTTTACTTTACACAATCCATTGTTTTACAAATTCTACAAAATTCTATCTTTTCTTTAGGTATTATTGTAGTATCTTAAAATATTTACGGACTGTTGTATTTGAAACAACAGAGAGTATAAGAAAATGTATACAGATGGCTCCAGTTAATCAAAACATTACAAAACGATTATTAGATGCTAAGGATACGAAAATTATAGATTGTATAGTATTTAATACAGATTGATTTGAAATGAATAATAGCTATGGATCTATAGAAATTTAAATTTTTAGTGTGGAAGGCAAATATCGATGCAAACATTGCGAGTCTTCATTACACAAATTCTTACTTACGTAATATGGAAAATCTAAGTAGCAAGATAATTAATACAGTTTCTAGTCTGTATGTCGATCCAGAAGCTTTAAATGCAAATAATTTTCCAGAGATAGCTGCTGAGGTGATACAACAGGTCTTTAATAATAATACAAAGGTAATTAAATAATACAAAATATATATAATCAGCAAACTAATGAACAGTTTATTCCATATTTTATTTAAAGCATCTGGGCAGTGGATTGTATATAAATGGCCGCCTAGAATTTTATTCTTTATTACTAGTGCTCAATGAAATGCTGAAACAAATAGAATGCTGTCAACGAATAGATAGCTTACCCAATTTGTCAAACTGTGCAGCACTAATTACCGAGCAGAATAAAATAATCAAATCCATGGAAAAAAAATTTCAGAACTTTATATTAGCAGTTGTTGATGTCTCGTGTGAGCTACAAAGTAGCTTCTTACCAGATAAGACATTTCACTTCATCATACAAAATGATTATTTCTATTCTATGTGCCAGAAAATATTGCGCAAGGCACCCAAGTTTGAACTTTGTTTTAATGAATCTACAAACGATGAAAAGCTCGCAATAAATAAATTACTTTTGTCCCCACAGAATGGTAATATTCAGTACTTGACACAATTTGTCTAAGGATTGGCACTCCTAATATCATAGAAAATGAATTTTCAGGAAATTACAAGCACTTGTTTGCAAGATACAAGAAAGACAAATTTTCTAGTGTTAAAGGATCGTTATCAAGCTCTTCGTTTAATAATTGCTCACAAAGTATACCAACTGATTGGATGTCACCTAAAAGGCTTTCTTTAAGTTGTAAAAAGAGCTCTCCTAGCAATAATAAAAACGTCTCTCCGCGATACTCTAAATTATTTTCAGCCCGAAATTTAACTAAACATTACACAGGTTCGTAATATAGAATTTACAATACATCATCAATCCGGAAATTCAGAAAATTATGAAACATTCGGGATCGGAAATTTTTTATTTGAAATGTATTTTTCAGGCAATTGTAGTACATCTAGTCCAATACGGCATGTGGAAAAATCGCCAAAGTCTAACAATCAAATTATAGACTCTAAAATAGATATAGATACGGCAATGAAAAATATTTATGAACTTTCTAGCAAAATTATGGAAATCGCAACTTCTATATCAAAGTCTTAAAAAAATTAGCTGTCAGGTCCAGAAATATATTTATAAGTGATATATGTACACGATAAGTTAAATAAAGAGTTATATATTTTAATAAGAACAATAATGCGTCGTATACATTTTTATAAAGATATGTTTATAACTTTATCAAGAATCAAGCCCTGATTGTAAATGTACGTGTCGGAATTGCGGTAGGAATTCGTATCTGTTGCATCGCGTGGAGAGTTCATATCAATATGTTATTACGGTTTTCCTTTTGCAAACAAATTCGTGCAACCTTGATCCGAATTATGTTTTCGTGACATTGTCGGCTGCAAGAACAAAGGAGGATAACCAATCGACGAGACGGAGCGGCGAGAGAAAATTGCGATTGGTGAGAAATTCGCTGGTGTGCAGCCACTTGCATCGGACGGCGTGATTGCAATAAAGTTTTAAATGCAACTGCACCGTGTTTACAGTAGTTTTTTGCCGTTGCTTGTAAATTTCAGCGGTGAGCTATAAGAATTGCATAGAAAGGGACAAAAGTACTTGTACACTGCCCCGGTTCGAATATATTGTAAATAAACATCACTCGTTTCAGGCAATGGAAAAACTTAATTTTTTACAGTATTTAATATGAACATTAGTAAATCATTCTCGACTTGTTCGATGCACCAGATTCATCTCATCCACTGAAAATACGAGACAACGTTGCATAAAAACGTTTTTCTTCCATTCTATATACCTCGTGTTCTGCAGAAAACCTATAAGATTTTAGGTTATGGTTCGTCTGCAGCCCGTTCTATTTTTCCGACATTATCGTTGAAATTTATGAGGGAACAGGTTAATTTGAAAGGAAATTGTGGTGAATATAATGTTGATTTGTGCGGCCCGTGGTTGTCTTTCAAATCAGGACACGAGAATCGATGGAAACGATATTTCGTTGTTCCCTTTTCCCGACGACGTCGCGTGAGTATTTGTTCACGTAAATTTTACTTATGTAGTAACGTTATTTCATTTTTCAGTCAACGAAGTCAATGGTTAAAGAATTGTCAATTAGATGATATCCTAGAGAAAGACAAGCCACTCTACCTTTGCAAGTTGCATTTCGAGAAGACAAGCTTCACAAATTCTATGCAGTTGAAACCCGATGCTGCGCCAACTATTTTTGGTAAAGTAGAAGGTAAATAGCTGCGACTACATCTTACCTGTGCTAAACCAAATAATTTTATAGAAGGACAAAGGAAACGTAAGGCAGACAACGAGCTGGAGCAAGAGCTAACCAAAACCTCGCCAGTGAAGCATAAAAAACTAGATCACGATTCGCACAGTTTAGTGACACCGCCGCAAAGTCCTTGCACTCAACTAACAAAAAATGTAAATGATTCTATTACTTTGTTGACACATTATCTACAGGCTATTATGTAATCATTTTTATCCACCTTTAATGGTAGTTAAAGTGTTAATAAGTAATTAAAGAAATATTCACTGTACTCATGAAATATGGTTTTACAGGCTAAGAAGATGAATGGGGAAGACAAGATAGATATAGAGAATGAAGTTTCGATGAACGGGTCTGCTCTTTTAAATTCAGTCTGCCAAACTGTAAAAAGAGGAAAGAAGATGTACCGGCTAACTATACAGATAGACAAAATACATGGTAAACCGTGTCCTAGATCGAAAAAACTCATGACACTAGCAGAATTAAAGAAGGAGAAGCAAGAGCTATCTAAGACTATGAACGACATTGACCAAAATGATCAGTTTTCGCCGAAAGGTACTAGAAAGGCGGTCTGCGCGAAGGGTGGTTGTAAATTAAAGAAGTCTATTTATGATTCGAAGCCAGCTTTTCAGTGTGAACACTGTGATAAGTATTATGTGATGAAGAAATCGGAGAATCTAGGAGAGAACACCTGTACCATATGTAAAAAAGCCTTCTCATCGTCACAGTCCCTGAACAACCATACCAAGACCCATTTTATATGTGATATGTGCCAAACGGAATGTAGCTCGCAAATAGCCTACGAGAAACACATGAAGCTGCATTCTAGCTCGGATCCGGTTAATCGTTATAAATGTCACCAGTGTACAGAAACCTTCAAATTCGTGGAGGACGTTAGGCAGCACTATTTAATCGTTCACCCGACGATTAAACTGCAAAACACGATTTTACAAGTCACTGCGTCGCCTTTAACGCAACAAATACCTCAACAGCAAGACTATCGTTGCGTCAGTTGCAACATAACATTTAGGAACGAGCAAGCTTATAGGTAGCTTTCAAAAAAGAATAATTGAATGAATGTCTGAAAGAAAGGTGTATATTACAAATATTCTGAAATGGACTTTTCCATATAACAAGGGCAGCGTATTGTCTTTACGTCTTGTTTTACAATATGTAAAATACGCCCTTTTACTAGACACTTATTCCATATTTGCGAATTCTTTGCGACTGATAAATATTTTTTCAGGAACCACACAAACTCTCACAAGAAGAAAGAAGGCTTAAGGTGCAGCATCACCGACACCAACAACATATTCCCAGTTCCAAATCCTTTAACTGGTAGTCAGATAGGCATTCTACGAGCCGTGAAATTCAGTTGTAGAGTCTGTTCCATGGAATTCGACAACGTGGGCGAAGTTGATAGACACACGAGAACGCATCTAGAAAAGGACAACGAAGAAGAGAAGAAGTGCAATACGTGCCAGAAGTACTTTAAAACGAATGCACACCTCAGCGAACACTTGAAGTCTCACGAGCCGCGCACACACCCCTGTCCCATTTGCTCAAAAACATTCATCAACCGTACAACACTGAAAATACATTCAAAGACTCACGGTGAAACGTAGGTCCCTATTGCGTACGGAGTTTTAACACTAACTCAATTTTTCTTTCAAAATTGAGCACTTCTTTGTGTAAACATTTTTTTCAATTTATCGACGACGGTGCACATGATCGAGGCACGAACAGCTTACAACGTTGTACAACGTTGTACAACGTTCAAATCACGTTGGCGTAGCCAATGGAGAGCGAAATGAAGCTTATGTATAGTCTGCGGATTTTATGCATTTATGACGAAAATAGGTAAGCACAATTTGAAGCAATGACCATATGAAAAAGATTTAAATACGTCAGTGTATTGGTTTAGGCTTAATCAGATAATTAAAAGAAGAAAGAAATTTTTATTTGGTTTCTGTGTCTTGCAATTAATGCAAACATTTTTTATTTTTTATAAAGATCCGCAGTTTTCTTATGTATGTTTACAGAAAATAATTAAATTCTTCAGCAATCAACTCAATTGTATTCTTTACGATTTTAAGTAAACCGACTTATTTACTGTTCGGTGGTTGATGAAAATTAGAGACCGCTATTTATCTTTTACTAAAATAACATTTTGTACAGATTATATACTCTTCATCCTTATTTCAAGGAAAACAGCGGTCTCTTATTCTCCTCAGCGACCGAACGAGGTTGTTCTTTTGTGCGAATTTTTAGGGAAAAAAGAAAAATCGATTTTTGTAGATGAAAAACCAGAATACCCTTATACTCGGCGTTGGTTATTTTCGTCTATCAAACCCACAGAAGTAAGCTAGAGCAACCCTTACCAAAGTCTATCCACTTTTGAGGAAAAAACATCCCCACATTTTTTTAGAAAGCATGTTCGACAGGCTCGCATAAAGTCGTCTTCGGCAACAAGTGTCGAAGACTATGCCTTCGAGGAGTTCCGCGGCAGTCACCGCAAGGACTTGGGGCCGAAGAATGAAAATAATAGTGAGCGGGCTCCTTTGAGGTGAGCTCGTTCCTTTTGCTGATGGAATGCGCGTAGAATGATCCTGATTTTCCCGACAGGAGTCACACACTGACTATGGGAGGGGATGAAAAAGGAGAGTAGGAAACGAGGGCAAACGACCCTCTGTAAAAGGGAAGCCGCCAGCCAGCGGCGGAACAATCGCGTCCGATGTTCACGGTCCTCCTGTCAACGGGGACCACTTCAAACGTCGCCGGCACTCAATGTGTTTATTTGGCCAACGTCAAATTTACTCGTGGCAAAAGGAAAGCTCGCGTATACCCCATCGGCAACACCTTGCCGCCTTCCTCAATCCCCCTTGGCCCCATTGCGAGGCCGCTGTTTTCCCCGGGCCGAGGAAAATCGGATCGTTTTGTCGATCATCGGCACTTGGGCGTGGCTCGTGTCACCTATTGTCAGGACGCTGACTTTTCTCTGGTCAAGTACTGTCTGTATTTCCTAGGAACGCTGCATTACACCCCCATGTAAAGCCTTGACGCTCTCTTCTGAGATTATCAGCTGAGATCCAAGTGCTTACAGCTGAGAAGGTACCTGAAATTGGGGATTATCAATAGGCTATTAAAAATTGTGTAGATGTGGTAGTAGGTCCATCCTGTATGACTTTTATTAACCAGTGTGCTCGCAATGCATTTTAATATCGATCACGAAGCTAGTAATGTTCCTGTAAAAATTGAGATAAAAGTGTTCTACCACTGTAGCATAGAATAATTTTATATTGGGTGAAAGGGGAGGAATTTTGCAACCCCTCAGCAGTGAATATTCGTTGGCTGTCTTCGTGTGGTTAGGACGGAGAAGATTAAAATGTACTTAATGGTGCGTTTCCCAATACAATAATCCTCAAGGGGGGTTTCATGGAAAATCGCGCGATTTGCTACGCGACAGCCCACCCGTTTCCCTTAATTTCCACGGGCAACCTCGGATAGAGGTGCCCGGACCGCTTAGCCATCGTGAAAAACCATGGCGAATTTATGGAGTGGCTCGCCTTACCACCGTAATACCTGGCCGACTATTGTCCCCGCATTTTCGTGCTGACACACCGTTACTAAATACGCGGGGACACGTTTTTCGTTACCTACATGTGGATTAAAGGACGACCGATGTGTAAACTGTTACAAATAGCATTATGACGAGTCTTCGGAGACGATGGTCGGATTTAGGGTCTCAGACAAACGGTATTACGATTTCGCGTGTCAGAATTGCCGACTTGTCGATGCGAAGACGACAAAAAATTCATTATACAGGGTGATTCTAGGAACTGGGAAAAGTTACTGCTCTTTGTTAAGTAAAAATAGAAAAAGTTAAGACGTATTACGACATATGATTTTTTCCTCTATCAGTTTTTTATAGCAGTAACTTGTCCCAGTTTCCAGAATCACTCTCTGTATATAATAAATGTTGATGTTCTCGGCGCTACGGTTTCGATCAATTTCTACTGATAAATCAAAAAACAATTTTGCAGATTATCAAATAATCATCGACGTTTCGATTCTAGTTTGAATCATTTTCAAGATGTAATTACAGACGCAAGGCAAATAATTACATCTTGAAATTGATTCAAACTAGAAGCGAAACGTCGATGATTATTTGATAATCTGCAAAATTGTTTTTTTGATTTATCAGTAGAAATTGATCGAAACCGTAGCGCCGAGAACATCAACATTTATTATTAACATTATTACGATCGAGATATAGAGACACACTCTCTGTATAGTAGACAATATAGAATTATTGTTTTACAATAGGAGAAAGCAGAACATATTTGACAATGTTTTCCGCAGGTTTCCCGGTAATTTCTCGCCACTTTCGACCAAGAATTTGCGGATTCCAGCGTGACGATTGATTCGTCACACGTTCGCAGAATTTTGCACGCGGCATCGTTTTGCGCGTAGGCGTACGAGCGTGACATAGGAGGCGACGAAACGATTTCTGGCTGAAAAGGGACGTCCCGCAGTTGAATTTGCATGGTGCACTTGGCCGAAAGGGTTGCCAGGACATGCTAATTCACGAGAGTGACCGGCATTCGCAGTCGGGAAGCTGTTTCCCGATTGTGTGGGACCGTTTATTCGGCGTCAAAGCGCCGACGACGAGATGCAGCTGCGTCCGATGATCATCCTTGCATCGTTTCGGCAAAGTACTACAATGATACTTTCGCACTATGAGCCGTTGATGGTTGCACATTGGTACTTCCTGTGATAGAATGATGGATTTTACGCATTTATGACAAAAATGAGTCGGTACAATGTGACACACAGAAACCAAACCGAGAAACATGTAAAAAGGCAAAGCCGATTCTGTTATGAAAAATAGCATGGGCCCGTCTCGGTAGAACTTTCGGTAAGAAGATGAATAAATTCTACTTTTGAGAAAGGAGATTTCTGTCTAAGAGCCCGTGTCCAAAGAGAGCCATTGTGAAACCGCAGAACGCGCGTGCACGCCGTAGGTTTACGCGTCGGAAAAATCGGGGAAGACGTCGCGTCGCGGTGTTCTAACACTGCGGAACGGAGAAGGGAAAAGGTAAAATTTCAGAAGAATAATGGGAAGAGAGACGGGGAGACGCGCCTCTCTTCTTGCTGTGGGCACGGGCCATCTGGCAGAGCGATCTTTTATAGTATCTATCTATCCCCGTGTCCTGTGTTCAATGAAGAAACCACTCGCGCGGAAGTTGCTGGCCCTTTTGATTAATGGCCGGTGAGATAAACCGTTTCTGATGCTCGATAGCGTCGCTGATCGACACGAAGAATCGCTAGCGATCCTCGAAGTGGCCCATTGCAGTCGCGATTGACTGCAGTTTAGGCTGCAATTGCAACGCGGCGAATATTAGACAGTGTGGCGCAAGAATTAGACGCGGCGGTAATTGTTGAAAAACATTTTGTGGTAAATGTTGGACGGATTAGTTCGTTGAAAACGATGATCGATGCAGTAGCTATGTCATCCACCCCCGTAAAAGTCATTGAGATCGTCGAGATTCTCATCATCTTCCCCCGAGAAGCAAACCGCGCGCACGCAGATGAGTATCGCGCGTTTCCGTCGTCGTACGATGACAAAGACAACTTGTCCGGGCGGTAGCAGGCCAAAGGGGGGTGAAAAAATAGCATAAATCATTGACGGGTACCGGACCGATGAATCCAGTTGGGTTCATTCGCGTGGAAGGGGCATAATCAAATTTCGGGCCGCCATGCGAGGGGCGGTGACTTTTGCGGTCGTGCACACTTTCCAGAGCTTTTCTGCTTACCGGAGGGTGGGATTCGGTCGAGGGCTATTATGGGGCTTGCCATGGCTTACCCCTCGACTACCACGGTGCAACTAGGGGGTTTCGGCAGCCGTCCAACCGTGTACCGAGGATTGCATACGACGTCGCGACGCTTGTATCCGACGCACCGTGTGAAATTCGCAGACACCGCGAAAATACAGTTGCAAATGACATACCAGTAAATATGAAGGCGAAGGTACCAGCAATTGATCTTGTATCAGTAGTTGATCAATTTTCAGGGAAACATGAAAAATAATGTTTGCGGGTGTAATAATCTTTCGAAAAAGGCGCGATAGATAAATATAGGTTCTCATATTAAAAGTATATTCGTAAAAGACGTTTACTATTATTCACGCAGAGAATTTTTCTTAACTGGCCATCTTTCGGGGTAATAAACAATTTTCGCAAAAAGTTTTAGTAAAACTTATATAATTATTATTAATTGTATTGCTATGGGCGGGATATTAGAAGCACACAGTAAGAAAATAAGAGGCGTAATACGTTATATTCATTATTTCCTTTCACTCGTGATGGATCACGCGAGTCGCGATCAGAAATTTGTTTCCCCATTGTTCAACAGACACTCGAACGTGTGATCCTTCAATTTTAATCGTCCACGTGCTAGCCTGTACATCGTTCGTCCAAAGAAAAATATGGTTTTTGTGGAATCGGGGCAAAATGCTAGAAAAACCGTCGATTCGTCATTCGACATTGACAGAAGTACAAGACGATCTGACGAGGCTTCGTTGTCCAGTTTTTTTTAATAAGTCGACGAAGCGTTCGGTCATAGAAAAAAATGCTTGTTACGTTGACATTGCTGGCTACAATTACATCGTTTGTTATTTGTCCGGTGTCTGAAAGTTAACGATGCGACGCGACGCGACGCGACACGTCGATTCGAAACGTCTAGAAAGTGCTGGAAAAGAAAGACTGTACTAATTCACATCTATTTATTCATTTATCTAACACTTTCAAGCATACTACACGCCCGTCCATAAAGAACGTTATTATATTATAACATCAAAATGGTACTTACTAATTTTTTCTAATGCAGAGAACATGTAAATCAAATCTGACCAAAATATTAAATAATATTATTCTTATATTTTCTAATTTTTCAAATTTAAGTGAGTTCATTATTTTCCTATTTGGCTTCTAGAGCTGTCCATGATCATCCCACAATTTCTCAATCTCAACAAAATCAAGGTGGACGATTGTATTGTTTAATTCCCTTTTTGGTGAAGGTTTTTCTTAGAATATCAATATTTCCCTAAACTTTACTCGGACAAATATTCCACAAATATTCTTTACTGTCAATTACAGGCTCGTTGTCCTGGCTCATTATCTGGGGTCGAACTTGCTGTATTATAGAAAAATTTAACAAAAAGTTTATGGACTGGTTGAAAAGAAATGCCCAAGTTACGACGATAATCCTTGGTTACAATACGGCCATAAAGGATCATTCTTAGCACCAGGTTTACGGGACCCGTCGAAATGACGGTTTCTAATATTCTTAATTTACGATTATTAAGATTGTAAAGATGCTTCCCTGAGGAATTTTTTACCAAATTTATTTCTTTGGGTATATATTATTGGAAAAATAGCCAAAAATTTGGATAGACACATCCTTGTTATGTTTATAAAATAATGTGAAATAGTTATTTCTACAGCTCTGTAAACCTAGTGTTAAATAGGCGAATTCGCTCGGTCGTAGACATTATTGTTCCAGATTTATCTGAAGGAAGCACAGCACCGAGCCTCGAAAATTTGGCGTCGAGAGAATGTTCCCGGTTTACCTGAAAGGCCATTGTTTCGCTTTGTCCCAATTCCTTCAAGACAATATATGTATATTGCCGCATTTAGAATTTGTATTACCGGTTATAATACGGCAATACTTGTGCTACCAGTTATAAAAGATTTTATCTTTTACAATTCGTGAAGTTATAGAAATATTGTTTTGAGAAATTACACTTTGTTATTCAAATAAAAGTTACTATAAATAATCCTATGGAATTCGAATAAATTCAAGCCCGCTTTTGTAAAGAAATATACATCAGTTTAGGTCAATTCGGACGTGCGGACCTGTGTGTATATCACAGTTTTGACAACAAGACGTTCCAATGTTACATATTTCGCTTATTATGTTCGCAGGCCGACGATAAGCACGATGCGAACAGATACGAAACGGTATCCTACAGTTTAAATGAAAAATTAAACAGCAAATAGAAAGAACAATCTGTTCAGTTGCTATTTATTTTTTCCTTCTTCATTCTAATTTTATTTAAGGATTATGGTTGGCTGATTGCAGATTGGACTGTTGGATACAAAAATGAATAGAAGCATGGAATTAAATTTAGTTTACTTTTCCTTTAAATATTTCGAAACAAGAAATATATTACTTAGACCACTTTCACAATTATGGGTACATTTATTAAAGTTTCTTATCGAAATTTCGCCATTTCTGGGAGCTGGAGATTGCCGAAATTGGTTTAAAAGATTTTTTGCGGTCCTCCTTGCGTCAAACGGTTTCTAAGAGACGAACGGAAGCGAATAGAACAAATTTCTACACAAAACCAGGCCCTCGTTGGCTACAACTCGTTGTTATGACGTCTAAAATGAAAAGTAAGACGGATCGAGGGATCTACGACGGTAAACTTTCGGTAGATCATCCGATCCATCAAAATTTAGCGACAGAACGGTTGCGTATTCTGCTCGCGATGTTGAAAGGATTCTTGTTTCTTCTGATCGAGCTTCCTGCGTTCTCTTTGAGCGAATTTCGAGAGAAATACTGGAACCGACTAATTCTTTTCGAGGATTCCGAGGATTTGCGCGGATAACGTTCGAAATCCATTGTACGGGGGATACAGAAAGACTCTTTGCGATTTTTAGACTTTGTTGCGCTCAGAATTTCTCTGGATCTAGTAAAAATAACAGGAATAAAAGAAATGCAAATTTAGAGGCAGAGTGGTTGATAAAAATAGTTCTGCATTTTGGTAACTTCGAGGAAAATAATTTCGGACGATTGATAGATTGTTTTGTAAAACCTAGAATTCTTTTAGATCTAGTGAAAATGTGATTAATATTAAATGAAGCATTCGTCTGTCATACATAAATGGCTATGTACGTATTGTTATAGTTCAGAGTATATTTAGAATGCTTTATTTCTAATAAAAATAGCGACGTTCAAAGTGAAAGTCAAATGAGAAAAGTAAATTGTCGCAGTTCGCAAGGATACTCTCGCTTGCTCGTCTGTACAAATATTTACACGATCGTGGTCAAGGTCTTGTCCAAATAGCGCGTTCAAATATTCTACAAAATTCTATAAACTGTTGTTACAGTAACCGACAGAAAGTACTCACAAATTATGTCTTTTCCGCAAAATATTTTTTCTGTATAGGAAAACCTACGGAGCTGCGAACGGAAGATTATTTGTATTCAGCACACGATCATGAAACGATTATTTAATTATTATTGTAACAAGATCATTCAGGATTTTCACAGGATCACACAGGATTTTGTTCAAATTGAATATCTTGTAGTCTTTAGTGATCTATGAACGAATCTCAAAGGATTTTTCGATAATCTAAAAATTGTTGATTTTACAGACGTGAAAAATAAAGCGTCACTCTTTTTCTAAGACCAGAACTAACAAACAAAGATTATAGATATAGTTTTTGTTGGATATAAAATTTTCTGTATTTCTTAACATCCATTCTTCATGTTATGAATATTTGATGACATTTTACTATATCTCTTGAACCATAAGAAATACCGGAATGAAATTTGCACTAAAATTCATTAAAAAATTATTCCTATCTACCGATAATTATCGTAATACAAATATATTTGTTGTAATCATTTTTAATTTCTTGTTTAAATTCTATTGTCTTAAAATAAAATTTAAAATTGTTTGCTTGTCTTATTTAGTACTTTTCCAGATAATATAAATCACCGATGTCTTTGGTTGTAAATTTCTTTGTGTTTCTTGAGAAATATTCATAATATGAAGAATACAAATGTGAAGAAATACAGAGAATTTTATAACCAAAGACATCGGTGATTCATATTATCTGGAAAAGTACTACATAAGTAAGAAATAAACAATTTTTAATTTTATACGATATTTATCGTATTTCTTTAACGTATGTTTTCGACGATAATTATCAGTATACAGGAATAACTTTTTGCAAATTTCTTCACGAATTTATTATAGTTCAAGAGTCGTAATAAAATGTTATCAAATTTCTCGATCCAGCCCACTGTGTTCGGCTGTTCGAGGCTGTATATCGCGGTGTAGCGTTCACTTAAAATCATTTTAATTTCGCCAATCTTAAAATGTCCATCTTTTTAATTACAGGTTCATAAAGGGGACACTTAGGGCTACATATCGCCATTTTCTTCAATTTTCTAAAAAGCGCCCCACTATGAAACCATTACATTCGTTTAAAACAATTGCAAAATAAATGATGAGAAATACATATTTTCAAACGATAACATTTTTATTAGACGCTCTTATGTTTTCACTATAAGCTCCCAGAAAATCATTTTCATCGGTTTGTTAGTTCTAGTCTTATGATTTATAATGAAAAAAGGGTGACACTTTCTTTTACACGTCTGTAAAATCAACAATTTTTAAGATATCAAAAAACTCTTTGAGAGATTCGTCGATAGTCTAAATGACGGGTTCTAATATTCTTAATTTGCAATTATTAAGATTGTAAAGATGCTTTCCTGAGAAATTATTTACCAAATTTAATTCTTGGGGTATATGCTATCGGAAAAATGGTCAGAAAATTAGATAGACACATTCTTGTTATGTTTATAAATTAATGTAAAATAGTTATATTTAGACCTCCGTAAACCTAGTGCTAAAGATTACAACAAATGTAAGTTCCAACAAAATTCGAAACATCACCCTAAAAAGTGTCAGATTTCGCCCGGAATGACCCAACATTGTTTTTGGGTTACATAGCCGGCGATTCTTCGCAGATTTCTCCGCTATTTCAGCTTGTTGCTGACCTACAAAACGACAAACAATTTTTTCTCCTCAAGATGAAAAAAACGTGCGACCACCTGATTCGTTAACTCCTCGATCCCACCATAAAACTAATCAAAAATCACGGATCGCCGCGACGGATCGGCTTGATCGCAGGGCTCTGTCCGCAGTCGTTCTTTCTGGTGTGCGCGTGCAAGTAGATCGTACAGTTTTGTAAACGACGTTGAGATAGGATGTTCCGAGACAAACCGGCCGAAAGTTAGAAAAAGATAGAAATAATACGAAACCTAGAGAAATAGAAATAGAGAGGAAGCATCAATGGTTCCGAGCCGGTTTTGTATCAGGATCGTTTTAACAGAAAGGTACCGGTTTCGAGGTGCGAGAAAGAAGTATATGGAGAATAAGTAAGAGAAAGAGAGAAAGATCTGCTACCGGGGGTTGAAACGGAATAGGTGGTAACGGAGGGTCGTCTCCTAACTTGAAGTGTTACAATAAATCAACGAAACGCGCTTCCACCGAACTCCACCCTCGTAACTTCTGCAGAATGTGTATACCCCATAGAGGACGCGAGGATACCCGCTGGACCGGCGACTGTCCGTTTCATTGTGCTGAAAGTGCTTCCCGATCGGATCCGTCGCGTATCAAGCGTTTAAACAATTTATTATTGCTTCCTCTAACGCAATCATATCATTCGCTCGTTTGTTCGATAATTCTCTATGGGGAAGGTTTTCATCGACCAACTCATTTTTTTCTTTCACGATAGTTTTATTCTTTGAAGTAAGTACAACTTCAATTCATCTAGTTACACAAAAGTCCGGTTTGTTTCTAATTTTGGGATTAATGGAATTTGTGGAGACCATTCGCGATTGGCAATCGTCACAATTTAGAAGATATCCGTAAAAAATGAAAATATTCATTTGTCCCCTGTTTTCCCGCAATTACATCGAAGTTTTTGATGAAAGTACATATTAATGTAGCTGTCTGGACAATGGTAAACGTATATTTACACTGTCAGAAGTAAATGATGATAAGGCTGAATGTAATAATGATAATTATTATATATAATATTATAATATATATATAATATGTAATATATGTACATTATATTTAATGTTATAATAATTATATAATGCATATTATATTACATTATAATATAGTAATTATCATCATTATATTCAGGCTTTACAATTTTGAGGCTAAGGCATTTACGATAATCCCGATGACATAGGTATCGGGACAATAGTAAATGCGTTCTGACTTGCGGTTCAGTATAATAATTATACGCACTGTCTCCATTTTGAGATATTCATAATTGTAACAAAGACCAGGTCATAGATCTCACTAACATTGTAGAAAAGATACTTGCCACGGCGCAAATGATTAAGAATGTTATTCAGGTTTTACAGTGCAAAACCACGTAGTTGCATCGATGACTCTAACATAGGTGTCGAGGCAATAATGAAAAAACATATAAATAATGCGCGTACAGTTTTGGTCAAACGGATGTAACAATCGAGCAATTTTGTTCTGCAATAGAGATTGAGTCAAATATTATAATAAACCGATCGTTGGTGTGCTTACAAAGATGCCATTAATTTTTCATTCCATATATGTAAATCAAACGATATAAATGTTACGGACTAATTTTAATGCGGGCGTGACGGATCTCATTCGTACAATAAATGAGTGAACCACACATGCGTATGCGATGATCAAGAAATTAACTGCGAGAAACTGTTGATACATAAAAATACGATGGAAGTATTTCTGAAAGAATAAAGTTATTACGGAATAAAATCTATAAAATTCAATGTCATCAATAGTTTCTTGTGTTTTTTAATCATGCTTCTGGTTGACATCAATGTGCATCTGTGGTTGACTCGTATGATTAAAATGGTTAACGGAAAATTATTCCGACGTCCGACGCGATGCCAAAAACATTGTCATATTGTACGAATGTGATCACTGTATCAAAAAATGTGTGTTCAATACACAATTAAAATTACGTACGGTAAATACTCTGAAGTCGGACAACATATAATTCAAGGCTACCGTAAGGTAGGCTTGCGTCAGAGTTAAAATTTCTGTCAATAATAATGAAAATAGCGTACGGAAGATATTCCGCCGTCGAACGCGGTATAAAAATTTTTAATCGGCGGTCATTAGACATTGATAGGAGAGATGGACCTGAGTACGAAATTTGGTGGGATATGTGTAGTCAGCTCATATCAGAGACTTTCCCCGATCATTCTGAATCCTCGTCCTCATAACAATTTTTTAGTTTGTCATAAATAAATATAAAGACACAAAGACTCACAGCGACGACCGATTAATTCCGGACAAAGGGCTCTAGCGCTCTGAGCCCTCGAAAGGCCCCTTTGAAAAGTTTTCCTCTTCCGAAGGGGCAAACTCTACCCACTCTCCAGAGCCCTTACTTTGTCAAACGATCCAATCCCGTCTAGAGGGTTGGTCATCATCGCCGATATATAGCGTGGGGTAACTCTACTCGGGTAGCAATCGTCTAGTGATTCTCGAACAGCATAGTCACATGTTTTCCAAATTCAGGACCTCGGGGACAGAATTAGAAGATGTTTTGTTGGCCCCCAAATGTAAGGACATATGCAATATTTCTCACTAAATTCGAACCAAGTTAATGTGTTGTTAATTCCACTTCTACATTTATTCCATAGTATATTTCAACCATATCGTGATGGCGGACATCTCTAAAATTCAGTTCTTCAGGCCTTGGAAGGATAACGATTCGCAAGAACCTGCAGCAAAGAAAAAAACGAGTGATGATAATCGAAGTGAAGTTCCACTAACCGTGTTAGTCGAGCGCGGTATTAACGGTGGACGTCTATCATCGGTCTCACGTGACAAGGAGGACGGGGAAAACATGAAACGACACGCTAATACGAATTGTGTACCGTCGGTTTCGAACAGTGATAAAAATCTCGCGATCACTGGGATTATTAAAAATATTACCAAAATGCAGTCCGAAGAATGTGCGTTGTCCAGTGGAGCTTCTACCTCAACTCCTTCTGAAAACAGTTCCAACACGTTACCAGAGGAGACATCAAGTGTAGCATCGATCAATGCTTCACTGGTTTCTTCAGTGGCAAATACAGTGAGTAACTATCACCATCAAACGGGACTCTATCATACGATAGCATATCCTTCATTGAATGTGAGTTCACTTACCTGGCCGATGGATATAGTTCTATCGCCGCCTGTCCTGCAACAATTTCGGCAGCCCTTCTATCACGAAACAGATGGGAAATATCCGTTTAGTATTGAAGACGCTGTCGGTTTGATACAGAGTCAGGAGGCAGCTAGTAGACAGTTGAAGAAACTTCGGCCGAAGAGGTTCAGATGTGATCACTGCGACGTCGCGTTTAGTAATAACGGCCAGCTCAAGGGGCACGTCAGGATACATACCGGTAAGTTTCACCTTCGTATCACACATTTTTTCAATCTGATTACATCGAATGTTGTGCTGCCAGTGATCCTTAATCCTAATTGTGATTAACGTCGACGTTCAAATTCGAATGATTAACTACCGCCGGCTAGATTCTAGAAGCCGTTGCGATTTCTTATTTCGGTGATCGTTGCTATGAATCCTAAAGCCGTCTATTTCCCTTTTCTGCACGATCAGGACGGAAATGATTGATCGTATTTCTTGGAGAATGCAATTGTTAGACTAAGAGATTTTTGTTTTCCCGATTACAGGAGAGCGGCCGTTCAAATGCGATGCGGAGGGCTGCGAGAAAGCATTTACCAGAAACGAGGAATTAACAAGGCATAAAAGGATCCACACAGGACTCCGTCCACATGCCTGTCCGATCTGCGGCAAATGTTTCGGCAGAAAGGACCATTTAAAGAAGCACACCAGAACACACGAAAATCGGGATCTATTTGCAACGTCTGCCGCAGCTTTGTACGCCCTAGGACACGTAGCACCTCCGTTTCCTCCATATGTGTTTAATATTTGATGACCGCAACGAATGATTCGCGGTTAATCTTGTAAGATAGCAATTTGCACATATATATATACATATGTATATTTTTATAAGATAGCAATTTGTATTGATATATACTTGTAAGATAGCAATTTTCAAATTTTCGTGAGATAGCAATATAGATTTTTGTAATACAGCGACGTAGATTTTTACAAAGCGTGTACATTGGACAGACATATTTTTATATGTATTTACCGTGCATAGCAGAGATTTATAGGTTTTATACGTATGCATTGGGTTGGCAAGAATGAAGTAATATCGGTATTTTATGGTGAAATAGAGCCTAATTTTTTTATTTCTTATTCTTTAATTAATAGGACATGTTCTCGTTTGTTCGATAATCTTTTGCCAAAGAGAATAAATAAGAAAATATTTTATTGGTTAAAGTAGTTAATCGCTTGAATAAAGAAATTCAGTTTTTACTTCACCTTGAAGTGCCGAAATTACTTTTTGCCAACCCAATATATACCGTATATATTTAAGTAATGTAATGACAACGTGGTTGCCTTGATGATATAATTTATGAAATGTTTGGAGAGTGATTATATATTTTATGGAATTTTATATCCGTATGTTTGACGATAGGCATCCATATTGTTACTGTCTAGTCAGAAAACTGCGTGCACGCGGTTTACATATTTTTGAATTTGACGAATTTGTACACGAGGACATCGCGGGACGATGATATTATAAATGACGAATAAATTGTTATCTCTTTTTACACTAATTCTTGTCTATTCTCATTGTTTGAACGTCCTACTTCCTTCTATGCTATACATTTTCTTGAGCATTTTTTGCAAAACATTGCAGACTCCAGTAGATTTCTTAAATAATATATGTGCCCGTAATTATGAAAGTGGCCTAAGTCGAAGTTAAAAAGAAAATGAGTTGATCAGTTATATTTCACATCTCGTTATTTTACACTGAATTAATTCAATGTAATTTCTATGATATTGTCAGAAATGAACCGTTAGATAGTTCTTGTTATTTCGACATTGTATGGAATTCAATTAGTGAAACGAGAAATATGTATATGAGTTAGACCACTTTCATAATTATGGGTACATATCTGGTGGAAGACGACCATTTACTCTGAAAAATTCACAGAGAATATTGAATATTCTTGTTTTCCGTAAGGGTCGTCGCAGGGCCACCATTTTCCTTCAATTAAATGCAAGATGGCGTCTCTAGAAGCATGTGCAACCCCCGTAGGATGAATGGGGAGTCCCCTCCCCATGGTATAGGGCCATTGTCGCGGAAGGGCTGGTTTGGGGGAATGAGGGTTGCGCCCTTTAGCAACCCCCGGAAAGGGACGGTTACCGCGTGCAAGCCTATCTCAGCCCTTCTCCTAGTTTTTTGCGCTTTCGATCACACAATACGTTCTTGCGGTCGCATACATAAATGTTTCGGTTGATCGTGGGGTGGGAGAAGCGCCCTCAGGGGCGGTGTCCAGATTGCGGCCAGGAAAAAACTCAGATTCAATTAATTCCCCCTGCACGACCGTCTTGCTTCTAAATTGCTTTGGTGATTAATCCCAGTGCCATTCTGGCGAGCATTCTAAATTTATTGACGGTGATTCGAATGCGAATTCTTTGCAGTAGCTTCATCCATTCGAATCAACTACGAGTAGAAGACTAGCTTCTAAAATATTATTCTGAGCGATTCATCTGTACGCTTGCGAAGTCTGCAGTCAAGTAATTAGTTCATCCATCATGGATAAGAAAATTGGGCACGCAGCTTAACTTTCGTGTCTGTCAAAATAACGTGCTTTCTCGCAGGTTCTCGCCGCTTGTAAATCGCGCACCTTCGGCAAAACCCGACGGTTTAAGTGCGTCCGATTCTCGCATTTGGACACGCAGATTTTCGGTAGCGGGTAGAAGCAACCCCGCTGAGACATTCGTTCGAGCTCGTTGACACCCCCCTACCGATGTGCAGATATATGACAGCGTGGCCTCCCCACTCCCTATCTTCAGCCTCCCTTATGCTTCTTTGGCTCTTGCGCAAACTGGCGATACAACAGTATACGTACGTATACAATTAATTTATTCTATGCTAGTCCATTTTTCAATAAAATTGTACGGTGTGCAACAAAATTTAGTGTCATGGTTTTGGCAGATGGTTGTACACTTTCCGATCGGTGGAGATTTGTTAAAATAAATTGCCGCAAAATTGATTTTGACCTTGAAATTCATGGTCAAATTATTTTAAAAAATATATAAAAATTTGTTCTTGAATTTCAAGGTCAAGACCAATTTTGCCAAAACCATCTGCCAAAACCATGACACTAAATTTTGTGACACCCTGTAGTTGAAGCTGTAGATGTGTTTCAAACTGCTTAGAATTTGGATTTACCCAAAGAAAGAGAGAGAGAGAGAGAGATCCTGCAGCAAGACTTCCAATTTCTCTTCAATCTATTTTAACTTCATTTGTTTCGCCTTTCGCCAGAGGCCCTCGGTCTGTGTTTCCCTAACAGTTCTGGATGAAGAGGGTGACTGTGACTCTATATACAGAGGTTAAACGATCGCACAAATGCGTCCAGGATTACAGGGATCCTCGGGGCCCATAATCTCGGATTACACAGGTACGGTTTAACGTACTAATACCGGAGGATTTGAGGAGGCGGGCAATGACCCCACCCAATATTTGCACTGGGCCGCAATACAATGAGTTACCCGACACTTTACAACCATTGACTCCTGACGTCCCCAGATTAGGATACCCAAAATTAATTTTAAATATTTCTCAAACAAAGAAACTGGCCGAGAATCCCTCCGAACTCAATGCAGTTTAAAATGGTTGAGAAATCATCAATAGTTCAATTTGAATGGGCTAGATGCTTTCGTAATGTGTTCTAAAACGATAAATCATTTTCCAGGACGCATAGGCGAAGCAGTTCGCGCAGCTATTACTCGACGACATCGAGAACGTTCACCAAAGGACGTATTCTCCTTTCGACACCCCGTGGACGTTCTTATAACTTGTGACTATTAAAAGGAACGCGTGAACTCGGAGGCGCAGGAAGAACACCCGGTGGGAGGACACCGTTACTTTTATTTCGCATGATTCAACGCGTTGCGCGTCGGACGACAACTTGCGAACAAAATCTTCACGTGAGACACGCATACAATTCTTCTTCTTTCATTTCTTACTCTTGTGTAAAGTACATTTCCACGAATGCCGTTTATGCAAAGCTTCTTGCTCCACATTTTTAAATCAATTCCTAATCGAAATATCATTTCCAGACTCTTCGGGACTCTTCAGACTCTCAACGCGTTTAACAGATTTTCGAAAATCGGAGATCAATGGCGGAGGATTTCTCGATAAACGAATCAACAAATTTTTAGTTAACCGATTTCTCTAAACAAGGTTGAGTCGATGTAGGCATACAAATCACCTATGAAAAGCAAGTTTCGTAATAACGATTGCAGTCCGTCGGGATTCAGGGGGTTGCACAGGGTAGCCAACCATGAATTCCTAATCGAAATATCATTTCCAGATTCTTCGGGACTCTTCAGACTCTCAACACGTTTTATAGATTTTCGAAAATCGAAGATCAATGGCGGAGGATTTCTCGATAAACGAATCAACAAATTTTTAGTTAACCGATTTCTCTAAACAAGGTTGAGTCGATGTAGGCATACAAATCACCTATGAAAAGCAAGTTTCGTAATAACGATCGCAGTCCGTCGGGATTCAGGGGGTTGCACAGGGTAGCCAGCAATGAATTCTTAATCGAAATATCATTTCTAGATTCTTCGGGACTCTTCAGACTCTCAACGCGTTTAATAGATTTTCGAAAATCGGAGATCAATGGCGGAGGATTTCTCGATACAC